>CAEMYA010002116.1:8975627-8989193 GCA_903131615.1 Diplodus sargus | reverse complement strand
TGTGTGTTTGCGTGTTTCCCACCCTCCCTCTTTTTTTTCTCGCCCTTTCTTTGATTACACGCTCAATCAGCCACTTTGTGTGTGTCTGGGAGTCGGTGTCAGGGTGTTCATGTGTGCCAGGAAGGAGAGGCGGGTCAGTGCCGCCTGTTAGAGAGGGCAGCGGGGAGAACCGGCGATAACAACAAACAGATTACTTTGATATGGATCACGACAGGTATATAAACTAGATTCTGTTGACTGGAAAATAACCAGTTTTAACTGCATATATTTACTGACTGCTGAGGCATTTCAGTTTGGATTCATCTTCACCGCTTAAGGACGTCCTGCTGTGTTGTTTCTGCATTGCATTTGGCCGCTTGTCAATCGAAACTGACCCTGTTTTTTGCTTTTAAATGCAAACGTCACTGTTTATTAGAGACTTATTCCTCTTAACGTCACATGAACATCTAAGCTAAGCTTGTCGTGCAATAGACTGAGTGAAAATAACCTATATTCTATCTTGGGTAACAACAATAACATACCGTACACATAAAAACTGGGTCAAAAACAACCAATTTATATAAAGTTGATGCATTATTATGGCTGTGCTGTAATAAACCAAACATCTGATTTTAGTGTGATGTATCGGGACAATTCCCAGACATGTTTTTGTGATATTTTTGATTAGAAGTCTGCCAAAACATGATCTTTTCTGAACCCTAACCAAGTGGATTTTGTGCCTGCACCTAACCAGATCATAAGCACAGCGTTGTCACAACAAAAAATGTAACCTAAAGATAGTCATGTTAAGTTTCAACATATCTGTTTTTTGCAGAAACATACAATACCAACGCGTTTTGCTGAGTGAGACTACACGTTAAGCCACCGGAGGTCAGCAAAAACAATCTTTTAATTGGTGGTCGGTTGCTCTTTAAGGGACAAGCTGTTTACTCAAAACATAAACAACGTCAGAAGGAAGCTACTGTTGCGTCTGTTGATAATGTAGCACCTGCTGCTACAAACTGAAACCATACACAATCATGCATCTTGCCACTGAACACAACCGCGTCCTTTAAGAAGCTGAACCTTAAAATAACTTGGAGAACAGGGTGACCTTTGACCTCTTCTTCATAATACAAGATGTAATGTCTGAAACGAATGCACAAAAACAAATAAATAACAGATTTCACTTACAAATCTGAGCTGAGTATCCAACAGAGAGGAACTCGTTAATCAGTCGGCGGTGCAGAGAAACAATGATTTACACAACAATGTCACTGATTTTTTTTTTTAAACACGACTGTGAACATGTGCGACCGACCTGATCTAATTTTGGATCAGGAAACAGAACTTACTGTAAGCGGTCACTGGTGCCGAGTCTGAGTGCACAAAAGACAGCAGGGGGGAAAAAAGAAAAAGAAAATGGCAGAGCTGTTCACAGGGCTGGAAACCATACAATAAACCTCACTGTGTTTCTGTCGGCCGCTTGCTCTTTGCCATTTTCCTTTACAAACTTTGAAGGGGAAAAAAAAAACCCTCTTTCTGCTCTTTCTCTTTCCCCCCGTTGACATTTCCTCTCGATCTACACATTCACTGGCTAACTTCACCCCCCCTTCCTTTACAAACTCTCCCTCCTCCTCTTCCTTCTTGCCCTCCTCTTCCTCCTCTTGTTGGCAGATTACGTTGGGCAGTGGCACACTATTCCACTTGGCAACACCGGCCTCCCTTTTCTGCCACTTTACTTTCACACAAACTGCAAACCTCCTTCATTTCCCCTCCAATTTTCAAATGAATTTCGCTGGCACGGACTGAAGAAGCCCATTCACCTCCCTCTTCACCATCTCTCTGTGTTTCTGTTTTGAGTTTTCCTTCAGAGAGCTTTATTGGCACCATTCAATGACAGTAACTCTCTCTCCCTCTCTCCCTCTCTCACACTCGTTGCTTTGTCTCTCGCCCTCTATTGTCAATTCAAACAGCCTCTTTGGCACAGCGCTTACAAGCGCTTTAATACCAGCTGACCCGAGTGTGTAAACCCCAATAAACCAGGTTGATTAAAATGTATTGCCATTATGAAAATGTTCTTTTGTACTTTGTACTTCCTTGACCTCTGTCCCTTTCCTCTCTTTAAACCATCCTTCCCTCTATTCTCTATTTCCTCCTCTACTTCTCTTAATTTATCTTTTTTTGTGCTCTTTTCTCCATTAGACCGAATCTCTCTGAGGATCCACTTTTCATCATTAGCACAAATGTGAATCCATCAGTTAGTTATAGTGCTGCCAGCTCAGTCCTCCACTTTGTACCGCAGTGGGAATGAGAAGAGAAAAGGGTCCGGTTGTTCCAAGACGTTCTCAGGGACGCTCTGTGGATCCGAAGAAAAGCCCGACATAGAGAGGCATCGAGGGAAGGTGACGACAGGAGGAGAGCAGGAAACACAGACTTCCTCCTCTTTTTTATTATGTTTTTCCAGAGTTACAGGTCGGGTCGCTGCTCCTCAGAATCAAGTAGACCCATGACGACCTCCAGTCATAAAACAGGAATTAATTTCCTAATCAGTTGACTGACAGTTTTATGAGTTTGGGTTGGATCAACACGCTGATATGAGCTTTTTAATAAAATTCATAGTGGCTCAACGGTGCGAGTAATGTCATGTTGTTAATTACTTATATTGTGGATTTGATTAATCTTGCACTTTCTGCCTCGGGGGAAACCTTGACCCTTATAGGTTCTGCATTGAATTGGTAAAAATATCTATAAATACAGCCTTGTTTTGCCAAAACTGTATTGTAGTATTGCAGGGCAGCGTAAAAAAGGTCCTTATATCTGTGTGTCCAATACAGTAAAAGGACATTTTTCAAAGCCCATACATGGTCAATGCTTTCACACAAGTGACCTCTTGATCTCTCTCCATATAAGGTTGTGTATACAACCATGAATGTATACACCCGTCAGCATGACAACACGAGGACAGTCGGGGAGGATAAACAGTCATATCTGCCTGTTTTTCCATTCTCCTCCATTCATTTTCTGTTTGTTTCGTTTTCAGTCATGGTTGTATTATGCAGATTGTAGTCTGAATGAGTTGAGACTGCAAGCTAGAATGACACTCTAAGGCCCAACCTAATTCAATATCAAATTAAATAGGTTTTAATCTGCTTGATCTGGATTTTCACTTGGGCCTGCATCAAGTTGTACTCCCTCACAGATACCAGCCATCTAAATACACCTGATGTTTTCATCAAGATTCTTGTATTATTTCCTGAGAAATTGACGAAAACTTCTCTGCACCAAAAGTTGATGTGGTCCATCCTCCGTCCAAGTTTCATGGAAATGTACTCGGTAGTTTTTGTGGAATCTTGTAGACAGTCCAACAAAACAACCAGCCAACCAACAAACCAAAAAACAACAACCAACCAACCAAACAACCACAAATAAACAAACAGATGGACATAACTTCATGACATAACATAACCTCTGTGGAAGAAGAAGAAGAGCAAAATGAGTTTTTTCTGGCCTTGTTTCCCCTGATTGATTTATCTAAATGCATTTGAGCTAATGAGACAATGAGGGCTTTAGAAGGCCAGTAACATTTTGTTTTCATGGAAAGTAAAAAATAGCAAAGAGTTTCCAGCCACAAATGATATGCATTTGCCGTTTCATTTACTGTGTTTGTCTTGTCAGTGTGACAAATCTTCAGAAGATCTGTTTAGACCATCACGAGGCCCATTAATCTGTCCTGGAACAAGGCAAGCGTCCTGATTTGGGGATTCCTAACTCAGTGTGACGTAAGAGCCATCACGAGTTTAAATTAACTGCAGAGTGAGACTGATGCGGTTTCACAGATTGGTAATAAGCAGCTGTAGTCAGAGAGAAAGTCATCTGCTGCTAAACAATGAATAATAGAAGGACGAGAACTGCTCTCTAACCCTGAACTTTTTGGTTTTAATATATGTCCATCTTTCTTCTGCTTATCCATCGCTCCATCTCTCCTTCTTGTTCCAGCAGCAGCGGACTAATCTTAGTCTGTACTTGGAACAGATAGTTCCGAGGTCAGGGATTTGTTAAGCGTGTCACAGAAATGTTGTCTGAAAGTTTTCGGCCCCTTTGATGCTGTCAGGCGAAGTGAAATGTATCTCTTCTGCTGCGGAAGCATAGCTAACCGGCCACAACTGTCTCTCGCACACACACACACACACACACACACACACACACACACACACACTCTAACATTGGGTGAGCCTTCATGTGTGTGTTTGGGATCTAAAGTTTGTAAAGATCTGCTGTTGTGTGGTTTGAAACCCTCTCTGCCTCTTTCATTCACACAGGATAACAAACACACACAGACAGAGAGACACACACTCACACACACACACACACACACACACACACACACACACACACACACCGGCATTTCATTATCTGGAAAACAGGAATGAAATCTGACACAAAAGGCATGCCAAGCACTTGGCAGCAGGCTCACAAATGCACACACACTCATTACTTCATTGACCTACACACAGTCTTTAAAAAGCACGTCCAACCCTCTGCAGCTCACACACACACACACACACACACACACACACACACACACACACACCTTTATAAATCATCACGCGTCGTCTCGCCACAGCTGGCAGAAGAGAAAAGAGGTTAACAAGACAATATCCAAAAAAAGAAATGAGAAGATACAGAAAACGGTGAGCGAATTTATCCCCTTTCCGTGACAGAGGCATCGTATTGTAATTTGTCGAGCTTCACCGGTCTGATTGATATCTGCTGGAAGTCAAAGCTGCGGTACAAAACATATTTTGAGGTGGAGAGAACGAAAACAATCAAGTGACAATTAGAGATAAAGTAACAGAGAGAGGAGCGACTTTGGGTGAGGTGAACCGAGGTTAGCATGCTAAAACGGTCCCTGAGGGAGCCACCTGACTGGCTGAGGGTCAGGGGGAGGTCAACCAATCACAGGCGGGCGTTTTGTCTAAAAACAACCAGTGTTTGCGTCTGTGTAATCTGCCGGAAATCAACCGCGGTATCAAGTGAATCTTTTACAGCTTTGTGAAATATGATTCAAGACTGTCAAGTGCCAGAATCGCAATCGTTCATTCTGTAAGCAAATTCGTTTTAAATCTGATGACGAGTTTCCCTCCTCGAGTGTCTGGTTGGGAAGAAGAAGCCAATTAAACCTTCAAAATGATACAGCTTTTTTTGCATGATGAAGAGGTGAAAATGAATTTGAGATTTCGTTATAAGTCATTCCTCGGGGACCTGCGTGACTGAATCAATATGTTGAAATGTGATTAACGCTCTGCCAAAGCTGGCGTGCAAAACACCAAAAGCTTTATCTGTCACTGGGAGGAATCAGAGAGTCGGGGAGATGGAGGGAGATGAGAAGAGACATTTAGCAATTTACCAGGTCTGAAGTAATCATCCGCTCTGCTCTCTGGGCCCAACACTTCAATTGGAAAACAGCTGTCGGGAGGGAACATACGTACGGTTGATAGCAGTCTGTCAATGTCGAGTAGAATACTCTCTTCGCAAATTAAACATTTTAGCTCATTCTGGCAAAGTTGTGTCCTTCTGCTGGAGTTATTGAGCTAAAGGAAGCTTGCGCAGATCACAACCCTTTTAGATTCACACCTGAGATAGGCAGCCGCGCTCGGCCTGCTTGCCATTTAGGATTTCAAAGACTTATCACTCTGAGGCAACTGGACTGACCTGTCGTCTCCAGCCGCTTGAAATACTTTGCAGAGCAGAATATAAATTCATAAAGGTTGTTGCTTAAACTCTCTATTCATACTGCAACGTAAACTGAAGATTGGGAAAGTGCTCGAAAAAAAACCTTTGAAAATATTTTCTTAATCTGATCACCAGTGAATGGAGCTTTTGGTTTGCGTCAATTCAAATCAAACCAGACCTGCTGGCTAGAAAATGGCCCACCTCTCAGCTCTGAATCCTCATTGTGCTGATAATCACGGTGAATGTAATATTGACGGCTCATACAGAGAGAATAACAAACACAATCTGTAAGCATGACGCAGATCACAATCACCTCTGGATAAAAAAAACACACCGGCTCATCTAATTATCAGCTTTTTCCTCGGGCTAAATACGATGAGAGCTTAGAACCGACTGGGCTTATCATTATATTCAGATGGATGGATATTAGAGAGGAGAGCTCAGAGAGTTCGATTTTTCAGATTGCTTCATTATTTCTCGTCCAACATTAACCTGTGAATTAACAAAAAAAACAAAAACAGCCTCTCGCTGCAGCTTTACAGAGCAGAGTGTCATCAATCAGCCAGCACATGTGCAGTAATCTAAAGTCAGGCAGAGAGAATTTATGGACCTCTACCTCGCACCACAATGAATACCATCGTCATAGCAACCAGACACAATGAGCCAAAAAAGCTCAGAGAGGAAGCGAAGGAAGAGAGAGAAAACCTCCAAAGCTTAAAAAGATATCAGCGACAAAAAAGAAGGTATTATTTTTTCAAACGCACAAAGAGACTTAAAGCTGAATCAAACTGAGTCGACCCGACCCAAATGTCTCCAAAGTTCACTGTCCTTTGGTTTAAACCCGTTACAGGAACACACAGTTCTGTTTCCAATCACTTCGAGGACACCGAGTACAAACCCAAACACTACCACCCTCGCCTAACCATAACCTTAACCCAAGCTTGCAACCCGACTTGTATTTTGCCCCCAAAAGGAAAGCGAGTCCCAACAATAAAGATTTATGTCCCCACATCACAAGTAATACATGTCCGCACACACACACAGACAGTTGACCCCACTCTGCTCCCACCGTTGTTTCCCCTGAGACACGATCTGACCGTTGCACGGCCCGAGGCAACAGATGGCCTCTGCAGCTAGTGTGCCACAGATGGTTCACAAAACAACATCAAGGCAGTCGAACGTTAATAAAATAAAATAGTCTGACGGACATCCCAAAAAATAAACTATGAGACGTCCTGCTGCTGAGTATTATGGATATGAATCACTGTCCAGAATCACCCCGTTGGATATTTAAACCCTTTAAATACCTTTTCAAAACATGAATAATTAACAAAAACCCTCAGATTTTTCAGCACTATATCTAAACAAATGTATAAAATTCACATGTGAGACATTGTGCCTTTGATTACGTGAAAGAAACCAAAAATACGATTCGAATGAGGCTGAATTTACATCGATTCTGTGCTTTTGTTCATCATTTCGGTGCACAAGGAAACGTAATTTGATTGAAGACCATAAATTGATCGATTGAATACATCTTCAGGCTCTCAGTGACGGGCGTTAACACCTCTCCAGGCTGTGGGTGTGGGTTAAAAGTTCACCGGGTCGGTGATGAGACAATGATTGAATGCTGCCTTTTGACCTGTCTCACCTGCTCATTAGGGACAGGACAAAGGTCAGTGAGTGTGTGTGTGTGTGTGTGTGTGTGTGTGTGTGTGTTTGTGTGTGTGTGCTGAATTATAGCCTCAAGTGTATTTTCATGCATATTTGAGTATGTCTGACTAATACAGAGCATGAACTATATGTATGAGCCAGATGTTAAGTGTGTGTGTGTGTGTGTGTGTGTGTGTGTGTGTGTGTGTGTGTGTGTGTGTGTGTGTGTGTCATCACTCTCATACATCACTGTCTCTTCAGAGTGCCTGCTCAGCATATGAACCTCAACAAAGCTAGTCAATAAAAAAAAAGTGAATTCCAGCTCGGGGCTCCGGCTTCATTCTCCTCACTAAATGTCAGTCCTGACAGGCAGTTCATTCCTGCAGCGGCCCGGGCTAATAGATTAGCTTTTGTATTGATCAGGAAAAGTCTTTTCTCATTCAATTGATTAGTCCGGCTGGGCTACCCAGCTCACGTCAACCTTCCCAATTACATGAAAAATATTCTGGTGGATTCGGTCAGTCTTGTTTCATAGTTGAAGTTCTAGTTTTTTTTTTACTTCCAATAAACAGAAAGAAAGTGTGGAGACGTTGAGATGCAACGGTGAAGTGAGCAGGAATCCAGGGGCCTCGCTGAGAGGGACATTTCAGCTGTGACTCACTGCGAAGACTTCGCTAACCATAGCTGAACCCTTATTCCAAATTTAGACACTAGCTACTTTTTTTAGTTTACTTGATGAGTGAAAGCTCGGGAATCTCTAAAGTGGATATAGTTTGTGTTTGCTCCACACAAAACACTGTTCTGCCGCTCGGCAGCCATCGCGACAACCTGCCTCAGGGCAGATCTTTGGGGATTACAAGACCTGGCCCGGTCAAATTAGATAAAAAAAGCTTAAAAAGTCCAGTGATGCTGCTTCAAAATAAAGTTTAAATTATGTTTTCCGCAGGTTACACTTCTAGTACGCATAGTTTCACGGCACTAACTTCATTTAAGGCTCAATCCAGTTTGTCATGTGTTACTCTGTCGGCTCATCCCACCGAGAGCTTGAACAATGCAATTTTAATTTCTAGAAGAAGTTTGAAGTACGTGACCATTCTTGTTGAGCCGATTCATTAGTTTTATATCTATGGATCTAATCCATGAACCTCTCCACTGTGCAACAGTGCTATAATACCACTGGCTGCGATAAAGGAGACGATGGTTTATGTGGGATGAAGCGGGATATGTTTCATACAACCGCCATCTCTGGCTGTTAGTCACACTGCTGTGTCATTGGAAACTAATAATGCACACTGGCACATTAGAGCCACTTGATAGTCGGTGTAATGTTCAGATTAAAGTGCCAAAATGAAGCACGGCTAAACACAAATTCTTTAAAATGGGGAAAGACTTTTAAGTCACCACAATTATTGTTTTTCTTTGTCCAACAGCTGACTGTAGTCATCGTCCTACAACGTCTGATATTCTGTTATCGGCCTCCTTGGTCACTGATAACTAGTGTGGGTTGACCGAACCTTTAAAGGATAAGTCATGGATTTTATATCTTTTTAAGGTCCGGTTGAGATGTACAGTTCTTACACCTCATCAGGTTATATAATAAGCTGACAGTAAGTGTCAGCTGTATCTGCCTGACCTGGTGTCGTTTACCTTCACAGGAGTTTCTCAGTACTGAAGTTCTGACCTCAGGGGACATTTTCAGAACTTAACAAAGAGGAAACTTGTCCGAATAACCACACACACACACACACACACACACTTTGCATGCCTCACACTTAGAAGAAGCAAACATCATCATTATGCGACAGTGACAGATGCAGGTTGTGACAAACAGCTCGCTTCCTCCCTGATCCCACCGGACACCTGCCAATCACTCGCCACCACCTACCTGGAGAAGAGGTCACACTCTCCCACACAAACTAACACACACTCCTCGTTACCGGGGCCGACTGTCTCACACTATAACTGGAGCTGTGTCAAGTCAATTTTAATGCAGAACATGCTACTTACATGCGAGCTGACACTTGCAGATCAGCAGATCTCCTATACGTCCACTCTTAGATTTTGAAGAGTTGACAGGAAGGGTGAGGAAGCTGGTTAACACCACCAAACGTCAAGATACTCAAAAGTGAACACTGTGATCAATTTGCGTTGACATGAGATTCTGAAAGTTCAAATATCACATCGAGTCAGACACTAATATCCATAACGCTGCTCGGAGCAGCATGAGTGAGGAGATCACGGCTCTCTGATTATGTGTAGGATGTACATTATGTACACTGTAATTATATAATATGTGTGTGTTAGTGTTTGTGTTTTTGTACAAAACAGAGACCGAGGCACAGATATAAAGATTCAGAGACTTTGACCTCGCCTGGAAGGTAAACAACTCGTGACTTGGCAACCTCTTCTTCAACTAAGATACATGCACACACCTCCCACTGCCGTTCTTCTTTATTGCCTGTTTTGCCGAGAAACATGCATGCTGGGAGACGACAGAACTTACATCACGTCCACACTCAGGAGGATAAACTTGAAAACACAGCTAGGAGAGAAGAGAGACAAACAGCCACATCTCCTCCTCTAAAGATGAGGACATTGTCTTTAATGTCTGGAGGGAGACAGTCTGGCTCCTCTGGAGGGTTTCACTGAGTTCAAACTTGAGCTGTTGATACTTTTCTTGCTTTTTTGTTTCTTTTTTTCCCTCTTCCAAATAACAATGGAAAGAAAACGGTAAATGCGGAACCACCTCACTGACGCCATGAATCAAATCATCATTTTATGCTCACTGTGAGACAGCAGAGATATCTATTGTGATTATTAAAAACAACTTTCTTTGTGTGTTTGGCTGTAATGGCATATTAAAACACAATAAAGCTACACAATATTGGGAAATACTGACTTTAAAGTGGAAAAGTTTTATAACAATATAAACGTGTTTATGAAAAATGCACTAAAACAAAACAAATATGCATATATTAATATATTTCCAGCTGTGCTCAGCTTCCACTGACCTCTTTCAATGATTAGAAACAGCAACACAAGACACAATCGACATAAATAAAGTCTGTTTGCCTTTATCGAGTTTTTACTGCTGGACTGCAGGCGCTGGGAGCCTCACAAGTGCAGCTGCAAACATCGTGTTGCGTGTCTGTTTGTGTGTGGGAGCAACCAATCTGTTTATGTGTATACAATATAATGTAGGTCTCTGTATGGTGCAGAGCCACATCTGCCAAACTAGTAACAGTCAAACCGATGCATGTGTGCGCTGCGTATCTGTGTGTGGTATTCACGTGTGCGTACGTGAGTGTGTGTGTGTGTGTGTGTGTGTGTGTGCTCGCGCAGCCAACTGAGAAATTGTTTCCTCTTTGGTCTGTTTCATTAGCGACTCCATAATTATCACCCCATCTGCTCCTGGAGTTCAACTCTTCTCTCCCGCTCTCCTTGTCATGTCACTCGTTAAATAAAAAAAGATTCCTAAACACAGCCGGGAGGATTTCTCAGTGACATGCAAATTAACACTAAACCGCTGCCAGACAGCCACAGTCTCCATGTTGATATAAATGTTGTAAAAAAACCACACATCGTCTGTTTAATGCTCTTAAGTTGTCCGCCTGAGGTCTCATTAGAGTAAATCTATCTTCTTTAGTCTGCGGGTGACTTGCTGACTTATGGGTAGCAGGTAAATTAGTGCGCTTATTATCAAACTGGCAGAGAACAAATGGCGGCGCGGGGGTTCAATTTGTGGTAAACATCAGGGGCTTTTGTTTATACTTTTTTAACCCCCTCCCTGAACTCTGCTGCTCTAATAAAACACACACAAACAGTGTGCAAACTTTCCATCAAACCTTCAGGATAATTCAGAGCAAATCTGGCCCGTTTGACTTACAGTGGCTGAATTGACAGGAAGTTGTCATTGGTTTTGTCATAAAAGCTGAAGAAATATATATATATATCCTGTGGTGGTTTCATATGAGTTTAATAGGAATAAAAGTGTGATATAAAAAGAGTGACTTGTGGAGCAATAAAGTGTTCACCTCCGAGGCTGAAGCCAACACAGGAGCGCCAATAACTGCAGCTCCTCTCGGCTGGCTCCCAACACGAGTCCACGTTAAAACACCCGACCTTATAGCATAAATGAATATATTTTTATATAAAACTCACTCATTTAAATATAGGAAGTTATATCAAAGGTGCAATATGTATGAATTTCAGATAAGATTTTTAGAAATTAACAAACAGAATGTAGAGAAATAAAAGTTTTGATGTTCTGTCAAAGGCGTCTATGCAGAGATACTGGTTAGCATGCTAACCAGCTAACTCCAGGCAGACCTGAAAGCTTCTGTCTCCCAAGGGGCCAAAGCTCCTGTGTTAGTGTGGTAATCACCAACACAACACTGCTAGTCTGGCTAGCTGCACAGCTAACTGAACTGACAAGCTAACAGTCACTGGTCTAAAAACAAGTTACAGTCAGCAGCAGTTAGCAGTAACTCTGGTGAAATGCTAGGGGGTGGCTAATCAATACCTATCACACCTTGATCTGCTTGCTGTCACTCAAAGCACCCACAGCCTTAACTATTCAAACCAAAACCTAAAGCCTTAAGGGTGTAATATGTAAGAAGCATATCACCAAAGCTATAACAAACTAGCTGGCGAGCACAGAAAGACATTTAGCTCCACATTTCTCCCTCAGGAGTTTGTGGAGAACCAACCGAAACTAGAAAAAGAGTGAATATTGGATTTACATTAACCAGGTAGATAAATGTTTGACTCTAAATGAACTCTCTATGTGTTCTGGATGTGTAAATATTACACTGTTTGCGAAACATCATATGGCGGAGGCAAAACAAAGAAATGTTGCTGCTTTAAATAAGTGGAGATTTAAATAACCCTAACCCTCTCAGACAAAGATACAATATATGTATTTTTATTACTGTTAAATTGAATCTGAATAATCATTATTTGCCGTCTTCATTCACCAGAGAAATCAGAAGTGAACTCAATTATAATCAAGCAGCAGAGACTCAGATGGAGAGACGCTGCTTTGCTTTGGTGTATAGGTTGAGATGGACAGGTGGATCCCCAGTGGGGAGAGATCCCAGCATCCACGTCGGTCCTCAGACCAGTCAGACACTGACGGGGCCTGAAAAATTAACAATGCAATGATGCCGGTAATTGGCCGGAAAATTACATTTGGAGCAAAGTGTCAAACCTGCTGCGCAGAGAGCGAGCGAATGTGTGAAGAGTGCAAGTGTGTGGTCTGTAGGTGCGTATATGCTCGGGTATGAAGACAGCCTTTGTGTACATGAGTGTGAAAGTGGCGCTGTTTATAGTATGGGTATCTTTGTGCATGCGTGATTACAGACACAATTTCTTTTTCTGCATCTACAGTTCATAGAGTTCTTGGCAGACAGAGACTTGAACATGTTCATCACAAACATTATAGTCAGAAATGGTTAAGTCTCTTTCTTTGATTTATTTATTTTGGGGATCAAAACGTGAAGAGACTAATGTTACAGCCTCATACACACTCACAGACAGACCGTATAATGGCATTGTTTTCCAGGCAGCAAGGCACCGATGGCATCAAACATCTCAGAATAGAACTGCTGAGGTTTCAGAGGTGAAACCCGAGGAGTGTTCGGTGCGGAGTAATGGACCTGTGTGGCTCCGAATCTCCACAGACGAAGGGCTTCATTACACAGATCCCACAGACACCCTCGAAATCTTGCATGAAATTAAACCATATGGCGCTCTCTTGAAGTTATGAGTCATCTTAACAATAATTCTGTGAAGATGCTGTTAAAAGACGCCTAAAGGTGCAACATATGTGAGTTTTACTGCCTAAAAACTAGTATGTTTCAGCACACTCTAGCCCTGCTTTGAGTACAGAATGCCTGTGCTAGTCCATATTCATTCCCGCTCTAATGCAACAGAGCATCATTCCACGTTAACTATCACTATCGCTCAAGATAATCTATATAGTTTTACTGAGTAAGCTCCGAGATCTGAGCGCTGGTGGTCAACTCAGGCCAACTGCAGGCTAAAAACCAGATTATCTGTCGACAATCGATGCCGTATTATATGACCCTGGCTGCTGAGGCTTTATGGAGGAAGGATCAATGACCTCCAGTCTGGACTTACTGGATCATACAGGGCCTATGGGATTTACACACACACACACACACACACACACACACA
>CAEMYA010002116.1:8956728-8975460 GCA_903131615.1 Diplodus sargus | reverse complement strand
CACACACACACACACACACACACACACAAAGTGTATATAGAGTACATTGTGTTAATTTTGGCGAGATGCAAATCAAATGAGAAACTGTTTCTTTTTTATCCGCTTTCTTCACTCAACATGCTGGTGACATTTCCCAGTTTGCCTCCCCATGACAGAAGCCATTAAACTTCATAATAATAATCTGACTCTGGCGTGATTCACAATGTAACTCCTGACGGTGTGTCTTGAACTTGTCAGGTTTGAACGTTGAGTTCTGGATAAACTGCAGGTGCTGTACAAACAGCGAGGTCTACCTTTTTTCCACTGTGACCCCAGCTGGGTGTGACCTTTGATAAACAGCAGCCAGTATTTACACCACTCCAAGACGGATGGCCTCTGCTCCCTCTGACATTTAAAGATCTGGGTTTTAGGTTGCCTCGGGCGAGAGAGACAAAAAAGAAAGAGGAGGAAAAACAAGCGTCGCACAGGAAAAAATGTGTTCTCTACTCTAAACCTGCATTCACATGGATGTATTGTATGTTGAACGACTGTAGCTGACGCAAGATACTCCGGTTGTGAGTAAGGTATGTCACAGTACTCACAGGCTTCCAACAGACGGTTATGTTGCTTACCTGCTTTAATATCGCTTTTTCGAACAGAACAAAGCCTGCATACAATCAAAACAGCCAGACATGAGGTACTAAATAATAATTAGCATTAAAAACAAGGACAGACAACCAATTATGATTAGCAATGTTGTCCGTGAGTCATTTGATATTTACTTTAAGGTGCAATTAAAACACATTTTCAAAGTGATATTAGCAGTGAGGAGGAAAGCTTTTACCGGCTGCTGATGACTAACAACAATACGTTTTCTCCTCTTGCTCCTGATGCTGTGCCAATATATAATGTTGTAGGTTTTAGCAAATGTTGTACTTGTTCATATTATGTGTTTTAAAGTCTGTGTGCTTTCTTTGTTCCCGGGCTGCAAAATCTATTGTTTCAACAACGACACGTCACAGCGCAGGGAGTGAAATGTCAAAGTAAGGTAGTCTTTATAATACACAACCTAGTTAAGGCATTTTTGCTAAGCTGCTAGGCTAAAAATAAGACTCACCTAGTCTGCTGCAGGCCACATTTTGGGCATTAACTCCAGATCTGATGTGTGATCCACGAAAGACACGGTTTGGCCTGAGATAAATAAAACCGTCGATCATGTCTGGCAGGAACAAGGAGGTTAATTGAGTGACTTTGAAGTGAGTCTCAAACATTTTGATCGGTCACTGAACCTCAATGTTTACACTGCCTTAAAAATGTAACACTCGGAGCTGCTGATTGTGGAAATACACACACTCAAAAGGGAAAATGTCCACAAATTACCACAATTTCGGTATTTTCCAGCGTCGTGCAGCTCATCCGTCTGGCTGAACGTCACAGTTAAGTCCCTCATGTTCGACATGAATAGACGTCTAGTGTTGGCTGCAGCCTTAACGACACTCTGTGCTTCAGTTCATTGGACTTCAAACCTGCTCATTTGTCACCGGTTTGTTTCAGGTTACAGCTCGCACGGGTGCCAAAACCCAGTTAAGGGACCGACCCCTTCAATTATTATTCCACTCAGCCACTCCGTCAATACCTATCAGGACTTTTGATCTGTCCAGATGCTCATTAATAAATATCCATATTCAGTCTTTGAAGTGTGAAAAGTTCGAAAGGCAAAAGGACGGATCTGACCCCGCGCGAGTTTCCAATTGCTTTGATTTTTTGGCTGCAGCGACAGCAGTGAAATATTTCATGAGCTTCTGTATTGATTAAGGCTGTGGAGTGTAAAAATGGAGCTCGGGTCCCCTCAGGAGCCCTGAAGGGAGGTCCAGGCTGTCAACAAGTTAAATGACAAACCTTAATTTCACTACAAACGGCTTTGCTAGAATTAAGCTGGTCTGAGCACTTTAGTTAATGTTGACTGAAGTCCCGGATCACAGTATCAGCACGACCACCTTCGAACAGTGTCGGCAATTTAGCTCAAACTGTGAATCAGCAGCAGACAAACTCTAATTGAATGTTCTGTGGTCTAATGTGTCTGTTGGGGGGCTTTGAATGATGCAGGATTATTAGAAATATTTTGTTATTTGTCAGTCATCTTGTTCTGTATGTTCGAGCAGAAGCTGATTTTTAAAAATGTTTTATTTTCTATAAAACTGCTTTTTCACCTCCGTGATCACAACACACGCCTACACACCTGCAGACACACGAACGCACAGATGGATGGAAGAAAGACGGCAGACTGCGTGAAAGAGACGGAGAAGTGAAGAGACCCGAAAGTGTGGAAAGAGAGAGGACACACCGAGAGGAATGAAGATAACCCGTGTGATGGATGGATTAATGAAATCGCTCGCCTGTTTATTGATTCTCTGACTGGTTGCTAACTGGTCGTGTTGGTGGCTGACTGATTAACTGACATACATGAGTCAGTTTGTCTCACAGCACTTTCTGACTGCTACACAAGCACTTTAAAATGGGTCAAAATCATTAGAGGGTTGGTTGTTTTCTTAAAAAAGCTGGGAATTGATAGCTGTCAGACCCGTTTTGTGCACTATTGCAAATTTCCAGCCAACACGTTCTCACTTCCATCTCATCACATTTGAATTATGAAGCTCTAACCTCAGTTTTGGATGTGAAGGGCTCTGCATAAAAGTTTCAAAATGTTATATGGAACATCTGGTCAGATTTTCAAAATAAAGGATCTGCAGCCAATTTAGCAACAATACCTAATATACAAAGTACAGTAAGACTTTCAAAATAAAGGCTCTGGGGTCCAGTTTGCAATACTATGTAACATACAACGTCCGGTTTCAAAATAAAGGCATGCTTGGCAAACAGTTCACATAGCATGACAGATTACGACTTTTAGAAGGTTGTTAATGTCAGATGGTCTCGATTTGGTTACATTTAGGCAGCGAGACTATTTGGTTGAATTTAGGTGATAATGGTTTGGGTTATATTCAGACATGTAATGTAACTTAGTGTATGTAGGACTGACTTAACAAGAACCGCAGGGTTTTTTATTCATTGAAATGTTCGCCAGTGCAACAGTGGTGTTCATTAATGTGTATAAACCGCTTCTATGCAATAATGGAGCTCTGTGGCACAGAGGTATAAGTTATATACAGCTTGAGTTACACAGGTAATACTTAGCAGGATCAATTTAATATTGATTTCAGGGCTTTCACAGTTATTATTGACAATAAGAATGATAAAGAACTGCTGTAGTTCTGCTCCTGCAGCAGAAGAAATACTGAGCCATAAATACTTTTTTTCTATGTCTATATCCAAGAGCAAGAGAAAAGAAACCCATTTCATTTCTTCTCTCTAAACATTTTACTGCATCACAGCGAGGAGGAAGATGAAGAGACATCACACAAATGAAAGTGAGATGCTGAAAATGTTTTCTAAATGTTCCTCATTTTTCCTCCCAGCAGCGAAAAAGGAAATCCAATTTCTAAAGATTCCCGACACTAAACTTACGTCTTCAGATGTGTCATTTATATTTGCAATATATCTGTACAAAGTCTTTGTTTTTATAAAACAATGTGAGTTATTTTTTTTCTTTTTCAGGACCTGCAAAAAGACTCACAAGAGAAAAGTACTGAAAATCCCCCCCGAGGCCTTTACAAGATTCAGTTTCATTTTTTTTTTTTTCTTTTAGGTGCAGGGACCTGCTGATTAAAGCTGAAGAGCTGGAAGGAGTCTTAAGAAGCTGCTGGTTTTGGGGGGACAGATGGTCAAGGCAAAGCAAAGTCTGCGGTTTAATCTATCAGAGAAAATGAGACAGAGTGAAACGGGCAGAAAGAGTAGAGAGGGAGATAATTTGGTAAGAGAGAGAGAAGTGGTTTAAAGATGGAACAAGTAGTAAGAGAGGGAAAAAACACAGAGGTATAATCTTTAATGACGATTAAAGCATCTGTGGAGATTGAGACTGAAGATCCTCGTGTGCTATTTCTCCCTCTGTGACGTGCAAACTTGTTTTGTTTAAAGCTCCACATCTGATTGGTCTGGATTTCTGGTATTAGAATTATTGCTAAATAAACCAATTTTTATTTTTTTGTCTTAAATTTGCTGCACAGTGGTTATCGGGAATGTGTTGCTAAGGCTCCGTTGCAGAAGCTGTCGGGTGTAATATTCACTTCCACTCAGGGACAGTGTTTTTTAAATTCACAAGGATAAGAACAAGAACACAACAACAGCATTATAAAACCATACCTCTGGCTGTTGTGGGGATCATTTGGCTCTCAAATGTAAGGCTCCTTGGTGTGTGTTTTGTTCATTTGTGAGTGTGTGTGTTGGTTGGAAAGTAATCCTTGAAAATATTAGGCCATAATATCTTCTTATTGTCACTGTAATTATGCTAACAGGAGCTCTGCCTGAGAGTGCATTTAAATATTTGTACACTTCCGTACGTGTGTGGTTTCATAACAGACTCTGGTCACGTCTATTCTTATTACAGTGTTTCAGCATTTTTGTTTTTTTCGTTCTCGAGCATCCTAAAGGAAAGTTTTAACCCAAATCTGTCACGGCAGATGCAGCGCAGGTTTTCTGCGGCGAACAACTTCTGAAGCTTTCCTCCGCATACAGCTGAAGCTGGCTTACTACAAGATGTTTGATGTCTCTATTATCAGCTTATCACCGAGAGACATTTCCATGTCTGTCATCATGTTTACTGTATGAGAAACATCCTTTAATGCAATTAATTTATTATTATTCCCTCTATCTAGAAGTTTTTGTGATAATTGTAAGAAAGATCCAACGTGATGCCTTTTAGGTTCATGGACAACCGCAAAAAAATCTGTCAAGCTAAAGAGAAAGAGGAACTGAAGAGGAACGCTGTTGGCTCAAAGTTATGACAAATACAAAATGCTGTGTTCACAGTCAATGAAGTGTGCCCTTCACTGAACATCAGCTCAGCGGGCAACAAATCAAATCAGTCCCCTTCAGTATATCTGCTGCGCGGGCAAAATACCAACATTTCCAGAAACCAAGCAAACAAAGTCGTTTCTGCCCTGACAGCGAGCAGTTTTTGACTTTATCAGACTCACTTTTTTAAAGGATTTTTATAAACCAAAGGAAGCAATCTGTCAACTTTAGTTTGAACATTCGAATCACCAACACACGGAGTCCTCCACATCTGGCTGAAACAGTGATGGACCGGAGTTAGAACAGTGCCACCAGAAAATTTACCACCGCCGAGAAAAACCTCTGTGTAAATGTGTGTCCTTACACATTTTCCATTTATAAATGGCTGTGTGTGTCCTTTTACACTTTCTGTTCACAAAGTCATAAAAAAGGATAAAAATAGTGCTGTGTGTGTGTGTGAGAGAGTGTGTGTGTGTGCAAGAACACAGTAGGCTTTAGTTACAGTAACAGTCAACATCTGTCATGTTAAAGCTCACTTAGCCTAAACATGGAAACTTTTCACTCCTCCATGTCAGAGTGTGTGTGTGTGTGTGTGTGTGTGTGTGTGTGTGTGTGTGTGTCTCATATGGAAGCACTTACTATGTTACAGGCACTGTCCTACACACACACAGAAAGAGGGAGAGGAAGACGACTAAGTTTCATATGTGGTTTATTTTATTTAGCGAGGGATTCCCCCATTTCACCGTCTCTCTCTCTCTCTCTGTCTGCATGTCTCTCTACCACTCACTCCCTCCTTCTCTCCCCTTTATGTCTTCCTGTAGTATTACCTCATGTCATTTAATTCACCTCATAACAGGAAAACTAGTGGAAACTTCCAATTCTTTCTGACTCAAGGTGTAAAGAAGTCGTTCTCACTCCCAATGTGTCGAATGCAGCAGAAATATGTTACATAAATAAGTTTAAGTCGCATCATCTAAGACTTCTAGGTGAAGAGATTAAATGATTAGCTAAATGTATCAACAGAATATGAAGAAAAACAGTTGCTATGACATCTTTGTTGTGTGTTAGCATGCTAACCAGTTGGCTAATGTAAACACCAGCACTCTGTGTCCAGATGGCTAGCTGCACAGCTAACGGAGCTAACATGGTAACAGCAGCTACAGTTAGCATCAGTTAGCAGTTTCTCTGTTGATATGCTGCCCTTTTATTTTAAGTTATTTTAGTAGTTTTTCATGCCTAAGCCAAACCCTGGCCATTTGTGGATATTATAAACTGTCTTAAAGTTATAATATGTGAACTGTTTGTTGGTAAGCTTTATTTTGAAAGTATAACTGGAAGTTATTATTATCTATATATCCGTCCTTCCGTGTGTCCATCCATCCATCTTCCTTCTAACGTTTAAATCCAATTACCTCAAACCAAAATCTGCCTCTTGTATTACTGATACAGTGGAGGCTTTCACTGTAAACAGGAAGGTAATGCAATAGGAAATTACACACTTATAAACACACACAGTCACACAGAGAGCTCAGGTTTGTGGTTGATATCAGAGAGCAGGCTGTGAGTTGGGTGCAGCCAACATTTACACACAAACAAAGCCAGTATGACACACACATACACACACAGGTGCGCGCGCGCATACACACACACACACACACACACACACACACACACACACATAGAGCAGCCAAATACCTTCAGAATAAAAACTACTTTCCCGTCATTATGGCTCGAAACGTGTTATTTACCTGAACTTTAACTGTATGCAGAGAGAAGACGTGTGAAGCGGGGACAGACTGCCGCAGTGAAGCAATGCAGCAGCCTGAGCATGCAGCGTGTGCGATAACGAGTGGAGTCGGTGTGTGCGTGTGTGTGTGTGTGTAAATGCATCTGCCCATAGGCGTGTATTAGTGTGTGAGCGCGGTGATATAATATTAATGCTCCCTGATGGAGTGTTGCACCAGTTCCACATCAAAGCAGAGCAGAGTGGAGAAACAGCCAGATACAAGCTTCTTAAACAGCCCAACAAAACAGTGGAGGGCTGTGTGTGCGTGTGTGTGTGTGTGTGTGTATTATTCATACCTTTTGTTGTATTTAAGTCAGTCGTACCTATAAACACTGTATTCACTGCAAAAACCCATGTAAAATGATAAAAACACAGATTCTGCAATCGACAATATTTTAGTTATCTGCAGATTATTCTCATTATTAATTAGTTCATTCATCTCACTATTTCCCAGAGCACAAAATCTGGTCTTCAAGTGTTTTCTTTTGTACAACCAACAGCCTAAAAGACAAATACTCTTCATTTCAGTACCTTATTAAGACTCATACTGACGTTTCTTGTTTGACGGTGACCTCTAGTGGTCACAGTAATCATTACAGCAGTAAAGGAGGAAGTCAGGAAAAGTAGTTACAAGAGCTGGTGAGAGAGGGACGGTAAGAACAGGACTTAAACTTTGGCGACCGGTGTTTGTGTGAGGTATTTTGAGGCTCCTATAGGTAAGACGGTTGATTTTTGAGTCTCTATTCAACTCATGAAATACTTACGCTTTGGGATTTTATGTCGGGTCGGCCGCCATACGAAAGTGTCAGTATTTGACGAGTGTGGAGTGAGAATATCTTACAAACAGGAGCTTTAACTCACATCCACTCATTCACTGCACTCTGTCTGTCTATTAGGTATTTACTTATTCATTCAGTCGCTGCACTTTGACCGTTTACTTATTCATTCATTCACTGCGTAACAACTGTTTTTTTGGGTCTGTCTCCTGCTAGAGGCTTTTTCTCTATGGATTTGTTTTTACTTTTATAGATTCTGTTAACGCTGCTGAATGCTGCAAACACAATTTCAATGTGTTCTTTTATTCAATGACATTTGTGTCTATTCTACTCATACTTACATAGTGAAGTTACCTCATGAACATAATTTAGCTGAAGTGACGTATGTAAGGACGGTAAGCTAACCGAGTGATTTTAACTCAAACCACAACGTTTTCTTAAACCGAACCAAGTCTAAACTAAACTTCAAACAAACTGCGTGCAGAATTTCAGTCTTCTTCATTATTTTCAGATAACGTCATTGTTGCTTATGTGATTCCCCGTGTTTCACATTCCTGGAACTTCCGGCAACTTCCATTTTATTTACAAGCTCACTGGTAAGACTGTGTTCACCAGAGTAAAAAAAAAAAAGTGCCCGGCTCTAATATACAAGAACTGTCTGGCGTAATCCACCTACTCTATTATTTCCTCTGACCTCATTCGGTATCTGTGAAATTAAACATGGAGCGTCTCCCAAAAGCTGTGAAACGACTAAACCTCCAGTTTGTAATATCGCACCAAGGGGACGACGTGCTCCATTTACACGGATGGTGTGTCTGTATACTGTACGCATCAGGACCGGTCTGTGATTTAACTATAATGATTTGCTCCATTTACCGTGACTCTCTGTTTGGGCATGTGCACATACACTTATCAGCGTGTGTGTAGACGAGGGAGGCAGGTTGTTCTGCAGTAAGAGCCTGAAGTCATGGAAAATATGCAGCCAGTTTACACTGCTACTCCAAACAATGAGAAACTGACAGAAAGTGAGTGAGACATGCATGCATGGGGAGTGTGTGTGTGTGCGTGTGTGTGTGTGTGTGTGTGTGTGTGTGTGTGGGAGAGGGAGGTTGAGAAAGCGAGGGAGCGAGTGAGCGAGTGTGTGTGAAGTGCTGAAGGAAAGAGAATGAAAAACTGTGAGTCAGAGGAAGAGAAGGAGAAAGGAGAGTGATGAAGAGGAAAACATCTTTTTATCTGCTCCGTCTGCCCTTCCTTGGCTGGAAAATCATGTTTCCGTTAGTGTGTGTGTGTGTGTGTGTGTGTGTGTGTGTATGTGTGTGTGCGTGTGTATGGCCTGTGTTAGTCAGCAGAAACTCTATGAAAAGAGCACAAAGTCGTGTTTTTTAACATTTCCACACGTGCAACAGTCCGTGTAAGACTTGGTAAAGCAAACATCTCGGCGGTTCACCGCCGCAAAGGTCATTTTCAACACTTCATCGGAGTGCGTCAGTGTTGGTTTGACTACGCAACATCTGTTACGGCTAAAACACACAACTGTCACAACAAGGAACGTGACAGCAGTAATGATACCGAGCGAGGAGTTGGTGTAAACTTTCCAAAAAAAAATGCATAATTAGAAACAAGCAGAGAGCTGAATCACACTGATTCTGTCATGAATAAAAGAGAAGAACGAGTGAAGGAGAGACAGAAGATGATGAGAGGAAGCACGCTGGCTCAGCTGGAGGCCGAGCAGAACCATCAATCAACTCTTTAAACACCCACACACACCCACACACACACACCCACACACACACATTTTTTTTTTTAAATGCACTCTGGTTATGATCCATTTTTTGAGTATGTTAACATCATATCCTGGGTTTCAGAAACCTGGTTATAATACCTGGAGTACCACAATAGAAAATCAGGAAATGGGGGCACTTGAACAACTCAATGTTAACAATGTTGGTCTTGAACAAAGGGAGTGAAGTGGTGAGAAACCAAGACACAGCTGCAGGCAAGTAACCAGAAACCTAGATATTGTTGTGATCATGTGTACAGGGAGATGGATGAGCAGGTTTGTCATGTTCCATCTTAACAGCACGTCCCAGATATGAATGAAAACAGGCTGAGACTCAAAATGTTTCAGAGATGTGTGGTTACAATCTGCCTTTGATATAGATATCAAAATGAGATAATAAAATGGCAACTACATTTGAGTTTAGATTTCTGAAAAGTGGAAGATGTACATAGTTCACAAGTTGCACTTGAAAGCACCATGAAGTCCCTGTCGGCCTCCGCAGGCTTTTATGTTCAAAGAGATGTAGATTTCAGAGTTTATGAGGTGCAGCTGCGTCCCTGTCGCTACACTGTGTATGAAACACAAGTGCATCCGTAAAATGACTCTAAAACATGACTGAGACTAAGATTTAAACACAAAATCGAAAGAAAATCTACCCACATTTGGCATTTGGTGGGGGTTCATTTCAGACCTGCATCCCTGGGAAAAGGGTTATATTTAAAGAATTGATATTTGAAAATTCATAGGACAATTGATTTGAATCTAGAAAATCAATTTTCAGACCCAGCTCCACAAACTAGGTGTCTAGAATGAGAGTTTGCTGTTCTTAAGGGAGGATGTTTATACCTTCCAACAGTGTTACAAATCACTGTTGGAAGAATAAATCCGTGTTATGATCTGACAATGATACGGTTGAGGTTTGGTTAGATTTAGGTTCACAAACAACTTGCTTACTTGGTTCGGGTTAGAATTATAACTTATTGTGATGGTTAACCACTTTGGTTAGGTTGGGGAACGCTTGCGGTAAAAGGGAAATGTGCCTCGGTAAAGTTTGATGCTTTGTTGTTTCAATCGTCATCCCGCCCTCCTCCCTCTGGGGCTCTAAAACAACACAATACTCTTTAGTTTGCTCTCATGGCGGCTTGAGAGCTTTGTCATTTGACCGTAAACATGTCGTTTTTGGGGGGAATTTGCATAAATGACTGATGCTGTTGTTTTGACTCTCATATCGAGTACACACCTGAGACGCACAAACCAAGCAGCAAACTGCTCATCCACTCCACCAGGAGCCTTCATTTCTCCCAAAATTGATTCAAGCGCTCAAAGCTGGAAGCAGAGAGCATAAATCCTTCTCCTCGCTCTTCTTGTATCTGAAGGACCCATCTGGGGCCGTCCAATCCTGCTGCCCGTCTGCATGAACAGCCCTCACTGACAACAGCTGACAATCATCCTACCAGGCCATTGGCCAATTAGGACAGGGTTGCCATGGTTGCCGGCACACACTCGCGCTCTTTGCTTCTCACCTCCAACAGTGTCCGCCTACTCACGGCATGGAGAGAGATATGGAAGGAATGATGGGAAGATGAAAAGAGAGATGTAAAGATGAAATAAGAATGCCGAACAAACCTGCAGACGACAGCAGGATCAGATTTGATTCCTGCACTCAAAATAAATACAGGCACGGGAATGCATTCGAGGCTGGACGTCAGCGCCTTTAGTACACCGGATTAAAGATGTGCAAAACAGAGAAAGAGAAGGAACAACCAACTGCGCTTATTGTTATTTATTAGACATTTTTTTTTATCTCGTACATGTTCCAGCAGGCTCATGTCATAATCATAAATAGTTTTTCTTGGAACTGTCACGAAGAAGAGGAACAGATACTGTCACTGCTGTCTCCAATTTGGCCAAGTTTGGGCAAGTTTTATTTAGGATGAATCCCACGAGGCACTGTCTGTTCAGAGTCAAGACCGTGCCAAAGTCCATAGAGAAAAGGGCTGTTTTTTGTAGCTTTTTACCAAATTTGAATTTCTCTCAACAGCATCAAATATCCTGTATAATGGGTAAAATAACAAACAGACGTATTGCTGCAGCCTTTGAATGATGGGGAACAGATCAAGAAAATTGGTTTTGAAAACAGAATTATCTTAAATCTTCATCGTCTTATTGTGTTATTGTATTGTATGACGACCCCTGACGGATAAATGTAACATAAGTCGTACAAGCAGAGGAAAAAGCTCCCGCATGTTATACTGATTTAACATAAATAGGCACACACACACACACACACACACTTACACACACGCACAAAGGCTGGGTACATAATCCTGCAGCAGCAGCAGCGTTTGATTGTACATGCAAGTGTTCGAACACACACACACTCATATTCCCTTCCCACATAGAAATGCTGGCTCGAAGGAACAATCAATAAAATCCTTCTTGAATTCCTCAGCTTCTCAACGACGGAGAGCGGGAGAGCGAGAGAGCGAGAGACCTGTCTGACAGTTATTCCCATTCCTCGTTCATCTAATCTCTGCCCAGCAAGGAGAAGGAGGAGGAGGAGGAGGGATGAGAGATATTAGAGACAGAGAGGAGCGAGATGGGAAGAGGGAGCGACGAGGAGAAAACAGAAATCTGCAGGAGGTATTGATGTGAGAGGAAAGAAAAAAGAGAGAGTAGAATCAACATTTATCTGAGGTGTCGGGAAAGGAAAGGAGGGAAGGAATGCAGACAGATAGAAAAGTTCAGACCGAGCTGAACTGGTCGTAAAGATGGAAGGGGAAGTTTATGGTGAGAGAAGGGTGGAGAAGACGAGAGCGAGCCAGAAATCTCGTTATCCAAGACTAAAAAGGATGGAGGGACAGGAGAGAAGGGAGGAGGTGGGAAATGGGACAGCAAGATTCAACCAAGTTGTTTAAGGGACCGGGGGAATGCAGGAGGAAATGGAGGAGGAAATACGCAGTAAATGAGGCATAAATGAGAGGAAGGGAGGGAAGCGAGGAGGAAGAGGAAATGATCAAATAAAAAAACAGGGAACAATGAAAGAAACTCATAAAAAATAATTATAAAGGGGTATAAGGAATGAGGGAGAACACAGGAAAAACTCAAGATGAAAGTGAAATAAAAGAACGAAAGACAAAGACAAGCAGGACCAACAGAGGTGCCATGGGAAAGAGTGAAGGGGAAGAATGAGAAACTGAAAAAGCAAGATGGATGCAAGGAGGGAAAAAATGAAAAGACAGAGGAAAAAGAGAAAAAGACATTATTATGGATACATCATTTGAAGCCCGGGGGCAAAAAGATGGAAGATAGCAATGGGATACAGGAAATTAAAAGGGTAAAAGGGAGATGAGGGAAAGAGATAAGACCTGAAACATCCAAGATGAAGAGGAAAGAGGGAGCAAAGGAGGGAGGGACGGAGAGGGAAGCATGTGGGGATCAATAGTGATTAAGTTGTGGGGAGAAAAAGGGAGGAATCCAGAGAGGATACAGGCTGAGGCGTACATGAGCGGAATATACCATCTCAAACAATGCTGTGGGGGGTTACACAATGCTTCTCAGCGTATTTCAGAAATACTACTCGGTGGAGACATGCAATGAATTCTGATCAGTAGCTAAAGACCTGAACCATCAGGTAATGTGACTGTCAAATCTCAAAATATCCAATTATCTTGGCTTGTCTATCTATTTTTACCCCAAATCACTAAAAAAATTGATAACTTAAATCCCCTAACCCCTATTTTAAAAAATTAATCACTCCATAAGTCTGAGTCTCAAAAGGGGGGTAGGCTGCTACGCTTCCCTGTTCCAACCCAGCATTGCTTGATTACCAACTGGGCAAAGCAGAAACTTGCCTCAGGGCTCCAAACTCTCAGAGCCCCTGAGAGCCAACGGGTCACTGAACATGAGTAGATTTTGACGATTTAATTAATAGCAAATTCATCAGGGACAATTGAACTGAATGCTGGACCAGTGTGGCCCTGTGGCTAATGAATTATTATTCTTTTTTACATTGTGCTCAGATGATTCGTATTGCTAAATAAAACATTACTTTTCTAACATACTCAAAGCAAATTCCGGTCTGAAATATTACAGAGTTCCGCAGGCTCATCAGATGTCATGGAGATTTTCAAAGGAATGAATAGACTTCCAGTTGACCTGCCTCGGTACACAAAGCTATGTGGAAACGAGGTGTTAGCTAGGACCGCTCGTGGCTGGGTAATGATGCAACGTTTTCTATTTGATGGCTTGAAGTCATGAACGAATTGTGAGCATCCATCCAATGTTCTTTCTCAATCAGCTTACACAAATGCCATCAACGACGACTGATGGTGTATGAGGGTTTCGAGGGGGCAAAATTTGGATTACAGGCACCATATATCCATATATATATAGTTTTTGGTTTTTATTTGTACTCTTAAAAAATACAAGAAGGAAAGGCATCACTCCAGACTTCAGTCATCTTTCTGTTTCACCGCGCTTTTTACCTCTGACAACCAGCCGGTTATCAGATCTGTCTCATTCTATCTGAATGATTCCACTTGCAGACACATCATTGCAAACTGTCAGCACACTATCTCTAAATGTAAAAGGTAGTGAAGTGATCCATGTCTTAAACTATATTCTTCCATGGTGCAAAACAACCGAGCATTCAAACCTTATGATCATCTTCTCGAACTTCATACTACAAATGTTGTTGAGCTCCAAAGTGTGCGTACAGCACCTGAAGTCTCATCGTCTTCATAACCATAAATGTGAAACACCACATAAAACTTCTGAGCATGAGCATTGTGGATGGTTCAACTGACCAAACAGAGCTTCTGCTATTTTGCACGCTAATTTCCCCCCAGTGTTATTGCTGCAGAAGGGTCGGCTCTCGTTCGTCTGAGCGTTTTCTATGTCTGACTGTCTTTGAGATTGAGGCCAAACACCACATGCAATATTCAGCGGGGGCACACTGGGATTACAATCTATATTGTCGAGATGAAAGATGGCAAGAGACAAAGACAGAATAAGAAGGTAATGATAAATGATTTGATTCTGAAGATGATTCCATACCCCTTGAAAATGCTCACACACACTCTCACATACATGTGCTGTATACATCAGTTCAGGCACACACCTTCTGAAACATTCATTACACCCACTACAGATCCCCCAGATCTGTCGGGGGCCGTCCATCATTTAAACCAGGAACCAGTGGCACATTTTGAAGATGGATGTGTCAATTCCAGCAAACTGCAGAAAAGGATGCAACAATGCTCTGCTTTTCGACTTCACAAAGACACAGATGATTTATTTATTTATTTGTTTTTTTGAATGGACAAAAGTAAAAGGAAGAAGAAAAGAAGGGACGTCTTCCCTCACGTCTTTTTGAAAACATGATTACCCCCATTAGAGCCTCCAGTTGAATGAAGGTTAATCAAACACACTGCTCGTATTTCTGTCACACTGGTTTAAAATAGAAGCTGTGACACACCAATCATGGCCCTAATTGGACATGGCGTGATTCTCTCTCTCTCACACACACACACACACACACACACACTCTCATACACATACACTAAAAAATGATCCAGCAATCAAGAAGTTGTAACCATTTATCCAAGTGCTCTGCTTTCCAAAAGTAGCTTTTAACCTCATTTAACACACACACACACACACACACACACACACACACACACACACACTTGTGTGCTAGTTTTGTAGCTAATTGGTTCTCTATCAATTGCTCTGATTGGTCACTAAATTAAACCTTGTAGTTTCCAGTGATTAGTGCAGCTGCACGGCCATTCGTCACGCTCCAAACACATACGCACAGACTCACACACACACATACACATATATAGTGCTAACAGGGGACTACATTTTTGCACTGACTAAAAGAATTAGAGCCTCCATTTTGAAAAAAATAAATCTTTTAAGGACTTCTACCATAATATTACTTCAAATGTGTTCTTAAAGACACAGAGCGAAGAGTTAGCAGGCCCCTGAACTCACCACGTCACCTCAACAGCACATTTACCCACAGTGCTTTGTGGCTGTGGGACTTGTGTGACAAGTCAGATGCGCGGTGGAGGCTGGAGACAGATTCGCAAACACTCCCTGACTGAACCTACGCTCTTTTTACACCACACGCACATCCAGGTGAAAAAACCCTGTAGGCTCCAAATCTCTCCCCGCATCAACACACACTCACACGCAGACGTTCACATGACTACTGTGGACATGAAATATGAATTTTCAAGAGTAGCAGATGAATAAAAGATGACAGCGTAGGCGGTGTGGAGGGACCTGCACTGTCATGCGTAAGTAAAATCAAACCTTTGCCGGGATTCCCTCTTTCACTCCTTGTTTAAGGGGAAGTGTCAGAGTGCAGTCAGCCTGGTTTCCTCTGAGGCCCTTCAGCCTATCGTTAGTCTCCAGCCCTCTGCTCTGGTCAGTCTGGCTGTCAGGTAGGCATGCTGCGTGTCCAGCTGATCAGCACAATCTTGAAAAGCCTGAGGGCTGGTTGTAGCAATACTTTTTTTTTCTCAACTGGAAGACTTGTGTGTCATTATAACTGTTTCATCAGTCTCATCCACTGTGGGAAAGCTGTTGACTTTGATTCATTTTTGCTTAATTTGAGGACATAAACATCAAGAGTTGGATATCAAATGTTCAATATGAAGCGGGGGTAAATAGCCAATTTGCCCATTAATTAACACATTACATGCTCTCCGCAGAATATGAAATTTTCTATATATGGGGGTTATGTGGTCCAGGTTAATTAGTGCATTTTAGAAGTACCAGTGGGAGAATTTTGTTACTTTAGAACAAGCCAAAATAGTTATTGGTAAAAGAATAGAGGTGATGATTTGATTTTTAATTTAAAAGGTCTATTTTTTTTCAATTTTGATTGTTTTTTACTTCTTCAGCAACGTTGGCTGATGCTATTGTAAGCTTTTCATCTGGATTTGTAAAGATCAATCATATCAGTTTGTTTCATGCATATCTTACATCAACACCTTGAAATTATACTTGCAGCGTACACAAAA
This sequence comes from Diplodus sargus, assembly GCA_903131615.1. Taxonomy (NCBI): domain Eukaryota; kingdom Metazoa; phylum Chordata; class Actinopteri; order Spariformes; family Sparidae; genus Diplodus; species Diplodus sargus. Next base: position 8,959,191 of record CAEMYA010002116.1, on the reverse strand, counting down.
AAAAATAGTGACCAACAACAAATATTGCAGGGGTTCACCGAAAAACAACCTGAAACAACCTGTCAAAGATTGCTGCTTTTTTGGAACATAGCCACTGTGTCAGAATCACTCGGTCAATGCAGTATTTCAGCAGAGTCAAGAGTAACACAGTAGATCTTGAGCTTATAGTATTATTGTTCCCAGCATTGTCAGATCAGAGTGTAATCCTGCACAGCGCTGCCTAAACCTCACACACTCTCTTACGTCAGAAAAAAAGGGGAAAAAAATCACATGTTGACAAAAAAAAAAAAAGATTCTTATTCCTGCTGTTTGTCGATGCAGGAGAAGATTAAGGGAATTCACATCTGTCAGAGATGAAGGGGAAAGGTGAAGGATAAAAGATAACATGAGCTGTAGACAAAGAAAATTAGTATTAAAACAAAATATGGTGGATTTTTTAAAAGCCCTCTCAACAATTGGTTACACTAGTATTACTTTGAGTCATACCAGTGTAGCCTTTGTCGATAATAAGACAGAAGAAGACCAAAAAGAGAGAGAAAGAGAGAGAGAGAGAGAGGTAAACAGATGAGCCAACAGCGTGACAGGATGAATCATATTTGAGGGAGATGCTGAGAGAGGATCAGGTTTACCGACAGTCTTAGTGTTTTTATGTATGTTAGATTCAGTCTGATGGACCCATCTGGCCCTCTGAGAGAAGCTCAAGGCTTTAATGATGAACCACAGGACATGTAGACCCTCAATACATTCATCCCAGTGCTTAAAGTTCAAGTCAGTCCAACAAATATATCCCTGCAGGCCAAAGGTTATTTTTAATGCTCCGCTTTGTGTTATGATATTTTTCCACAGACTGAACAATGTATTCTGTCTACAGGCATTTTAGTGGAGGTTACTCCTTTCTTACTCACTGTATATTCAACCTTTATAATGGCTGGCGCTTCAGTGGGTTCAAAGAGCACATTAATGACTGTACTAATGTACATTTATTATGCAGAGACAATTAAGCGATCATAACTCAGTGAATAAATGAATTCATTTGGATGGATAAATGGCTTAACGTGTGGGAAAATGAATAGATGGAGGGAGCGTAGGAAAGTGAAGGGATGCATGAGAAGATAAATACATCACAAATAAAATAAAGTGAATAATGACTGAAGAGAATTGTTGTAAAGTTACAAAAAATCTAAGTGAGTGAATAAACGACTCATATCTGAATGAAAATAGACACGACAGTTACTGACAAAAAAATATAAATAAACTGCTAGTTACAAGGATAATCTCAAAATGGATGATGACCGTCATTGAGTCGCATCACAAGCTCCCAGATTCTGTGTGTGTGTGTGTGTGTGTGTGTGTGTGTGTGTGTGTGTGTGTGTGTGTGTGTAAGGGGATTCAGGGGAGTCTGACACACAAAAAAAACACAAACATCTGGCTGAACATCTGTTTTTAAACAAGACAAGAGAGATAAAAATAACACAGAGGTTACAACTCTGACCCAGCCAGTGAAATAATGTGAAAATATGTCTTTTTTCGATAACTTATAATAATAAACAACTGAAGTGTTTAGCTAGCAGCCTCATTATATTTCCACATTGTCATGACCATGATTTGTTGTCATGCAGAGAGACACACTGTCACAGACTGATAACTACTATATGATTTATATGCTATTCATATGCTAACTATGAATGTAAAGACGGGCATAAATATATCAGATGAATATTCCAGTGTTAATATCTCCAATAACTGAACAAAATAGCATGTAATTATTATTTATTCCACAAACAAATCAGGAACACATAGTAAATTATTAAAAGACGAGCCACCAAACTGTACGAGCCAATAGACTTCTCATAAATGTAACATTTTGAAATGTCACAGCAGAAAAAGCAGGCGTAGGTAATATCAGTAAATGGCTGCATGTCATTACGTTAGCCCTCGTGTTGTGCACACTGGCTCCTGGTCATGGCTTACTGGAACACTTAACTTCATTAGTTACTCGTGTGTCTCTGCTGCTACAACTAGTCACAATGTCTGTTGTGATAATTGGTGCATTGCACTCGGAAGACAGAAATGAGAGCTTGGAATGATGTCACATGGAAAAACAGTTCTCGCAAGGTAAGCTATTGTTAGCCATAGTTAGCAATACTAGTTGATATACAACATGCCGACAGAAGTAGAACAGTAAGACACAGAAGGGCGTAAAAACAGGATATTCTACAGCTTTCACAGCTCTTGATGTGCAGAAAAGCCATCTTGGATTTTGAGGTCAGGGCTGATAAGGTGTGTCTCACTTTCCGACTACCTGGTTCAAATGAAACAAACCTAACGGTCTTTCATGAAGAGATATTGTCTAGGTCACCATTACATTGTAACAGTCCCACCCTCTGCATCTATGTGATTCAAAAAGCAGTGGGAGCAGAACCACAGACAGAGGGTCTTTTTTTGGGTACAGGGCCGTGACAA
>CAEMYA010002116.1:8905699-8949447 GCA_903131615.1 Diplodus sargus | reverse complement strand
CTGTGTGTGTGTGTGTGTGTGTGTGTGTGTGTGTGTGTGTGTGAACACGATGCTTGCTCCCTTGTTGATGATACGCCTATTGCATCAGACATACACACATGCTGCATGCAAATACAAAATTCATTCATGTCAACACACACATGCACACACACACAAAGACACACACACACACATGCGCAGTATGAACCTCAGACATAGAGACTGTTTCCCAGAGGAATTCCGACCAGCTGTTGTGGAAAACATTGTTTTAAAGTGACGACATGTTGCTTTAGTCTGTTATTAGGTGGTTAGCTTGTGGCTAGCAGTAACCAGTGGTGTCTCTGAGGAATGCTAGCAATGCTGCAGTGCTGAGCTGGTTTTTACATTCATCAGACATCAAATATGAGGGGAGGATCGACAGGATCGTGACCACATTTAAAAGACAAACAATGCCACTGAGAAAATAGGTGTTAGAGAAACATCTAATCGAATATTGAAATGCAAAACATTGGCAGTTGAATGAGGAACAGGTGGTCTAATGACGAGAATCATGAGCATGAATGATCTGGAGCTAAAACCACCTTTTTCCATGCAGAGGAATGACCTCACTTATTGGGAAGGATGCTAGACGTTTGGTAATTGCTGAATAATGCGATAAATAATAGAAGCTTTTCTTATAACATCTGAAATGCGTTTGGTTTTTGTGATTTCTGGTGACTGCGAAGCCTCATGATCACTTAAATAGAGTTTATTATCTGAATGACATTCAACGTACCACTGCAAAGAAACTGATGATGCATTTCTGTTTGACTTTTATTGGGATGCGACATTGAAAACAATAAGGCCTGATAAACAATTCGACGTCCAACTACCATTTCCTGTCTCACACCCCACCTTCATCCAAAAATGCCCTCACCGGTCCAGACACACACCCACACCCACGCACACACACATGCGCTCAGACAGCGCCGTAGGTAGATGCTATTAATACGTGGCTGAACCAGGACAGTGGAAGTGGGGAACGGAAGCAGGCCGGTATCCGCTGGGAAACAGATCGCTGTCCCCGTTTTAACCAGAATGCTGCTGGGAATAGCAGCAGGAATGACCAGCGGGAATAACGGACGGGAAGACCGCTCACTCCCTGAGAAAATCTGTGACCCAGACATACCAGACAAGGTTTCCACTCTCGTCACCGCTGTGATCTCTTAGACGGATCGCCAGTTCCTTACACAAAGGAAACAAGTGCGGGTCATGAATCAGAAAGAACAACCTGCGAATGATCACTGCATATTCTGCTTTTACTCACGAGACCAAATGCTCAGGTGAAGGTGAAAGACTGTAGAGGAACAGTTGCATAACATAGAAGAAAAAAAATTGAGCACGAGCAACAAAGGAACAGAAAAAGCTGTGTGGAACGTGGACATAATAAAGATGAGGACGAAAAGGGGAAAAGAGAAGGATGCAGAAAGACACTCGATGGTTAGAAGAGGATTAAAAGATGTGAGGACTGTGTTGAGAGGAGGATGGACGTCATTAACTGCGGTAGAAAACACACCTGTTGCCGAGCTCTTTCTGTCTCCTCGTGTTCGTACTGGTGTGTGTGTTATGACAGATGTCGTACCACGCTGCTGCCCAGCGGAGGACGGGCTGAAAGTTCATTAAGAAGGTCTCCTGACACTCAGCCTCTGATATAGGACACTTCTAAAACACTGAGGAGTGCTGGGAGAATAATAAATACGAACCCGATAGCTGTGTTCATAACCTCTGATTGACTGCGGAGCATTAAAAGCCACCTTAAAAGACCCAGTGAGGAGACGACTTGTGCTCATTTTCATGTTTGAATGTCATGCCAGGGGAAATAACAGGACTGTTGACATCTTCTTACAGCTTGGAAGTGGTCAAAGACTTCATTTGGGGCTTAGATGATCAGTAGACTGGTATTCAAAGCCTCTTTTAAACTCTTTGTTCACAACTTATGAACAAATTTATCAGACGTGATATGAGTTCAAATGAGTCCGGGGAGACGGAGCGGGAGTCGGAGTCAGACACACAGAGCTGTGTGTATTTAATGTCAGCCTATGAACTCCATCGTATTTAATAGGAGCCCGAGTGTAATTCATTCTGTAACCACCTGAGAGCCCAGGCAGGACCTTCCGACTCTGCATTATAATGAAGCGAAACTCATAGTCCATTCACTCTTAAGTCAGTGCAGACATGAGTGGTGCGGCCTGGCGTCCCGGGACCTGAACTCATTAAGTCTACTGAGCAGTAAAACCCTCTGTTGTCTTAAGAAAGTCTATAGGTGTCAATCTAGAACCTCATACTGTCTCCATATGGTCTGCTCCTCATAATAACCCTCGTCTGGCTCCACATTTTGACATTTGAGGAGTCTACTGAACAGACTAGAGTCCAGATGCTGGTACTGAGGAGTAAGAAGTTCAGATATAAATGGATTATACTGGCAAATATTCTTTATATGTGTAGTAAATATGCAGAATACATTTTTTGCATGGATCACCCAAACGTGGCTGTTTGTGTCATCACAATTTTGATTTTTTTAAGTTGAAAATGGAACAAAATGAGCCTTTTAATTAATCGATCGTTGCTGCACCTCCAGACACGTATGCTGAAGGAATGAAGACAGTCAACCGACTGGAATCGGAGGTTACGCGGACAGCATCTGAGATATGGGGTTTACTTTCTTCGCCAGAGATCCTTTATTGATTTGTTTGGGAGGAGGGTTTACTCGTGGGGGGAAAAACCAAACAGAGGAGAGCTGATAACACTGTCAGCGATCCTTCAGTGTTTGCTTGGGAAGACGGTTTACTTAATACTTGGGGAACAGAACTTAATAAGAAACGGAATCTCTTTCTTTTTGTTGTTTGTTGATTCCCAGAAGGACGATTGTTGTTGTTGTTGCTGTACTTGAAATGAAGAAGTCTCTTGGATGAGAGGTGAAAACGTCTTCAAGAAACTAAAGCGAGTCCTGTTGGCCCCTCAAAGCACTTAAAGACTTTTGTCTTGCCATAAACCAACTACACGATGAATCGTGTCTTTACAAATCCAGGTTTGATAACAGTCATTGCTGAGAAAATGGACTGTTTAACTCAAAAATTGTTGGGCTCTGGTCCAGAGATTGAAAAAAAATATTTTTTTTCTATTCTCCTGCTTGTTAAAAAACAACTGAACAGGGACAAACAACTCAATCCGCATTCTACAAGTCCAATTCTGACAATTACCCAATGTTTATCATATTCTTTTGAACTGTTTCTATCCATCATTGCCTCTATTCAATCATTCCCTTTTGTTCATCTTTACATTGTATCTAGTTCAGTTTACCTCCGCTTGGTTTATTGTCCACTGTGCTCGGTTCCATTTAGTTCTCTGGTGAATGAACAATAGCGCACCGTGCGTGTTGCCGCTCTTCATCCGACAGTCAGTGGAGACGAGTGGAGGAGAGAGAGCTGCGGCCCTTCATTGATTTCCACTTTCGATCCGCTTCATACATCCAGGAGCGATGAAGAGGCGAACGAGGAGTCTGACTGACACCGCGAATGAGCAGGAAGACACTACAGGGATAGTTTTGAGTCCCGCAGCTATGGATAATGTATCTCAAATTACCTCTTGTCACACAACAGTTTGAGTCGTAGTTTGCGTGTTTTGACGTGGAGCTGTGTGAGGCACTTATCCCTCGTCGGTCTGTTAGGCTTACCTGCAGCAGATGAGTGTCAGCTCTCCGCCCGTGTGGAAAGTGCCGGCAGGAAGCATCTACCTAAAATAAGTCCCACCAAAAACATATATCCACTGCAGTGTACACTATGTTCTGAGTATTTTCCCGTCAAACAGCCTTTTCCTCTGGCACTACATTCTGCTTGTGCGTAGGAATACGGATGTTATACAGTTGAGTGAATACAGTGCCGAAGGAAAAGGGATTTTGATGGAAACGTAAGGCACCGAAAATATTCAAGACACAGCGTACACTTAAACGGATACATATGTATTTTTGGTGGGACTATTTTATGTGGCTAAAATACGTCTTGCTGCTGGTCCTGTTCCGTTCTGCCTCTTCAGACGGGTGGAGAGCTGACGGTGTTCTACTGCAGGTTACACACCGACGAGAGACAAGCACCTCATACAATCCCACATCGTAAGACCCGAACTATCACTTTAAGATATGAAAAATGTCTCATCCTGCAGTGTGTTGTTGTGGGATCGTCTTCCATATGCCTTTTTACTCATATGAAGTGGGGTTAAGTATACATTAGATTGGACATGGTTAAGCCCGGATGACCTGGGAGGATGAGACCGCCGTTAGATTTGTCAGTCCTGTGACTCTCATCACATTTGACGTGTCTCCCTGGGAGCGGTGGGAGACCTGGAAGGACACGAGGATGGTACAGTTTGGACCAGGAGGGTGATGGATGAGGCTGGAATGGTTTAAAACAACCTGCACAGCTCAATATGCAATCCTCACACCTCTAATCGCATGGCTACACAAAGTCCCGCTTTCATTTTGTTTTTGATTTGAATACATTATCTGCTATTAGAGAAAAAAAGGGGGGATGGAGGGAGAGCGAGTGTGTGTTTCTGTATGTGTGTGTGTGTGTAGACAGTGAGTAATGTGTAGCTGTGTGCTGAGCCTGCTGCCGACTTCGATAACCAATGATGGAGGAGAGACCTGATCGATAACAGCACACACACACACACACACACACACATGCAACTCCTTCCCCTCTTGCGTTCTGTCTCGAAATATGCAGCCAGACAAACACACCAAAATCACATAAACATGCACAAACATACACACTGACCCCTCCAACTTAGTCTTTTTTTGAATGCTTGGGAATGGAAACATTCCTGTGTGAGGGTCCCCAGAGGGCGAGAGAGGCAGGGAGGCAGAGAGAGAGAGAGAGAGGAACAGAAGGCTATAGGGGTCTGACTTTGCTCATAGGCACTCCAGTAGAGCCACATGATCGACCTCTTCCTGCGTTCCAGATCCAGTTTCCTCGTTTTTCTCGCCTTCTGTTTTTTTTTCTTCCCTCCCGTCATTTAACATCATTAAATTCTGTTCCTTACTTTCTCTTTCTTTTTCTTTTTTTTTCCTTTTCATGTCAGCACCAGTCTTAAAATAGATCTGTTCTGGTCTGGAAACTACTAGCATGCTAACACTGCAAAACAGGCGCACGCGCACACACACACACACACACACACACACACACACACACACTGAGAGAAAGAGCCAGTGGAAATGAACAGCGAAGCACTCAGGCCTTTTAGTGTTTTCTGTGGCATGCTAAAGCAATAATCATAAGTCTTACTAATTGAATACCTGCGTGAGTTTGTGGTGTGTGGTCGTCTGAATATATATGTGTGTGTGTGTGTGTGTGTGTGCGTGTGTGTGTGTGTGTGTGGCAGCAATGGATGTATTTTATGAGCGTCTTTTGTCAGTGAAGGCATTGAAGGGAGTGAAAGGTGTAGCACCCTTTTCTGCTGTTTAGGGAGACGTAAATCTGCAACAGCCGCTACTAGAACACAAAGAGGGTGTTTGAATGCATCGACAAGCGAGAGGATGGAGGGAAGAAGAGGAGGAGAAAGAGATTAAAGGACGAAGCAGGAGGAGAAAGGGCAATGAAAGGAAGAAAGAGTTATGCAACTTCAGCAGCCTATAGTGGGAAAAATGGGAAATCATTCATTTATTCATTTACCATTGTGGAAAAGACTGAATGGAACTGAAGATCACAGTCCTGGTCACCACTGATTCAATGAGTGAAAAGCAACGTTGCACCTACATTTATTCACTGCAAAATAAAGATATACAGGAAGTAGAATGTCACTCAGTAGAGCGCATACCTCCGCCGACTTGATCTGCATCAAATTGTTCTCATTCATAGATACCAGCCGTCTAAATGTATGATTTTTTTTCTTAACCTGCTGACAAATGGGCAAAAGCAAAACCTCCATGACGATGGTAATGATGATGATGATTTGTCGGGGGGGACTTATAACCTCGTTAGCTAGCTCTTCCCCGCACACCACACACCAGGGATTTGGAGCATTTACATCCTCAGTTACCGCAAAACCTAATTCATTGTTGTTGTCGTCATATTTTCGGTTGAGTGTCTCGATCATCCTCGCTGTCCGTCGGCCTCTGAGCCACATCTAATGTCGTATTTGAACTTATAAGTGCATAAAATCAGTTTCATGAACATTTAAATGTCAAATGGAAATAACTTGCCTTGAGATATGTAATGTAAACGCTGACATTTCCAGGAAACTACATAACAAAACACAATGCAGCGGCTTGTATATGGCAACTACATCGGCCCCTTACGTCCTGTTGAGTTACGTTTTTCTACACATCCTTTTTTTTGCATTTTCCAAAAAAGATTATCCAGGAACTGTGTCTGAATAAAACTCGACCAAATTATGACTCCCGGCTCATCGTCAACTCAACTGAACTGACTTGAACTGAGCAGGACACATTATGACCCACAGGGACCGATCTCGCTGTCCAGTGGCTGGTCCTGAATCAGTGCAGTCAACTGTAAGGTGTCTAACAAGGGCTCGCCTCACATCAGCAGTTATCACTGACCCCCTTTCTCTTCCTCGCTCTCTCCCCGAGGGTCAGGGATTTCTATTGATCCGCTATAAATTCTCGCACACTGGAGCTCGCCGAGGAGACCTTAACGGTGAATAATCCACACAAAAGACAACAGCGCTGAAATCGTAATGCATCAGCAGAAACACACGCATGCTACTAATCAGAGCTGGGAACTCGAACATATACAAGAAACGGTAAAGGTAATCACTGTATGTGTACACACACACACACACACACACACACACACACACTGAAACGACTGATGTCATTTAGAGTTTCCAGAGATGCACCAGAAGCCAAGTCCAACACAGCAGACTGGGAGAAATGATTTCAGACCCTGGTAATCACGGCTTTAATTACATATTCTGCTCCCTCCCTCTTTTCCTCCCCCTCTCCCTCTTTCTCTCTCACTCTCTCTCACTCTTCCTCCCTTCCCTCCCTTTAGATCCGTCTCCTCTTGGCTTCGGTTTATGGCCAGACGTTTGTCACTCTGCCATCCTCCTTATGGCTTCCTCTCTCCCTCACTCTGCGTGAAGCAATGGAAACGGGATTTTTCTGCTCGCGCTTTCTTTCCACTTCTTTTCATTTGCTCGGCCCTCCTCTCTCTCTCTCTCTCTCTCTCTCTCTCTCTCTCTCTTCTCCATCCTCGTTTACCTCCTCCCGTAACTCTTCATTAATTCAGGCTCTCGCTGTGTGTGTACAGTATGTTTGTGTGTGTGTGTGTGTGTGTGTGTGTGTGTGTGCAGACAGCTGTGTACTGTACAAAACTGCATCATAATGACAAGTGCATCTGCAAATGGCACAATGGGGACAAGCGTACAGTATGTAGTTCACTTTATTCGTGAGCAGATGCTTTTTTAGTTGGCAACGTAAGTATATGAATGTGCGTACAGCCTCCAAGGATAAAACGCGGTTCAATTATTAACATGCTGCAGAGCCTGATCACAGCCTCACCACACACACGGATGCAGTGTGGGGGCTCAAACTATGGCGAAAGAAAACTGCACACAGTGCAAATGCAGAGGATTCTATCAGTGGATATTAAATGAATGTAAGTGTTTATTTCAGAGCCAAAACTACAGATGCCAAATGAAACTGTAGCTGTATGCACAGATCAGAGGAGATATTTTAAGCACAAAAGCCATGTTCACCCTGCAACTGAAGCTTGATGCTCTTGTTTTTACCTTTACAAAGTGACAAACGTCTGATGTGTTAAGTGCAGCATGAACAGAAATAAAACAAAAAACAATGCTGATATTTTCCTGTCTGATGTGGAACAGATTCTACAGAAGCCCAGAGGAGCAAATGAGGATGATTTTCTTTTCTGCTGATCCATTTTCCAAATGTTCTAAATGTTTTACTCTTCTATGTTTATGACTTGAAAACCAGGAACAATGCTATTCTTTTTTTTTTACATCTGTGATTTTTTTCTTTCTTTTCTGAAACTAATTTAAAAAAAAAGACTTACAGGAGAAAACATTTGTTTGTGTTTTTCTCTCACCAAGAAATACATTTCACCAGAATTGTATTACCATCTGGTTTTATATTATGATTTTGTTTTTTGTCAGTTGAAAAAATAAAAAGTTTTAGAAAGACTATCCTGGCATCGAGTCATAAACAAAGGCCAGAAAATGGATCACCAGAAAAACAAAGCATGAAGAGAAAAGTCATATCTTTCTGTCAGATCTGGACCAAATTCTACGGAAGCCCTGAGGGACAAGTGAGGATTTTTTGTATTACTGGCGATCCATTTTCTTCAGTCTGTATTTTTTTCTTCTGTGTTTATAAGCTGAGAACTGGTAAAAGAAAACCAAAAAGAGAAAAGGTCAAAAACTCATGAATCACCACACAAAAGAAATGTTCTCGCTTTGCCCCTCAGGGCTTCCGTAGAATCTGGTCCAGATCAGACAGAAAAGTTTCAGATTCAATTCTTTTCTTATCAAGTTTTTCTTTCTTTTTTTTTCTTCTTTTTTTAACATCCGTGAATTTTTTTCTTGAGTATTTTTTCTACTGGAAGAAAATCACACAATTTCACACATGAAAAAAGCAAATAAAACTCTTTTTTCACTTGGTTTCAAACTTGAATTTTGCTTTTCCTTAGATAATTAAAAAGAAAAAAAGGAACTAAGAAAGATTATCCTGACATCAAATCCTAAACACAGGAGAGAAATCTACTGCAATCAGCAACCAGAGAAACACAAGAGGCTTCCATGAGATTCACATGCAGTCTTCAGGTACATCAGCTGCACATCTGATCAGTGAAGTGGAATTCCTTCTTTATAAAGCGAACAAGCGAATGACTCGAGCTGCTAGTGGAGAGATTTGCATGCTCTTTGGGCAGATGTGTCCATTTAAGGAAAACAAGAGCAACCAAATTATATTATACAGCAGAACCGCACAAGTGTTTTCATCCATGATTATTAAATACAGTCCACTACAACAGCAGACCGGTCAGAGATTGTTTTTCCATCAATATGTGACTCAATCTGAAGTACTGCAGCCCGAGATCGTTGGAAAACAGACAAGCAGAGGGAGGCTGGCAGTGCTGTGTGTGTGTGTTTGTGTGTGTGTGTGTGTGTATGTGTGTGTGTGGGCTGGCCATGAAAAGTTTGGTTTTTACTGTATACTGGAAGCAGAGGAGGCAGGAACAGAGTGTGTAATGGAGGATTTTTTAAACGGCATGGGAGCGGCACAAAATGACACATGCACACACACACAAACACACACTTTACTGTAAATGTGTTGTATTAACACACACACACACACACACACACACACGCACTCACACACACACACCCAGAGCAGATAGACGCTCTCAAATACAGTTAATCAGACCTGCCAAACAGCAGGGGATGTTACGCACACACAAACACAGACCTGTGTCCAAACAGCGGGGTATGGCTAGTGTCAGCCTGCCCCTGTTTGTTCTCTGTGTGACGTACCGCAGACAGAAGGGCAACTGTCGGCCAATCAGTGTGTTTACGTGCGTGTGTGCAAACCATTCACAGCTTTGCAATGTTACCTGCTGTCTGGCTATCACTTGTATGTCCAAGCGATTACAAACAGCGAGAGTAAGAGAGCAGGAGATCGAAGCTTTAAAAAATGGGCTGCAGTTAACTGGCCGATGGGTCAAACATTATGAGTGAACTGAAATCATCAGGGAAAGAAGTTTCCTTTTCCTCAAGGTATTTTTTTACCATTTAGTTTCAAACAGTCAATTTGCATGTCGACCATGAAACACAAGACTAGTATCGCTATTTTCCATCTCCATTTATTCCATCGCCGGACTCCAAAGCACGACTTCTTCTCTCCTCCTCTTCATTCACTTTTTTAACACTGTGTTGGTTGTTTTATCTTCTGTTGATGCAGTGGTTTGTATTGATTGTCATTTACTCCCACTTGCTCGCAGAGTGGTGCCAACAATTCGAACAGTTTCAGGCTTGATTTTGAATCAGAAACTGAAGAGGGATTCTGTGCCAGAACACGAAAACATCAACATGTCAGAGACTCCCACGAACCACCAACATTGATCCGTGGGGGACAGTAGTCCAGCTGACGCACGAATATTTGATGAAAATAAAATGTTCGAGGCTGAAAAATGTAAAGTGTGCTCTTGATTATCGAGGCTGTTTTTGCCCACTCAGTTCTATTTTCAGAGGCATTTCTTTGACTTATTTAAATCCTTGCTAGCGTCCCCTGATGCTCCCTGATTGATACATTAAGTAGCTCAAGCTGCCTTCAATGAGAGCAAGTTAAATGTCATGACCGACAATGTAGTGATTGACCGATATGTCATTTTCAGGGTCGATACCGATATCAAGGAGACAGGAAACCGATATCTAGCACCGATATGTTTTCAGGTACTTTACTTGAGTATTTCAATTTTCTGCTGCTTCATAATTCCTCCCCACTACATTTATTTGGCAAATTTAGTTAAAAGGTAACTTTGCAGGCTCAGATTACTCACTGTTTATAGACTATAAATTGTGACGTGGTACCAATCAGATATTGCTGTGGGCCGGACACTGTGTGAGAAGATGGTGCATCTATGCCGAGGTAACACGTTTAGATATATATTAATGGTAATCTGTCAGAAAAGTCACAGATAATTGGAGAAATCTTTAATATTGACTCCTATAGTCGGTCTGTGACCCTCTGCAGGGTACCTTTAGGTGTCCTTTGAAAATCAGTCAGGTTCATAAATGAGGTCTGCACGTGTCAGACAACAAATGGGGACAATCATCCCGAAGATTCAGTCGGAGAGAGCCAAAAACATTCCAAACATCCATTGTGTTAAAGTCTTCATTGAGCCTTACAGTGCAGAGTGAGAGCGGGGATATGAGACGAGCAAGAGGAAGTTCAAAGAGATCACATGAAAAGAGCTGTGAGTGATGAAAGACTTAAACTATCCCTGAGAGAAAGTTAAAATGAGGGTGAAAGTGTGATAGAGAGAGAGAAAGAACAAGAAGGAAGGAGAGCCTGAGGCCTTTCTCTCTCTCTCTCTCTCTCTTTCTCTCTTTCTCGCTCGTCCTCTGCAGCATCATGGGAGTCAGTGTGCTACATTAGAAACAGGATCAGCTGATAGCCTACATCCACCGCTGGCCTGACTATTTTACAATACTACTGCTCAGCACTGTCTTTTCTAAAGAGGAATCAAACAACTCCCGTTACACATTGTTGAAGCTTGTACATTCACAGTTTCATCAAATCCTCTCAGTTCATTTAACCTTATCATATAACAAAGAATGTGCCACTTGAACAAGGATGCTGCGATATGAAAGCTTAGACATTCAGCCTCACATAGCTCAGATACTTCCACAAAGTTCTCAAACTCAATAGACGGTATAGTTCATTTTGCTAGGCACAACATCACATCCGCAACTTCTCTCCCTTCTGTGGCAAGAATTTAACTTTTTTTTTCTGGCAAAGTTTTTGGTAAACAAGAAAGTAAATCTTCTACCGGCGTGGCATTGGACGTAATGCATCACTGTAACTGTTGGCTCCACGCCATCCATCAGCTCTCCTCCAAACTTGTTAGATGTAATAGCTTCTGTCTGAAAGAAAATGTCTTTCCCATTCTGCCCTCTTTGTCGCAACCAGCGACATCCACGTCTGCTCCAGCCGAGTCATGATGTTGTAAATGTCTTGAAATGGTGGGAGATGGGGTTCATTACAGACGGCAAAAAGACAGACAACATATGGCCAAAAGTAATGTTCCGTAGCTGGATGTCGAGTCACTTGCATCAGAATTTGAATGAGGTCTTCTTGCTTCTGGAGCAGAACCCAGAACTCAACAGAACAAGCACCAGGCAGCTGCTTTCAGCTCTGATAAACCAAATGTTCACCAGCAGCCCAAGACAAAAATGGCAGACAGACAAAGTTCGTGACTGGCTGGTGTACAACAAGCTAGTTATTTCCCTCAAGAGCCAGTTCAGACACAGACGGAGCTAAAAGGCGAAACGATATTGCTCTTAATTTCATCAGGTGGCCAGAACCAAACCTCCGAATGAGTATTAATCCATGGCATATTGTTTATACCACTGCATTTTAACACATGTGCGCACCACTGGATATTTTAAAGGAGAACTCAGGACAATTTCAAGCCGTGTCGTGGCAACCAAATCCGAATATTCTTCACAGGAAGTCGTGTTTGTGGTGACAGAAAGCGATACTTTTGATGAGACCTTGGGGTATATCCAGCTATTTTTGTGCTGACCAAAGCAGCTATTTTAAGCCAAAACACAAATGTTAAGCCTAACCAAGACCACAAGAACAACGTTGTCACAACATAACATTTAACGTATCCATGATTTGCAGAAACGTACATTGTTTACATTTATTTTGGTGATCTGGTGAGACAAACGTTTTCTCCCGCTGGTGTGTATGTAGAATAATCTCAGTATTTCTGATATTTCATTCTTTTGTCTTCCTTAAACTGTACATAAAAAAATAGGTTGGCAATATTTTAGAACAGATTAACAAAAGATTTCTTCACTCAGACTTTAAGGTTGAGCATATAGTAAGGTAACACACGGTCCTCACAAGTGACAAAATCATGCATGTGTGTGGGACCACATGAAGTATGAAGCAGGCATGACGGCGTTCTTCACTGTCAGTATGTGAAGTCATAGATCTTTAAACAAGCACACACACACACACACACACACACACACACACACAGAGCGTCCCAGGGGACTTCTCCTCCCTGACAGTCCGTTCATCCAATCATGGCTCGCCTGGGAGATGCTTGTCACCACGGAGACAGGCAGCAGGGCCACCGGGGCATTGTGGGATATCTCAGTCCTCCAACATATAGACAAACTGCCATTCCTGATAGATGTGAGAGTGGATTTATGTGCCTCTCTCTCTCTACACTAGACTCTCTCTTTCCTTTTTACTGAACGTTTGCCTTCTGCCTCCATCTCTTTCTTTCTTTCTTTCTTTCTTTCTTTCTTTCAGCCTGGCTTGTTTCCTCTAATATAAACTTTATATATCAAATTACTGACATTGGTCTTGTATTAAATACTCTGTCGCTGGCATTCTGAGCATATGAAGATGTATGGGTTGTCTTTAATGTGCAATCTTGCTCCAAAGGCGGTCAATTATTGGAGAGTTTTCCTTGATTATATAATAGGTGTGGTGGGTTTCTCTGCCTTAAGTGCTGCTAACGCTCAAAGAATTTCATTAGCCTGCATTTCCATGGAGAGTTTTTGGTTATGATCTAATTGCCATTTTGAGGGTTTTCCACCCTGATGAGAAGAAAAGAGAGAGAGATTCTGTAATTTATTTTGTATGAAAAAGGCGACTTTTAAAATGACCGAATGGCAGAACATAATATCAAATATCAGCAGCTTCTCCTCCATCACTGTTCTCATTGATCCATCTATTATCGGTAACCCCTTGATAACCTCAAAGAAAGGAAAAAGCTCATTCCTCTTAATCAGGTGTGCTGCCCCCAGCTGACCTTCAGGCGTCTGGGCTGCATTAGCTACCATTCATCTCGTTAAAAGACCTGCAATTAGCCTTAACGAACTTACAGACACCCCCATGTTCCTTTCCATACAGGAAGCAGGGGGAGGTAAATATGAGATGGAAGGAAACTTGATGGAATACACAGACAGAAATCAATTAAACTGAAGGTCTGTGTGTGTTTAGACTTCAATCATTAAAAACAAAATCACATATCAAATACATTTTGAGTTGAGACCAAAAACTTAAGTAAACATTTGTTTCTAATGGTTCATTTGTCAAGAAACGCTATTTGGATTTAGCCCTGAAAAGTAGCCACAAGTTATTTCGTTCTCCAGAGATAATGAGCCCAATTTTAGCAGCCTTGAGTCATAACAGAAGTAGTGTATGGATATAAGACCCCGGAGAATCATTCTTCAGTGTTTAGTATCTCCAGAGAAAGTCTCAGATTGTATTTTATTTAATTTTACTGGCAAATCTAGACAGAAGGCGATTAAAAAGTCATCTTCAGTGTGCAAGGAAATCTTTTAATACCCTTGTGATTAATGTTAAATTGCAGGTAGTAAATAATTATAAAATGCTCATTAACATTAGTAAGACTGTGGAAACAGTAATATGACTATATAAGTGTTAATTATGGCAACAAAATACACATTCATTGTAACATAATTTATGTAAACTATAACTATAAGCACTTAAGAAACTTGTAAGCTGTTGCTGCTGTAAGTCACGTATCAATCAGACATCTCCATAAAGGGGCGGTCTTCTCCGCTGATTATTTTTCCTTCACAATTTTCATTTTCACTGTCAAAAACTATTCAAAGTATGATGCTGCTGTCGGGATTTGAACCAAATAAACATGTTTTCTTAGATCTGGAGAACAAGATTTGTGGGCCAGAGCATTATTAGCTTATCATAATGATGTTTTAGTTGCAATGCTGCAATGTTTTTTATGCCTGGGTTCAATTCCTGTGATAACCACACAACCTAATATACAAGGAGCTCACACACGTGCACGCACTAAATCCCTCTTCGCTGAGGCTCTACTATGATATTCCAGGTCGGGAAAAGCTGCAAGTCAATTCCCAGCTGGAATTCCCGAATTATCCTCTTATTCCTGGGATCGCGGGAGAACTCAGTGGGGTTGGATCCCACAGGACCTTAACTGACATTAACAAATTATGTATAATTTATCTGTTGCACATTATGAAGGCATACCTTCTTATACATACAAAAACTCTCTATACGCACACATTCAAGCACACAGGCTCATATTTATAGATCATGCATGCACAATCATGCTACATGTAAGTCTCTCTCTCACACACATCAGGTCAGTGTTAAAGCTGCTGGTGTTAATTTGATTTAACAGGTTCCCACTTTTACTCTCTGCAAGATGCATTATCTATATGTGGGGATGTTTGCTGCCAGTGAATTTCAGCTAGAAGCACGTTCGTGACAGAAAGCTAAACATAGCTTCTGCCAGCGCGTTGGATATACATGCACACAAAATTTGTCTACAGGCTTTTGTACACTTTGCAGTTTGAAGACCAGCTTGAGGCCAACAGCAATGTCAGAGAAAAGCTGTCAGTGCCACATCAGAACACACAGCTGTGACACAGGACTCTGTGGCCAAAAGGTCTCAAAGTGCCACATTGGCTGTAATCATTTCTGTGTCGAATGTGTTCGAATGCTCTCTTTATTGTCTGTATTTTCATGATAAAACAAACATCTCAAAACACAACTGAAAATGTTCCATAGTTCATGCAGTCAAAACAGCACAGTTGCCGGAAAACGACTGTAAAAACACTAATTACAATTCGAAATGGCATTTTAACATTTGGAACCACTTTGAGGTGACCTTGAGATAATTTCCTGTCATGTTCGTGGCGATCAAGGCGGGCAAATTAAGCCAAAACATGATCTTTTCCTTAATCTCACCAAGTGTTTTTTGTGCCTAAAAGTAACCAGACCATCACAACAAACAGTTGAAGAAACAAAGTTGCAACAATAAGGATTGCAACATTGCAGTAATATACATGGGCGACATTTATTCTAACAACAGTGTTGAGTCACAGTCTGGACATGAGAGTGAAATCAATCCTCCAACCTTCTGCAAGAAAGCAAATAAGTATATTTTCCAAAATGCTGGTCTTTAAGATCCCATGGTTTTTACATAATTCATAGTCATGGTTGGTTTTCGGCTTAAGGCTGTTTTTGGGGTTAAAGCCAGATGTTTTAACTGAAGCTGATCTCTTTCTGCAATCTTCATCACTTGGTTATGTAGGAGGCAAGATGTTTACATGTGGCTGACGGCCTTTATTACATTGCCTTTTTTGCAATTCAATCCTTTGTCAAAGTCACAGATGTGATATCTGTTGGCTTCAAGCCAAACGGAAGCCAGATTGGCAGGAAGCAGCCATAGAGTGGCAGCCTTATCACAGCACATCTGTTGAGTCAGAGTGTGAGGTCACCAGACGTATTGTTACGAATCCAATGGTTTCTTTGGAAGCCATTTCTTTTGGATGGCTCCTTTGACTCTCATCCACCCTCAAACACACACATCATCACCCCTTATCACACAGTGAACATCTTACAATCTTTCCATGGGAACAGTTTATTAGATTGGAAACTGCAGTCTTATGGAAAGTTTGTTTTCCAGTTCATCATGACATTTTAATGTTTCTGAATAAAGCCATAGGTAGCTTGGCGCCTGCAGCGGCCAGATTGTGTTGTTGTGTGCAGTGGGAGAGAGAGAGCGGAGAGAGACCGGAATCTGAGTCACGCATGGCTGCTGGTAACTTGGAAAAAAGACGCCTTTGCACACCTACATGCCTTCGAAACATGTGTAGAAGAAGAAAAAGTGAACATGCAGGTTTAAAGAACGAGCCTGCCCACATATTCCTTCATGGGGTTTAATCCCTTTGATCAAGAGTTAAAACTTAAAAAAAACAACTTGAAACTACACAGCCTGAGACGTTCATGAGTGACGGCAAAACTTGTGAAAAAGGACACATAAGAGACAAAAAAGGACACAGTGACTGATCTGTGTATCCTACCAGCTGTCGAAAGCCAGTGACTAAGCATCAAATCCAGACACTGTCCCCTGCAAACCGGGACATCATGTCATCATAGATTACATGGAAAATTCATCTAGAGGCATGACAAGGCCTTTCCACCGACGAGGGATATTGCTTCTTAAAACTGCAATCCGCGATTGATATACAGCACCCCTTCTTCCAGAGTGCCAGGGTTTTTTCCTCAAATACAGATCCTCTCACAGCAAATGGAAATAGCACTGTGCACCACTTGCGACCTGGGGTTGTAAATCATAAAAGGTAGCACAACGACACAATCGCAGATTTTGGTTTCTCGCAGCTTTAAAAAATAGCTAAGCTGCCTCCCCCCCTTCACCTAAATCCCCCGTTCATGACGTGAAAGTGGATTTAATAGGTGAAATCAATCAAAGATCAGAGCCTGGATTCTCCTGATCAGCCTGCTTCATTGAAGGAGCGTGTGGATGTAATATATTTGCAGCTTTGAACACTACAGAGAGACAGAGGGAGAGAAAGAGATGAAAAAGAGAGACAGATGAATCGGTATCAGATCTCTGTAAGCCAGGGATTCTGCACGCTGGAGCTCGTACAGATTAGCTTACACTGCAGCTGCTGCAGCAAGAGTGTGTGTGTGTGTGTGTGTGTGTGTGTGTGTGTGTGTGTGTGTGTGTGTGTGTGTGTGTGTATGTGTGAGAGCAAGAATGTGTGTGTGTTCTTCACTGTCCAACAGGGAGCGTGGCACTTGTTCAATCTCTCCATGCAGTAAGCAATGCAGCAATCAGAAGCACGGGGACTCTGGTGTGTGAGTGTGTATTTGTGTGTGTGTGTGTGTGTGTGTGTGTGTGTGTGTGTGTGTGTGTGTGTGTGTCTGTCCCCCAGTGTGACTGCCATCACATACATCCTCAGCAAAGCTCCAGGCAGGACTCACTCTCTTGCATCAAATCCATTGCAGTGAATCAGGCCACTAAGCACCACAAATCAGTTTAACTTCCACTTGGTTATCGCAGCTCTCGGCTCGCCCCGCAGTTCGTCCCCCACCGTCGTACTTCACTCGGCTACCTTTGCTTTGTTCACCTGTTTGTCAAGATGTGTCCGCAAAAACATGTCACAGAGGGGGGGGGTTGGGGTTTGGGTGGAAATGCCAGCAGCTCAACACCGGGGATGGAGATTTATTTGAATATGTGTGTCTGCATTTGCATACAGAACATGTCATCCAGCAAAAAGTCAGAATATCCAGATCAGTTTCCAGATTCAGTTTTTACAAAACGTGTCATGTCATGTTCACATCAACAGGAACTACTGAATATATCTTTTCACAAGGGACCATGGAACCTCAACAAGTGTGAGGCCATTTTTTCGATGTGAAGACGTGACATCTTCAGTCAGGTTTGTGGATGTTTTCAGCCCATTTTCATTTCCGATGCAGATGAAAAACAGAAGTATAGTCGAGCCCTTGGCTTCAAAGTGTGACGCTGTAGTTACCCCTTTGAGACACGTCTTGGAGGTCCGCTGTATTGTAGTTGAAGTTGGTGATGTCACATCAGTTAATAGACTTGCGTAAGTCACATTAGTTCTTTTAAACTAGAGAATTATCTTTTCCTACCCAATCATGTATTTTTTGCCTAACCCTAACCAAGTAGTATCTACTACCATTTGAAATGTGAAGCATCCAGCACGCTTTATTTTGAAAGTGTAACCGAAGTTGCCATATTGGTGCTAATTTGACCACGGAGCCCTTCGCATCCAAAACTGACAGAATGTTAGGTGGAGCACCAACGTTTGAGGCTTAAGGCCACTGAGAACGTGTCCGTTTGTAACGAGCCTTCAGGACATCCGTGTTTGTGGCGACCAATACAGCTAACATGATCTTTTACAAACCCTAACCAAGTGGTTTATGTGCCTTAAACTAACCAGACCATTAGCACATCATTGTCATTGTCAAGTTTCATCTGTGGTATCTGTGGTGTGCAGAAACAAACATCGCCAACATTTTATTCCGGCGAGTGAGTGGCCAAATTACTGCTTACAAATCAAACACATGCACAAACGTTAACTGCTAATAAAATACACATTCAGATTCTCTGGTAAACACGATAACGAGATATCGTCTACTTGAGCAGAATGTTGATGGCTAGCAAAACAATAAGAGGTCCAACTGAATTATTTATTAAACAAATAAAAATAAAAGTTCCATGTCGCCGTGTTGAGACTGTGAGTGTGACTAATGGCTCCATATACAATGTTGTCTCGAGTGTGGAGACTTTTTTTGCCTCACTTTCCACAAGCCTGTGGCTCATTAGCGTTGCTGTGCATTTCTCTGCTGCTCTCATTAACTGAATATTCCCTCAGCAGTCTGAGTGCAATCAGAAACAAAGAGGCTTGGTTCAATGGGAGCAATAAGAGAAAAGCTGAAATATGAAGTATTTAATTTATATCGCAATGTTTGTGAAAGGAAAACAATATAAACACAAACTCCACATACCTGAGGATTCTCAAAAACAGATTTCCTTCACCATAAGTATTCAAGCACACGCAGGACACGGCTGCTCTTCCCAGCGCAACGATCTGATTTACATTTTTGCAAATTCACATGCGGAGCCTCCTGAGACACCTGCAGGCCTCTGCTGCTGGACACATGGGAGATTAATTACTAAAAGGGCACCACACCGATAGATGTTGACAACTCACCCGCCCACATTGTCACATTGCTCATTTGGGGATTTGACCTGGTGATCTACCAAATACAAAGCCACTTGTTCGAACCTTTAGGCCAGTGGCAACACATTTTGTCACGGTGTTATCATTTACCTTCCTGCCCAGGCTTTTTCACAGGCCTTCAGGGGTGAGAGTTTAAACACTTACTTTTCCTACAAGATAAGAATTGGTCAATCAGTCTGATATAAGCCAGATTAGAGAATTGAAAAATTAGTAGCAGGAAGTGATTCGTTTTTAACTTAAGAGTGCTCACTTTAGAGTATGTAAATACAAAGACAAGAAAGACCAACTCAATCATTAATTTCAATTAAAATGCCTTATTATATACTTTGAATTTTGGAGAATATTGGCAGGCAATTGATTTTTCTTTTAATCTGTCAATGCAGTTTTCTGCCAACTCACCTTACAAGGACACTGAATACATAACCGTTGTTCTACGTAAGTGCTAACACATTAATTCGTTTATCCTCCCAGTGCAACAACCCGTCTACTGTATCACATCTGCTGCCAAACACTTGACTTCTTACATCATCTACCACATCTGTACCAGCACCCAAAGTGGCCGAACACAGTCTCATCCTTTTTTGGATATAGTTCCCCATGTGGCTGAACTGAGTGAAACTATCCTGGTAGCGTGCCGTAAACACGAGGCGAATGAAGGAAAAAATAAAATGAGAGACAGTCAGAGTCGGTTGACAAATCCTTCTATATCCCCTATGATACAGAGACAGACGGAGCAGAATCCCAGGTGAGAGGTCCAATCCATCAGCTATCATGTGTGATTACGTTGTGGCAGACTGATTTGTGTTGCTGGATCTCGCTGCAAGCCGATGTGTTTGCCACAGTGAAGGAAAAGGATGGAGCGTGAGGTGGAGAAGGAGATAGAGTGAGAATAGAGGAACGGTAGCTTATTAAAGTACAAAGCAGAGTTGTTCAGTTATTTTCTTTCCTGTGCAGCACAGAAAAAGGACAGAAGAGGATAGAAAACAGCGCTTTATACAAAGTAAATAAGCGAGCCAGGCAAGAATTTGGACCATCTGCGAGGAATGACAATCACAACATGCTGATGTTGAGCAGGAGATAATATTTACCAGCCTAACATTGTGATTTAGCGTGTTAGCATGCTGCTGTTTGCTGATTAGCGAATGTCATTATATTTGCAGGTATTTAATCCAAACCTTGGTATTGGACAAGTAGTCGTTGTCATTTATCAGTTTGGATCATGAGGGAAGACAGTACTTAAACATCTGTAAGCGGGAAACGTAAGGACACCTTGGAACAATTTCCAGCCATTTTTGTCGACATTGTCTACGGGAACTCGGGAAGTTGTTTTCCTAACCCTAACCAAGTGGTTTCTTGTGTCTTAACCTAACCAGCGCATATGCACAGCGTTGTAACAAGATACAATTGAAAGGCGGGTTTAGTAGAGTCATGCTGTAGCTATATAAAGCTACTTCGCATGAACTAAATAAACATTTACTCAATATCATTGATCATAATTTACATATTTTAACTGACTTTAGAAGCATGGAGGTGTCTGAAAACATTCTGCAGGGCAAATACAGCCTCTGGTGACGATCCAAACATAGGATCATAGGAACAAGTATATCAATATATTTGAATGAATTCAATAAATACTGTTTATATACATAGATGCTAAAGATAAATAGATAGGGAGCACACTAGATTGTATGGGACTGTATTGGGAGAAGAGGGAGTGAGGATGAGGAGTGTCAAGAGACGGGGATTTGATCTAAAATAACCCAGAAACATGTACTGTGCCTCTGTGGCTCTCTTCATCTTTATTTCTCTATGTCCCTCGCCAGTCTCCTTCGCTTTTCTCCACCTCTCTCTCCTCCATTCATAGCTCTGTAGTCTTTCCTTTATCAGTCCGCTTTTTCTTTACATTCATTGATTTCTCTCTCCCTCCCTCTCTCCTCTTCACTCTGTCGGTGCGGTACAAAAAGCAGCAGCGAGAAGGAGAGAGAGATAGAAAGAGGGGGCCAGCAGAGCGTGAAATGGTCTGAGCTTTTACTACAACTGGCAGCGTTTGACCGCATACTGCACCAGCCATTGCCGCGGTTACCCGCAGCAACACTGCACTAATAGAAGGGCATGCCGAGAAGAGAGCAAGTGCAGGGGAAAAGAACAAGTAAAGCCGGTGTGTGCTGAATGCGGAACAGGTGTTAATGAGCAAATTGAAAACATGCGCTAACACACAGACGCACTAGAGTTTGTTGAAGAGGATGCCGTCTTAGTTTCTCACTCAAATATAGTTCAGCGAACTCAGTAAGAGTCTGAACTGGCAGAAAACTGAGACGTGAAGCCAGCATTCGTCAACATCTTTGAGTCCTGACCCGACTGAGATTTGACCCAATGTAATATTTTAGGTGAAGAGAAGGATATGTGCTTACTTTGGGCACACGGAAAGTTTGTTCCCATGATACTTGTTTTCTTTTCTTTACATGTTAAATTGAATAAATGTACCTTTTCCTCTAAATCGGCCAGATAAACATTTCTGGTAAACTCTGTTTCTTGATGAGGCGTGAAAGCTAATTGGACACATGAGGTCAAGTTGTTCCCACAAGTAGCCTTCCAGGATGACTGGACATTTTTGGGAGGGAATCTCAAGCTTTTGTTTCAAGGCTAAAAAAGAAGGGCGGGTCATTACTGTGGTTTCAGCTGTATTGAAGTCTATGGGAGATACACAGAGAAGCACACTTAAACCAAAACCAACTTCTTCATATAACTTCTGATGAAGAAATGTGTCCAGAAAATGAATGAAAACACTTCAGAAAGTAAGTTAAGGACATTGACGGGACTGATAATATTGTGTCCCACCAAATATTGCAGATGAGACTGATGAATAGGAGCCTTCATCAAGGGACGAACAACTCTCTGAAGTTTATTCCTCATTTTCTGGTGGTGTTTCTTCATCAGAAGTCATATCATCATATCATCCATTCAGGTTTCTTGATATCCTTCACTGACCATTGTCTCACCAAGCTAACACACAAGCTACGCTCCTGTCTGACTGCTGGTCATAGTTGAAACACATGACACATAACCCCAGAATAACCACACGTGAACACGACCTGACCTGTGTCTTCAGCAAAGTATCGGGTTTCAGGTAGCAGAACTCTTAACATAAGACAATTAACACATGCAGTTGAAATGATCCAGGGCAGAAGCAATAATGGTAATAAATGATATCTGTTTCACTTGACCTGCCAATTTCATAGTCACACACGCACACACAGACACATATTTGGCTGTCTTCCTGCCTCTGCAGTGTCTGTGTGACTACCGCCGAGGATAAATAACCCGGTGAGATTCAGTTCCAATATCACAGGCCCCGCTCGCCAAAAAATTAACATCAGCATAATAGTATTAGCCTGCTCATAGTCATCCATTAAAACTACTTAGGGCAGACAGGCAGACAGGCCGGGGAATACGCCAGCACTGTTATTAAAGCGCTTCCCTTGTAGCACCAGGAAAAGAGCCGTGCTGTACGTACGGAGATGCCACAGGTTTGAATTAAGACAATAATAAGAAAGAAAAAAGTCTCTTAAAGTAGTTTTAGTTCTTGGCAATAAAACATTTCTAAATCTGGACATCCTGATCAGATTGAGATCTTTGAGGATGAACACACAGTTCTGCTTAATATCTGCCTTTCACCTGACTTCCTACTTTGCTGTTGGCACAGTTGAAACCTATGCTATGGTTGTTTTTTCTAATGAGCAAGCCGTTTATTTATTGATTAGTCATTTAGTCTCGTTTGCCGACTTCCTTCCACATTCTCTGACTCTCTCCTGGAAGCTACAGGAAAAATCATGATTCCTTTGGGTTGGAATACAGTTGGAAACATTTAGCATAATGTAAGTACACAGCAGAAATCCAGCCCAGTCGACAGGATATAATGTCAGCAGTGAACATTTCTGCAAACCACAGATACGTCTTAGGTTGACTTTCATTGTCATGTTCACAATATATACTTATTAGCTGACTTTCACATCAGGAGGTGGAGGTGGGGAGATGGTGGTGACATCATTAGAAGCCAACAAGGGTCAACACTGAGTCACACCATTGGATCATTTTAAGGACACCTGGGGACATTTCCAGCAGTTTCTGTGGTGGCCAAACCCGACTATTTTTCACACCAGCTAAGATCTCTATCTTGTTTGTGGGCACTAAAATGTTAAAAAGGTATTTCAAGCCAAACCGTAACGTTTTCTAAACCCTAACCAAATTATTTATGTGCGTAGATCTAAGCTCAGCACTGTGACAAGAGAAGTAGAAAATCCAGCAGAAACAAACATAAAGTTGCAACATAAAGAAATGTTCAGCTTTAAGTTATCTGTGGTTTTGCGTAAAATGTACTTTGCTAACATTTACTTTGGTGATTGGATTATAAAGAAACCAAAGCATAAAGACAAGTTATCCTTGAATTGTGATTGTGATTCTGGTCCCGTAAAATGAATCAAAGCAAAGTCAGTCCTTGAAGTTTGTTCGTCACAGCAACAGCCAACTTCCCGTGTTGTCTCAGAGAATAATCCTACAAATCAAACATATTCTGCTATGAGATAAAGCTTTATCTTTTCACTTTTCACACTAAAGCCTTGACAAACAGCACTGACACTCAGTGTGTGTTTGTTTGAGCACATGCAGACCTTTCAGCCTTTTGTTCTCCCTCCGAGATTTATACACATGGCTTTGTTATCCGGCAGTCCCACCTTCCTCTCTGAAAGCCTTTAGTGAGCAGGATCCACAGCTTCCAGCTACAAAGTCAGACGTCAAAGACAAAAAGAAAAAATCAGCCCTCAGCTGGTTCAACCGCCCATACTGGTTTCAGGGTGAATTCCCAAGCTGTGCGGAGGAATTGTAACCTGATCCGTCACTGAGAAATGGGTGTGGCTGTTTAATGGGATAACCCTGAATGGGAGCGAAAACAGTGAATGGGACGGCGAACAAGTGGAAAGTTGGCGTCATGTTTTTCGCGCTGCATTTCTCAAGACATCACCCGAAAATCATCACCTGCGTGGGAGGAACTTCCTTTCCTTTGATGTTGACTACCACGGATTACAAATTGTCACGTGCTGCTGCTTTAACAATGCGTCGAGAAGTGATAAGCAGCGATAAGCAGCGATAAGCATTCTCACGCATTATTGCAAAATGACTCGTGCCCTCTTGCTCCCACTGATGGATCAAAATCAGTAACTGGGAACCATTTACATGATCAGAGGACACATCTGGCAGCAAGGCGAACAACTAACCAGCAGATACAGTTTCCCATCTGGTCCCTCTGTCTATATATCTCTCTCCTCCTCTCCATCCCTCTGCACCAGACCACCCTCTCTCACACTCTCATGCCTTTCATCACTCGTTCCCACTGCATCTCTTCTCCGGCTGTTTCTCATTCTCTCTTTTTTCGCCCTCTCGTCGCTCTCTCGCTCCTGCCATCCCAGCGGTTGTCAAGGCGATGGTGTTTTGTGGAGGCAGCTGGTTAGGCCTCATTTGTCAAGCTGCTGACCTGCCCTCCCTTCTTTTCTCCTCTTCCTCTCTCTCCCTCGCTCTCCCCCCCTTTTATCCTGTTATCCGCTGGAGTAAAGAAGAATGAATAGGCTAATTTTCACACAACTGAAAACGGCACAACGCAGTCCCGTCCATTTAAAATGAAGATTAAATCAATGTTCTGTTTGAGCAATGGGGGCTGGCACCAATTTAGTGTATTATACAGAGAAATAACTCAACAAAAGTAATAAAACAAACAATTACTTAATGATCCTGACGGGGGATTTCGAAACATTGATTGCACTCTACTTCATGAGTAAAGCCTCGGCAGGCTGCCCTGAAATAAAAGCTGCGTGAGAAAATCCCAAGACGTGATGTTGGTCTCTACTCTCTCGTGTTTCTTCACTGACCCTTTAGTTCGTTCATCCTACTGTAGCTCTCATTGTCATTATCAGTTGATTTATTGATCTTTTAAATCAATTAAAGATTGTATCGTGGATCATGATACAAAACACTCAAACTAAGTTGATCTGCGACACAATAAAAACATTTGTTCCTTAAAAAAATGTAAGGTAAAAGTGTTTCCAGGTGTTTTAGGCATACCGTGATGATTATCTGGATAATATTGTCCCATGCCTACAATTAATACGTATGAATATTTAGGTGTGTGAATTCTAAGTAAAGCAAAAACAGAACATTTGTCAAGGCGTTACCAGGAAATTCTACGAGATTAGTCAAATGATTATTTAACCATCACAGCTACATCTTAAAGGACAGGTTCACCCAAAAATCCAAAGTCATTAATCCAAGTCTCCAGAAGCTCAGAGTTCCCAAATTTACTTAAAAATATGTTCATTATTCTTCAACATTGCTGCTAAGCAAAAGGCATCTTTCTTGGGTACATGAGCTCACCTACACATTAAGGAAATAAATGTTATCTTTTCCAAGTCAATTCGGGATCTGAGGGCTTCTGGAGACTTGGATTCTGCTAGAAGAAGCTGAATGGAGCCATTTTATATTCTCTTTTGTAGTTTTTCCATATTGTAAATCAAGTATCCATCTACTTCAGTAATAGAGGACAATGTTGAAACACAGTTTTGCTGTGAAGCTCCAGAAATATTTTGTGGACTATGAAACGTCACCTGATTTTCCATCTGCATGAGGGTCAGAAGATGACGGCTGAATTCTCATTGTCAGGTGAACTGTTCTTTTAATTGTTAATCGGTAAAGCACAGTTCCTTTCATGCCCTTTTACAAAAAAAGACACAGTGAAACGTGTTCCTGCAATCACACACACACACAGTAACATATGTGGGTCTCCTGCCACAAGAGATGTTGTAACCATGTAACACAACCTTCGCTCCTCATCTGTGTGTTTGTGTCGGTCTGCTAATTGAAGGTAAACGCGGGGAGAGAGAAAGCTCCGAGCGGATATTAGTTCACGTTTGCTTCATTGTGCGGCGCCACAGAAGAATTTATTGAAACAAATGCAAATCAATGCAAAACACGTACAAACACAGACCCACTCACACAGTTTTAATCATCTGTCCATTATAAATGTGGCTCTCCCACAACACTTGTTATCTTCCCCTGCTAATTAATTCAGTGTTTTTCTGCTAATGATACTGCTGTCACAGAAGGATGGTGTGTGTACGTGTGCGCACTCATGACCTGCAACCTCATCGACGCTCATTACCATCTAATGCCTAACTGATATGAGTGTGCGAAGGAGTATTTGAGTGTGTTCAATATGTGTTTTGGCTGAAATTATTATTTTGTTTCTGTTTGTATACACACAATTGTATCAAAACATATTAGATTTTTTTCCAATGAAGTCTCGACTATGTGACTGTAGCCTGCAGATGTTACGTGTAGGATGTTTTTAGCATTCGTGTGGGTCTGAGATTGACATTTAAGATGTGCTTCAGTCATCAATGTGTAAACTGTTAAATGGTTGAAAACAGTTTCCTCCAGGCCTTTATGACGTCACACTTGTGTAGACTGCATCCAGCTATCACAGCCACAAAACATCGCGATTTGTCAGCTGTGCGGAGGTGAGAAAATGAGCTGGTTACTCTTTGTGTTCTGTTTTTTTTCATTCTTCTCACTTCTTTATCAGTGTTTGCAACACGCTGAATACTTTCCAGGAGAGAGAGAGACACTCTCCCTTCTCTGAGATCAGCCATTAACCCTGAAGACAAAACTGAATCAGTACAGAGACACATTATCCAGATAATAAACGATCCAATCTTGCCTTTTTGCGCTTGCATGTGGTATGATGAATGTGTTCTTCTTATCTTCATTGAGATCAGATCTCGGCCCTCCAGAGCTGGCAGCAAATCAGCCCCATCTTTTGGCACTTTCATGGCACATAAGATAGATATATAACCAGTGAGTTAATTAGAGGCCCGTCTCTTTTAGCCGTCTTGCTCGTTCGCTTGGAATTTTATGTTTGCAAAAACAGTGTTTTGTTTTATACAGATGTCAGCACATTGCAGGATTGCGTTTATGACCTCTGTATATAGTCAGTCAAATCTGGTCATCGGATCATGACGCATTTACACCTTGCCTAACATGTTTTTCTGGAAAAGGTGGCTGAACAAAGATTGCATTTTACCAGGTGTAAACGGGGTGAGAGACTTGTTTGTTGGCTGCCGTCACAGCTGGTAACCTGAGTCTGGCTCTATTGAAAAAAGCGCTGCTGATCAATTTTAAAGACAGAAAACTGAATAAATTCAACTCGTATAATTCAATACCTAACAAAAAAACACTTTCAAACTCTGGCAGCTCTTAACCGTCAGTTTTCCACGACAGAAATAAAAGGGTGGGGAAGAAGCGATCGATTAAAAAAAGAGAACCACCTATAGAAACTCATATATTACCACTCAGATTTAGGAAAGAGAAATGGTGCATATTCATGTAATCAGCAGTCATAAATTGGTCAAGCTGACCTATTAAAAATGGAGTTTGAATATCTTTACAAACCACTCAACCAAAGGAACAATGAGCCCTACTGGGAAACTTAAGGAGTGAAGCCTGATTACAAAGAACAAAGTGCCATTTCAGTTCTAAAATAAATGGAAATCAAATTCCAGCAGCTACATTTTCTAAAAAGCATGCACGCTCATATGCAAAAATATGTATGATTGCAAGTACACACAACCCACATTCCTATGGCTCTGAAGCATGCATCTCAAAAGGCCAATCTGTGCTGGTTATTGGAGTGTGAAGTTCCAGTCTGCTCTGTGTGTGTTTAAGGGTGTGTGTGTGTGTGTGTTTGAGTGTGTTCAGTGTAGGAGGGAGCCTAATTTGATTCTCGACTCTACCATGATTCTCCACTGGCTGCCTGTTTATGGAAATAGCATAATTGGCTCTGTGTTTGTGTGTATTTGTGTGTGCGTGTGTGTGGGATCCATTTATTTACTACCTAAGGGGGTCAAAAAGTTACAGCGTAAAAGTCAAAACGAAGTTGTAGCAAAAAAAATAAAATAAACAGGTGCAGGTGTGTTCTGGTTTGTGTATGTCGTGTGCAAGTACCTGTATCAGTTTGCACGTGTGTGTACATATGCATCTATTTGTGTGCATCCACCTGCACGCTCTGTCGTGACCTTAATGTGCCTGCATGTGTGAAACAAGGGCTCGCTGCCCCGGAAACTCTGCCTCATTGATAACTAGTGAACCTTACAGCGTGAGGTGATTGTACATTTTGCTAACCGACATGACACTGGACTTATTAAACCTGGCCGTCCTTCTCTCTGTCTAAAAATACAGTTTTTTAATGCAACAGCTACGGAAAAAAAAGGAGTTGAATTGCTGACCTATTTTTTATTAAGTGGTCTGGTAATTCCATCAGGACCATCTATAATAAAAGTAGAGCCACTCAGGGTGCTGGAAGGTGCTCTGGATAAAACGGCTCATCGTGTGACAGATATGATGATGCTAGTTTATAGCATGAACGCTATACTGTAGAAAAGTTATTTGGTCTAATATTGGGGTCAAAATCTTTTGCTTTTCTGAAAGGATATAGATCATTCAGTTGTCATTAGAGATAAATGTTATTACTTTCATACAATGAAAATAAAGGAAAGATACTTGATTCTAACGTCATAAAGGTCAGTGGCTAAGACCTTAAGTTCAAGAGATTTTCACGTTTTGTTCTACATCATTAAAATATGTCAGAAAATACAAAACTTGTGAATTTTAAAGCTAATTTACCTCTCTTCAAAAACAAGCGGCTAAATAAGACTACAGAAGTTGTCGGGGAGAGCAAAAGTTGGACATTCATCTACTCACTAGTCCATCTTTTCAGGTGGACTTTAGTCGCAAACTGTTCAAACTTTAACTTTCCAACTTATAGATTGATCAAGTGTGTGCAGAGCAGTAGGAAGCTTAGTGGTGGTGACAATGAGGTCATGCAACTACGATTTAATAATGGCCCTAATGTTAAGCTAATAGTTGAAGAGGTGTTCATTTGTGTAGTTTATGAACTTTGTGCTTGTCACAGGGCTTATTTTCTGCAGTTTCCAGAATCCAATTAAAAAAGCTTATATCTTTTTGTCAAGGAAACCACAGTGATGCTAACTTCTGGGTTAGCCTATCAAAGTACGTAATTACTACAGAAACCTAAAGACGTTTCAAGAAGGCTGACACACATGCAACATTAAATTAAGTCATGTTGACTACATAACTTACCATGACATCAATTTATGCAATTCTTAGATGGTTTAGGAGCATTTGCTCTAATAGTAAAAGCTAATAATAACACTAAATAGCAGCCTCATATTTGAAGACAGTTGTTTGAAAACAGTTGTTTAATATGTCTGTCAAAAGCTGCCGTCCGTATTGGAGCATTACACCACAAGGTGGATGGCAGAGTCCGCCCACACACACTCATAGACTCAACCATGTAGGACTGAGCTGGTATTTTCTGTGACACACCGCATCGAAGACAGAAACCAAGATAATTTGACACTGCTGAGTGCTGTCGAGTTGTCGGTGCGTTCTCCCCATTTCTCTCACTCTCTTCATCTCCCTCTCCCACACACACACACACCTTTCGATCTTTCAAAGAAAGAACCGCAGAGACCTCGAAAACTATTCTGGAGACAAATTGCACAGGGCCCCTTATGGACGAAGAGAAAGAGAAACGTAAGGGGATATGGGAGGAGGAGGTTGCAAAGGGAAGGGAAAAAAAGCAGAGACTGTAAATAAGAAAAACTTATAAGAGGTCTAAACTTTTCTCTCCCTCTCCCCTCTCTGTCCACTTCATCATTCTCTGCTGTCCCTCTTCCCATCACTGCCTCCATTCACACTCATTTATCTATAAGTGTACCCTTCATCTCGCCCTCTCTCTCTCTGAGAAACAGAATCAGGGTAGATTTAGCCCAGAGCCAGTCCTATTTAGATCAGCTATTTTGTGATTCCTTTCTCTGCAGTAAAAATGTCCTCTGCTTTTCCCTGTAGGGACACACTCAGGGCCCTGGTGGCACATTGATGACATACACTGTGTATTTCTATGGGAATTCATATTTTCTATCCTATCTTGGGACAAGTGACGCTAATTAGTTTAGGGCTATAAATGCAATGCCATGTGGCAGTTCACTTAGCAAATACTCTTTACTTTTTCTGTGCTAAAAAGTTATATGTTTGTTTGTTGTGCCTGCAGTATATTATGTCAACGATACAAACATCTTCCTGTAGTGTAAAACTTTACCCCAGGAGAGAATGCAAAAGCCAGCCAGCTGTATTATATTATATACATTATAAGTGCCTTACTGCATAACACTAAAGGATGGTAACCAGTGTCATTTTACAGATTACAGATTATCAAGATTAAACATACAGCAGCGAGTTTGCAGAGCCTAGCTATAACGCGAACAGCTAAAAAGCAGGTTAGCTCTTTTTTTTTTTCAAAAACAGATTTTCACACCGACTTTGGTCATGAAAATAAAGTTGTAGAGATTTAAAACTTTCTTTTCAGTAAGTAACCCAACAAAATAAGTGTTCTCTACTTTTGTCTCCTTCTATGGGTTGATTTTTTTAAAAGACAACATTTACATTATTTTTATCCCATGTCTCAGTTTGCTTCTTCTCTGCTCTGTTCTCTGTTTGAGTTTGAAAGAAAATCTGAACAAATTTAATAAAAATAGTTTTAGTTTCAGTGGTAACTTCGGAAGGTGGTCAGCAGTAATGCATCCGTGATTTGTAGGTTTTAACATCCAAAAATATCACCATGATCTATTTATATCAATATCATTCGGCTACTATTCAGCAATGTCTACCATTTTTAATTTAAGATCATGTAAAACATTTAACAGAGATGATTTAGAGTTGAAATTAGAGATTAAGTGGTTGAAGGATGCTGCGTGGGAATCTCTCTTCTATTTTTTTGGTCAGAATGTCCCCCTTTCCGATGTTCATGTATTCATAGCTGAAATGCTTTTAATTTCAACCACTAGTATTTTATAGCCACAGTGCTCCACCTCTGGGTCTTTTCCCTAGGAAACACACACATACACGCATGAGAATACACACACAGTAACCATGATAGCCGGAAGGACAGTCCATCATTTGATTTGGACAAAGTGTTATTAAAACCCACTTAGTCCTGGCTGTAAGAGCTATACGCTATGGAAACTATGTAGTCTGCCACAGGCTGAACGAGCCAGCCCTGCAGACATCTGCTTCAAATCTGACCAAAAACAGAAGAAAGGGAGTGAGTTTTAGACTACTGTTACTAGGACAGCATCACTCCCATTCATTCATAGTGACAGCACGCTTTGTTTCATGTCATTACAACCCTTATTCCTCACAAACAACCTGAACATTTTCAAACAAGCACTATAAGCAAACTTGGTTTCCAAGGCAATCTATCGCAGTTAACAACTGATACGCTCCAGCAAAAAAGCTAGAGCTCTACATCTCCTCCCCACAGCATATCTAAACCATGTTAAGACTTGTTTATTTCTATTCTTTCATATTACATTCAATATATCTGGCTTTAAAGGGCCACAGCGGCAGCAGCAGTTTCAAATCTGGCTCAGGCTTTCTAAGAAAACTAGGAAAAATGTCCCTTCCAAAGATCTTATGACAAAAGGACAAACATGGTGAAAGACAGATCGCCTCTCCATCCACAGTTATGGGTGCAAATTAACCAATGGTGGAAAGTGAGTAAGTATAAAAGAATAACAGAATCCTATAAGAGTTGTAGATCACGATGAGCGCATACTTCTGCCATACAGGTCAACGGTACCCTTTAATTCAAGCAAGCCTAATCCAATATAAAATTTGAGAGGCTTGTATCACTCTAAATTTACCACCCATAGCTGCTTAATCATAATTCCCTGCATCATTCTCTGAGAAGTTAACCTTGTCAACAATTGCCAATCTCGCATTTTAAAAAAAATGTAAAAATGATTCCAGGGCTGAGACCCAAACTTGTCGAAGTGTCATGAAAATTCAGTGGTTTGTGTTTAATCCTCCTGCTGACTAACCAACAAACAAAGAAATGGACATGGGTGAAACATAATCTCCTTTGCATGGATAATGATCTCAAAACTAATGTAGTAAATTTGATATTAAGAAGCTCAAGAAAGTGGTCTGGTCCATCAGTAAAGAATACAAGTGATTCAAGTAGCCATGTTGAGACAGGATGGCTAAGAAGGTCAATGGGTTGGTACTATGAGAGACTTGAGTTTGAGAAAGATATTCATGTAACCAATATTCTGTGAAATTAAGTTGGTCCAAATGGCCCGCTTACTACTCCCAAAAACCAGCACATGGTCCAAACAGTAAAAAGACCAACTGCTAAAGCTGTGACGTTTATTATAGTCTCAATAAAGCTTCAAGTCCAACAGGCCTACAGGCCACCATGGCAAAGCTTTACTGCAAACAGTAATTTGTGTTGACATTGTGAACACACCCACCCTGCAATGTGCGAGAGGGAAAAAAGAATAGGCGAGTCACCAGTAGCCCACCTTGAGCTTCCAAGAAAACAATCATTACGCTCACTAAGTAGAATTCTTTTTGATGAAAAAACACAAATACCAACATAAATGTCACCTCTCATTATCAGAACATCAGATTGTGCATCTAATTAGCTCTACATGTGTGTGTGTGTTTGTCGAAGCAGGTTAAAAATACATTTCAGCTTCACAGAAAAAGAGCAGAATTGAAAGCAGCATTTGAAATGTTGCATGGTAACAACACACAACACGGGAATCCATCTGATGGTGGTCATCACAACACTAAATCAACAGCAGCCACAACAGCTGCAACACAATGATACTGTGAGCTTGATGTCTACAAGCTTAAATTTACCATTAACAATCCTAAAACAATTAAGAATAAAAGAAAGTATTCTAATTATCAACATTTAACGGATGCAGTTATTTAGAACCAATTCTCTATCAAGTCCACAATACTGTCAACATCTGACTCAACTACTGAGTCAACATTTGAGTCAGTCTACCTTATTAGCAGCTACAGTTGAGTAATGATCAAGTAAACAAACAGAGGCACACAAGTAGGCCTATGTATTCACAGCAATAGTTGTCACAATAAAAGAGTCAAGGAACAAAAGAGGACTTTGATATTAGGTTTGGTACCAGGCCAGAGTGCACAGCATTTTACAAACATTTGGCTGGTAGCTGGAGCTAACTCCCCACGGTGTGAGTGGGTCAGTACAGCAGCTGGCTGTGAGCGAGATCACCACTGTGGTAAAAGGCCGTCTGAAACTTGGTCAAACAGCAATCATGGACCTCACCGTGAGTCACCATCAGATAATAAGGCCTCGTCGTTTGGCTAAGAGCAGCCTTGAACTCAAGCTGCCGCATTTCGCAGCAGGGATCCTTAAATGGAGTATTAAGTTCTTTTCACACAGGAATGAAAACAGAAAAGCCTCTAGCTGGCTGCGTGAGTGGTTGCTCTGGGATGTTCTCAAACAGTATAAAGCCACCTAAAAGGGCAACTGGCATTTTCTTTGTGTATCCAAATTAAGTTGACTAGATGGATGCTCCTTCATAGCATGCCCCTCTTTCCCTGCTGCTAATTTAATTAATGTCCTGTTTCCAGCAACCAGCACCTCCTGGTTTTCCATTAAATGCCTTCCTTAAGGACACCTCATCACTTCTCATTCAATCTCCACAGCCTGACATTCTGTCTACTTATAATTCAAACCGTTTACCATCCAACAAACAGCCCAGTTTCACGGCTTCCTGTCTCATGAGACTTACAGCTAAACCTACTGTGCTGACTCTACAGTAATACAGATTATAGGAATCAATAAAAACCCATAAAAGACAGCAGCAGAATCCAGAGTAAAGAGGAGGGAACAGACTGATGGAGATAAAAGAAGAGATTGAATGTGTCAGAGTAGAGGATACAAGGTATCGAGGGGTGGGGAATTGTTGATTTTGTCGAGTCCCCCATTGAGCAGTCCGCCTCGCCGTTCATCGTGACCACCTCATCACACTCACACCCGCACTTTCTCACATCCTCAGCAATAACATTTGAACATCACACTGACAAAGAGCGTGAAAAATAATCAAGAAAAACATGCAGAAAATGACAGTGAAGCTGATTAATATCTGCATAAATACATTTAACAGTAATCAGCATGAATCAATTTTCAAGTTACTCACAAGATTTCGTCGTTCTGAAATTCCAGCACACCATGACTGTCTTCGAAGTCCTCGCCGCCGCCTCGTGCTGTTCCCTCCACCGTCTTGTAGGGCAGCATTACCACGCCGCGAGCCCCGGACGTTCTCAGCACCTTCACCTCCATGGTGCCAACACTCTCGCTCACATGGCATACAGGCTCCTCAAACGTAAAGATACCGGCGTGGTCGTCATCAAAGATGGTAACGGTCGCTGTGGAGGGTATGCCGAGACACGCCACCGAGTCGACGTGATTAGCTGACTCGCCTTCCTCGGGCTCCTCGCCTTCTGATGTCATCACCTTGACATTGGAAAGGTGAATCAGGAAGTTTTCATCCTCTTCAAAGATGTCATCGTCAATGATGCCCACACGGATCTCCTTCAGTGTCTCACCAGGCTTGAAGACCACCACGCCTTCAGTGAACTCGTAGTCCGAGCCAGCATTGGCCGTGCCGTCCTCCGTCCGATACTCCACTGAAACCGTTTTGCCCAAATCGCCACCGCGTCGCAACACGTTCACCGCCACTGTGCCGCAATTCTCAAGGCACTGGTAGGAACCGGGCTCAAAGAGGATCTTCGAGATAGGGTCGTTATCACCAGCATCAGATCGAACCTCGTGCATGCTAACGGCCTTTCGTGCCTGATCGGCTGCGTGTTTCTTCAGGATGTTGCCAGCACCTGTCATCAGCCGGGTGGCCTGGCATCGATAGAAAGCACGGCTCTTCTGCTGCTGGCTCAGGACTTGGTAGTTGGCAAGCTCAATGAGTTGTTCCACCTGGTAACAGAAAAACATGAAGGTACATAAAAACAGGGTAAAATGTTTTCTTCAGCATGGTTAGTGGACATCATAAATCTAGGCACCCAGACAACTGGTTTAATATCTTCTATTGTGGGAAAGACTGTCTACTCTGTCAATTTGTCTGCAAATATAAGGGAACATTGTTAAAAAAAAAACAGCTCGTCTGGCTGAATCATTAGAGGTCATGTAGCTTGTCTGAATAAATGTGTTTTGACGGTGTGTCATATGGCTGAATCCAACATTAGAATCAGTCAAAGATAAAAAAAAATATTACAATGAGTCATACAGAAAAATAGCAGTGAAATTTCCATCAACATCTTCTGTAATTGAGTTATACTCAGAAATAATAATTGATTATTGAAGTCTTTGTGAGGTCTTACACAGCAGTACATGATATGTCCAATGAAACATGAACAGCTTGATGTCCTCCTTCGATGAGAGGATCCAGGTCCAAGCTCACATGACAGCACTTATCAATCCTACTTGGATATCCTTGAGAACTGCTCTGAATTCCTGGGTCGATCCCAAGGTTTTTTTTTTCCACTGTTCCTTCTTTTTCATTTTTTCCTCACCCCATAAGTAGCCCTCTCTTATCAGCAAAGTGTTGAAGGAGATCAGTGAATTACTGCTACAACTGAGCAAATTAATGCCTCCCTGGGTGGAACTGAAGTTGGTGATGTTAAGGATCCTAAACATAGTTCATTTCAAGAGTTTAATCTCTGATCTAAATAAATACTCTGATGTATTACATAAACAGAACATAACCACTGGATAGACAAATCAGTCAGACAATAGGTAAAAGCCTGGCAATGCTTGGTATTTGACATTTACATAAAGCTTCTTTCAGACTAATCAAGACAGTAGTAACATTTTAATTCAACACTTCTTTATTAAGCTTTTAAGTGGCAACCTAGTCACCAGGACAAAAAGTTGACTGTTACATTTTCTGCAAACCGCTGATATGTTCACATGTATGTTTCATAGGCTTTGTACCATACTGACATTTCTACAAGAGTGTCATACTGTATTCACATTATATGTATATGATATATATGGGAATCTTAATTGTTCCTAGAAACACAACTTTTTCACAAAGAGTTCCCAAGATCAGTTTCATTCATCTCCCTCACTGTGTGGTCAGCCAACAAAATGGTGGCACCAGAATCCATTTCAGGATCCAAAGCAAAATTAAACAGCAGAGGGGAAAGAAATACCATTTTCTAAGCTTTTGTATCCACAACAGCTATTACTTTAGCAGCCCGGTCGACAGCACAAGATTGTGTAAGACCTGCAATGTCAAAGCATTTGATGTCAATGTATTGCTGCTGCTTGTTTTGGACAACAGGTTAATCAGCCTCATTGTTAATCCATATAGAGATGAGGGCAAAAGTGTTAAAACCCATTTTAGGAGGCTGTCATGCACATAAAAGAGTTGCCTTTTCAGCAGCTTGTCTTTATCCTCCTCCATTGTGCTCTTTAGTGTTAAACATGGTCCAAGGAATAAGATGAGCACTGAGCAAATAGCTTCAAGCCATATTTGACTACAACAATATATCTTTGTTTTTGCAAAATCAGAGGATTGTAGCGATAGATAAAGTGGTTTAAAAACAAAATGACAATGAGGAAATGTTTCTTTTAGCTAAAAAAAATATATTTTAGTCAAGTTCCGCTGTTATCTTCATGTGAAACAATTATACTTTGAGGAACTTCCTCTAATCTGTTTATAGTCATTATCATTCTGACAATCTGCTTGAGCACACAGATATTATATCTCATAGCTGTGCTTTATTTTATTATGAGATAAGCAGATACAATATGTTTTTCCGGATAGACAGCCAGCCAGATTGCCAATGTCAGGATTTGAGTATTTGTGTTTATTTTTTAAATTTACATATTGATTTCATGGGTGTTCACTTTCCTTTGCAATTTCCTCATTTTAGATGCACCACTATCAAAATTAATCTGAGCGGTTGTAATGATACCTTGTGCTGCATTCATCACAGTAATCACTATAATAATGGAGGCAAATAGAAAGTTTGTCATCTGCAGCTGCTTATTCTGTCATTTCATTTCCCATGAAAGTAAACAACACTGAGAAAAACAACTCCAGCAGAAGTAGCACTGGTGTGATGGTGTTGTTCTGACAGTGTTTTATCGACTTTGTTACCCACCTCTTTGTCAGGGTGTTTCTGTTTGAGCTCCTTCAGGATCTTGGCCATGTCTCTGCGGGTCTCCTCCTCGTCCAGATCCTTCTCATCTATATCTAAACCCAGTGGACCATCCAGGAAGTCAACACCATGAGAGTTCAGCATCTTCCCATCCATCTCAATGTCCACCTTTTAACGGAAAAGAACACAGATTAATCAGTACCATGGATTTGAGGGTTTGGAACAAATTGTAAATTATGGTTATTTGTTTTCTGTTGCTGTCATGGAGGTTGATTAGAGAACTGGGTCTGTACCAAGAATGGTCAAACAACCATGCAAACAAAAGGCAGACATGTATAGTTTCTTGGTGAAGGTAAGTCCCATCCTAAATTACAGTTCCAATCAATCAATCAATCAGTCTTTATTCGTATTGCACCTATTCACAACAAAAGTCTCTCAAGACATTTTACAAACAGTAGCGAGAAATAACTGCATTTTAACAGGCAGAAACCTCGAGAAGAACCGGACTCAATGGTGCATTCCCTAGTTTTGTTAAAGCATAATGTGCCCCTTGCCTTCAACATGTTTTCCTACAATTAAGGTTTTAATAATCCAGTTTGTAATATTGTTGATATCCGACTCGTCAAATACTGACACTCTGGGCCGATAGCCAGCCTGACCTACCAACTCCAAGCAACAACCATCAATATTTGATGAGTTGGGGATGACACTCAACAATCAGCAATTTTACAAAATGAACATTCAAAGTTTTAGCCTGTGATCAGTTTCAAGATTAGAACAGATATATTGTCCAAGACCTTCTCTTCCATGCACTGTTCATTATTTAGAGCCCAACTGGTAACTTGACATGTAAGAATGAGGACTGGAGTTGGGAGATATCTACGACAACATTGTTTCAGAAATAACCAATTTATACTCAGTTAAAAACGGTAATAAAAAGCTAAAATAGCAGTTATGTTTTGAGATTGTCCTCCAGCCATTGTTTTTTGCCGAGCTGCACCGACTACAAAAGGAATAACATAACAATTCTAATTATAAAATCCCGTCTCTACATATTCTACATTAATTCAAATATTTGGTGGTAGAGATTCATCTTTGGAGGATTCAGCTCAGCTGAGGTCAAAAGTTGACTCTTTTTGAGAGATTATTTGTTTTTTCAAAACAACCCCTATTATTATGACTCCAAGGAGATCCTAGAATCAGTTTTTATTATTCATCTTCACAATGTAAACCATCTGTTCTCTCAGAGTAAAGAGGTCATTCTGTTGTTAATTGACAGCTTGTTTTCTTTGAGTAAAGTTTTATTGATGAAATGTCCTTTAGCTCTTCAAGAAAGATGGCAATTTAAATCTAAAATATGAGGCTTTCCCCCTCAGGGACACTGTTGGGTTTGATTCAACGATTTCTTTTAGCCCAAACTTGAAGTGCTTTTCAAGTTCTAATGGAGCACAGACTCTCAATAACCTCATCAAAACTTAGATAAATGAAAGTCAGAGATAGCATGAGACTAAATTAACTGAGTGGTGAATAAATGTACCCAATGCCATAAAACTCAGAAGGAAATTAGATTTGTGCAATGCATTGCATGTTACATCACACAGAGTACCAGATAGTAGTCAAATTAAAAGTGACAATACTTTTGTTGTGGTGTGTTTGTTTGCAGTAATATGCTTCGTGAGATGAGGTTACTCGGCAGAATTCCATTTAATATTACAGATAATTGTTTCAGATATACATTACTCACAAACCCATTTCCTATTGCCTACATAGAGCGTCTTATTTGCTCCTTTGTTTTTACTACCCTGTGTTGTTTTACTACCCTGTGTTTGGATGGGGACAATTTAATTAATTTCTACTCGGCTGCTCTCTAACTGATAAGCCTCTGGAGAAGAGAGAGTTCCTGACATGTCTGTTAAATTATTTCTAAAACACTAATGAAGTAATTTTATCTTCAGTGAATTCAAACCTTAGATTAGAATTCATCCATAAGTACTATGATCATAATTTCAATTACCTCAGCCGAGGTTAAGTTTTCATCCATCTTTCTGACTTATTAACGTGACAGATCCAGGATTTTTTTTTCTTATTTTCTCTGACATTGTGAGACGTTTTCTACATTTTCTGTTAATTTAGCAGGGAATAATGTACTGTATGGATCTAGATGATAAGCAAATTCAAAAAGGGAATGCTGGAGACAAAGGTATGCGCTCCACTGAGTGTAATGTTACCCCGGGTGAATATCATTAACGACATCTAAATCTACCAAAATCTTACCAAAGTTGAAATGAACCCATAGTTGTAGTGTTAATTCATACCTTGGAAGGAAGTGGACGATCTCCTTCAGTCTCGATAATCATGCCACGCTGCTTGCCAGTGCGGTAGCGCTTGTACACATACTTGTAGAACAGCAGGCGGCGGTCGGCCACCCAGGCGAACAACACACAGATGGGGAAGAAGAAGAACGTGAGCAGTCCCTCCCACACCTGCACAACGCCTGGCGAGATCACGGACAGGATCAGGTAGAGCCAAATGTAAGCGAAGATACTCCAGGTGGCTGTGACGAAGAAG
Source organism: Diplodus sargus (assembly GCA_903131615.1). NCBI lineage: Eukaryota > Metazoa > Chordata > Actinopteri > Spariformes > Sparidae > Diplodus > Diplodus sargus. The sequence goes on along the minus strand of CAEMYA010002116.1, from coordinate 8,909,424 downwards.
ACGCGGAGGTGCTTGACCTTCCTCGTCTCGCCATCGGGCACGACGTACACACAAAGCCCGATGATGACAAACATGTTGAAGGCAGCAGAACCCACGATAGTGGAGGGGCCCAGCGAGCCAGCATGGAACCCATGACCTATGACTTCAATGACGGACAGCAGGATTTCAGGAGCTGAAGAGCCCAGAGCCATGAGAGTGAGATTGGAGACAGTCTCGTTCCAGATCCGAACAGTGGTGGTGGTGGTTTCGCCATTGGGTTTCTTGATGGTGATCTCCTTTTCCTGTGATGTGATGACCTCTATTGAAGCCATGAAACGATCTGCAATGATCGACACACCCAGGAACATGTAGACCAAAGCCACAAAGTAAACTGTTGCCCGGGCCACCTTGTCACCAAATGATGGGTTTCGGGGCTCCCAGATAGGTAGGATCACCCCCTTTTCACATTGTTCAGGCTTGCTGCATTCAGTTTTGTTTGTGGCCACCGCTGAAACAGAGCCACCCAAGCTATGGTCAGGAGGAGCGCCAGCCAATGAGGGATGGAGATTGAGGAGGAGAATCACTGTGACAACTGCTAGCCTCAGGCAAGGGGACAGGCGAGAGGAGTCATCCCAGCGGCCCATTTTGACGTCCAGTCCACCAGTACTGTGGAGCGACGGTTAATGAAGATGTTGAACCTGAAGAGAGAACAGAGGAGGAGAGGGAAGAATTCATATTAGACCGTCACAGACATGATCAATGTGGTGAATAATTTCCTAAGTAACAACTTTGGTTTATATATTTGTTTAACCACCAGTAAATACCGAAGCAGTGAAAGGTCAAATTTGCATCTGTTGGTAAAAACACCGCCGACACATTAACGTCACCTTCGCAGACTTTAGCAGCCTGCCTGCTCTCTAAACAACACTCGGTGTTTCACAGAAAATGCAAAAATAAACAGCTGAGTTCACTTTGAATCACGAAGAACCTGTTGAACACAACACCGCAAAAATAAAAACATGTTTCAGATAAGATGTTTTGCTTGGCTGTTTGGGGGCAGTGAGTTCAAATAGCCACACCAAAGGTAAACTTTAGCTCCAGAGCTCAGCAGTATAGATTTCCAAGGAGCAGCCTCTGAAATCTCCCAACCGTTATACCCTGCTGATCCTCTGGCCAGGAATGGCTTTCTCTGATAACAGTCCGGTTGACTTATTTCAGTCAAACAGCTTTCATCAAAAGGTAATGTTATCCGCCAAACTGTACCTCTAAAACTGGCTTGTAGGAAACGAAAGCTGCTAAAGAAATAAGGAATGTACAACCTGCAAAAAAGCCTCCTATATAACAACTTTCATCAATCTGTCACAGTTTTTGGACCAGGTTGAAAAACAGCCTTCTAGTGTCAGACTAAACTAAAAGAAATGCTTTGAGAATGCTTAAATTAAAATGGACACTGGTGTGTTTTCCTGGTTAGTGCAGTTCATTAGGGCTACTGTCAATCAAACACTAATGAGGACCAACAACCGAATCAATGGGAAAAGATTTTTGCACCCTGGGCGGGACATTCGTCACCTATCACTAACTTTAGACAATGTTAAACATTTTTAATCTACATCTCTGCAGCAGATTATACATTTGACCAACAACCTAACATTTAAATGATCAATTTAAAAAAGAAAAGGGTCAATATGATACTTCTTCCCCAGCTCCCTCAATCGACTAGTGAATCAAGTATTACTTCACTAAACTGTTTTGATGTACAATAAAGTCAACTTCAAGTCACTTTTATTTCGTTTTTCAGTTTGTGATCTCATATGTTTGCCTTGTTGTTGGATGTAGAAATTGAACATCTGTATCTTCTTCAGTGTTAACTGGCTGAATCACGAAAAACACATGATGGTGTGTCAGCAGCGAAATCAAACAACAAATACAAGAAGAAACGCAATCACTCTCACAACTGTCGTGGCAGCATTTGAAGCGCAGTGAGGAGGATTTTTGAATCGGCCACTTTCAGATGAGAGACCACACAATCCCAACACTGAGACTTTAAATCAGTCATTCATTCTTTATGATTGCTTCTGACACAAACATAAAAAACAGGCCAAATTAAATGTTGAAAAAAACAAAACATTAGCTTGGAATCAATTTCACTGAAGTGAACATGTCCCTGTAGCCCAACACACATTCATTTCAGTTACCACATTCAACTAGCTAATTGCACCATTGTTGGGTTTTTTTTTTCCACAGGGAGAATCATCCTGCTGTATATAATTTGTTTATGAGATTAAATTGTGCACAGAGTGCTCACAAACTCTTTGCTTTGTGTATGAAGGAATGCTTTTAGGCAGAGCAATAATATAATATTAAATGCTACAATGTGATTTACAGAAAAGGATAAAAAGCAGCAACATTTTCAGAAAACAGGAAAATTAATCGGTTTCTTTCAAATGTCTGCTGTTGCAAATTAGCAGTATGTAAACTGCTAGGATACTGTTTTGCCTGGTGATTCAGTGAGTCCGAGCTGGAGGTCCCTATCTGACAACCAGTGGCTGCATTGTGGTTCACAGGGGATCGTCACATAACTGGGAGCCTGAATACGCAGTACTGTAACTTAACAGTTACTTAAGTAATCAGCAGGGATTTTAAAATCAATTCCCAGAGCGCAGGGGGCCGGAGTGCATAGGTGGTCTTTAAAAGGAGAAAGGAAGCAGACGAAGGGAAAGGGATGTGGGTGAATCCATGTATAAGCAAAAACTTTCTCAGACACACACAGACACACACACACACACACACACACACACACACACACACACACACACACACACACACACACACACACACACACAGGTCCTCCCCCGAGGTTTTAGAGAATAAAACGAAAATGCAAATAGTCCTTTCAGTGGTGCCACACTTAGAGAATAACAGAGCATGAAGACAGATGTTGGCCATGTATTCTCTGTTGAGGTGATACGCCTACAAGCAAAGAGGAGAATGTATGTAATTTTTCACCCTAGGTGGTCCAAAATACATGATTCTGTGGATGAAAAAGGTCCATTAATAGAGAATAAGTGTGTACATGTTGGCAGGTTGAAGGAATATAAGGAATATTTGCTAAAAATTACTGCATTCTTAAGTATCAATATTGGCATCTGACCTAAAAAACTAAGATTTATCAGCCAATACTTCTACAATCATATCAACTACTGATTTAAAGCAACACATTTACTTCCTGAAGTAAGATAGTTGATTGTTGATTGTGTCAGACATCTTTCCTTAAAGCATCAGTATTTGAGATCTTTCTCCAGGAAGTTACATGTTGTTGCTTTAAGTGGACTGTATCATGATGCCAGTCACCGAGATTATTAATTCTGGAGAGAACATGAATGTCTGCATCATATTTAATGGCCAGGCATCTAATATTTGTTAAGACATTTTAACAGGAAGGAATCACCAGGGTATCACTATTGTCAGGGAGTTTATCTTCTGGGGTCCATGAATGTGTGCACAACATTTTGTGGCAGTTTATTAAAAGTCCAATTTGTATGAGACGGTTTTTGAGTGTCATTCCCAACTCAAGTTTTGATGCTTTGGATGACGCCTTGATGATCAAAACCAGAAGAATGCCTTACTTATTTCAAACACAGCTTCAGAGACTTGTCAACCCTAGAATTAACAAGCCCAAGCTAGTGTGGCCGGACACCAGTAGTTTGTGTTTGGTATTCTAGGCAGCAGACAGCAAGTCCAGCAAT
>CAEMYA010002116.1:8893762-8904034 GCA_903131615.1 Diplodus sargus | reverse complement strand
GAATAATTCATGTATCTTGATAAAAAGATGATGATCACTGAGTACAAAAGGGAACTGCCAGGCCTTGGTGGATCTGAGCTCTTCTGAGTGCAATTGTAAATATTGATCTTTGGATTCTGTGCAGGTAAACTCTCCTTCTCAAGAGCCGCATTAATGCTTGGCAGACCATGTCTTTATAACATGCTTTTTAATTACAACTCGGCCTTTATTGCTCATTATCCCCATTTTTCCTAACTATCTAAATGGATGACTGGATCAATGGTTGATTAATTTTCATTGTTGCTGCTTTGATGGGCCTTAATGTGAACAGGATGAATGAGAAAATAAATTGAATGGGCGAGTAAGTATTTTGATATTATGGCAGCTTTCACAGTCCTCAAACAAACAAATGGAGGTTGTAGTGCATTGCATAGAGCACCTGAGCATCAGTTCCCTGTGTATTTCTTTTCCAACTGTTTTGGGAATTAAAATCAGGAATCCATGCTCTAGTTTCTGTCCCTCGCTCCGTTTCTTCTCACCGCCTTTACTTAAAATTCATCCACATGAACGCCAATCCTTGATAAGCCTTGCTTACACAATCCTGATTGCTTCAGGAGATTACACTTCAGATAATTACCTGTTCTGTTTATAGTTCCGTTCTGTTGTAGGATGACAAAATACATCCTGCAGATATAACTGACTGCAGAATCATTACCTGCTATTTGATAAAGGAAAAATTGATACTCTGGTCGGTTTTCGGCCCCAAACTGGAGGGTGTTTGTTTACCCACCTGCTGTTCACACCAGAGAGGCTTAGTCGCTGGACAGTGGCTGCTATTTTGGATTTGGTAATTGAAATATCAGGTTTCAGAGTATCGCCGCCATGATTTTCCCTCGTGTTATGACCTCAAAAACTTGGCTCCATGTCAAGAGGAGCACAACATGAGCACACACACATACACACACCCATACACACACACATAAAAACAGGACCAGTGAATCCTCCTTCCCACAGGCCAAAACAAAAGCATAATACATAAAGTTAAGAAAACCAAAAACATGTGCTGCACTGAGGCAAGATGTTCCCTCTCTGTCCTAATACTGTCATTCCCCGGGAGCCTCTGAAGGCAGCACCCGAAGGTACAAAAGATGCAGCTGATTAGACCCAGAGGCAACTGAGAAAGGAGAACGACATAACCCTGCTTTGTGCATAAACCACTAATGTTCACCAGAGATTAAATGATGCAGGGAAATGACAAAATACAGACGAGTGGAAAGCTGACCATGAGCAACGAAAATAAACCTGCAGGAGAACACAAAGAAATGCCTCTGAGGAGAAGATGCATTCTCCTCACTGCGGGGCAAGAGGCGAGTATTAAAAATTTAAAAACTATGAGTGAAGGAGGGACAAAGAAATACAGAAGAGTACGGAGAAAGAGGGATCTATAGAGGAACAAGACATGAAAAAGAGGAAGATGTCTTGAGGAAAAGAGAATGAGAGAGAGAAGAGAGAGGTCAGCGAACGTGCTCCAATCTCTCCTCACGAAAGAAAACCAAAGGGCAATTTTCACTGTGTGCGAATGTGTGTGTGAGAGCAAGAGCAACACACAGATATAACCAGCCCCTGCGAACAATTGAAGATTAATGATCTGCGTTTACTGTCATTAGGGCGGTGTTGAGCTCTTTTAGCCTGGATCTGCCTCGCAGCCGATCCTCCAGCCAAGATGCCTTGTCATATTATTACACTTGGAGTGGAGGGAATGATTACACGGGCACCCGCAATCCGCAGGACTGTTTCCTACTGTCTATCTTTCCATCAACATTTTTTTCTGCGTGTCTGTCTAGCTGAGATGTCACGAGGGACCCGAGAAAGATGGTGAGCTCTGAAACGAACAGGAAAAAAATCATTAAAAAACTTAAAAGTCAAATAAATCACTCCTCTTATCTGCAGTGCTCCTTTCATTCATCGGAAAAGAACTAGCCAAAGGCGCCAGCAGTCATCCTTAACCACATCCAAACTCTCCTTTCCAGGGTTGTAACCGTTATAAATGGCAGAGAATGGGGCAGAGATATCATCCTCTGAGCATTTCTTTCATCAGTCCTTCTCATAAAACATGGAGCTTTTCTTCTGCATTCAACAAAAACATGTTACATGCTACTGGCGTCTTTGCACACGATTGTTTTGTTTTTTTACGACTCGCGACTTTGCTGTTTTGGATCACTTGCTCTGCTGTCATCACCCCTGAGGAGGCAGCTGTTATCAGCGGAAAATGTCCTGATAAACCCACTATATACATCAAACTGCTGACTGAGAAAGCTGGTAAACAGAGCAGAGCGCACGACACCTGGAGAGTCAGATATTCCCAGCAAGGAGATGGTGGAGACCAAAACCAGAGCAAGAAGACTTCATGTTTGAAGAAAAAAGGAGCTGGAACCATTTTATATGCTAAAGACAAGCCGCTGATTTGCCTTAAACACACGGTTTTCATCATACTATGTTATGCATGCTTGGTTTCATCTATATTTTATCACGGAGCTTGTTAAATGTGGGGGGCTTTGCCTACAATGTACAATCTCTTAACCACTCCTCAGTCATTCATATGTTTTAAGTGGTACACGTTAGGGCTGCGCCTTGTATTAATATTACATTGTTATTGTAGTATGAGACTATATATTGTCCTAGATTGTGGATATTGCGGTGTGGTTTCCTGGTTTTAAAGGCTGCATTTCCATAAAGCGATATGAACTTACTTGACTTTACCTACTTAGCCATTATATCCTCATCACAAGTGATAGTTTATAAAAAAAAATCACATTTTTGTGAATATTTTGTGAAAGTATCAATGGTCATCCCCAGAATATTGTCACAAGATCAAAGTGTTTGATCAAAAAGATCATGATGTTTGATTTTGTCGCCCCATCTGAGCATTTAAAAAGTGGTTTTGAGGAGATTTCAAAATATTATGATACACGATACTTTGTTTATTGCGATGTATTCCCTAAAAAATGCGTTACAAGCTCTCGTATATCTTCTTTTTCCATCAACGGTGGAAACATCTGGTAGCAGCAGTGATACTTCAAGGATGGTACAGAGGCTGAGTTCCAGAAATAGACAATTTTTCCAGTCATCACTGATCGTTTCTATGATTGAGTTAAATGGTTCTGTTTATCAGGAACAAACACATGACACTTACAGATCACAGATACAGAGTTTGGCTGTGTTGACCCTGGCAGAACAGGGCCCGTCTGTTTTCGTGCTCTGAGGGTTAAGCATCTCTGCACACCATCAAACACAGAGTACCGGCCAATAACAGGCTGCCAATCTAAGTGACTTATTTGTTTACAATGCTTTTACTAAGATTACCATGATAATTAATTATTTGTGTTAGCATGACTGAAGCTAGACCTTCAACAGAGGTTCGATTGTTCTTCATATGCTGCTTGAATTACAGATAAGTCAATAAGATTTGCAGGAATCACGTTGTGTTATTGTATCATCTGAAATTAACCTGAGAAGAGTCGACGTGCGTTTTAATGTAGCAGGACACAAACGTATTAACAGCTGGGTCGCATGTGTCATACGATTAACCCAGGATGGATGGTAAATTAGCAGACCACGCATCAATTTGCATATTGATTTCTAATAGCTGAACTCTTAATCAGGGTTCAACGCTGTTGGCCACCAATTAGCTTATTAGCTATTTAATTATATGCTGAGGAGATCATAGTATCAGCTTTTAGCATAATCTGCCTTGACTACAGCATTCAGAATGTGATATACAAGGTGTATTCCAGTACTTTTAGTTGTCATTTTTAGGAATTCAAATATTTTATCTGTGTTTTGTCGAATAAAAAGGTTCATTGTGATTAGAAAACAAAACAATAGAGCAGAAATCATTAAAACTGGATTGTAAAAAGACTTTTACTTCAAGGGACTGGTTGATTTTCAGCATCTCTTTTGCATTTTCCATTGAAATTCTTCTCTTTGTTCTTCTTTACATCAGCAGAAGCATTAGGTGTCCTTGGCATGAAAGGGTGTTTACTGTAAACTGCAGTACACAGGTTCGCTTTTGCAGAAGGGACTGTTTGGTGTGTGGGGACGTAGCATTGTTTTTTTTTTGTTTTTCAGCCTTATATTGAGGAAACTACAGTAGAGTTTTCCTCTTACATCTGCAAAAACATCCATGCCTCATTTCACATTAATAATTTAAACTGAAACGTTTTGGAGAAAACCCCCCCATGACCCCAGAACAACCCAGACCGGAAAAAAAGAAAAGAGAATCCAACGTTTCACTAAATATGCCTGGCAGCAAACTCCATCCTGTGATGGGAATAAGTGGTTTCCAGTAATGATACAAGAAAAAGAAGAAAGAAAAAGGAATGTGTAATTGGAGTTTTTGAAATAGGCCTCGACCTGTCACATCGCATACAGACAACCCTGTGCCGTGCTAAATCTGCTTCTCCCAGCCATGAGCTCTGCCTCCTCAGCCTCCCAACCACTGACTTATTTAAAATGTAGTGACCCGGCATATAGCAGCTACATGCCTGCAGAAAGTTGTGTGTGCCTGTGTGTGCCTGTGTGTGTGTGTGCCTGTGTGTGTGTGTGTGTGTGTGTGTGTGGTATAGCCTAACGCTGATTGATGCAGACCCACAGAGAGCCGGCCTGAATCTGGCGTCAAATATGGAAAAAGGTCAGTTTTTTGGTGGCAAATGCATCAAATCTGCAGATCTGAACCTCTTTTCATTGTGACGCCTGAGACGAAGCCGGGTCGCTGCATCATTAGGACAATCTTCTGCTTCATCAATAACCAACTGCAGCACTGCTGGGGAGGTAAAGAAAAGCAGTAAAAAGACATCTGGCTGCGTTTCAGCGCTTCGTTGTCATAAATAAATATTTTATGCCAGGAGCTTCAGTTCCTCTGTGTCATGCTCATACAGCTCCGACTGAAGTCAGCTGGAAAAGATTGCCTGGAAAGCCTTGATGGTACCTGCGTGATGTGCCAAGCACTCTCCTCACAAGACGAAGCGTTTGTAGTGTCACATCAGGAGAATGAAAGGCTGCCTCCTCTAATGTTATCTGTGCCAGGTTTACAGGAGCAGTTAGCTGCTGTGTGAAGCTCTGCCATGGTTTCATTTCGCTTTTTATAACATTTTACAAACGCAGCGGCCAGATGATGGAACAAGCTTTAGTCCACGAATTACCGTGAAGACTCAAAAATCCACACTGAATTAAACACAGCTAAACTCATCCGCGGGGTCCGGACTCTGCCCTGATGTGCAAAAGCACTCCATCAGCCCCGACTGCGCAGCACAGTTTGGCGCAAAGGATGGGGGGGACTGGAGGGGGACGTGCGGAATTGCGCAAACGTGGATCTCAATGCGCTTTAGAGCCTCTGGATCATTCATCCTCTGCAAGGATTAGCATCTCTAAGGGGAAATTTAGCCTGGACTGCGCATGTTTGCCACCCAACTTCCACATTGAAAGCCTATAAAAAGGTGCGAGCCTGGTTATCTGAACGTGCTCTGCATCCGTAATTATTATTTTCCTCTAGAAATAAGCGAGGCAGGCGGTCGGACTTAAACACGGGAGGAAGGGAGAGGACAGCGGGGAACGAGGGTGGAAGTGAAGGGCATTAAAAAAAAAGCCCCTGGGGCGAAAAGAAATCAGCCTCCCAGCTAATTAAAAAACAAGTGACAAACACCTTCCACCGCACCCATGATGCCAAAACCAGCGGTCCACCTCTCTGGCTGTAAATCTGTGAACCAAAGAGGAGGAAAGGCGCAGTGTGGAGAGCGTGGCGCGGGAGGATGCGAGGAGGAAACATCGTCTCCACATCGCATCCAAACCCTCCCGACGCATGGTGCTTTCGATTCCAATCTGGGGCTCCATGAGGCGACTGTCCCCCCCTTTGCGTCCCGTTCACTCCACCTCCCGCCCTCCCCAAAAAAACTTGCCTTCCCCAGACAATGCAGTCTAATGCAACCAAAGACCCCCAGCATTCATCAGTCGCATCAGCATTCCCGCAGAAAAAAACAACCAAAAAACTGCAAAATCTTACCTTCTTTATCCAGAGAGTGTCCAACAATCCGGAGATGTCAGTCAGTAGTAAAAGCGGCACTGTAGCTCTACTAATAATAGTAGCGGTACAAGGAGTGAAAGGAGGAGGAGTAGTAGTAGAGGTAAGCCAGTAGTGGGGAATGGTAATGGAGACGCGGGGAGCTCTTATACGCCAGCCAAGGCGGCGTATCCAGCGAGCGAGACGCACAAAAGACGGGAAGGGGAGTCCGGATTCCCATGCACTGACAGCGTTTTATTTGTTGCTGTTGTTTTCTGTTGTTGCCGACTCCTCGTTTCCATACAGCGTGACCTGTGAGACCTGTATGATCGGGTGACCGGAGCGGCGCTTTATCAGCAAACCCGCATTTGTTGGGACGAGGCGCGCAGCACGGCGGACTTCTTCCTCATTCTTCCCTTCGCGTCCCCTCTCGCTGCGAGCGCAAGAGAAAAAGGGGAGAGAGAGAGGGGGTGAGTGCGCGCGAGTGTGTGTGTGTTTGAGAGAGTGAGAGGGAGAGAGAGAGAGAGTGTGTGTGTGTGAGCAGGTCTCTACTTCGTCTGTTCCTTCACACACCGACTGAGGATCAGCACGCCCTCCTCCTCCTCCTTCTCTCTCTGCTGTGTGTGTGTGCGTCTCTTTCACTTCTCTCTGTGTCTATACACATATATCTCGCCTGTCACTCTCACACTCTCTCTCTCTCTCTCTCACACTTAAATAGGCTGCTCGAGTTACCCACTTTTTTCGGGTTAATATCAGTATACCGCTGAAGATGAAAGTGTTCATTCTTGTCACATCCTTCTGTCTTTCTTTCTCTTGCTGCATGGTTTTTATTTTCAGCCTAATCAATGTCAAGGAACACAGCTCTGAGTCTGATTGGTAGGCCAGTGTCCATTAAAGTGTCCATCAAACTGAATCAGTTTGGATTGATTGTTCAATGTTTTATGTTCATGTCATCCACACAGAGTGTTTAACCCTCGAGGGTTTACAAGACACCAAAAATACATTTGCAGACCCAAATGGTCGAGGCAGATGGCCGCCCAACGCTGAGTCCGGTTCTGCTCGAGGTTTCTGCCTGTTACAGGCAGTAATTTCTCGCCACACAAATAAATAAATCAAGGGGTATTGTCCAGATCTGCTCAATTTAAAAGTTATCATGCCATTGCATTTATTGTCAATTGGTGCTATTCAAATCAAGGTTGATTCATTTAGTTATTTTTCAGCTCGCTCTTAAACTAATAATTCTGCTTCCTCTCCCAAGCTTGACACTGAAAGTCTGCAACAATAAGGTTCTCTTCCTAAAGTGCAGCTCAAATTATTCATTATCAGCTCTAAATGGAGGACATTTTAATAAAACATACGTCCCTTACATCGTCATAGACAGGACAACAAAACAAAAGATGAACCTCGTTCTCAGCTGCAACTCAAGCTCACACAACCTAGAACGTCTGTCCTCCTCTGGTGACACTAAACCTACCTGAACGTAACTGAACACAAACGGATCGTTGCCTTTTATCTAAATGATACTTTACATAATGTTCTCCAGTATAACAATCTTTTATGAGACAGTAAGTTTGCAGGTTTTGCTCGGATCATATCAACAGATCATTTTTCTTCATGCATGAGAAAAATCTTGCTCGTAATCTCCTGAAAATCACAATGTAACCTGTAACATAAGTCGGTCAGACAGAATTAGGTTTTTAACTCCTTTGACCTAAAACTTAACAACTTGACACTGCTGAGCTCTTCCTCCAACATTCGGACAAAATACTAGAACACACTAATCAAAAAGACGAGCACAACATAAACTAATAACCGAAAGATAAAGCTGCCACCCCTATAAAAAACAGAGCAGAGGTTTCTGGCACAACTACACCTGCTTCCAAAGTGCATGGAACGGGTAAAAAACAAAGTCTAAAGATGTCAAACAGCTCCAGAAACACTTGTAGTATATAAAACAACTGGTCCGTTACAATGGCTCTTTATACTCCTGCAATAAACCTCATCAGGAAGAACTGGCATCTCAAAATTGTGAGTTTAACAACAGATATGACACTAAAAGACTGAGCGCACTAGAACAATGCTAACAATATGCCTGTCAGCATTACATCACAGACAGTGAGGGAGAAAGATTGACAGAAAGAAAGACAGGAAAATACTTTAGATAAGATTAAAAAAAACACAAATCATAACCAAATCTGGATTTATTTATCTTTTAAATCGCTGTGTAAGCCAAGTCGTTTTAGGCCAGCAGGGGGCAGGAAACACTATTTAAAGTAGATCTGTGATATATGCAGTATTTATACACAAAACAGCACTGTACAGGTGTTAAATACTGCATACACTTCAGATCTAACATAACGATCACATTTTTGTAATGTTATAATTTTATGACTTGGGTAAAAAGACTGAAAATACACACAGAGGAGAAGTTATTCTTGTTAACACGTGATTAACGTCTTGAAAGGGTAAATTTAAAATCTCTTAACATGTTTCCTTTCCTAATAATGACTTTTCTTCCCTAAACTGAAGAGAAACAGACAAATAATAAGTGAACTTTGTGTAAAAATAAGATGTTGTTACCACCTCGTTAAAACCTGCTGTGAGACAGAGAAAACTACCGAAAAAATAACTAGCTGACACTTGCAAGACGTTCAGAATCAGCAACGAGCGGTGAGCGTTCAGTCTCTGACACACAGTAGTGAAGTGTGTTTGATTGGCGATGCTTAAAAAATCAAACAATCAGTGAACACAGTCATTTGAATCTGAACTTTCTCTGACCAGTTTTTCTCAGCATGCATGTTTTAATCACTGATGACTGGACTCAGGTTTTCACTGCTCATGCAGTCATATTTCAGGTTGCTGGTAACAGGAACGAAGAACCGAATGCAAACACTGAGGCCTACCTGGTACAGAGCAAAGACAAGCAGGTTAAGTACCGATGGTCAAATAGAAACAGTGTCTGTGTGTTTACTGATTGTGTACGAGGAGCAGCTGTACAGACAGGTGACCAAGTCAGGTGATCTCTGAAGGAGGGACAGTCATAGAGGGCAACTATTGGCCAGAACAAACACTCTGGGAATGGGAGGAGAAAGACTCTGAGAGTGACTATGAGAGAAAGATGCTTCACAATGTCCCTCCAAGTTGAATGACAGACCAGGGTTACACAAGCCAGCCATCTCTGAGCGGGAATATAGAGGCCAGTTCAGTAAAGGGTTCACCTGAGAGAGGTAATGTGCAACTGACAATGGCAGAGGCCCTTCAACCTTCGCGAGTTCACTTAAAGAGGCAGGTAGCAGATGGACAACCAGTTCCTCTGCCTCTTGTCGTAACAAGCACCTGTGCAGCAGACGTGGTCGAGTGTAAAAGGCAAAAGACCACCAGAGAATGAAACAGGCTGACCTTGGTCGGAGGGTTTAATGCTGGTGGACTGGGTTTGGAGGGGAGACTTGGGCAGAGGTTTGAGGAAGAACTGAAGGAAACACTGATTGGGCTGCAAATACAAACAGGAGCTGAAGCTTGGGCTTACTTTTCTTTAGGTTTAGGCAACAAGAACCACTTCGTTAGGGTTAGGACAAGATCATGTTCACCTATCAAAAACAACATAATGGGAATGTAATGTTACACGTTTTGTAGGAAGTTAGATGTCAGATAAAGGTTTAAGTAGTGTCACAGGTGAAGAGACAACTAGAAGCTTCTGCAGAGAAACAGACAGACAGATAGACATGGACAGAGGAGCAGAGAAAGGAAACTGGAGGCTGGGAACTAATTCATAGTGCGGCAGAAGGAAAACTAATAGATTGGGAGACAGACAGAAGATTCCCCAGTTGAGAAGCAGAGGGCAAACTAGCTGTCAGAAGGTTGGAAGGTAAGCGTTAAAAGGAAAATAAGTGGAGAGCGGGTCAGCAGAGAATCAGATAAGGTAGCTGACTGAGGAAGTGAACAGCTGGTTAATAAGGTTAGAGAGGCCGATCTACCAAATGGGGAAACTGAAAGACCGCTGAGGAGGCGGAGAGCGCTGCAGAAGACCTGACGAGGGCCCTTGAAACCATAAGTAACACTTGTGAACCTACAGGGGCCATTAGTTGATATCGCTGACAGATGACAAGCCAAGAACCCACAAATTCTCTTGGCAAGAAAACGGCTTTCGAGGGTGATTTGCTGAAGGCCTGGCAGGCTGATGACACGGGATGTTGAAAACACCAGGAATCAGACACGCAAGGGAACCAGGGAGCAGCACG
>CAEMYA010002116.1:8856813-8884586 GCA_903131615.1 Diplodus sargus | reverse complement strand
AAAAAAAAAAAGCCACCAGGGTGATGATGTGAAATGGGCAGAGTGGAGCCGAGCAGAGCAGAGAAGAAAAGATCAGATCGAAAGAGAGGAGAGGCAGAAAAGTGAGAAAAGATTGATGCAGTGCAGGTGCAGTGCAGCCCAGTTAACAATAGAGCTGATACAGGAGGGCAGGAAGGAATGAAACATGCTTCAGCTACAAGAAAAGCGTGTGAGAATTCAGAATTACTTGGGTTATTTGCTGTTGATACACAGGGGATAAAGAAAGAAAGAAAGAAAGAAAGAAAGAAAGAAAGAAAGAAAGAAAGAAAACATGAACGATGGTAAAGAAGAGGCAGGTGCAGGAGAGCTGTTAGAAATTACAAAAGGACAAAAAGACAAATTGATCGAGAGAAAGAAATAAAGGATGAACTGCACTGATGATTACACTGAACAAATGCAGTATGACAACAAAACAGAAACAAAGAAATAAAGGGCAGAACGAAATAAGAAAATAAGAGAGAAAATAATAAATAAGAAGAAATAAAAATGATGGCAACAGAAATGAAAGACTGAATAAACGAGTAATAGCATGAAGGAACACATGAATGACGTGAGAAAGAATGAAAGAAAAGAAGAAAAGATTGAAAAAAGGGACCAAAATCTTCTCTGACCTCTTTTCAAGAGATAAATCTGACACCATATAATCTTTAATCACTTCATATCACTTCCTGTGTTTTCCGCTCGCTGTTCGTTGTTGCTGCATATTTGAGGAACATCAATCACCTTCCCTGTATTTCTCTTCTCCTACCTCTTTTTCCACCCTTTCCCTTCATTTTCCTTGTACTATCCTCACCTCTCCTTCCTCCTCTTCGTCCCTCTCTCCTTGTGCTTCCTCTTCTCACTCGCCCTTCCTCTCCTACATTTTCCTCTGCTCTTATCTCGCCAAACATTCATTCTTCGCTCAGCCCTCCCCTCCTACACTTAATATTTTCTCTCTTTGCTTCATCTCTCTGTGTCCACCTTTTCCACTCCTTTCTTTTTTCTATTTCCTCTCTTTTTCTCTCTCTCTCTCTATCCCTCTGTTTTTTTTTCTCCTCTCACCCCCCTCTTAAGATCCAGAGCTTTGTTCATTACCTGCACTACAAACAAGGCTGACATTTACACAAGTGCTAATCACAGTGGACATGTCTCTGTGATGTTTCCGGTCATTCTGAACACACACACACACACACACACACACACACACACACACACACACACACGTTGTGTTCCTTATAAAGCCTGCAGCTCTCGCTGTACTGTAAAGTAGATCTGTACAGTCAGGCCTTGATCACACGTGTGACTGTAGGTCATTGTATATAAGCTATTTAAAGTTGTATTACCAAATACTTATAAATATTATATGTATTCCATTCATGACTCTCCCCCCATAAGTTATACTATGCTGCAGTAGCTTATGTAAAGCTAACACATAAAAAAATAGATTGGTAAAAAGAATATACCACCTCCTGTACGACATTGCAAAGAAGCTCAAGCTCTCAACAGAGTCATGTTACTTCTAAATGTCTTCTGCCATGCAGCCTCATATAAGGAATACCAACTTATGATATCTGAATATGATTCTTATGATTGTCTGTTCAATGAAATGTGTCGGAAACTAATCCAACCAAGGCATTCCCCCAAAGAGTTTGTTGCTGGAATGTATGGAACAATCCTCTGAACACATTTAACAGATGTCTTGCAGCGTCCAATCAAAATATGCTGTTTAGTACAGATTGTTAGCTAATATTAGGGGTTTACAAATCCAGTCATACGCCTCATCAGTATCACGTCCTAATAATATCGAATATGCTTGATATTTACTATTTAAGATCTGGATGATCAGTGGACCACAAGAACAGTGAGACACTGGAGCAGCTGACGATGCTGCAGAGCAGCAGTTAACATCTTAGCCCTTGAGGCTAATGTTAACATATTACTGTTGATGGAAACTTAAAATCTCACCTCCAGTTCTAACTGAAGAATACGAAACCCGTGTTGATCATGTCTTCCCACTCCTCCTGCAAAACACAACAACAGCAAATGCTGCACCACACTAATATGTGTGTTTATGTCTGCTTCCCCATGAGATCACGTGAGAGAGCGAGGGATTCCTTGCTATTAGATTATTAGGTTCATTTGGTTGTGTCGGTCTCTTCGTAAGTCTTTTTTCCACTGCTGCACGTATGTGGCTGACTAAATGTTCTGTGAGTCTTGGCTTTACTGCTGATGTAAACAATGTTTCCGATACACTAACATTTAGTTAATATTCATGAAACCAGTAATCCAGACACTGTCTACTGTGATTACTGTGTTTGGATGCTGGATGCAGAGAGCCATTCAGTGATTGATTACGAAATGTATACGTAAGCTGATCCATATGAAAAAGCAAGCTCACTGGTGCTGAAAAAAATCTTTACAGCAACCTTCACTTCCTGCTGTTTATGTGTATCTAATGTAATTCTGTGTGTTGGCGTTGTTAATCCCTGTGTTCCTGTTCATTACTGATTATTATCTTGGCCTGGCAGCAGAATTTAAAAGAATCTTATAAGAGGCATTAATGCTTGAACCCCCATCATCTCATCATGTGTCACAGATGGGAAAAGTGTAACACCTTTTTGCCAACTGGTAAAATGTTCTTTTACCGGATGTTTAAAATGTAGCGATGGAGAATTTTTGGTAGAGTTAGAGGCCAAAAGGCTGCAAATCCAGCGACCACAGCTCAAGACTGCGTGTCAACATTTGTTGAAGCATGAAACCACTGGATATTTTTCCATTGCCAGCCCACTTTATGTTCCCCAAACCTATTGTTTTTAAGAAAACCTGACATTTATGACCATTTTTGTGACAACCAAAACTAGCATTTTAAGCCCAAACTTGATGTTTTCTGAACCCTAACAAAGAGATTTTTGTGTCTAATCCTAACAAGACAAGAAACACAGAGCTGTCACAACATAAAATTGAGAATTGAACCTGTAAGTTGCAACATAAAGAAATATAAAATTACACATTGTACTTTGCTAACATTACTTCTGAAGATTGGGTTGAGCAGAAGCCTCAGAGTCCATCAGTCACACACTTAACAGGCATGTTTGTTGAGAATAAAATGTAGGCAGAGATTTGATTTGAGATTCTGGATCAGTTTTTTCCAACTTCAATCATTCCTGTAACTCATGTCACAAGACAGTAGGTAAAACTAGACACCTTGTGATGAAATCCCACCAGCTACAACAACAAATTGGTTAGTATAGTTAGTCGAGTTCAATGAAACAGGTGAAATGTACCATGCTTAATGTTGTAAATTCCTTGTATTAGACATATTTCAGAAAGAACACTTAAACCATGAAATTCAGTTCTTTCAAAGGTTTCAGTAAACTCACTTCTATCTTCTTATTGATGATATAAAGAGTTTTGGGCGTCTGTGTGACTGAAGCTCACGTTCACCTTTATCATTCTTGTTCTGAGATCTTTTTTCTTTTCTGGATATTGATCATTCCAGGCACTTATACTTCTCTGTTATCAGATTTAAAATGACCCACATCTCTCACTGTGAAGTGCATTAATTGATTACGGACCTCCTAAGTAGTCTGACTTGGCATGTCTCTTTGAAGAGAAATCTCTTATGTGTGCAATAGTAAAGAGTACTGTTTCTCCGATAAGTGCAGCGTGACTAAACCCTCCAGTGATCGGGACTCTTGATGGCCTCATTTAAAAATTATCTAGTCTTAAACATAACGCTGTAGCTAATTAATCAACATATTGATTATCAATTTCAATCAGCACTTTGGCAGGAAAGACCATGGAAGTGTTTTGTGATTTACAAGTCTGTTACCTTAAGAAATCCATGAGGTTTGCATTTGGCAAAGAAAGCTGAGCTTAACACATAAAAAAAATGTGAGAAATACATTTTAGCATAAAACCAGATGAGATGGAGATAATCTTAAGTAGCTTGACATTTAAAAAGCAGAGTTGGGGAGTATAACAGTATATTCCTCTCCCAAGCTGTTGAATATGGTGCTGTGGATCATGCTGGTTATACTCACTACATCTCCAGGTGTGTTTGTTTAGAGGCATCCAAGAAGAATGAGGTCATGCTGGCAGCAGACACAAGTTACAAGTTCCTACTTTGAAGTAAACTGAATATACAATCAATGATCGGATGACGTGCTAACGAGACGTTACTGACCAGTACAGCAAACAACATTATATATACATATTGTACACCAAACTGTGTAGACTGCAGTGACTGATAAACTGATTGTGTTTCTCCAAAAATACTGCAGTTTGCCTCTGAGAACATCCCTAATGAGACTTCTTATTCATAATGTACAGTATCTCCAGGTATAGCTTCATCTCTAATAACCCTCTTCTCTAAGACTTTATTGATCCCAGGCTGCAAACAAGTCTGGAAACTTTTAAAAGGAATCCACCCACTTGAAGTCTGAAGTTTATTTCAGAAGCACAACAAATCTACACGAAAAAGGAAGTAAACATGCTCTATTTCTACAGCAAACAGGATGTTGCCAAATGATAACTTGATGATGTTTTTAACGCAAAAGTCTCCAGGGAATCTTAAATCATTGAAAAAGAATGACCTTGATAATTGACACTGAAGTGATTTTCAGTAATATCGGATAAGTTCGTAAACTTAAATAAATTCCGTAACATGATCTATGTAAGTGATGTGACTGAACATTATTTCCACACAAAACTGGGTGTTTTCCTAAACCTCACCAAGTAGTTTTCTTTGCCTAAACCTAACCAAACTGTGACCACTTGACACCATTAATAACAATAAGAAATGTTTTTCAGTAAAGTTTATTTATTCCAACCAGACATTGCATGTAGTTTTTGTGCCTTACTTGACCGTGGAGCCTTCATGTGCAATCCTCTTACTAGAGGGGGAAGTAGAGCGACAGCTGTTTGCTGTAAAATTACATCCTTTCATTGATATTAGCCTTTTTTATCAGACTTGTTTCAACCAGTAACAAGTAAAAACTGTGTTGTTATATGTTTACTGGCCGAATTCCCAAAGGATATATGCTATATTTGCAAACGAGCACTCAACCCTATATTTTATATAAGCTCATCTCAGTTTTGCACTCAATATTCTCTTCACCTGTCTGACAGACAAAGCTCCCCATTATTAAATCCAGGGGCCTCTTTCACTTTGTATAGTCCATTACTGCTCACAATGGAAATAATTTGATAAACAGCACAATATGGTGTGGGAGGCAGGGCGCTCACTTGGTATTTAGGAGTCTCAGAGCACAAGAAATAATTTAAGATTAGTTTTGCTTGGGGTGTTGGCAATCTAATGGCATTTTAAACTAGTTTAACCCATCACGGTTCAAAATACCACATGTTCTGCTTTTTTCTCCGGGGAACAAGAGGAATTAAAATGTATCCAGGGGTGGTTTACTGCCCACGTCAATCACATTCACCTAGTTTCACTCATTCACACCTGCTAGCTGTTGAGGGGAACAGCAACCGCCTACTTTAGACCACTTAGCAGGTTCATCAGAGCAATCGTAAACCTGCTTTATTTGCTCAGGCAGACAAGTGTTGGGGTTTAGTTTCTGAAGAGGACTTAACAGTTACTTTTATGGCAAGTTATGGACCTAAAAGAGTCATTGTGAAAAGTGTCCATGAAAGATTGTAGTCTTTATGTTATAAAAGACTCCTTATGTATATGATTCGAACACTTTAGAAAATGTAATGTGCTGAATTAGCTGACTGGTCTAAACAGTCGGAGACTGAGACCTCAAGGCTCACTAAGTGAAGTAAAATGATATCTGTCAGAGAGTAATAGCTTTGTATTGACATATTTTCATTCTCCCCGACATTAGAAACTGTATAGGTGATAAAAACAAAATGTCCTGCAGCTGCAAAGTGTTTCAAAAATATTTATGTTGTTTACAACGTGTCGTAGCAACATTAAGAGTCATGACCAGCACTTTGCAAAGCTGATGCTGAACACTGTGGGAATGAGTGCTCCAAGTCTGGGTCCTGAACTCTCAAGTATGTATATACATTCCTCCAAATGGATTTAATAGCAAGCAATTGGCTGAAAAGCCCTCATGCCATCACAGCACATAAACTTGTACATTACAGAGACGGAACAGGAGTGAATTTGTAAGTATTACTGGCGGACTGAAGAATAATAAGATATGATGACATTTTACATCTTGTGTAACAGTTGCAGTTCTTCCAAGGTGGCATTTTTAAACAGTTTGTTCTTAATTGAGATGCATAAGTGGGAGTAGTTCATAATTCTGTGAACCAGTTTTCTCTGAACCAAAGAGGCTGTTAATTTGGTTTTCCACAAACTGTATATTTAAGTAGATAATTTGGTTAATGTCAGTGACAGATCACCTCACAGCCCAGTCACCGGTATAAAATGTTGGAAGTTTCTGCAAACCACTGCGGAGTTAAAGGCGAGAAGGCTGGCAAGACAGTGAGCACTGTTCAAGACAGCATTTCAACATTTGTAAGTATGAATACACTGAATATTTTAGGGAGATATCGGTAAAATGTAGAGCTGTGTTTGTAAGGATAAAGCTCTTTTCCATGGGAGAGCTCCAGTGGGTGTGTGTTGACTCGCACAGGTATTTAAGCCAAGACAGGATGGTTTTCTGCCTAAATCTGACCAGACCATAAGCATAGCGTTGACATGAAAAAACTGAGCTTAAAGAAACTTAAAGTTGCAACAGATCCATGTTTTTTAGACAGGTACATATCCAGCTATTAATACCCTGCCATTTGGTTTATGTATTTATAGTTGGGTTTAAAAAACACCACTTTAAACTTTGACGTACATACTGTGTATCCCCCTTGCATTCAATGCACGGCAGTCAAACATCCTTCTCTTTCTTTTCACCTACATGTATCAAGGACACTCTACTCCCAAAAGTGGCTCTTAAATTGTTGGAAGTAAATTGCAATGTGCAAAATCATCCAATATGGACGTAATTACACGCTTAAAGCTTTGTTGAAACCACTTGTGCGTGTTCTGTATTGGCAAACAATCACTTCTGCTGAGGACAGTCTCAATAACTTGTTAGACTTTAATTTGATGCAGTCCTCACAATATGATAATTAGGTGCATCTCTTACTTTACAATGATGTTATAGTCCTCAATTATCAACGGTCAAATGTGAGTTTATTTTAAAGTGAGTTATCTTATTGAAGTGGCTTCATCTGGTTCTCACTGTAGTTGAGACCAAACGAATACATTTGAAATGATAACAAAAACATTTGTTGATAAGAAAAGACATTTGTGAACCTTTAATTTTGATCTTGTTTCTTGTAAGTGACACTGATGTACACATGCAGATGAGGGTCTAGCATGTAGAAATAAGTTGCATTTAATTACAGCAATGAAGAAACACGGGCATCTTGCATGGCTTTATCTTTAACACAAGAGAGCCCACTCTATTCTTTATCTTTTTTAATGTGGCTCCTTTCATTTCACCAGCCTTTTCAAAATACATCATGTCCATCCAAACATGAAGCAATGAGCCATAACGCACTGTCATTTCCAGAGAAAGAAGCACTCAGAGGTGTTGTTAGGCACAGTGGGAAAGGCTATTATGCAGTCACATCGAGGTGTTTACTGGGATCCTGCACGGTCTTAAATGAGACCCTGCCAATCAGAACTGAAGACCAGAAGTGGCCGTTTTATAATCCCCACCAGCATCACTTCGAGATTTTAACACAGTGCCGTCCTGGTGCTGTGCCGACACATTTCTTTTGGACCTGAGAATTAGACTACACAGGGAGAAGAAACAAAAAATTGACATAAGGCTGTTTGTCTGCGGTTCTGTCCCCGTTTCAACTGGGTCCTAAACTTTTTAGGGCCGAGGCGCAACAGCACAACAGCAGAATTGCAAAGCGCACTAAATTATAGAATAGTTTGCTTGAAAATGTCACACAAGGGCCTGATCACGTAAGACGGCCTGCCTACACACTGAGCAGGTGTACCGGTCGCAGCCTGTTTATTTCTTTGCGATAAACCTTTAGAGGAGAAATTCTTTATTACTCAATGTTCTCTCTAAACAGAGACTAACATGAACCTTTATTGAAGAACCAAGCACACAACTCAGCCAAAGTTTTGTTCAAACACTTGAAAGTGTTTTTTACAATGTGGCTGTGGAAATGTTTGAAATGAAGGTAATGTAAACTCTATGCTCCTATTGTAAATCTGACCTGGATGCATGACAGTCACGTCTTCCCAAACACAGTTCGGTCTACAACTTACTGGTTCTAGAGACTCACAGGAATGCAGTTGTTACTGTTGAAGCAACGTTGTGCACAACACTTCAAGCAGCACAAGCTTTAGAAAAGAGTGAGTGTTAAAGAAGCTCTTCAGATTCAGTTTTTGAATATAAACCTCCATTGTTCAATGAATATTTCTATCAGCTACAACTTGTGAAAGGGCATTGCTTGCATCTAGAAATAGGAGGTGTAGAGTTATTTTAGGATGCATCTGGTTCCCAGATCACAAGTCAAATAGTGCAACCCTGTGCAAATAGAAAAACAAGTAACCAAATTATCTCCAAAGGTGGCTTAAAATTCTGCTCCACTAGCTAACAATTACATATTACGCAAAAAAAAATTACTTAAGGTACTCTTTACCTGCAATAGCATAGCATGCTCGGTGAGGCTCATTGGTTGAAACACTAAAAACATATTGCTATAAATCTATACTGCCATACAAAAACAGCTATGCCAATAATGAAACTTAAACAAATCATCTAAAGTTGTGTGCCTATACAGCCAAATGTGAAAGAGGTAGAACACTGGCAATGCACTTATCAAATATGTTCTTTTAGTAACTTCAAAGGTAGCAGTGAGAGTGCAGTGAGATATAGATTTAAGATCTGGAGCAAGATTAAACTTATTATTCAAAAGTCGGTCCAAATTGTTCTGGTAAGTCCTGCACTATGGAACATTGAGGTTGAAGAAAACTTTGAAAGGGGGATTTACAACTTGTCAGGAGAAAGACCAGAGGCTGCTCCCACTCTATCAGAGGTGGAAATGTTAACCAGACCCACATTTGTCAAACCAACCACTGAATCTTCACCTTCGTCACTTTTGATGAAATAGTTCTTAAAAAAGCCAAAGATGCAACAAGCCATAGAAAGGTGAGAAGCATTTTGTTTTACCGAGACTAACTGCTTGCTTTGGTAAATGTCTGTCCGGTAGCAGCAGGTTGGTTAAAGGGCAGCACACAGCTGCTTCCCTGAACCTTTCTGTGGTGAGTGGATTATCTGGCCCTGCGACCTAACCAGAAGCCAAGACACAATTTCCATTTTAATAGGGTGGCTTTGGCTCAGCAGGTAGAGAAGGTCGTCCATTCATCCCAGGGAGGGTTGATGCCTGGCTCCTCCCTGTCCACATGTCCAAGTGTCCTTGAGCCAGATACTGAACCCCAGATTGGTCCCTAATATTAGGCCAGTACCTAACAGGGCAGCTTGTTCACCATCTGTGTGTGAACTATAAACCACTTTTAATAAGCATTATATAAATGCAGTTCCAAATAATAGGGTTTGTATGTCAACTTCAGTGGTTGTTCATCATGTCTACACAGCATCCTGCTGAAGCACCAGGGAACCAACAAACTGTGCAGTGCTGCAGGCTGCACTGCAGTGCTATGCAAGTGTTCAAGTGTCCGCCGCAGCTTCATAAGAATTTTGCTGAGTGTATTGTGACTGACAAGACATCTCCCTGTAGGAAATAATTAAACAAGCTGTACAAGTGTGGGGTTAACGAGCATGCTAATTGGAAATGAGCTCACTGGATGGGGTTGACTCAGCTAGCCGTTTGTTTCACTCCGTTGCTCCTTTGTTCCTCGTTCATCTGTTACTCTCTCATTCACTTTTTTCTTCCACTCTCCCTCCACGCCGCGCCTCTCCCTTCCCTGTTTTGCTGCATTTCTGTGGAGTTGCCCCACTTTTTAAAGCCAATGAAGAGGAGAAAAAAAAACAGAAAGCACAGCATAAAAAAAGTTAACTACTTTCCCCCTGCACCTGCTGCGCACGGGAGAGAGGGGGAGAGAGCAACACATATTGTTATAGGGCATCTATTCATGTTTTTAAATCCCTACCTTTGATTCTAAAACTTTGTGTAATCAGAATTTCTAATAACTTCAGAATGTTTTTCTTTGGTGCTGAATATCAGCAGACTGCAGGTGTGCCTGCAAGATAAAGACAAGGTAGTAAAGAAAAAAGTGTGTGTGTGTGTGTTTGATAATGAGGTACGTATGGATTGGTTCAGATAGCAAGACAGAACAAACACCTATCTTCGGCATGCACTTCTTTCCACACCCAGCTACTAAATTTTTTATTTGGCTGCCGCACCTTTGCTTACTCATGACACTTATGCTCTTGTCTCAATATTTTCTTTTACCGATTATTTCTCTTCTCTCCCTCCATTTCCTCTTCTCTTTCGTCCTTCACTTCCTCTCTCTTTCTCCAACACACACCCCACTTTGCACACAGAACACACACTCAACAGTCAGACCGGTGCTCCTCAGCGTGTTGCATCTGCGATGTTGCTGAGGATGCAGAAAGCAGCCGACTGCTGCATCAGTCCCGCGTTGTTGCATCCACAGGCAACAGAAAACACTACAGAGCAAGCGAGCTGGCAAGATGAAGAGTTCTGCTTTTCCTAGCAAACCTGTTTCTGCAAGCGAAAGAGGGACAATAAGACATCAGGAGAAAGAAAGACAGGGATGGAAGGAAGGAAGATGTGCAGAGACAGTAGATGAAGATGAAAAAGCATAGAAGGGAGAGAAGATGGAGAGAGGAATGGGATGAGAAAAAAGGACGTTGAAGCCTTGAATCTGAATCTGTGTAAATGAAAGAAAAAACATATGTGTTCAACAGCTTTGTAATTTAATTCAGTCACTATGTTAATGATGTTTAAAGGCCAGTAAGATAACTAACTACGTGACTAGCATACGTAGATACAGCCACTGTCAGATAGGTTGCTACAGCTATTGTTAATTATCATGCTGCGCTCGTATGCATGCAAACTAAATGTAATGACAAAACAGATTAAATGCAAATGGAGCATTTTTACTCAGCAGTGTTGCACAAACATTATTGAAATTCCTTCCTTCTGCTTCCAGCGTTTTCATGTTAGTGTGACACTACCAGACAGAGAGGTCATCTGCTGCTTTCTGGGGAGATATTTTGAAGCCTTTTGAATTTACTGCTTGGAGAGGAGTTTTTCGATTAGTCAGTAGAGCCAGAAAATCTATATCGGAGCAGTGGTGAGGCCCGGGTAGAGCTGAGCTTTGAGCAGCTACCACATGAGTGTGATAGGCTGACGCATCTGTCGACCCGAGCACAGATGTCAGTAAGTTAAAACAACATTATGAAGACATTTGTATTTTGTGTGCACCCCCAACAGTTTCTGAGTGCAACCCATGCCGTTAGTACAAATCACAGGTTTCTGCAACAATTTGTCAGATAGAATGTAATATTACTTGCTGTCTCCAAACAAATCTTTATACAATTGCTATGTTTCTAACACAGATGTATTGAAGTAAACATGGATACTCAGACGTGACCTAAAGCAGAGACAATAACTCGCTATATTGGATCCTGATGGTTTTCTTGCAACACCCGCTCTACTCCACCTCTGATTGTTTTCATTCTTTGGTTACATTCTTTACACTTGTTTAAAACAATTAACTTCCAGTGTAGTGTGGTTTTGTCTTTTTTTTTCCTGCGATTCTAATGAGCTGTAGTTTCCTCAGTAAACACACTGACCTCTTCAGCCTCCTCTCGCTGTTACTCATCAGCCAAGCAGAGCAGACATGTGTCCACAATGCTGTTGCTGGGCTTCCCTGTCATTAGTCCGCTTACTAGCCCAGTGACAGCAGAAGAGGTTGGTGTGTTTACTTGGGAAACTACAGCTCACAATCCGCTGCTTAACCAAAATACCATGCTAGCTATTTCTTGTCTGGTTTGTGGGGTGATGAAACAGTAGACTCATGGTGGCCCACTGACCTCCCTGTCTGCTTCTCGTGCCCAGCAGACCACCAGAGCTCAGGGGTGTGTTGGGTGTATTGGCTTTGCATTTCTAAAATTGTGTTGAAGCTTTATCCAACAAATTCAATCCAGTCTGAGTGCGGCACTTCAGTGCGTGTGTTTGTGTTGGTGCAGTCACAGTTGTATAGTCAGACGAGACTTCTTGAATGTCTGGAAGCTTTTCTTCTTCCTCTCCTCTTTTACTGGTTGTCATTCTCATAGGAGTGTGGAGGATCAACAATCCAACAAAATGAATTATATGTTATGTGTGTCTCTAAGTTTTACCTGCAACATGACGATTTTTTTGTGTGGAACCTTCTTCTCACCAGTGCTGGGGTTTGTAAGAGCTGGATTTTAAAGACAGTCAGAGATTTGAGTTATGAAAGAGTTTCAGGCACAGAGAATTATAGACAGATACATTGCAATGCCTGTCTCTTCTCGTTATAAAAGACCAGCCAGTTTTTGGATATGAATCACCGCAGTGAGTGTGAAGTGGAATTTGTCTGCTGCAATAAAATGGCCAGCACTGGCTTAAATTGCATCCCGAGGCTTTCAAGAAGACTGCTCGTGTAGAGTTTTAACCCTCAGCTTTCTAAACCAGCTGTCTTTGTTGATCCAAGAGGCATACTGTAATGAATGAGAGCAACATTTCAGATGTATTTGCCAGAGTGAAAATTAGACTTTAGAAATGTGGTACTTTTATGTCCCGATCCATTGAAGAGAAAGAACAATAGCAGCTGTGAAAATGAACATTTTTGATGAATGTTGTGCTTTTTCCTGTGAGCATTCCTGTCATTTATCTACTGACTGTAATTTATATTTACCCTCCAGTTCCTCCTCTATAGCTTATAAAACAGCCAAGCTTGTCATTATATAGGCTCAGGCTTCCCATGACTCTAGGCTACAGGAGTGCTGCTTATACTACATTAAACCCCTATGAATATGATTTTCTACTGTAAAAGCAATGAACACACAGCCTGTATCCACACACACATACAGGGACAATAGACCCACAGATACAAACATATGAATCATATACAGTCTCATACAAATTGTGCATGTAGGCAGACAAACGCAGAGAACATCACGTTAGGCAGTGAGCTGAATGTCAGAAAATGATATTGTTCATGTGACCGAAACATAAAAACCTGCTTTATATTGGTTTTAAATGGCTTGAAAACAAGCATTGTTCCAATGAGCATCATTACCTCGGTCATCCATGCTTCAGCGTCCTTGTGCGTGAGTCTGCTAATGAAGAGCTTTAATGTTTGAGTCCCTGCTTTTACCCCAGAATTATCATCTACACATGCTTATGTTTCTACATTATGCCATAACTGTATTGTGTTTGTGTTGGCAGGCAGTTCCACGTTCGAGGCATACCTCCCACCTTCCTTCACCTACACTGCTTCTACATAATAGCCTCTATGTTATGTCCACACAAACAAAAGCACAATATTATTATTATATGTTTTTTAAAGCCACATCCAACGCTTTTACCTGCCTCTGATGAGAAAAACAAAGGCTTTTGTGCTGCTGTTTTCAGCAATTGAGAAGTAGCAGTGATTTCAACATAGCAGAGCAAAGATACTGGATGACTTGGACTGCTGCAGGAGAGATTTGTGGGATCAACACTCCACTGTGCTAACAAGCTGTAAATTGAGTCAAGACAGTTGCATTTAATGTTTCAGCTGTTTATTGTACTCTCAGAGATTGCAGGAGCTGTAGTGTTTCTCATCCTCCACCAAACATCTTTCTTTTAATGAAATGTCAACATTTGGTGTATGACCTCAGAAACAAGTAACAATAACAATCTTCTCATTTTTAATTGGCAAGTGTTGATTTGACAACCCGGAGTCTTTGCCAGAAGAAATCCTGAAAATGTACAATTTAGCTAATTATGAATATGTTAAAACTTCATATTTGTTTTGGTTCAATTTCCAATTTATTGTTGCGAAAATGAAGTGCCAGGGCCTGCTTGGATTTGGGCTCAAAAAACGACTTGGTTAGGGTTAGGAAAATATGTCAATAACCTGAATTTGTCACCTGGTGAAAATTCCTGACGTCAAAAATATTAAGGGTTTTTATACGTTACACATGTTGAAACAACAACGTCTGGCATTTTTACTCCAAACTGTAACTGCCACCACTTTCCCTTCCACCTCTGGACATGAAAATCTGTATACTATGAATGTGATGTGATGTATATTGTAGAAATGTAAAGATGGTCTGTATGACGTGAAGAAATTTCAACGTATCAGACGGTTTCAGAAACGTAAGCCCGTTTTATTCTGGCAAATGAGCTGCGATTTTGTTGGCTGAAATAACTGTAGCTAGCAGCTGCAGCTAGCTAGCTAATAAATGTTAGCTGCATTAGTTGGTTGAAAACTGTCTCTTGCTTACATTTGAAATGGAAAACTAAACTGAGGCTTACAAGCTTACAAGTTGCAGGCAAAAAGCATTCTTACCAGTCGATTGCACATTTAGAAGGCATAGAAATAAAGAAGCAATATTGATTTGTTTTGCAGGGTGTAGTTAGCCCCGGTAGTACAATGTTGTGAAACAAAGCACACACAGATGAAAAGAGGTGAGTCATACCTTTAACTTCTGCACATACTGTATACTTTTATTTAAAGAGAGGCACTAGAAAAGATGGCGCCCACTTTTCCTTGTGGAGAAATCCAATACTTGAAAGCCTCGTCTTTCCTCATAACAGCTGCAAATCGAAACGACAATCACTGTTTGGGGAGGAATTACGCAAACAGTAAATCTGGATACTGACAAAAAGTGAAAAGCCTTTCTGTATGCCAAACCTGGAGGCGAGGCACTAAAGCAAACATTTCACATTAGTTGTGACTTTTACCTGCATATTTCACCTTTCACTTCACTCAAACAGGGCTTAGAAGGGCCTGCCAGAGCCTGGAGAGCCTGTGAAAGCTGTGACTTGACACTAAAGCCGAGATCAGTACAGCAGGGTGTACCCGTTTTATGGTGTCAAAATACAAATAAAGCCATTCAAAAGAAATTAAGTTCCCACACACATACACACACCTACATTAAGATTTGAATCAGAACAACTTACAAGTATGCTTCGAGTCCTCGATTGGCAACATCAACAAACATGAAACAGTCAAGCCCACAGACAGAGCAGAGTTATGTAACCAGTGTTTGTTGTGCTCCTGAATGGTAATGTATGTGTATTAAGGATTAAGCACTCAATAAAAAGAAAGAAAAACAAGCATATTTTTCCTCTGTAAACACACAAACACACTCCTATACACAGGCTTGTTCAGAGATTCAGGTCATTGTTAAGAGCAGTGTGTTTTACAGGCTGCACATGTCAGCATGAATACCCGGATGAGAAGTTTTAAGTGAAGGCCTACAGGTATGTATAGCCACAACACAGCTGTCTGCCTCTGACAGTCTGAGGTCATGACCTTCTTGTGGGTGAGGTTAAAGCAACACTGACTAGTAACTGGTATTCTGCGTGATCTAGCACCCCCACAGATTCTAAGTATAACACCGCTGTCATAAGTATAAATCCAAGGTTTCTGGAGCAATACCATGAGATGTAATGTCATAATTAGAAGCATTTAGCAGTTTCTTTAGCAACAAGTAAAGCTATCTGTCCATCCAGAAGCTCGGTTTATCACATAGTTGTCAGAACAGAAGGGAAAGAAGGCCAGAAACATTTTCTTCAGGTAATGTTCTAGAGAGATCCTACCAACCCAACCAAGTTACATAGTGTGAATACAAGTGATCGGGACGCAGAGTAAAAAAAAAGCCAGAGACGCCATTCACTTTACTACAAGTGAGTGTAAGATCGAAATTAATTTCAAGCTTGTGTTTCACGGAAAATAGTTACATATTGTTGCTTTAACTGTTACAGAACTTCCAAGAACAGTGGATCAATATAAAAGGTGTTAAAGTAGATAAAGTGTACAGCACGTCTGAACAATTTATGTTTTGGTCAGCAAATTTTCTGTGTTTGGGATTTATTGTCAGCTTTTGTTGCTCTCACTAATCCGGATATTCAACACAACAAGTAACACAGTTCCAGTTTTAAGAAAGGCTGAAAATGTCCTTTTCTCCAACAACAGAGGTGTCATTTATCATCAGAAGCTATAACATGATTGTTTATTAATAAGAACTTGTGAATGTTCACAATGATATAACAATTAATACAGCTCATTATGATGCTGATGTCTATAATGCATTCTAAACATACTTATGTGTGATATAATGATTGCTAATGCAAATGCACTCTAACAATAATCATAACACATTGTAAAACACTGTATCATGACTCATAAAGTCAACTTTTCAATAATCCATAATTGGTGGTTGATACAAAGATCATATTGCATCATTACTGTCATAGTGCACATTATAATCACCATTATAATCATTGATAAGCTGCTTTAAGTGGCAATTAGATGGTTTAAGTAAAGTAATAATATCAGGCGTGTGAGGCAGATGTTAGACATACAAGCACAATGAATCAACTTTTTGTAAATCAGTGTAATTCATTTAATTAATGTGTGTAATGTATTTTAACGCATGACTGCTTATGATAACGACTATATTGGGCTATATGTGCATTATAATGCTTTACAAGTGTTCATTATGGGTTACAATTGCTTTCCTGGACTTGAGAGGAAATGTTACTGAAAAAGGTTCAGGAAGTCTGACAAGAACCATTAATAGACTCCTGAGAGAGTGAAACAATAAAATACAGTGTCATTATTTTGTTTTTTCATATCCAGATGCTGTGTTTTTCTACTTTTTCAGGACTGGACGCAGGATTGAATCCATCATTAGGACAGGCATGGTATTGTAGCGTAAGCTATTTGTAGAATAATGATTTTCATCGATGGTTTCTCGACCTTTTGTATTCTCATGGGGATCTGGAGAAGTATCCTGTCTGTCAGGGACCACCTGAGGTCAAAACCTCTTACTTGGCAGCTCTGCCTGTACAGTGAAACGGGTCGAGGAAGAGGTCGAGAAGAGAAATAAATAATTCATTGGTCACCATGTTACTGCAAGCAGTCTTTGAGAATTACTTTGAGAACTAAGTCTCTGCACATATAACACTTTTACACATGTTCACCCTTGTTATCTTTCTCAATGAGTGCAGTTAATAACACTAATTAAAGGAAGAATTCACCTGGATATCATACAAATTATATATTTCTTTCTGAATAAAGTATAGATTTTATGACATATTGATGAATGACAAGTTATATAAGCAAAACTGCAAACAATTACAAATTGGGATGAAACTTTTTTGCATGATTATTTTTTGAAATAAACCGATAACTGTTCATTAAATCTTTATTGTAAAAATAGCCAATTTAAAAGACTTGTCTATTGCGGGTAACACTGTTAAAGAAATCAATCTGTCTGCTACTTTTGTGACGGACATCTTGATCAGCGAGTGTCAAATTTGGATATTTACTCTCAACGATTTATTGGTAAGGAGTGTCTGAGAGTCACACATGCATTAATATACACTAATACATATCTTTCCTTTAGCTTGTGACTCTATTGCCCTGTTGGATTTCATGCAACATTTGGAGGAAACCTGAGTGGGGGCAGTGAACGTACAGTAACCTTCCAGTCAATAACTATTGACCTACCCTTGAGCCAAGCACTTAAACCCCAGTAGCTCAATGATCAGTGGAGCAGGACATTGCACAGTGCAAGCAATAGTTCCAAGGAGAGAGCGAAAGGGTACGTGCAACCCTGCCGTCCTGCAGATATTCCCCCCAAGATGCTGTTTTTAATGAGAAGACGTACTGATAAAAAACAGGAACACAAGCTGAAATGAAAGCAGACATACAGAACATACAAGGCAGGGACAGTGAGGATTAGACTCAGTGGTCTGAAAAGCACAGAGGAGTTTAAGAAAGCATTTGATTACAAGTTGCTACTTTAGCAACAATTTACCGTACAATACCAAGAGCAGAGTGAGTGAGGGAGAAGATGAGAAGCGAGCCAGATTAACATTTAAGCTGGCAGGGAAAGTTTCACCACTGCACTTGTCTGCAGCTTGTTTCTGCTGCACCGTTCTTACAGTATGAGTCAGAATATGAATGGGGTCTGTAATGTAAAGAGTATATAGAGAGCAGCCAAAACCCTGCTGGGCCGCTACCCAACGCCCTTTAGTTTTCAAGCTCCTAAAAACAGAGTGGGATAGAGGGAGGAAGGAAGTATTAGCGATTTGCTTTGGCGGCTGTTCTGCCAGCTACTTAACATGAGGAGAGCAAATCCCCTTTCATAAATAAAGGCTCAGCTAACTGCTACTGTTGGCTCGGACCTCCTCAGTACTGCACTGAGCTGGCAGACTGGAGGAGCACTTAGGGAGCTCATCACCCGCAAGCTTGTGGCTTAAACTGCCAGCGGTTTTCAATCTGGGGTCAGGAACACCAGCATGAAATCTTCTGAAAAGGAAAAGCCAGAAGAATAAAACTTGCAAGGTGCTTTGTATCTTGGTGCTCTGGGGTGTCGGGGTTTCCTGAACTGTTAAGGAGCTCAGCGGTACTCGGCGTGAATATCTGAGCAACTGAACACGTGTAGAAACTCCCATCCTGCACTGCTCCACTTTCTGACATTTAAATATTTATTTATTTTATGTTTGACATGAGCAGAATCTACTTTTAACCGACTGAAATATATTACAAAAATACTTTATTCATCACTAAGAAAATACATATTTAAAAACACGCCAAAAACTAAAGTTTGTATTCACTGAAGAACATACCAGTGTGATATTTTCTCTTTACACCATAATAAGTGCTGCTACTGATATTTATTAAGGTTAGAGGAATATTGTGGTACATTAATCATCATTTTCTTGCAATAATGCATAACTTAGGCTGAGTCTACAGTTTTAGACAATGTGTGTCTGCAAGTACTTGTTTAGCCGACACTGCCAAAGTGTCAAATAGTAAAGTGTACATGCAAGTTGTAATATATGTAATGCATGCTCCCAACACTGAGACTGAAACCTGAACAAACAGCACATTTTTCAGCTTTTATCATCAGCTGTGGCTGTGGGAAAGAACGGTATTTGTGTGTCCTGTGGCTACGACCTCCTCCTCACAACAAAAAGAGGTTGTGCTCAGGTGCTCTGGAGGTCTTCCTCTCTGGGCCGGAAGGGAATCCACTCAGTTGTGACCTCACGGCCACTTCCAGTGTCAAACACATGCCTCATTTGCTTTAAAGGCTTGTATCAGAAGGTGAGTCAGACAAACAGATCTCTACTTGTAGGCAGTGTGTCCTAAATGAAAGTTAAGTAACATGCTTATCATACACGAAGGCTTGAAAGTGGTCGGTGTGACCATCAGTGCCAACTGTCAATTTGGCAGTGTGACTGAGCCGGTGCTAGCAGCCATGACAAGAAGCCAAAAGAAGGTGAAACACTTGACTGGTATTGGTAAAGACTTATCAGTTCAGTGTACGCTCTAAGACGAATGATGTGAATAAAATGTGAGGAAACAAGGGGCACAGGTACAAAAATAGGTGACATGTTTACTCACTGCTCTTCCGTCTTTTCAGTGTTGCTGCCAGTTCATATTGTTATCAGATCTGAGCTACGTCCAAGAATAGACACGGACAGTCATGCAGAAAAAAATCAAATATAAGCAGCTCTTCAGGAACGAAGACATGCAGTGTGGGTGCAGCCTTTGTCTTCAAATCAGATCAGATACTCTTATTACTGCGGGCCTCAGCTGAAACGGCTCAGCAGGGGATTTGGAAGGCAGAGCTTACATGGTAATACTACAGTCTAGCTGTCAGTGCATGCCTTGTTCATGTGGTAAAGATTATTATCCTAATAATTGTATATGCGAGATGTGTTCATATCCTTTGAAGCCTCCCTGGAGTCCGTTTGCAGCCAACCAGCATCCACGCTGATGTAACCAGTATTTCTTTTTTATCAGCAGAGGATTACTTTAAATCTAAAGCTATTTTGTTTGCACGAGGATGAAGGGTGTCATTCTGCCAGAAAGTACAGTTTGTCTGACATGTAAATATATATATTATGATCACATATCTATAGTTTGCTTCGATCCCACTGTAACTTGACTCTCAAACTACATAAAGTATGTTTTTTGTGTCTGTTCAATCAAATGCCATCCTTTATTCCAAAATTAAACTTTGTTGTTCCAAGAAATATCTAAATAAATAGTTGAATACCTAGTTCAATAAAAAGGATTTAAATTGTGAGCTTACTTCATCTCAGCTGGAGGAGGAGGTTGCAATCTTTTTGAAAGTGCTCTATGGTAAATTTAGCAAGGTGTAAGATACAAACCCTTGTGTGTGTTTGTGATGCAAAGCTTTGTAAGTTCTTTGTTATTGATGCTGTAGGCAAGTAATTATCTGATTTATCCACGAAGCTTCTTCAAACCGCCGTCCAACATTTATCAATGGCAGTGTTTGTTTTGTGTCTCTGTCTTTGACTCCAAGAGTGCGTCTGCATGTTAAATTATCCCTACATCAATAGATGTTGTGACAGCCCTTGTCTAAAAGTAGCCAAACATTAATTATTCATTATAAGAAGAGGGATCAGAAGGTTGCTTACTGTTGGATTTTTAATATTTACATCCTATTAAATAACGTGGATGGAAAATGTTCTGCTGAGGTTTTATCGCTGCTGATTTGTTCGATGGGATTTTCTCTTTAATTGGATATAGATGATGTTGTAAGCAGTATTGTTATGGTTCACAGATGTGTGTCTTTCTCCTTTAAAAGGTTTCCAGGGATGAACTCAGCAAAACAGTTGTGTTTAATCATCTAACATCGAGTTCTCTTTCATTTCACCATCTAGGAAGTTACAGAATCATCAGTTTCCACCATGTTTGTCGGTATTTTATTGTGTATTTTAAGGAAAATCAGTGAATGTGACTAAACTCTTTGTGAAGAAAACTTTAAAACGTTGCCCGGTCAGTGAACATTTGTGCCCTAGTCAAGTCAGATAGATTTTCAGCAGCGATTGTGGTTGTATAATGGTGTGTTCACCACAATCGAGGCAGCAATTTGTGTTGATTTGAGTTACTCAAGTTTCTTGTGTAGCCAGATCACTTTACTGTCCATTGGCTGTACTGCAAACTCACGTTATCAAGCAACGGCACGGACATGTTCAACACCCAGAGATGCCAATTCTCTCTCTTTTTTTCCCATCTCCTCTCTGTAACTTTACATTCATAAAGTAAAGAACATTTCCCCTCCAGCTTTACGTCAGTGTTACAGTACGTAAACACCCGTCAATGGAAGTCACCTCTGCGGATCGCTGCTGCAGTCAGGTTTATAAACGGGGGTGAGGATAAACTTTTCCAATGCTTACAGCTGTTTTTCACATCTGTTCATTATTTTTAATTCTAAGCCTCTGACCGACTGAACTGGGTCTTCAGGCCTTTATAAAAAAAATTCTGTACCAGCTCTAATATATTCACATGTAGACAAACCTTCCAGCTGGACTTCAACACATCAACCTACCAACACTGCAGCCCTGCCTCCTCCCAAACCTCCAGGGCTTCAGGGGCGGTCGAAACCATTTAGCTCCCCAGTGCAAGCTGCCAGCCCTGGGCTTACAGAGCAGCTGAGGGATGCCTGGGACAACCAACTCTGGAGGAACTGCCTGGGTCAGCAGTTTGAGTCAGAGAAAGAGGCAGAAAGAAGAGAAAGGGAGGAAAAAGGCAAAGCTAAAGTGATAACAGAGGAAAAAAAGAGAACGATGACAGCGTAAGGAAAGAGGCAAACATACAAGCGTGGTGTGTATTTGAATGGGTCGGTGCCTTTGGGACAGGCTGTCAACGGTCACTTGTCACTGTCCGCCAGGCTTTTGGCCCTCAGGGCCCCCTGTCACTGGCCCTGAACACCTCGGGGTGACGATGTAGGACAGATGGAGGCAATGGTAGGGAGAGAGACACAAAGTAAGAAGAGAAAGGGCTTTGCTTGCATCCTGTCAGTGACCCTAATCACCCCTCGATATGTGTGTTTGTGCGCGTATGTGTGCGACTGAGAGAGAGAGATAACAGATGTAAAGAAGACTTGGCTTGCATCAGGCAAAGCTGTCACTAACCCTCACTGCTAAAGGCTTCGCCCGCAGTGGCTGTCAAAGATCCGGGCGTGTGTGTTCTTGTGCTTTTATCCTTGTGAGAGTCAGTTTGAGTTTTACCGTACAACCTGTTATAAATGTGCACTCACTTAATTCAGGGCTCCTGGAGGACAGCTGCTTAAAGGATATTTTGCATAGCGACTTTCCTCAAGTTACAGCAGATGGTAAACAGTGGACACCCAAACTGCAAAGAAATTAAAGTAAACTAAGTAAAGGTATAAGAAATGCTCTCATAACCAAAAAGATTTTGTGAGGTGTGCTGCTCGAAGGGTTTACTTATGTTTACCTCTGCAGCGCACATCAGGCAGCAGGAGGGCAGCGTCCTCCCCGGAGTCAGATAATCCAATATTAATTGCCAAACAGACCTTGGCAGCAATGGATTTCTTAATTAATAGTCTTCATTATGGCTGACCTTGCACACAGATGCACACGAATGGACGCGCACATGCACGCTCCCGTCACAAACTGCTTTTAAAAACACAGGAGTAATGGTGGAGGAACACGCAGCGTGAATATGTGCACACATACAGATGGAGGGAAACATGCAGATGCAGATGTACAGACACATGTGCAGTAACATGTGCATTACAATTAGATTTTAGAGAAACTGATTTTACACAAAAACATATTTCTGCTAATAAGCCTGACCAGATGTTGGCACATGCCTGTACATGTTAATAAATGTGTGAAATGAATGTGTGTATTTATTTATTCAGTATGACAGTTGTGCTGTGATATCGTGCTCCCCCATGGCTCATTTAAACGAGATGTGGCGTGCGCAACATCACAGAACTGTCTGTGCGATTCCTATGGTGTTATGCACGGTTAGCATGGAGGGACAAAATTGGTTTGCGTGTGTGTGTTTTTAGGACTTCACTTCCAGCTGTGTCTGTCAGATGCAGATACCATCCTGTAATGAATGGGGAAAGAGACGAGGAGGATAAAAGAGGGAGAGCAGCCAAGCGGTGCAAGAAGGAACATTTGTGATGATATCTGTTTGACAATCTGAACCAAAACTGAAAAATAAGATCAATCTGTGTCAGAAGTCCGAAATGAGCTTTAAATTAGCGAAGAAGGAGGAAAAGTAAACATGGCAGGCAGTCACGTACGAGTGTGTGTTACATGTGGCTCAGTGTGAAGCATGAAGAGCAATCCACACTTTGATTTCTGCCCTTCCTCGAGAATTCATGTGGTCAAGATGTGTATTTGCTCCTCAGCATGAATGTTTTCCCTTCAAGTGAGTGTGTGTGTATGTCTCTCTCTCTGTGTGTGTGTGTGTGTGTGTGTGTGTGTGTGAGTGAGAGAGTCCTCACCCATTGCCAGTCTAACCGGAATCCCTGTGTTGTTGTAAATTAAAAAATCTGCTCCCACTGTCCTTCTCTCTCCAGAAAGAGAACCAAACAAACAAGTGACACCCCGTTTTTTATTTGTTTATTTTTCATTTTTTTCTCAGTGCTCGTTAAAGCTGTAACCTGCATCTCTTCACCTTGAGGTGGACATATTGGATGTTGGAGTTGATTATCTGTCACATGTCATTAAAACAGCAAAATCAATTCTAGCAAACAGAGCTGAAGGACACATGTCCAACCTCCAAACAAAACATATAACATACATAGACATAAACATGACAACAACGTTATGTTGTACAGAACATTTAATATGATATAAATACTGTATCTGTACCATACATGTCATAACTAGGGACGCATCAGTGTGAAAACTCTGGGACGATAAGGAGAACTTCTCCCCTTTGTGTCAAGGAAACATGTATTATATAACAATATATAAAACAGCCTTTATTATATAATCTTCTTTATTATTACAGTTTTTCGCCTGTCATGCAACCAGCTTAACCAGGAGGAGAATTCTTCAGTACACAGCCAAACAAAAACAATTTTTTTGAGAAACTGTAATTGATGTATTAATTGTATCAATCGTGAACAATAAGTTGCTGTAATGGCATCATTCAAGATTTCCTCCAGAATCTCCACAAACATGTCATGCAGACTGGACCCTGTCCCTTCACGCCCTCTTGCTCTGTGGGTGATCAGCTCTTTCTAACAGGCGTCTCATCTCCGGCTTCGACAGTCGCCTCTCCATCAATTACTCATCAAATGCTGCTGGTGTGTGTTGTTAAACATCATAGCAGCGGTTCTTATATCTGGGATCCAGTGAGGTCACAGTGCAGAAAATGGGACTGGACTTCATTAGAGTAAAGCATTTGTTTACAGCCTCTTTGCGGCCAAGACTGTCTTAACTGCACGGTGTGTATGAGCCTCCACTTAAAAGACGTCTCGGGAGGATCACCAAGGAGATCATGACGGCAAATGTCACTGGAATAACATTCAATTCACTGATCAGAGACAGTGGACGACTCCCATTGAGCTGACATTTCCATTAACTTAACTGGAGAAAGTAATGGCTGCAGTCAACAAGGTGAATGTCTGCTGATAAATCAGTGCAAAGCTATTCATATCATTTTTTATAATAAACAATCGATGATATTTATGTAGAAGTGTCTGCATGCCACATTGATCTATTAATTTACTCTCAACAAAAATTACATAATTGTGTTGATTATCCCTTAAAATAAAAAACAAAACAAAACAAAACAAAAAAAAACCACAAAGAATAACTGAATTCAGGTGCAAATATCAAGCAAAGTCCCCATTATGTCCCCGTATCTCAATATGTTATACTACATTTTGGGTAAACTGTTAATGAAAGTCTGCGTTTCTGCTTTGTGCTGTTTCTTTGTTGAACTACACATCAGTCATCACACAGACAATTTGCCCAGAGAGAAAACTAACACAGACGGAATTGCTGCTCTTTTCATATAAGCATGTTCTCTGTGATTGTTCTGTTGTTGAGTACATGCTGACCCATGTCTGGACTGGGCCCGGGGTGTGCATTGTGTTAACAACCACTTATCTGTATGACCTCTGAGCCAAGCTGCTGAAGACATGAGCTCATATCTGTCACAAATGGAGAAAGAGGGAGGGAAGACAGTGAAATCAGAGACAGTGCCTGCAAATACAAAATTGGTCAGTGAGAAAAACACTATGGAGGACAGAGGAGCTGTCATACTTTCAAATCAGAAGAGATAAAGGGTAGAGGAGATTGCAGGTCCTCCAATCATTTCCCATTCTTATATATCCATCTCAGGCAGGTGAAAGGTGTCATTTTGAAGATGTGTGTGGCAACTGAGTTTATCCATCAGTGTGCTGCAACTGCCAGATGAGACAGGTAACATTTCACATGCATGCAAGTTACTACAGACAGACAGATGGCCACTTTTCTCTGATCAGACTTCAGATGTTTCTTTTTAAAAGTTTATTGTTGAAGTTGCTGTGTAGGAAACCAATAAACCATTTTGAGATAGTGGAAATAACAAGCAAACTAAAAAGACAGCTTGCCACTATTGACCTCTACACTGTGAGCCAGCAAGAGCTTTGTTTTTAGCTGGATTACTTCATGTGTTTGGGTTGGGTCACGGTTAGGAAGTCGGCGCTATTCTTCCAAAAAAAAACTGAGCAAAATAATTTCTGGTGCCTGCAGATGGTGGAAAAAATTACCCAAAATTCCCTTTCAACGTGATAGTTATTTCATTTAAAACAAAAAAATGTTTTAACAAATATCTTCTTTAACAAAAAAAATCCATAGACACTTCCACTGTACTGCTCCAAAAATATAGCACCAAATCTAGTGACTAGCTGCTCTAGCTAACTGGCAATCTTTGGCTGTAACTAGCTAAGGTTAGCTAATTAGCTCATGCCTCAGTTAGCCATGGAGTTAGCCTGGACCAGGACCTGAAATCACACGGGTCACCAAAGGGGATGGTGCTCGCTTCAGTTGAGTTCAGCCGCCTGAGAGTGAACAGGGCTGGACACTGAACTGGGCCTGAAAACAGATGGAAGTCAGTTTGCAGACAAGGGATGGAGGTGATTTACAGTAGCTCTCACGATGGTATGGATATCAGCGGAGATAGCAAATGGTTATTAGCAGGGATAGTGATAGCTGTCAATCTAGCTGATGTTCCAGGTACTGAGGAGCTGCAGAGTTTTTTAGTGGTTCAACTATTATATTCAGCCATTATGCACCATCTGTCATCAGGCAACTTCATTGGTCAACGTTCCCTCTGATCCAATTGCCAAACACCTCTCTGCTCTGAGTGTAGCAATCGTTGCTCTTCCTCTCGCTCAACCAAACAGTGACTACGCTCTTTTTCTTAAAAGAAACCCATCATGGTAATTGTTACATTGCTAAACTTTTGTGCCTGGAGAAAGACACTCACACTTGCACATAAGCTGTAGGTGTATTGACTAACACACAAACTAGGCGCAAATAAACACCAGCAAGGTCACATACCGAAATGAACACAGACACAGCCACATTACAAATAGACATACGATTGTAGTAAGCAATATGACAATATTTATACAAAAACAAAGAGACAAACGTTGCTTTCAAATGCAAACACTGCTTTTATAAACGCTACAATAAAAGTTATGCACTCATACAATATGAGTCAATATCGTCACACACAAATGCACAACAACCAGGCAAAATGCACACATTGAACATGTTGTACGTAGCAGAATATGCATAAGCACAGAGACACACTTGAATGCAGCCAGATGTGTAGGGGACACAACAAGAGCAGAGGGGGACACAAATAGGTAAACACACAGGTTTACACACAAACTGACTCGGAAATTGTATGCATAAAATATGAGGCAGATGAAGCGATACATACTTATGTGAAATGGGCAGAAAGATGCAAATACACACACACACACACACACACACACACACACACACACACACACACACTGAAAGTAGTGATTAGCCCAGATGTTGTGCCTCTGTTTGTTAGAGGTGTTGTTCTCCATGACTGAAGACTGCAGTCCCAGTAGATTTCTGTCTCTCAGGTTTCTGCCTGTTTACAGATCCCTCCTCTCGCCTCCTCTCTTTCCGTCTCTCTTCCTTTCTGTCTGTCCTTTTCCCCGGTGGATGTGGAGTTGGTAAACTCAAAACACAGGGTTGATTTCTCTCCCTGGTTTCCTCTCCTCCAATGTCCCAGTGGGAATATTCAGAGAAGATCGACTGCACTCTCGTTTGTGTCCCTTTTTCTTTGCACTTTCAAAAATTGCAAGTTGCAGCATGTAGATCACCACTGAGGTTGGATGTTTGCATTGATTGTTAGTGTTTGAATTAATTATTTGTGGTAAAAGTAATTGTAAGAAAGATTTTTCACAGCTGCCATCAAAGCTGATCTAAAAACAAACGTTTTAAAGTGGATTTTCATATTCACCGTTCAGTTACAACATGTTCTCTTTTTGGGTTCAACAGGTAAGTAAGATGATTCATATTGAATTCCTTTCCACAGGCCAGTAAATCAGCGAGCCCCGAGGGCGTTGTGAACAAAACCTTCATTTATAAAACACACTTACAGGATCAATTTTGATCTTAAGTATGACTTGAGCAGAAAACCATGAATAAACGGATGGAAATGATTTCATGCTGAAGCAAAGTCTGTACTTGAGGGAAGTGATTTTTGCAGGGAAGCTTCTGAGCCTGTGGAGACATGAACAATG
>CAEMYA010002116.1:8845668-8856544 GCA_903131615.1 Diplodus sargus | reverse complement strand
CTTTCAGAGAACTAAAAATACAGTTGAAATCTGCTGAAGTGAAGACCTCATAAATACCAGAACCTTCAGCACTTAAGGAGATGGTTGGATTGGTGGAGTGAGTAATAGCAAATAGCAGTGAGAACCCTTCGGGTTATAAAGGCAGCTGTAAAGGTTCAATGTTGCAGGTAATAAACTGAAACTTAATGGACTCAAACGCAAGGCAGGCAAAGTGCAGGCAAGTTTATCGTGTCGATGATTCAAAGATGGGTTTGTTAAGAGGAGTTCAGTCCGGGTGAAGGCGGGCAGGAAAACAGTCTAAGCAGATCGCAAGTGTTGAAACAGGATGTTGGGAAGAAGTAACAAGAAGGCCGGATGCTAAATATGATCGTACAACAGCCAGAGTGGCAGGGAGCTGAGGCGTAGTGGCAGGTATATCTGCTGGGAGCAGGTGTGCAGATTGGTGTGGGAATCAAGTGATGACTGAGAGCAGGAAACACTGGAGACTGCAAGACAAAGAGGGCATTTCTAGAGCCGTGTCAAAGTGATTACATTGACATTGGATCATTGTATTCAAGAGTTCCAGTTCGCTATGGCAGTATGACAGTGAGCAACATTGTACAGCACCAGTATCCTTAAACTAGACAAGCTAAAAGGCATTTAGATATCATTATTTCATTGTTTATATCTGAAACATGTCAAAATGTCTGAAAACAGGCCTACAGTAATGATGGGAGAGTTCGGCCCTGTCCACACGTACTGCAGGTAGTAGGAGGCAGAAGGTAGGCAGGTAGTTGTTATGACCTAGTTTTTTTTTCTCTATGTGTGTTTGACCTTTTGTACACACGGAAATCATGGAAAGCATTTTAAGGTAACTGAAAACTGACCTTTTGCAGCATTTCTTCCAGTGTGAAGACTTTCAGAATCTCTGTTCGGAGCATTTACATCTGGACAGGCGGAAAGGCAGACGCCCAAGTTCACTTCCTAATCCGGTGCATTTTTCAAACACATGACTTAAGAGTTTATAGTATTTACTGTACCTGAGTATACAATCTGCTTCCTGTTTACACTGACAACCACATGTCCAATGCATGTGCATGATCATGTGATATATGCGTTTTCAGGTGTAGAACACCCCTTCTTCAAAAGAGCTGTGTATGTCTGCAGTAGGCAAACGAGGGAATAGACCTTTAACAGCCGTGCCGCAGTGGGAAAGAACAGCTGTTATTGTTAACATAACACTCGCTCGTCCTGTTCATTCCCCAGTTTGCCATGACAGTTATCACAGAGAGCCAGAACGTATAATAGACCCTTTATAGGGAACACATTTTGAATTGGCAAAGCAGGAAGAGCACAGGTGGATATTATAATGGCTGCATTCCATTTAAGTGAGCCGCTTCCAAGGCTCTGGTGTTGCTTTATCACTGAAATGGCCTACTGGGGAAGTTAACTGAGAGGAGACACAGAGAGCCGAAATCACAACCCCAAACTTTGTTTGGCTGTGAATGGAGAGAGAAAAATTTTGTTTTGATCCCACTTGAATGGTGTCGTGAATCACTCAAACAATGTTTATCAATTTAATAGATGTTTTTTCAAGTAGGTAATTGGAAAGGTTGCAGTTTGACGTCACCAGCACCATCATGGCTGCCGATCACAATAAATCTGGTGATATTTAA
This sequence comes from Diplodus sargus, assembly GCA_903131615.1. Lineage (NCBI taxonomy): Eukaryota > Metazoa > Chordata > Actinopteri > Spariformes > Sparidae > Diplodus > Diplodus sargus. The sequence goes on along the minus strand of CAEMYA010002116.1, from coordinate 8,854,889 downwards.
AACTCTACAATATTTAAGTTACAGGTTATAATGGCTGTTCAATAAAAGAGCGTCACAAATGTGACTGTTGGCTGTTTAGTCTTCATAAATATGTATTTTCATTCTTATATTACAGAAGTTTTATGACAAACTGGGACTTCTATTGGAATGTTATCGTTTAAGTTGATCATATATGTGAAGAAAGACATAATTCAAATGGGATCAAATAACTATTTGTCTCTTTCTCACTATTCACCACCATACAATGTTTTTCTTAAGTAAAGAACTGGAAATCACACATGTAATTTCCCTGCTTTTGAGCCATTTTTCAGCCACCATTAATTTAATTACTAACATCGATGGTTTCCTTGGCATCCCTTGGTTAGTTAAAACAATTACACAAAGAATGTACGTGCTTGTATTCATGACAGTCTCCCTCTAGGCCTAATCAGAAAACTAACATGGCATCGCTGACACAAGTACGTAAAACAAATAATATATGTCAAACATGCTTCCAACCAGCACATCATAAGAGGAATCCATTTGTGACTTGACAGGCTTCAGGTGACGTATGAACACATCTGTGCACATGCGTTCATTATCCGTGTCGCTGTCGGCTTGTCAACGTTCAGCTCCATTCGCTGCCGCTGGTTCGCGTGTTCATGTGTGTACCTGTGTTCATAAGTTGCCGCGGAGCGCACACTCATTCATAATTCTCTTGACTTGTTGTGGCATTTCTGTCGCTGCTCCTTTAACACAAGAAGCAGCGTTGACTCACTGCAGCGCCGGGCTGCTTCAGTGCACATAGAAAGACTCATTAAGAAAAATGATTCTCCCTCTGTGTCTCTCCCTCTCTCACAAAACACACCCACATTCAAAACATTTATAAGAACGGCAAAATCCGCTGCAAGATGGATTTTTTCTCCTATGCACTTTAAGGAAACTGCTATTTACGTCTGTCTGTATATTATCGCAATTTCACCATAGGGACATTTCCTCTGCACGATTAGCCTTTTTAATCTTCCCTGGATTAAGACGTTAAACTAACACCACTTAATTTGCAGTGCCGAGCAGCTCGATGACAAAGTCCTGAATGTCATTACACTACAATGATATCAGATGAGACAGACTGGCGAGATGATTTGGTGTGAAGTTGAGTAGAGCAGCAATTACTCCTCATGATCCGGCTGTCGATCCACAGGGAGGCAGAGAGACGACCAGCTGAGGAAATGCAGTTATAAAACTATTATCAAGACACCGCAACACTCATGTGCATATGGCTCTTTGACTCATTCATTGGACACAAATCATTATAGGAAACTACCTCAGCAGAGGTGGACGGAGCTATTTTAAGCGCCCCTCGTTCAGTGTCGAGTGCTGACCGGTTTAACAGGTCAGCTGCCAATCGCTTATTTCAGCAGAAGGTTGCTTAACAGAGAAAATAATTCTTCTAGCTTGGTCAACCTTCTCTGGGTTATTATGTTTGCAAAGTAAAAATGCATCCATGGCAACACACTTCGTCCTTGGCTCCATGCGCAGCACATCCTGTCCTCATTGTGAAGTCGACTCAAGAGCGGAGTGCGTGTTGGGAAGTGCATGAAAAGCAGAAGCTCGAGGCTGATGGGAGGTTGTAACTGGATGCCGCAGAACTGAACGGAAGCCGACCTGAGAGACGGTAAACAGGACTGTGGAAGTCTCTTCCTTAGCAACAAGCAACATTTGCCAAGTTTTGCCATAAAGTAGTAACGAGTGAAGAGAGCTCACTCTGTGGGTTTTGTCAGTAAGTATGTGGGATTCAGCAAGGCAATTTTTTGTATATCGTGTTATCCAGCCTTTGGCCCTTAAATACGTATATTTTAGGGAGGGAGGAAATAGCATTTAAGAGAATAAAACCTGTTAGATTGATAATCATAAGTATCATGTCATGACACTTCTAGACCATACTCTTCAACTCACAGGGACTCATAAGTATACCCATCATATACTGTATATGTGCTATCTAAGTGATATGGAGAAAAAAATATTGGTTTCATGTCGGAATAAACCTCCGCAACCAACATCACAGCAGTAATCAGGTAAAGAGACTTCCGAACAATATTCCTGCAACCTTAAAGCACCTATTTGTAAGATAGTTGATCTTTGAACTAGCAAGCAAAAGACAAACTCATTTAAAAGTCTTGGCTAGATAGAACTTGAATTTTTCAGCAACCGGCTGCTCGTCATAAGGATCTTAAAATTGTTTATGTTTTATTTTTGCCATCATCTGTCTGTCATCGTCTGTAGTGGTGTAACAGGTCAGAAGGTTGATGGTCCCTTTTGTATTATTTTGTTTTGTTTTGCTATAAATACACCTGTTGTCCCTGGTTCGTGTACAGGTGGCTATTATACCGTATATCTTTTAGACATAAAATTGCTTGCTGGGTGAGTCTCTCTTCTTCTCCTCGTCACCTGACCTACAAACCCAAAGCGCCAGTATTAAAGTTGGGAATGCGACAAAATAACTATGTTAGAGGACAGAGTTGGGAATAAAATAAGAGAAATAAGAACATCGAACAAAGTAAATGGGATTAATTTTACCTCTGAATGATAACATTTCAAAGTGAGTCGAGAGAGATACAAGAAAGAAGTGTGGTTGCATCTTAGAGTCACACCGATCTAAATTTTAATCTTCTTAATCTCTGAGAACTCTGCCTGCGTTGCAACGCAATCTAATGTCTGTCTAACTCTGAAAAGTCCTCCTACTAACTCGGTAAAATAGGTCGTTTGTGCTTTCGAAAACTGACAGCAACAAAGTCGACGGTTTCCTCAGTGTCAGCTGCTAGGATACCAGTGTTGAGTGTTGGGAAGGAGACAGGACATGAATCGGTCTCTATAGTTCAAGTCAAACACTTTGCACAACTCTGCCACTGTGAAATCAACCCACCCTCATGTGTAACAACATCACTTGTCTGCTTTTGGCATTGGAAGTAGAGATGTTGTTTACTGAGAGCTATTTTGACAAGGTGAACATGAGTGCTTTCATTTTCCTGCGGTCGACAGTCTGATGTCTGAGGGAAGACGCGGCAAATTGGATGCAGTGACAGATTTATTATTGTTACCAAGGTTGCTTTCCAGAACTCATGGGGCAAAAAGGGATTTTTAAGTATGTTGTAATGTAGATCTTCTTGTTTCTTGCTCCAAATGTTCAAGACTGAAAAAGAAGCAGTCATTGTTTAAAAATGTTTTTTCCATGCACAGCATCGATTTTTGCCTCACATGTTGAACATTAATAGTGGTATTGTTTTAAAAGGTGGGAAAATGATCAGCTACAGGTGAATCTAAACATTTATCTCTGATCGGTGCAGAAGAAGGCTGCATTACACTGTTTATCGAGAATAGCACGTTCACTGGTGCTATTTCTTCTATTTCCCTCAATAGAAAGCAGCGAGGATGACAGATGGTAGGTAGGCAGAGAGGCAAGAAGAAGAAATTGGCAGGTAGAATATAAATGAGTCTGCCAGGCAGTTGTCAGTCATCAGCCAGAGAAGCAAACAGCCAGACAGTCGAACAGTCAGCCAGCCAGGCCAGCAGAGAGCCTGACAGTCTTTAAGTCAAGGAGAGTTAATTGATTGAGTAGTTACATCTAGAGTTGGTATGTAGCATTTTTGTAGCGATCCATAAATGCGCGATAACAATCTGAAAAACAACCCAATCAGTGGTTGTTGCTGTCCTTCAATATGATCCAATCATCTCGTTCAGACTGTATGAAAAGATATGTACCTGCCTTCCTGCTCACACTCTGCCCATACACTTATTGCACCTGACAATTTGACACAAATGTATTGCTAAAGCTAACAGAAAGTTAGTAGCACAGAAATGGAAGAGAAAGTGCAGCTAACAAATTAGCTTGACTTCAGTGAGATCTAACAAAAGTCATCTTTGCTGTCAGTCAGCGGCTAACTCAGTTAGTACAAAGCACATCTACAGCTGTGAGGAGTAACTGTTGTGTTGGGGAGCCTTTCTGGACCGAGGTGGGTTTATGACGGCTATTTCGCCCGTGTTTATATGATTGTGGCATTAAACAGAGTTGTCTATTCAAGTATTTATTAGACTAACTTGTAGTCAAGTAGCCACCAAAATGTCTCTCTGTTGCTATCTTAGTCAGGCGGTGTTTTGATGGAGTAGGATTGTTTTGATTTGATACATTCAAAATATAACTTGCTCTTGCTAATTTCTTAATCTTAATCTTATTATCTCCAACGTTAAAAGCCCGCCAACTTTATCATTGTCACAATCAAAGCAGACCCAAATACAGGAACAAGGACGTGCCAAACGCAACAGATGACTCAACAAAGACTGAACTAAAGACTGGACTTAAATATAAACTGTAATGAGGGGATGAGGTGCAGGTGGCGTGAGGCGGAAAAACACAGGTGATCTGAGCTGATAGGCTGGAGAAAACTGGGCAAATGGAGGAGATGCAGTCCAGGTGTGGAGGGAAAGCAGACGAGGGAGGTTAACAGGAAAAAAGGAGGGAAAGAGCAAAATGCACCACAAAAGAACCTCGAAAACACAAATAAAATGAAACTGAAATGACAGGACCATGACAATCACCTCTGCACCTGACCTATGATGTTGTTGCTGTCTGAAGAGCATCTCAATTGAAGCGCACTGATGCCCCAAGAAAATGTCAGCAGACCCTCAGCGGGACAGTAAAATAACATTTTTGAAATTTCACTGTAGGATTGTTGTACTCTACTCACTTCAACATCAGATTTGTTTGTGTGGTAGCAATCTCTTCAGTGTTAGGGCTCACGCCATGAAGCCATTTGTCATTTGACATTTGTCATTTGTGTACTGTTGGGCATTGAATGCTGCTTTAAAATCCTGGATTTATTCGGATGTCCAGCCTGCACACAATACACCGACTGAAGCCAAAAGCATTGTTTCATTTTTTGACGCAAACCCACCGCTATTAACATGCCAGGTTTGATTTGTTTTGGCGTAGACTGCCAGCCTTGGTGTGATTTCAATTTTATACCTCTTTCTCTCACTGGGTTTCTGCTACAATGGTTTTTACACCACAATTCACAAACTGCAGATGATTCAGTGACCAATTTAATTCAGATAATTTCCATTAAAACTGCAGAAGGTTGTTAAAAGGCTTACAGTGACTGTTATCACATTATTTCCTCTCTATTTCCCATTATGCCTCTTACCAACTTTCTTCTTACCTATACTGCATAACTTTCCTCTCCTTTTTACTTCCTCTCTTCCTCTCTTCTCGTCTTTCCATTTTTCTATAATTGACAGCATGCACAGTTGACATTATATGTCTGTTAGCCTCAGGAATTAACCTCCATTACAGCTATGATTAAGTGCATGTAAAGATTAGGAGAATTATGCTATTTTTCTTTCTTCTTCTCATTTCCATCCACATCCCCTTTTCCTTTTTATCTTTCAGGAACCTCTATTTTAAAAACTTAAGCTTATATTTTAGCTAAAATAAAATAAGAAATCTTTACGGCTTAATGGATATTAATGTTTATGTGCCAAACCAACATCAAATCACTCAAGCTGCACGTCGTTTGAAATTTCAGCTAATATCTTCCATATTCTTGTACCACGGAACACCAGGTTTATTATTTCATCTGCCGTTTCTTCTCTTGTGGCATAAAATCATTTTTCAAAAGCCGCCATTTCTCTCAACTTTTGTACATGAAAGTGCCTTCAGAACACACAAAAGGTCAGCGTTCTCACACAAGCACAGTTACAGCAGAGCAGAGTGCTTTCAAATGCTTGGGAAGGTTGAACTTTTCAGAAAAAAAGGACTGAGCCACTTTTTCCAGTGACAAACAAGAGCAAAGGATGTTTCATGCTGCGTGGGAGGCTGGCTTTTCTTCCACGGCAACAAAAAAGATGGCCATAGAAAGCAGTTCTTTAATAATCTGGTCATGATTTGTTCATGTAAAGCCTGGATCAGAAGAAAATCTGGTTTGTCAGCAATGTCTCCTCATTTTCTACATTGAAATATAGATTCATATTCAATGTTGGGCTTAAAAAAGGAGCTTTACTTCCCTCAATTTACTGCTGCATTGAAGATAGAAATGTTCTGTCAGTCAGCGGGAGAAACAGGTGAATGTAAAAAGTTTGAGAGGACACACACACACACACACACACACACACTCTCTATACCACACAATGCGTGGGACTGGTATGGTGACGAGAGATATAAGTGAACATGACAGAGAGAAGGTGTAGCTCATTATCACAGACACAGAGAGTCGGCTGTACAGTATATGTGGGTCTGTTCAAAGTGTGCCTCTGTCAGAGTGTGTGATGGATTTTGTGCAAGAGAGAGAAAAGAAAAAAAAGAGTGTGTCTGTGAAGATATATTCCTGAGAGAATCAGATGGCAGCCGTGTGTGGTTTCCTCATTACAGAGAACCAGATAGGTAGTGCCGTCTGCTAAGTGAGGATCAGATTTACCATTAAGATAAAGGTTATATAACACACAGAGATACGAGCACCTGTGTATTTAGGCTTCCTCTGACACACAGAATGAGAGAGATCCTAAACAAATACACTTTAATACCTTCAGAAAGGCAAATGTCCTTGATTCAGTAAAAAAACAAAAGCAGGAGATAATTACACAATGAATGAGTTTCTGATTAAGATTCCTCATTACAGACTACAATCTGTGCACTGTGTCTGAGCAATCCAGCACCGTCTAAGAAATATATTCGTCAAGGTGTATTTGTGATATGTGATTTGTTTGTATTTGCAGTTTAATCATCTCAGCAGTGCATATATTACTCTTTGAACAGAGGTGCGTAGTGAAGAGTGAAGACCACTACACACCAGGCCGATGGTCGGCTGTCGGGACAGGCAGCGTGTCCGGACTGTAGTTGGTGTGGTGGATCGTTGGCACTGGACGGTCCTTGTCAGAGACTTTTTGGACCAATCAGCATGTAGAATTGGTGGTGGCTAGTCAGTGAGAAAAATCACTCTGATTGGCTGTTCATGTAAGCAGATCAGTGCAGAAAAGAGAAATGAAAAAGTAATGGAAAGCGCCTTGAGGACAAAAAAAACACAAAAAGATAATCCAGCATCCAGTGATGAGGAGCAACAAGCCAGTGACCACAGTTCAGCTCTGTGTTCCAGCATTTGTAAACCACTAGATGTTTTATAGAAGACCTCAGAATAATATCCAGCTGTGTTTGTGGTGACGGTAACAGATATCTTCAACAAGTTAACAACCTTTTCCCCCCAGCTGGGTAAGAACTTGTTCGTGTTTAGCATCCATAATAATTGAATATAAGAGAAAGCTGTGAGTGCAGGAAACAATTAGTTCACTGTAATGTTCTTACACAAACAACACGCATGTAGCATTGATTCAAATTCTATTTCCACTTCAACGGCAGCTGTGAGTGTAGATTAAAAGGAGAACCCACAGTCGGAGAGACAGGAGGTGGTTTATAACTCAGGCCCTAACATCCTCACACAACACAGGCAACATGCCCAAACCCACTGAACCAAAGCGCACCCTCCCAAGGTCAAGCTTGTGGTTTCCCACTTGGGAGCAGAACTGGGAAAATGAATGAGTGCAATCATACACAGCTAATACAGCAGCATAATGGGAAGAAGCTGAAATAATGCAATTAAATTAAAGCGCTCATGTGTAAAAGACTATCCACACGGTTAGGTTGGAGGAGAAACAGGAGTGTAATCAGCGGAGACATTACAGGGGACAAATTAACGGTCTCTTCTCTTCTGTGCACTTAATTTGGGATTTGTTTTTTTGTTTTTTTTTTATGTTGATTCTGCTTTATTGGCTGGTATACAGCTGAGCAGGAGAGGAAATGAAAGACAAAAGGGATGTTACGAGGCAGATTTAAACCTCTGGCGCTGCAGATGGAGGGTTTGTGCTGCAGCTCGTTCAATCCATAAAGACAGATCACTTTTCTCCCTTTTTGTTCGTGACAGTTGGCTGACACTTCAATCCAGACGGGCATTACATCATACATCACACTGTGAACGGGGGAAGAGACACTTTATAGGCTTCTGTCAGTCACGATGCTGTACCATGAGCGATGTCTAGACTTCAGAATTCAAACTTATATGAGACAATCTTTTTGATTTTTCTCCAACACTCCTCCTTTAACATTCCAGTGTCTCTCTGATTTGTTCTTGGGTTGTATTTATGTTTGTATGTAGATCAAGGTATGTTCAAAATATCCTCAATACTCATTTGAAATTCACCTCTAGATGCTGTTGGCCATCACGGACTTTGATTTCCACCATTCATATTGACAAAGACGGGTCGTTAGACGGCCTTCGACCCCGGGAATCCAATGGGAAATACAATATATCTGCTTTTTATCCAATCAAGTTATACATCACAAGGTTTGACCCTCAGGACCCAGAGGACAAGACTAGGGAACAGGGCATGAAATTGGCACCCGCCCACACGCCAAATGCGGGTAACTTTTGTGATTGGCGGGTAAAACTGTCAATCTACATGCCACATTGGCGGGTAGCCAATAAAGGCAGCAACACACCGGCCCAACCGTTGGACGTCTGAAGCGTTTGGAGAGACTCGGGCGAGGTCGGGAACATTTCAGTTCGGTGTTCAGCTGCGTCTGAAGCTTTCGGAGCCGTTCGGACGTGGTCTGCTCCGACTCAGCATGCGAAGTCTGAGGAAGAGGGCTGTCAGCCGTCTGAGCCATTGGACTCTCTGATTGGTTGTGTGCCAGCTGAATAGCCGTTCGGATTGGCGGTGTGCTAGCGAATCAGCCTGCTGTGTGGGAGGGCGGAAAACTGTGCGCGCTTTGTTTTTCTATGGACTCCGTTTTGTCATTCCTCGTTTTCATGCTTTGCAGTACTGGCACGAGACTAGTTGTTGTTATGTCCATTCAGGACGAATTGATTTGTGTTCGTTTGGTAATGCCTCGCTACATGTTTAGTATGCAGCTGTTTTTATCCGAAATAGTTAAGTTTCGCTTTGATCGAAAGTAAAGAGAGTTGCGTGCATAAGCCTCTCGTTTACAACTCATAACACAAGCGCCAGTCGCTTATTGCATCTCGCGCAAGCGCAGAACGTACACGCTACTGTGGAGTAGGCAGCACGTCGAAGCGGTGTTTCAGCGCAACTTTTGTGCCGAATAATGGCAATAGAGTGGTCGGATAAGACAGTGGACGTCTGGGCGGTGTGTGGACGTCTGGGCGGTGTAAGACAACACAACACTGAGCAAGTGTTTCTTC
>CAEMYA010002116.1:8815827-8845624 GCA_903131615.1 Diplodus sargus | reverse complement strand
GGGGGGCGTTGGTATTTCCTTTTGCTCAAAGCCTAGAAACCCTACAACAACCGGAATGCACTGCACCGCACCAGAACAATAAATATAAAGGTACAGCAGTTAGTTCAGTTCAACGTTGGCAACATACACGCCTCCTAATGCTTGAATTGTTTAAATTTTCTCTGCTAGTACTTTTCTCCCAGCCCTTCTACTGCCAGCTGTCTAAAAATGGCAAATGTTGCCAACAGATTAAAAATACAACATTCTTAAAAAGTTGTGATGTTTTCAGTCAGCACAAAAAACTCAACAAAAAAAAAAAAACTCTGTTACTGCTCCAGCTAACTGTTTTTATTTCCACCAAGTTGCACAGTTCTTTTGAGGATCTTCTTTGTTATTATTGGAAAATCGTCAAGGAATCGTTCCAGAGTATTAAATGTTTTGAAATCGACTTTATTATAACACATGATGATTGGTCAATTTGCTTCAGCCGAGCTGCACACACGCAGTGGTGACATGTGTTTGTTCTCCAGAGCCATTTGTATGCACCGGCGTAATGTGGCATTTGAATTGCATCAATGGAGTCCTGAGTCTATTGACCTTTGTTAATTGAATGCACTATTCTTATCTGACATGCTGATGTCAACAAAGCCGACATCACGATTCATGCCAAGATCTGCTGGTTCGGTGAAGATATAGAGTTTTAATTATTCTTTATCACATCTATTATGTCTGCTGAAAGGGACCCTGCGAGCGTGGTGTAATTTTCTGTTGTTCCACCGTCTTTTCATGTGGGCCTGTGTTTTCAGCCGCTAATTGTCTGTGTTTGTGTTGAGCAGATAGATGCCAGCAGCACACTGGGATCAGCAACATGACTTCAAGTATCACTGATGGCCAATTTCAATTCGTGACCTGACTTTCATGTCACTGGAGAGATCACAACAAGCCACTGTGAGCTGGCTGCCCTGAGCAACACGAAGGTCAAATTACTCAGAAGCAGGAAGAAGGAGTTACACAGGAGTAACCTGATTGGATGGGAGGATTGGTGACCTTGGCAACTACCCATTATCTAGAGCTCCCATGGGGGGGTGAAGGGAGGAGGGGGACACTTCAGCAATCTCAGAGAGAGAAATCCAGAGGGAGAGTTTCTCAAGGAATCTCCAAGCCTCCATATATGTTCCCATCCCTCCAGGTGCAGGATCACCTTATCACCCCTTGTTCTCTCTCTCTGTGTTGCCCCCACTGTCTCTTCCTCTAAATGCCACTAAATGAAAGACTCACACACAAACATATCTCTTCTGGTCCTGTATTTATCCTAACACACACACAGACTTCACAGCGGGATGCTGGGAGGCAACAAGAGGCGACAAAAAGAAGATTAGCGAGGAAGATCAAGTGGAATTCAAGGTCGCTACTCTCATTAGATTCAGACGCAGAGGGAAACAGCAGAGATGGTCGGAGTTGGGATATAAATAATTCTGGGGTAGATTTTAACACCAGAAAATCCGCAGCCACAATCATCTACAGTTCATACATACCCCATGAGATCAGAATGGATGTTAAGTAGAAAAGCAAAGCCTTTTAATGCACGTATACGTACACTTTTAATTTGATTTTTTTCCTCTGAAGAACAGAAATAGATGCTTTCTTTGCATCAACCTGTCTAACAACAAGCTCCAGTCAGATAGTATGACTAACACAGAACACATCAACACAGTGAGTGTGCGAAGTCATCTGCAAAAAGTCCACAATATCCTAAATCTAGGACATACAGAAGTTCAAACCTACAGGAATCTTAAAATGTGATTTCATTACACAACCCTGAACAAGTGAAAGTTCCTCCACACATCCAATATACCCATGTTGACAGATAAATTGCTGTGTGACATTTAAACAAATTTAGAATAAAGACTTAATATCTTTGTATGTACAGTAACTGTCTTTATATCCAGTTTGCAGATACTTGTAGGTCAGAGCAGCATCAGCAACTACAGTCAGTAACAGCAAGGAGATGAAGAGAGAAATTCCCCAGACTCCCTTAAAAAAACTGCTCCATTTTGAAAGTTGTTGAGTTAGAAAACATTTTAAGTTTTTGAAATGCTGAATTTAACACAATCATTATTATTTGGGCCTCTTTGTAAATTCAGCATAAATGATACATTCTTTAATTTCTTTCTTTTAATCAATCAGTGGTTTTTATGATGCCTTGTTTTGGTGGATGCTACAGCTCCCTCTCAGGTGTTCTTGATGGGCTGGTTTTATTGGTGGTCCTGCTCTTATTTAAAGGAGGCCGGAAGAGAATGTGCTCTCTTCTCCAGACAATGTAGCTCTGACCCTCTTGGAGTTTTAGGCATCTTGTTTCATAGTTTGTGTATATTTCGGTGAGGATGAAGGTTTGGTAGAGCAGTTTTCATGCCTTTGTTTTTTTGCTTAAGTTATGCAGTTCTTTTACAACCCACTGGTGGCCTGCCAAGAGTTCCAATCCTTTTGTTCTTTTTGAAAAGCGTCCAGGCTCCTGTAGTTTTGGTTAATTAATTCTGGTAGTATTCATAAATAGAATAATTTTTACCTTGCAAATCTATCCTTGGGTTTGTTGTCCTCTTTGGACATTGCTGGTCACAAGATCGAGCCATCTGTTTGTTTTGTTGTGGTCTGCAAAGAGAACGTCACCAACTCACCAAAAACACATTCACAAAGCTTTTCATAATTTTCTCTTAGATTTGTTTACTAAAAAAAAGAAAACATCACACATTCAAACCAGACTATAACACAAGGATGCATCCAAATAGTTCTATATAAGAGCAATAGACCCCTGCAGCGATGTAGCACAGTCTAAATAGTATGAATGACAACTACTTTTTTGTTCTTGGCTTCCACAAAAAGCAACTTGTTGGTTTTCACACTGCAGGATCATCAGTCAAAAAAAACAAAAAAAAACTGGAAGTTAATCAACTTGGAAAGAGGAGACATTCATTTGCTAAAATCTGAAGGTGACTCACTGAGTTGAAGCGCACAATTATCTGTGCCAGAAAACTATTTTTTATTACAGAAGGAGTCGGTTCTTTGTACAACACAGTGCTGCATATTTATCACTTTACACACTGTTGAGTACGTCTAAGCCAAATCAGCACCAGCAGTATTACAAACTGCCTGATTATGTATTCAGCAGATGAGTTCATGAGTGCTGCTTCATAATACCAAAGCACTACAGTGCGGCATGCGAGCGTCAAAACACGGCGTTTTGCATTACTGAGTATGTATGTAAGTGTGTGTGTGGGTGTATGACCATGACATCAAAACCGAGTCGCAACAACACGGTACACGTTTGTGTACAAAGCACTTAAATTGATGAATATGTATGTGCATGTGTAAATTACTGTAACTGCCTAATTTAATAAAATTCAATAAAATCCATGCGTATGATTCCCCTGTGATTGCGTGTGTCCATTTCAACAGAATCACAGCCAAAAAAACATCACAGTTGTGTTGAGTTTTGAAATGAGAACACACGCCAGATCTGAATAAAACCGCTTCAAACGGAATACTTGATGCAACAACTTGTACGTGTTTACAGTTAATACATGTGGCAGATGTAACAGCTGTGGATTACATTTCAGATTCCTGTCATCCTGTATTAATATTTAACATCCTCTTTTTCCATGATCCGTGGAGTTCTTGTCTACTGTGTGTTTTAGATTTTAGACAAAAAACACCCAATTCTTTCAACTAGAAATGAACGAGGGCTCAGTTTAACATGGCCTTAGAATAAACAACAAAAAGCACTAAATAATGCAATAAGGAATATTAACGACTCTCTGCTAATGTCCCCTGTGGGCTTCAATAAGTGACTTGAGGCTTTTTCAGTGTTTTATAGAATCAGAAACAACTGAGCACCTTTTGTAAGCTGCTGTAAGTGAGAGTTGACACCGCGGAGCCTGCAGGTCAGTTCTGAGTCTCACTGTTTCTGACAATAAACAGTAGAAATAAACTTGGCTCACTGAACGCAAAAATGGTATAAAAAGTGTTGAGCCAAATGCAGTGAAGCACTAAAATGTTCTAGGATAAGAGTATGAGTTTAGGTTGGACTACTGGGTGCACTTTCTTCCTCACTGTTAGCAGCTCAAAGTCTTCTTCTTCTTTGCCGTTGTTGGATAAATGCTACATCTTTGTGTATTACAGACACCAGTTGTTGGTAGTGCTAAACCAGTGGTACGCCTGCACGTGTGATCTTTGTAATTCCTCAACCAACAGGTGCATCCTGGGCCAGGTGGTCGTATAGGTAAAAGTGGTCGTATGTTGTATGCATAAGCTGGTAAGCAGCCATCAATATTAAATTAATTAAAGAAATACTGGATGTTCATATCTATTGGACACTGAGCAGCTGGTGGCACGAGGCATGTGAGAAGGAACAGGAAGAGCAGATATGTCAACGTGTTTGGTGTTGAACACAAAGGCTTTAGGCAATCAGGACAATGGCTTTCTGTGGGAGGCACAAAATGAAAAATGCAAGCCGTGGTTCTTCACTCCTCTTCACTCCCCCTTTCTCTCCACCATAATCCTCTATTCTCTATATCCATTTGGGTCATGGCTCAACACTCCACACATGCGTCTCATAAGACGGTTTTAAGGCGAAGGAAGTGTCGGCGCTTTCTCCCTCACGCCTGCCAGTGTTCAAAGAAGGAGGGATTTCACAATGGAAGGGAAGGAAGTTGAAGCAATAGAGAAAATGAGACAGAGAGGTTTGTAAATTAGGGAAATTGAGAGCTTGGATTCTGCCATTGCACCAACAACCATCATCTGAGAGCATAAAGACACAATTAGAGAGAATAACTGTCAGTTTTACATCTGAGAATACAGGAAAGGCTAAGAAGAAGCAAAGGACGGAGGAGGCCAGAATAACAAGGGCTTGAATGGACACTGATGGATGGATGAGTGGACAAACTGATGAATGGGATAGATGGATGATTAACCCATGCATGGAAAGAGTCGAACTGCCAAAACGAATGGAAGTATCATGTTTTTCGATGAGTGAGTGGAAGCAGGAAGGCGTGACGGCACAGCGGGATGGATTGATTGATGTTAAACACACACACACAGTTACCAGGCCACTTTATAACAAAACAACCTGATGAGAAACACACTTGATCCTCAATCCTTTTTCTAAACCCCCTCCTGCTGCTTCTGTAGCGCTATTACGCAATCCTTTCATACACGGACACGCACTGATTGGAGCGGAGTGGCAAAGTGCCTCCTATAGCAGATAAATGATGTGTGCTGCAGCAGCCTGTGGACGGAGATACAGAGAGGAAGCTGGAGGGAGGAGAGAGATCGGGGGAGGAGGGGGGGAGATGATGCAGAGATGGATTAAGAGAGAGGATGCAGAAAGATGTGAGCGTTCGAGACACACACACACATCCACACACACTCACACTCAGGTTAGTCATCGCTGTAACACTGCAACTATTCTCAGCTAACTCTCTCCATCTGTCTGTCTCCTCTCTCCTCGTAAATTCACTCAATTATTCTACACGAAGTCTGTCCTTAACGGCGGAGTTGAGTTTCCCTCCCCCCTCTGGCAGATCAGCTAATAGGAAGAGATTCTCTTATCTCCTCTACCAGTAATTTGCTTAAAGGGATAATCCGTGACATTTTCAGATAAATAAATGTGTGTTTTGCTGCTCTATGTCATCATCGGATGTAACACAATGACGATTCAAGCTGCCATTTCTTCAGCAGGAAACTCACTCAAACCACCAAAACTCTGCATATATGTCCCAAAATCAGCTTGTTCGATCATGATGCCGGCAATAAATTTCACTCAGAAAGAACCGTCACTCATAAATCTAGAAAGAAGAAGATTGACAGATTTTTTGCGTATTTGAGTTTGTCATTATAGAATAAGAATAACACCTTTTTACTTTGAGATCATCCTCGAGTAAACAACAACAAACAACAAGATAAACAACAAAAAAACATCACTACTGCAAGTGTTCAATTAAATTCAGTTCAAAAATTGTTATTTATCTCCGCGTGGCAATTCCTGAGGCAAGCAAAGTAATATGAAGAAAATAAACTTAAATACATGTGTATATGGGGCGGCTGTGACTCAGAAGTAGAGCCAGCGTCTTGTTATCGGAAGGTTGCTGGTTTGATTCCCCTGGTCGGCATGTTGAAGTGTCCTTGTGCAAGATACTGAACCTCCAAAACTGCTCCTGATGTGCTGGTTGGCACCTTGCATGGCAGCCGCCACCATTAGTGTATGAATGTATGTATGAATTACTGTAAGTCGCTTTGGACAAAAGCGTCTCCTAAATGTCCTAAAATATAAATAAGAGAATATATAATGGACAAACTTTAATACATATGACAATACCTGACAAACAGCAGTGACCATGTCGCAAGAGTGGCTCCACTTCTCTCTCTCTGAAAACTAAGATCAAGACAAGTGTGGTTTTCTTCAGTTTATTGCAGAAACACACAGAATTTGCCATCATTATGTTGTAAAACGTGTTTTTTGTGTTGGCATTTCAACAATGTGCTTCAGGCGGCGTTCTGCAGGTGATGAAGTGAGAAATTAATTCACGGCTTTTGGAAAATGAAAGTTTGAAAAATGATTCACAGAGAATCTAAAATTTAAATTCAAATGAATAAAAACAAAACAAAAAAAAAGACTGATTGTGAGTCGGACTCGGAGGAGAACAGCAGTCGGGTAAAATATCACCTGATTTGTCACGAGATTTGATACAGACATTCATCGTCCTCAGAAGTTTCCTAATGACTCTGGTAAAGTTTACTCCAGCTCCTCTGTGAGGTTGACATTTGTGGTTTTGAATTAAATCTCTCAACAACTATTTGACGGGTGTCATGAAGTATAATACAAACATTAATTTTCCCTTCGGAGTAAATCATTGTTGTCAACTGTTGACCTTACAAGCAGAATTGTCATTAGGAGAATGTTTGGATGCTGACGTGTAACTAACCTGAATGCTTTAGTGCAGCCACTAGAAATACTGAAGACTCTTTTGTCAAGATTTATTTTCTCCAGTTCTGCTTTAATATCTTCCTCTCACCTCTCTCCTTCTCCCAGCTTCTCCCTGGAAGAAGCTTCAGAGTGTGAAAATGATGAATACATTAGCAGAGTTAGAGCCTCTGCACAGTCGGTCTTTGTGTGTGTGTGTGTGTGTGTGTGTGTGTGTTGGCTTATTTCCATTTCACGTGTGTGTATGTGTATGTGATCTATTGTGCAAAATGATGTCGCAATCAACTTTGTAATTAATTCAATTGTTTCATTGTTTTACAAATTGGTGTCAGGAGATAGGACAGGCTGGGGTTTGCTGGTTAGCATGCTAAGTTCAGTTGACAACTCTGCTACACAAACACTGTTGTTTCTCCACACTTCATTTATTCCATGTTGTAAAACTAAAATTCTGGTCATCACTTTACTGTACATTTACATCATATATACATCATGCCATAATAAAATCAGTATATTTTTGGCAAATATGCATGTAATGCAGGTTAGATATACTGTATATAACTAACAAACTTGGCTACCAGCTGCACAAAAACCTCTTTGTGTACTTTTGTCCAGTTTCAGTATTTTCTGCATCTACTCACACACTGATCCTGACCTCAGCACGACCCTTAAAGGAAGATAAATATTTGTACAGTGGTGTTTTAATTCTATCTGCTCTAATTTCTTTGGACAAGAACAAGCAAAGTGGTTGAACTTGCCTCTTTAAAGCAATAATTTCATCACTGGAAAAAGTCTGCCTGGGGTAAAACAAAGAAAGAAGCTGTTTTTGCACTTTGAAAGTGAGCTAATCAGCTTTGTTGTAACAAAACAGATTAGTGAGTCCAGTAGCTGATCCAGTGATACTGTTGATGAGGGACCAGTGGTGAACTTCTGGCCTCACACTGTCACCACCACTGCACTCACAAAAATCACAAATTGAGAAGATGATTTCAGCGCTGATGATATTTGAATGTTCAGTGGAAATCAGCTTCACAATCACACTTGGATGATGTTGCCAGCGATGCATCGTCGATATACAGTCAAGGATGACGCTCCATCCAGAAGTAACTCCAGTGGAGATACAAGTTGTGCATAGGATTGTTGTGATTCAATTTCTCTGTCAATAACTGTGTAAGTTACAATACAAATATGTACAAAATGTCCTGACTTGAGAAAAAAATAGAACACCCAGTGACCTTGAAAGGTGACATATTGAAAAAAGGCTTGCAGACGAAGATAAAGAGGAGGGAGGGAGGGGAACAACCATATTTGGTCTCTTGTCTCTTCTGGATATTTTAGCTGAAGGGTCCCAGTTTGTCAGTGACAGCTGGCCTCATGAGCGCCTGCAGAGAAATGCCAAGGCGGATCAACAGTAGAGCAACTGAAAGGACAGGAAGGGTTTAATCTGCACAAGAACATTGTTGTAGATCTATTATTTGAAGAGGCATTTCAACAGGGAACACACAAAAAACTCCGCTGAGAAAATAAATCTCACTCAAGGAGATGTAAATCAGGTAGAAGAAGAGAAGCTGGCATGGGAAATATGATTGATCATACCACCGTTTACCTATAACTCAAACTTTTATCTGTTCTGGTCGATTTTTTTTTTTTAACCAAGGCAAAACCATTCCAGATTCAGCTCCTCATCCAGTGACCACATGCTTAGTAGTCAACACAAACCTGCACGTTTCCATCATCGTAATCGTTTTATTAATCTCTGAGTGTCATCTTTATGCTGGCAACCCAGGCGAAAATATGCGACCCGGCAGATTTTATGGCATGTGTATGTTCTTTCCACCTCCATCCCTCGCGTGTTTTTCCAATTCCATAAAATACGTATACTACATGTGTCTCTGTGTGTGTGTGTGTGTGTGTGTGTGTGTGTGTCTCACCTTTGAAGTAGTGGAGAGCTATTCAGATCCTTTACTGAAAGCAACATTTATGTAGAAATGTGCATTTTGTGTGATTTGACAGTTTCTGAGAGCAACACCAATTCCGCCACTCTGATGATTTTGAAGAAGAAAAATACTTAAATGTTGTTTTAAGTAAAGGGTAATAATACCACTCTATAAAAATACTCTACAACAAGTAAAAATCTTTAAGATCTGACATTAGATATATCAGCAAACAGTCACCAGAATAACATTTATGTAAAGCAATGATAACGTTGACATTAATACGTGTCATTCATATCATACTACAATTTGTACAAAATGTGTCACATCATGTTCATAATACATGTTTATGACTTGACTTTCAGGTCCAGAGGTGGAGGAGGTGTTGGTGGAGTAACAGGCAGACAAGGAGGCTGTTTCAACATTTGTAAGTGCGACACCACTGGATATTCTTTAGGGAGATCTCGGGACAATTTGCAACCATGTTAGTCACCACAAAAACAGGTATTTTAAGCCAAAACATGATCTTTTCCTAAACTTAACAGGACCATAAGCACAGAAGCAACATAAAATGGAAAAATGAACCAAAAGACAACATTTTTCCACATGTAGGAAAATGTACTCGAGCAAGTTGAACATGTGAGCCTGATTTTCAAGGATTCAAAAGTTTGATTGCCGAATGCAGAAATAAACACGTTATCAGTTCAGTATCACATTCTTGGTTAACTATGTCTCCACCCAGAGCCTTAATTAAGGATAGGGAAAGTTTAAGTATGTTGCATCCTTCTCTTTTTAGAAAGTGGTGGAGACCAAACCAGAGCTAAAAGGAGAGTCAATGTTGGACTTGACACAGCGTGACGATGTCCCTCAGTGTTGCTGTTGGTCCAAGTCAGGTAATTATAAGCTGACAGAGACAAAACAGATTTCTCAGTTGAGAATATGTGAGGGCTGTGTCCGTCCACCCCCTCAGGATCAGATGTATTAATGCAGATTTAATTGCTAAGAGGATAATGGGAGGCTTCTGAAACAAGAGCAAGACACTGCAGAGCATCTTAGTGACCATCAAGCTTTTATTGTCTTTGGCAGTGACTCTACGGCTTTATGACACAAACACAATACAAATGTGTTAGAAAGCATGACAGACACATTGACTAACTTAAAAGTACATGAAATGAAGAGCTGTTACTTTCATTTAAAAAAACATCTTATGCAACGTAAGCCTTGAGGCTCACACCCCGTCTCACCCTGATGACTCGGCGGTGATGTCATCTGCCCTGTGACGCTCTCGCTGTCGGCGGCCATGAACCAAACCATGTCACTGCATACAGCGTGCTCACAGCGCTCAGACAGAGCCTTAGGTCGGGCTAGGTTGTGTGCGTCTGATGCATGTTTTAAATTATTTTCTACTGCTCTGATTTCCTCGCAGGAACAGAACAGCCCGGAGACGTCAAGTATCAGAGCCTTGTTATCGAGACATCTTTGGAAAAAAAATCTGTATTTTTAGGTTTACAGTTTCTTCGGGGTATGAGAGTGATGTTCACGTTCAGCAGATGTAGTGAGTGTGTCTGCTCTATGATGTTTGCTGTTTGGGTGGCTGTGGGACATTTATATCACGTCTGCATACTAAGCATCCCAAGGGTTTGTTGGAGAAAAGCATATGTGGGTGTGTGTGTCCGTCAGATACATGGAGAGTGTCCTTTATCAAGAAAAATGAAGATGAAGAGAGGTCTAAACGGAGAATAAACAAAGGGTCAGAAACACAGGGGAGGTAAAGGGAAGAGAAATGAGTCAGGAAAAGGGGAGGAAGAGAAACAAATCAAGGAAAAGTTGGAGGAGGAGAGGAGAGTAGTGTGAAAGCAGCGTGAAGAAGTCAGATGAATAATGTATGACTTCCTTCTTTCTTCGAGGCTCTCCCTCGCCAGCGTTTGTTCATCTGCTGTTCGTCTGTAATAAGTTCTGGCGGACATAAATCTCTGCTCAGACCCACTGTAATGGGTTTCGCTCATTCTCCGACTCCCTTTTTTCCTCCCTACATCTCTATCATGCTGTCGCTCTCCGTCTTTCTGTCATGTTCACTCCCCCTCTCGCTCTCCCTACTTTTAACTGATCGCACCAGAGGGAAAAGAGAAGATGTGGGTGAACAAAAGGTTCTGAGAAACAAGGTGCAGACAGCGAGTCCTATCTAAAGGTGCTACTCTATATGGTAAAAGGTGACAACAAGGTAACAGGTCGATGTGTTTGTCATTATACAACAGAGGGTTGCATAATGCTACACCGTTGCTTCTTGAAAAGGATGTTGCACCTCAGTTTCTGTCACTTTGGCTGAAGGGTAAAGGAACAGTTGACAATAAATACGGTCACCAACACAAAGACGTCTTTCAGCTACCAAGAGAACAGTGGAAATGGAATTAAATTGTTTTCCTTGCCAAATTAAAATGGGTCCCGTTTTTATGTCCGAAAGCAATAATTCCTTCGTGCCAAATACTAGAATGTCTCGGCCAAACCGGGACACACGGACACTCGCCAGACAAAGAAGAGAATTACACGGATTAAAAAAAAACATAAAGAGGAGAAGAAATAATGAAGAGTAATCACAATAAAATGAAACGGCACCATCAGATGTCCGATAACAGAGTAGGATGGCGGATCATTTTGTAATAGATAACAGAAGCTGATATGTGGACCTCTACATGAACTCTGTGTGTTCGTGTGTGCGTGGTGACCTTGGGTTAAGAGAACTGGGCTTGACTGAGGTGGTTCTGTCGCAACGAGAGACACAGATATGACAGACGGCGCTGAACCCTTTGTGTAAGAGTGTGTGTGCATGTCTGTGTTCTTGTTTGTGTGTGCGTGTGTGTGTCCACCCTCCCCTCAGGTCTCCGTAGCCTCCAGCAGCCAAATATCTAAGAATAAACCCAAGTGTCAGGACAAGGAGCTGGCAAGCCCTCACCACAGTGTGACACACACAGAGACACGCACACACCTATCGTTTGCACTTTCCTGGGAGGAAGGGGGGAAGAGCTGAGAGAGGACAAAAAAATAAAAATGAAATAATATTGCAGGACGACGCTGTCACTTTGTTTCTTGCTGCCCGCGATTGTCTTTTATTCTTCTGCGCGTGTTCACAGAGGCTGAAGCACAAATTTTACCCGCCTGTGTTTGTATTTGTGTGGTGTGCCTCTGACAGCTTCTGCTCAGAGAGACAATTGCAGTTTCCTGGGAGGTTCTGAAATGAGTCTGTTATTTTCCTCCTTTTCCCCTCGTTGTCTGCGCACATTCATGAGGTGGAATCATGCAGCTTTTAGAGTAGGTATTATTTTATTTCTCAAGTGGAGAGGCTTTTCAACTTGGGCCGCCAGGATGTCGTTTTTGATGCTTCACACTGCCACACAGAGGGACAAAGCAATTCAGCTTACCGGAAAATGATGCGCCTACAACCCTGTATCTGTTTTATTCCAGTGTAGGAAGCCTGCAACAAGAGGCTGTTCAGACCTGGAATCAACATGCATCCTCCTGTGTGATCCGATCACAAGTAGACAGCTTTGAGTACAGGTTTGAACACCCCCTGGACACACTGAGGACACATTTGAGATCCAGTTCTGAGGTGTTCTGGGACGCATGTGACCACGTTCATCCAAGGACCGCCTACACAACTGACTGCAAAATAGATTACACGCCGTCTGACCTCCATGTAGTTCCCTGTAAAGTGAATAACGTGTTCGGGCTTTCTTAACCTGCCAATGTTCCCAGCAGACATTAGTTGAAGCAAATCACCAGACTCCCTTGCAAATACTGATGATTATAAGAGTTGTTGCCTGAGGTGAAACTTTGTGAAGTGCCTACAGTAAAT
Organism: Diplodus sargus; assembly: GCA_903131615.1. Lineage (NCBI taxonomy): Eukaryota > Metazoa > Chordata > Actinopteri > Spariformes > Sparidae > Diplodus > Diplodus sargus. The sequence continues at coordinate 8,832,888 of CAEMYA010002116.1, read as the reverse complement.
TATAAATCACGGGTGCCTTCTTGTAAATTCGGCATTGAATACAACACATCAAGATGTTGTTCTCCTTGTAAAAAGTGTCAGTTTGTGCATTGCATTTCATGTCTGAAGTGCGCTGTGTCTGCTTCAGTGGCTGAAGTGCGTCTTCTTACGCCAGACAGCTGTTTGTACTTCACCATCTACACTACATGCGTTAAAAAATATAACACATCGACAATAAACATGTACATTTTTTACAAATACAGTAAACAGTAACTAATATAGGCTTCTTCTTTTACTTTAAGTCCCCAGTCTCCCTTAAAAAAATGCTCAATTTAGAGACTGATACAAATTCTTCTCTGTTTGGGGCTTCGGCAAACATTCATGGAGATATATTTTTCTCTGTGTGAAAATGTCCGTATCTTCTAGTGACGTAGGTCTGTTTGTATACCGAGCGGGGGAGTGAAATGAAGAGGTCAATTAACACACATGCAGATATGCATTGAAAGTCAGGTGTGAAAAGCACTTTAGTTAGTAAAGGTTTTAGCTCCATCCTTCACAAAGTGCTGTCAGCACCTCAAGGCCAAGTTATGCAACAAAAGCCCACCATCCTAGAGAGGGGTGACGCGTGATAATCGTTTAAAAATGAGAATAATGGTGCACATTTTAAGCCAGCGTCTCCTGGAAGGCACTCACATTTGTTGCACATGGTTGTACACAAAAGTGACAGGAATAATTTGAGCACAAACATTTTTTTGTGCTCAAACAGCGGAGCAAAATATGACTGGCAGGGTGTGAGTCATAAAAGAGCAGCGAATGAACTCAGATGGAGAGGCGGAGAGAGAAAAGGAAGGAGAAAAGAAAATAAAGTAGAATAAGAGGGCAAGAAAGAGAAGAATGATACTCGAGAGGGAAGGAATGAGTAGTTTAGAGAGCAGTGAAGCTGCGAAAAGTTAATGGAGAAAAGGAAATGAATGACTGTATGCATACAAAAGGGAGGAATATCAAATGATTGATTACAGTTGGCTTAGTGTTTCTGGCTGCCGGTCGTGTTGAACGGGCTGGACCGGGCTCAGTGGGGTGTGTCCATTCATCAGCCTCTCACCATGCCTTCAATGGGGCAGAAACCCCGCAGGACAGATAAGGAAAGGACCAGAGAAAATGAAATACTAAGAAAAATATGGTCCCGGCTCAAAGCGATTTGCATTGCAAGCTGTGTGGCTCTGATAAATCTGTAGATTTAACTCGGAGTTAGAGAGTCTCCAAGAAACTGAAACAAGTGTGACTTTGTGAGTTAGTTTTCTATTGTTTGCTTTTCCCATATTGCCCACAACTTTGCAATAAGACAACAGCAAGGCACAGGCTCGACGTGTCTTGTACCATGTGTCCCACCAGACAATCGTTTAGTTATAGTTTCCTTTGTAGAAGGTCCATTTCCTTTGGGAGAAATTAGAGTCACTTCGGGACAAAGACAACTACAACTCGTAGGTGAGCTTCAGTGGTACTAGTGGGTGTATTTCTTAGAAATTTGGACAGAGCAAGGCTTGCTGTTTTCCTTTGCTTCAGGTTATTATGTTAAGCTTGGCTCACCTCCCATATCTAAATATCAGTGGTATTTTCATGCTGACAATGAAGCCGGTGGACTCAAACAACCCGACCAGCAGCTACACAACAGATGACTCGAAAAAAGACCGAAGTAATGACTTGACTTAGAGACAAACCAAACTAACGAGGGGACGAGGTGCAGGTGGAGAAACACAGGTGGGGGGAGTGAGTAGAGGAAACGAGAGCAGGGAAGGAGCTCATACAACAGGGAACATGGCTAACGGAGGTGATGCAGAGCAGGTGTGAACAGGCTGGGGAGGAAACACAACAAGGCAAATGGCAACACAAAAACCCAGTAAAATACGCATAAAACACATTCCCCACATTTCCCAAACTGCTGAAAAGATTTGTTAATTCACATGATTACGCAAAAAGGTTGAAGAGTGTTCAATGGAATGTTGAGGATATGTTTCAAATTCAACGCCTGAGGAAAGAAGCGGCTTTAGGTAAATTTAGATAGACTTAGTTCTTCATTTCATAGATGTTTTTGTCTCTTCTACCACTTAAAATGGATTAAACCAGCTGTTCTCATCTTTCTCAGGTTAAGCTATCGTATGTGCCTTTCATCGCTCACTCTTCACAGATTCACCGGCTTCATTTTTCATCATTCTTATCGACCTCATCAATCTCAGCAGAGTCATCAGCCACCGTCAGTGTCTGGACTCCACGCTCGGGTTTTCATTCACAAAATTTCCCCGTAGAGTCGAAGCACCAAAGCCTTTCTGTCAAGACTTAATCATCATCTGCAATAATGAAAAATATTCTTAACTTAATTCACTTGGGCCTCCTGATTGAACTGAGGTTCTCAACAGGCGTGTCCTCTTGAGGAGAAGACGAGGATGGTGTTGGCCACACAGACTTTTTCTTCATGCTTGATGAGATGCTTTATCTTGCTCCTCTATTCACAGTTTTTCTTGAAGTAATCCACATTTTGTCATTTATTTATGGCTAGTATCGCCATACTGGTATCACCAAAGCCCATATGGGTTGAAGCTGCTGCGGTAGTATGCCCATCATGCAAAAAAAGAAAAAGATTATACATTTTTTTTTATAGATTTGGGTACAAAATGGATCAAATCCAGTTATTGTGTTGCTGGGAAATTTTGATACTTGCTGCTGAGTTATTTCTGTTGATGCCGAGCCATAGCAACAGCTGCAGTCAACAGCACTGCAGTAAAACAATACAACGACTGTTCTGGGACAAGCATAGTGGTTTAATCCTTTAATTCTGGATCTTTATTTTTTCCCCGAACTATAAGCTGATTGTACAGTACCCTACTCCAACAAGAAACATGGCTGATGTGTTTGTGAGCTCACTAAATATTTGATTGCCCAGCCTGGTTTGTTGCCAGATGACGCAGCAAAAGTTAAGTTAAAATCACCTTCCTGTGGCTGCATTTGTGGCTCCCTCGCGGTGCCGTGTCTCATTGAAATGAATAAGAAAGTCAGCTGCAGTGCTGTTGCGTACCTGCGCACGCGCCTGTCAAAAGAAACTTTGTTGGTGTGAATAAAAACTCCCATTTCAGAAACTTTAGTGCTTTGGATCCTCCTTGAGCGTCTGGATTTAGACAGGATCCATGTTCCTCATTAGTGCTCGTGTGTGTGTGTCCATCCCCACTCAACAGAACAGACTGTGTCATTAGCTAAAGTGTCATGTCAGCCCTCCTTCTCGCTGTGGCTCAGGACCAATTAAAGTGTCAGTTTAGGAAAAGGTTGTGCGTGTTCGTGTGTGTGTGTGTGTGCATGTGTGTGTGTGTGTTGAGGGGAGGGGACGATTGGGCAATTCAAATGACTTTGGAAACTATTCCAGGAATAATTGGGAAGAAGGAGGGTCTGTGTCTCTCGTCTGGGATGGCTCCCAGCGCCACAGTCACACGAGGTCGCCTCATTTCAGCAGCTATTCATTATGTTGATTATCTGCTTGATAGTTTAAAGAAACTGCTCATTTTTTGCTCATTACACTGCTTTGGTTTGTGTTTTAAAATTCAGCTGTAATTTGGAAGGGCATTATTAAAACAACCCCACTTATTTTCCTTATTTTCATACTAGGTTTGAATTTTATCCACAGGTGTGCAGCTGGCAGCCTTGTTAGTCTTGTATTAATCTGTAATATGTTCGTGTTGATGTAAATTGTGAAGAGCTCCATCAAGACCTTGATGAATATCTGCTACAAAATGGATGTGAACTGGCCAGATGTGGTGATGCCATAATAGACGTACGTATCCATACGTATCTGTACGTATCACCATGGATTAGATCTGTTCAGCAAACATTAAATGAATGTGGGTTTGGTTACGTTTGGTTGGCTCAGAGATGTGATGATGTCAAATCGCTGAAATTCACAGTCGAGAGCACAGGTTGAAAAATCAGTTTTTACATAAGTGGCGTTATGCACTGATGTCATCATGTGATCTATATTGTGAATTGAGAGAGGTGCACTTTGTGAGAACAGGCAATTCTTGTAATTTTCCAGTTTCTAATAACAGAATTCTTAAATAATAGGAAGATATAAAGGTCTGGAAAGGAATACGAGATTTTGTTGATTATAATTTCCTGTGGGATGAATATCATGTTTTGTTTGAGTGTAAAAAATACCTCAGATACTTTGTTAATCATCTGTCTGAGCAAACACAAAATCTGAATCTGATTCACCCTTTTGCGAAACCCACAACTCCACACTCACATCTCTTCCTCACAGCCTCCTTTCCTCACTGTATTTTGAGCTTACTGTGGGTTGAATAAGAAATCAGGAGGGTTTAGAGGTTTCCACCTGGATTCGACTCACTAGTGCACTTCATGAGGGGAGCGTTTGAAATATGTCCGTACATTCAGCAAGATCTGATGTGGCTGCAAAGCCATCACCAGCTCAGCAGCTCCTCTTTATTGCCTGCGGTCATATTTTACATTTCATACGGGTCCCCTATATTATACGGCACATTCAGGGAAAGCATTTATATTCACTGTGGCGTGGCGGCCTTTTATCGCACTATGTGTGCATTGTGACTTTAAAAGGTTACAGCAGTGTGTGTGTGTGTGTGTGTGTGTGTGTGTGTGTGTGTGTGTGTGTGTGTGTGTGTGTGGTTTGTCTGCATGTTTTTGAACTGCGATGGCAAATCATATGTACCTGTTTTCAGAAATTAACTGTCTTTCTTGGGGCGATTTTTAAATTTGTTCTATCAAGAATCTGTTGGTTCCATCAGGGATGATAATCAACTTGATGAGACTTGCAATGGAATAGATATCATTAAAGTGTTCAGTTCATTTTGTTTTCAGCTGAGATTAACACGCAGAATACGTAACTCGATTTTGGCATAAAAACCCTCAAAGTTAAAACTTTAATTCCCTCTTAGTGTAGATGTCACCCAGCCATGATGCACATTAGCCATTCAAAAGAGACAAAGGAGAAGGAGTGGGAGGAAAGTAATAAGAGCACAGATTTAGAAAGGATACAGCTCTGGGAGAGTAAATGACATTTTCAGGCCAAGCGCGGACGCCCAGAGACGTCTCAACTCGTCAGGCTGTAATGATCAGACGCCAGTGATAGGCAGACGGCAGGAGACCGCAGCTGACACAAAAGTGAAACGCAAAAACACAGAGGTGTCGTTAAACGCGTTCTTATCCTCCTGTTGTTTGTTTTTCATTAAGGACGTTTTAAATCTGCTTTTTTTTCACTCTTCTCCTTTTGTCTTTCATCCTCCCTCGCTCTCATTGTTTCTTAATTGTCTACCCTCCTCAATTTATTCAGTTTCCTTTATTTCTGTCGACATATTTTCAGCTCCACTGTCCTTTCTGTTTAGTCTCTGGACTCTGTACTGCCTCTCTTCTGTACTTCCGTCTCTGCAGCTCCAGCACTGCTTTTATTCCCCTTCCTTCCCCCGAGGACTTCTAACCAACTCTCTCTTACAGTATTTATTTTGTTCCTTCGCCCTGTGTCTCTCTACTCCCCTCTATTATTTCTCTGCTTCTCGGTGTTATCAATAGACATTAGTTTCAAGAGTTTGATGTCAGTCAGGGGTGTCGGTAATAGATTAAAACAGAGAGGTGTAGAGCACAGAAAGCTATTGATCTGATGGAGTCAGATCTGCTCAGCTTAGCGCTCGAGTGCATCCTCCACAGTGTGTGTGTGTGTGTGTGTGTGTGTGTGTGTGTGTGTGTGTGTGTGTGTGCTTTTGCCCAAAATCCACTAAAGTTTGTGTAAAGTAAAAAGTACAAAATCTGCTTTTTTTTTATTTTTGTTCTTACGTTTTGCTACTTTTATGATAAGAACATAAAAAAACATAACATTATCAAAAGTTTACAAATATAAGTTTCTGTGTGGCTTTAAATAAAGTGCAGCTTCAATATCAGTTAAATAAAGTTATTTGTAAACTCAATTTTGAAATAATTTCAGGTGGGGGTAGATTAGGTTACAATAATGATTTGAAAACTTCAGACATAAATGAAATCTGACGTGAATAAACAAATATGATGCTATATTTAATTCCTCTCCTGTTGGAGTCCTTTTCTCTTCCCTGCACAGAAGTCAATGAAGATCTCCACCATCCCTGTAAACTGTATTGATAAACTAAAGCAGTACAAATGATTTTTGCTTGGTCCCAGTTTAGGAGATATTGATCACGCTGTCTTTTAGCAGACACTTAAAGAAAACATGAAATATTAGTTTTGCTTCTCCATCTGCTTCTTCAGGTTCAGACTGCCTGTGATTGAAGGCCACCAGCTCGATCATGATGCATCTGGGGAAAAGGGAAGGAGAAGCTTTGCCCCTTTCCTTCATTACCACCACTGAGGTGCCCTTGAACAAAGCTTTTAACCCCCTGCCTGCACAGGATCAATTTGTGGTTGTACTGGGATGCTTCCAAGGGTGAATGTGTGCAACTGTGTGAGTTTCTGAAAAACATAGCCGGGATCACTGACAAAGAAAGATGATATAAATATGTCGACAAACCAAAAGTCATTCAAGACCTTTAATACCGTGTATACAAATGTTAAACTACCAGAGACTTAAAATTAATTTTTAACTTACCAAACATGTATGTAAACATATTTTTGATGCGCCTACAGCTCTTTTTAAAGAACAAGCTGATTTAGCTCTGATGCATGAGACAGTTTTGTTACTCGCCAGCTATTATCAAGTTAATTTACAAGACAGCTGGACAGGAAGTTCATTTCCTGCTAGAAACCAGTCAAGCTCATATAATCAAATATAACACTACTGCTTTCAGAATAATTTGACTTGAACACAGCATACCCTGGTGAGAAAGTTCCAGCTCCACCTGCAGGAAACCTCAGATGGGTGTCGAGCAGCAGGACGGTGTGAGGACGACAGCCGTGCTTGTGAGTCACGCACACCAACAGGCTGCAGGGAGGTCACGTCAGACATAAGATCCATATTTTTCTATCCTGATCACGTCAGGAATTAGCATAGAGTGAAAACCGACTCATGAAGAATGTTCATTCATTCACAATTCTCTCTCTCCTCTCACTCGTTAATCAGCCAACTATGAGTCTTTGACAGGGTCCAATCTTATTTACCAACTTCATAATAAACACATTCCACCAGAGCTGGTCGGCTGAAATATTAAACTCAGACAAGTGCAAGATTTAGAAAGATGCACTCTCCTCCCAGCGGATGCAGGCCTGTCACATCACACATTAGTTATATAAAAAAAATAGGACGTAAAATGAGCACAGACATGAACTGTTTGGAAAATGCCAGTTGGGGTCCCTTTGTAGCTCGAGGAAAGAAGGTGCGACTAAAGGTCTGAGGAGAAGCGCTTTGATCAACGGGTGCTGAAAAATCTCATTCAGCCGTGTTGTCAATGTCTGAGTGTGGAGAGGCTGCAGAGGCTGCTGCAGAACTGGGGGAAGATAGTTGCAGGAAAGATTTTTTTTTTTTTATGGCTGCTACGGCGTAAAAACTATGGGAGTATATATGAGCACTGNNTGAGGTAAAAAAAAAAAAAGGAGTGGTATTCGATAGAGAAACAGTTGGTAGCCTGAAGCAAGTCTGCGTTTATTAAAGAAAAAAAGGATCAATCTCCTTTCTTTGTTATTGCTTTTACTTCATCTGTTTTATTCACAAAGGTGCATTGCGTCTGTCGCTCTCTTGTGCCTCCACGTCCCTCACAGCACTTTTGCTAAGTAAAGTTTATCTCTGAGAGTCCCGAGTCATGAGAGAGAGAGAGAATTAGCAGAAAATCTACAGTGATGAGAGAAATAATGTCGAGGTATGTCAATGATTGTCCATGATCAAGGTGCAGTGTTGCTCAGGGACAGTAGGAGAGGGCGCCCACTCTCCTGCTTTCTCCTTTGTATTTTCATTGAACTGCGAGCCGTTTCTGTCCTTCAGGCTTCCTCTCACACACTTGATGAGTTTCAGTTTTTCTTTAACCTTTTTGAATTCATCTGGGCAGATTATACGGAGCACTATACATGCTCTTTTCATCTCCAACGTGCTTGAAATACACAAAGGTTTTCACATTCATCCTTGGAGCTGCAAAGTTTGTCCAGTCTTATAATCAGCAACTTCACTGGAGTCTCTTGCTCAAGGAAAGAAGTTGAGATATGGCACTTTCCCATCAATAGTACCTATATACTCCCCTTGTTTCAAATGAACTATCAGTCAAAATATAGTTGACAGGGTTGAAAAAAAAACCTTCAACCTTTAGCCTACCTGTGATCAAAGGCTGCGTAAGTAAATTAACTTTGGAAGGACATGCGATTAATGAAATTGCATCGATTCCTTAAGTGAAGCTAAGCTAAATCTTTCCTCCCTGTCCTTCCACTTAATGCATGACAGGAATCAATACTGTTGAATTAATCTTGAGACATGTTAAAGCTTTCTTAAAGAATAGACAGATGAGGTTGATATATGGGGAGCATTTTGCTGAGGATAATCTTACTTCAATCCCTGAAAAAAATAAAAAAAAATAAAAAATCTTGCATAAACTTTTGGAAATTCAAACACGCCTTTGATATGATATTTGGAATTAAACAGCTGAGTTTCAAACCGCTCTATTATGAGAACAAACAAAACGTATTCTCTGGTGAGAGACTGTTAATGAGACCAAGAAGTAATAAAAGAAAGAAATGAAAGAAGAAAGAAACCCTAGAAGTGGCTGCACGAAGTTCATTTGACTCCGCGGTAATGAGAGTCTGCAAAAATATTAAATGTCAAAAAAAAGGAACCAGTACCAGAATATCTGCCTCAATCCAAACTGCGTCTCCATGTCTCATGATAATAAAATTAACCCAGTCTTGAACATTCAGTGACCTTCATCAGAACCGTCGAGTGGCATTAAAACCTTAATAAATGTTCTCATTTTAGAAGCTGGACTTGTTTATCCAGATGGAACATATTTTTTGCTGAGATACGTTCTGGAGAGAGCGGCGAGCATCCACAGGGGAGTCGAGTCCTGCTGGTGTCCTTGAAGACAAACCTGGAAAACAGCAAAGACAACCAGAACACTCTGGTTGTTTTGTAAAGTAAATAACTCTTCAAAATGAAAATAATGAGTCAAAATTAACCATTAATTTATTTCACTTTTCTTTTTTTAATGGGGATGGAAAGCGATGCAACTTTGCTTTACTCAACAACCAAAACGCCAGAATAAATGTTGGCACTGTAAGTTTTTTGCAAACTTTACATTCTTTATGTTGCAGCTTTAACATTTTTTTAGTAAAAATTTAGAAGCTCTGGATAAAATTCCGCACAGAAAACATTTGGTTAGTGTCGGGAATAGATTGTGTTTTGGCTTGAAATGCCTCTTTTGATCACAACAGACACGGCCGGAGATGTCACGAGGTCTCAGTTAAAACTCAAAAGCACAACTGGAAATTGTCCGAATGGTCCCCTTAAAAATATCAGATGATGTCTTGCTACAAAAATGAAAATGCTGTCCCATACTTCAGTCACAGCCTTGAGATCCATCTGACTTCCTCAACCATCCCAACTATCTCCTGATGTGAAAGTCAGGTCATAAACATGTAATGTGAATATGATCAGACACGTATCGTAAAATTCAGCAGTTTGAGCTCTTTAGGTCCCAATAATTCTATATTTTAGTTTCAGCAGTCAGTTTGGATGCACTGCTGCAGGATGCTGAAACATACATCATGCTCACAATCTCAGCCGGGTCAGTCAGTTCACGTCCTCGGCAGATGTAAGGTTGCGTGCTTGTGCGTATGCAGGTACGGCCTTGTGTGAGTTTCCACTCTTCAGCATTGTCCCAGTCTGAGTCCCCTTATCTCGGTCTTTGATGAGTCAGCGTCAGTCACACTGAAGTAGACACCGTCTGGCTGGCCCACTGCTTGTTGCTCCTCTTGTTTCCATCCCTCCTCCTTTTAGAAAGAAGCAGAAGAAGAAATTGCAGTGTCGTCATTTTATCTGTCGGAGCTGGTTAGAAATCTACAATTTGGACGATCTGGAGCGATTCACTTTAATTTCCTTTGTTTCCAGCATACTATTTCTGTATATCTATCCATCTGTCTGAATCTGTTAAATCAGAGAGCTTACACAACATCAGAGCCCTTATCAGCACATTTGAGACCTCCAAATCTCATGTGCTTTTTGCACGTTGATGCCCCTTTTTATTTTTTCCGCCCCTGGCCCTTAAACATCCTGAGTCCACCACTGGCCCTGACAATATTCCTGTGGCCCTCACAAAATCATGTCCAAGAAAAATTGTCGAGAAAGGCTGAGAAATATGAGCGAAGGTTGAATTGGAATAGACTTTTTTTATTAAAGCAAATTACAGCGAGGTGATGAAGGATGTGGTGACATTTTTAGTGCCGTGTCAATGTCACTGCTGCCAGCTCAGGACTGTGAAACATCTCCAGCAGAGCCAGACAGACAGACAGTCTGAGAGAGTCCATTAAGGAACAAGAAAAACTTCAAAGTAGCAGATTCAATGTTTTGTCTGAACCTGGACAATATTGCACCTGCAGCTTTTAACAAAGTCGTTAAAGCTTTTGTCAGAGTGGAGCAACGGGGAATGATTTGGAGTGTGTCGGTTAAAGATGGAGTAATTAATCACTTCGTATGCCAAGATGTTGTTTTCGTGTCATGCCAGATTTGAAAAAGGCTGGATCCCACTGCGAGATCAGCCGTCTGTAATATGAAGTTTCTGTTTCAGTGTTGTCGTATCCCCAGAACAGTTGTAGCTGAGTTTTGCTTCCAGCTGGTAACAAAGCCAACAGCTAAACTTAAAATTAAAATGAAATTCCCCTCTTGGTGAACGTGTATGTGCTAGACAGGCGTTAAAAAGTTGTTGTTTTTTTACATAATTCCTGACCTTTCTCTACTCACTCGAGGCTACTTATAAATTTGATGATCTAAGAGGAGAAGCAGATGCAAACGTGTGGTCGGGTCGTTCAAGGAGCCCTGACAAACCACCAGAGACACCTCGTAAGTACGATCTAATCGCCAAGTGTTGACAGTTCACACACCTACACGCATGAAAAGGTCAGCAGTGCTCCTGGTGTGAAACATAAGCTCACACACATGCTGAGTGCATCGACACAGGTCCACTACCTGTCACAGACTCCACTGCGTGTTTGTAAGCCCGGACGCTCTCCGAACACTAACACACTTTTCCGGGGCGTGTTATCCACACCTCTTTCACGCTGCACGGGGATCCCGGATATGCGTGTCATGCGGGAAAAAAGCTGTGGCTCCAACAGGCTTAACATGTGAAAAACATGAGGGCAAACCTGCCAGGGAGAGTTCTCGCAGTGCTTTGAAGGTGTTATGTGACTCAAGGTGATTCAGTTTATCGTCTAAGACACATTTGCAGCATCTTTTCTCTGTCGAACAGTTTGCCCCAAGAAATACTTATACCTTATTTTTTAAAATTAAAAATCCAAATTAATATTAAACCATCGTTAATAAATGTTGTAAATCCTTCCACCTTGGCAGGGATGTGATTTGCATATCATACCTGCAGTGTGCAATTAAGTTTCAATGACATCAAGGATAATTCAGTCCTTCAAACTCAACCAGCCCAACAGAGACTTAATGAATTTAAATGTATCATGTTGCCATTGATCATTCCTTATTGGGTAATTACTGCAACCATCTGCCAACTATTACCAGTGTTTTTACTTAAAGGGATATTCCGGTGTAAATTTAATCCATGGTCTAACACACCGTCACACCGAGTAAGACCCCCCCTCAAGAGATCAAGTTTGCAGACCGCTAGCTTATGTAGTTTTAGCAACCTCAGAAAAGACAACATGATAACAAGACACTGCAGTCTATGGCTCCACCAAGAAACTGCCATCAAAATAGCCACAAACAATGCTCAGAACAGCACCAAACTTCAGCAACAATACAATTAAAGTCCCAGCACATAGTTAGAGGCATCAAACAACTGCTAGCTTAGCCGGGTTTCTACTGAAAAGAGAACACAGCTCTCCACTCTCCTGCAGCAGCTTGGTCTTTGTGGGGAAGCCCTGACGAGTTGATTACCGAGTGCAGTAGAGTTCCGCAGCTCAAGGATGAAAATGTATGATTTATACTCCATGGAAATGCAATCAAAGGTCATATGTGTCTCGCCTTCCAGTTTATAACAGTTATTATCGAGAGCTGACGGGGAAAAGAACGGGATTGAGCATTTCTAACTGCACTCGGTAAGCTAGCAGTTGTTCGATGCTGCTATTTGTACTGTTGTTGAAGTTTGGTGCTGTTTTGAGCATTATTTGTGGGTAAGAGTGGCTTTTTTATGGCGGTTTCTCGGTTGGAGGCATAGACTGCAGTGTATTGTTAAAGTGCAGTCTTTTCTGAGGTTGCTAAAACTACTTAAGCTATTGGTCGGAAAACTTGATCTCTCGAGGGGTCTTACTCAGTGTCACGGTGTGTTAGAGAATGGATTAAATTGACACCGGAATATCCCTTTAAGAGAGGTTAGTGTCAGGCCTGTCTTCTGACTAATATCTGATGGTTAAAACTGTCAGAAACCTTATTTAAATATAATTATGGGGTAATTGTTGATTGCATAATGTAATGGCTATAGAATAAAGAAACCATCTGCATTTAGATTGGTTCCCTGCAAACCTCGCTTTCACTCCATTATTCCGTCTGCCACTCTTGAGAAAATGAAGGCTGACTGGCGATTTTCTCAGCCTGGCACCATTTGAATACAATCTTGTTTTGTCTTGTGTTGTTGGTAGGTTTAACTCTGAGGAAAATCTAAAGTGATCCGACTGTCTTTGCAAGAACATCGGCAACAATAATGCCGCTTAGAAACACTGGGGGACGGTCTGTTTCCACTTTGAAAGGGTTCACTTTAAATCACCTCTGAAAAATCCTGCTGGGCAACTAACAAACATGTATCTGGACGATGTTTGTCAGCAGGTTGCTACCTTTTTTTTCACTGAAAAATAAGTGCCTGTTGCAGGTGAAAACATGGTTTATGAGAGCTGTGAGACTGAGCCAAAGTAGTAGTTACTGAAAACTAAAAGTCACCATCTACTTACCGACCTTACTTATTTCTGGAGCCTCACAGCAAAACAGTGTAATATCTCCTAAACAACAGATATAGAAGGAATTTGTATTGTGTTAGTGTAAGTAAACAACCAAAAAATAAATATAATGTCTCCATACAGCTCGTCCAGGACAACACAAGTTTCTGAAGCTCCAAGATCCTAAATCGATCTGAATAGACATTATTTACACCCAGCCAAGATCTCCACCATAGCTGCCAAGCTAAAGGCATTAACACACACAACCGCCTCTGGCCTGAAGATTGAAAACTGTGTGTATTCGCTTGACTGTGTGTTGAGGGATCTCTGGGACTCTGGATACTTTGTTTATTCTGGACAAGCTGTATGGAGACATTATATGTCTTTAATATATATATCACATGTACATAATCTCACTGACCAATTTTCATTATGAATTAATGATTAGTGCAGCTTTAGAATTGGCTTTTTGCCTGAACTGAGCTGAGGGATAATGATGTTGGTGGGGAATAGATCAGATTTAATATATGTCACACACTTATATGTCCTGGGACAGGAGACCCTGCTGATTGACTCTCCTTGAGTGGTCCACTGTACCAGTGAATGAGTGTGATTTAATTATTATGCTGTGATTCATGGCTTGTACTGAACACAGACAGAGACAATTCAACATGTCATACTGCCGTGAGGAGGGTGTCAGCCTGGGCTCCGTGTGAGCAGCATGTTATCGAGCCCGGCAGTGTCATTTTTCTCTCTCCGAGAGTGTCTGTGTGCTCTGTGTGTCTGGATCGTGCTTCCCAGGAGGCGGGCCTGTTGGCTGGCAGAGCTGCCCTGTTGTCGTCACAGTGCCTGGGGCAGCCTCTGGGACAATCTGGCCTCTCTGGAAGATCCTCTGCTGGAGCGACATCAGAGCTGGCATGCAAGAGGAAAACCAAAGAGCGAGGATGCTTTAAGAACAGCCAGAGCTGTCGAAACAAGACAAGGCTGAGCAATGAAACGGACAGAATCCCAGTTTGCACTGCGTCCTGGTAGAGGCCTGGAGGCACATAAGTCCAGCAGTCTCTAAGCAATCTGAAGGGTCAAATATGGTCGAACAATACAGAATGCTACTGTGCTACAGAAATGAAGCTAGTCAGGAACATTTCCTGATTCTTCTGACTGAATTTATTAGTCCTCATTCGAATACGTAGCTATAAATGCCCTTGAAGGTGCTCCTTGTACAGCCGGTGATATTTGCCTCCAGCTCACACCTGTTGAATCAATCTCAGTTTATCTGATTTCAGTGATGAGAGCAATCAAGGCTTTACTCCTGTATTAAAAGAAACTGTCTGGCACCATCTCCACTATAAAAACACCAAACCAAACCAAACAGATGGACCATCAGTACACTTTTACACATGAGAGTGACTTTGGAAATCAAACAGCAATGAAAGTTTAATTGAAGTTTGAAAATGTTTCAGTTATTTTAAGACCTTCACGCCTTTTGCACCTCTAAATGAGCGACTGTCTTGTAGGTGAGAGCTGGAAGTATTTGTGTTATTCTTCACTGGAGATGTCTCGCACAGATATACACATTAAGATTGTGATAAAAGGGATGTCATATCCTGCTCCAGTCAATATGACCAAGACCTCTGGGAAATAACCGACCTCATAAAAGCCATCTGTTTGTGCTTCCAGTCACCCACAGATTAATGAGATGTAGTAAAATGGCTCATCATTATTGTCTCATTACCACCTCGACTCAACTCAGAAGGAGGCTGCTTGAAATTGTCTGTACCTGCAGGTGTCAGAATGTTTTTTTTGCTTAAATTGTCCTTTGAGTCACATTTGAGTTTCAGTTTCTCTTTTGTTTGTTTGACTTTGGCTTTTAGTGCTCATCCTGTTCATCAAGTGCTCATTTCAAAAATCTAACGTTGGGTGAAACAGAAGACAGCTCAAATATAAGTCGATCTCCTGCAGTTGTCTTCAGTGAAATATACCCTCCAGCCCCATCACCAGGATGTATGGATATTTATGCCGTTGGGGGAGCTAGCAGCTAGCGAAGCCACAGACCACTGTTCAAGGCAAAGTTTCAACATTGTAAGCATGAAACGACGGACAATTTCCAGCCATATTTGTGGCAACAGACTCCACAAAGTGAAAACATGACCTTTCCCTAACAAGGTACAAGGTAATTTATTCGTCAAAGTAAAAGTTTGTAAACAACTTCATGCTATACAAATGACAGAACATGTATGCAGTTATACATACAGAAATATACTTAAAAGACATACTGCATCTTTTGAATCTGGGTCAGGGTGTATGTAAACAGCAGCAACAAGATGGTGATGATAATGTAGTCGGCATCTTCAAAAGTTCAACATCTAGGAAAGACTGTCCATCAAATCAGACTGTGTGAGCAGCAAGCATCGATGTTACAAACACAGAGTCCACCTCTCCTCTCCTTGAACAGCTGAATGTCAAAAAATGGAAAGTTTCGTGTCTGTGGTTTGCAGAAAAGTGCATTGCCAACATTCATGCTGATGATTGGGTTGCAATTATCTCAGCTGAACAACCCAGACAGGTGTTTTGAGTCTACAATGTGTGTCTTCATTAATCAAATTTCAAAGAATGTCCTCATGATAATGTTTACGTCCAATGGGTTATATAGGTTTATGACCATTTAAACATTTAATGGGCTTATCTGAAATCATTACTGCATGCAGTCATTTCTGCCTGTTGTTTCAGTGCTCTAAGGAGTGGAAGTTATAATACCAACTGCCCTAATGGAGGTCTGTAGATCTAAATAAATAGAATAGTCTGCATTATTTATTTTCATTTTATGCTCCTGTGGGATCCTGAGAAATATATTAAACCTCAGCTGAAGTAGCTAAACTGAAGCTGAGTGGCAATAAACGTTCCCGTTCATTACAGTATGCAATAATCCAGTTTACTGCAATAATGTCAATTAAAGGTCAGACTACAGCTGTGAACGTTGCATGGTAGTGTTAATGATTTTTGGAGAAGGCATCTTTATTCATAAACTAAAGCAGTTCACACACAAATTAAAGAAAAGAGAGAGAAATGTGATGATCACAGGAAGTATTTTCTGTGATCCTTTTCAGCACACACACTCCTACTTCAACTCCACTCCACCTCAAGTAGACATCAAATCGAGCAAAGTAAGTAAGAGTGAAGAGGCAAAACAGAAAGGTTAATCAAAAGAAGTAAGGGTTGCTTAGGTTAGCTTCTCTCACCTTAAGTACCATAGCAGTAATAAAGACCTTTCTCTAACATGAAATGTATTTGAGTGGAATAATAGTGTCCTCACCAGAAGGAAAGTCAGTGATTTTCTTGTTGTTTTCACACATAGTGCTTTTGTGTTGTTATTTCCTGGAAAATAAAAGCTTCTATTAAATGAACTGACACTGAACGGATGTGTGATAAAAGAGAAACAGGTACGAAGAAGTAGGAAGAAGCGGAGGAGATTAAAATCTGCATCTGTCAGACGGACAAGACAAAGGCTTCACTGTGGGAGATCACACACTGACTCCCTGAGTCACCGCATGCCCTGCGCACACACACACACACACACACACACACACACACACACACACACCCTGAGGTCACAGCCCATATTTACTAAGCCTCATCAGCAGAGTTGTAGTATAGGGGGCGGTGTGTATGTGAGTCGATGCGTGTGTGTATTTGGGCTGGTAGCACTTTTAATGGAAAATGCACATAGCCTATGTCACACAACACACACACACACACACACACACACACATATATACACTCACAATGCTGCAGGCTAGACTTTCTGAGCTGACTAACTTTGGCTTGTCACAGTTGCTGTTAGCCTGAGCAGAGGATCCGCTCAGGAACTGCTCACACGCAGGCTACGACTTACATGACATTGGTGTTCACGTGATGTCAAATTGTGTGTGTGTGTGTGTGTTTATGTGGTGAACCAACATGAGACAATGACGATGATCGGGTTAGAGTGGACAGCCACACACACACACACACACACACACACAC
>CAEMYA010002116.1:8791063-8815388 GCA_903131615.1 Diplodus sargus | reverse complement strand
CACACACACACACACACATATATACACACACAATGCTGCAGGCTAGACTTTCTGAGCTGACTAACTTTGGCTTGTCACAGTTGCTGTTAGCCTGAGCAGAGGATCCGCTCAGGAACTGCTCACACACAGGCTACGACTTACATGACATTGGTGTTCACGTGATGTCAAATTGTGTGTGTGTGTGTGTGTGTGTGTGTGTGTGTGTGTGTGTGTGTGTGTGTGTGTGAGCATGTGTGTTTCTGTGGTGAACCACATGAGACAATGACGATGATCGGGTTAGAGTGGACAGCCACACACACACACACACACACACACACACACACAGTAGCACTGTGACAGACATTCGTACATACTCCCCCATGTACAACACTCCCCTCGTCATTCATACACATGCATAATATGTTACTTTATCAAACATTTGCCTGCAGAGGCCATAATACTGACATCACAGTTGATTCTCCAGAGGTTTAAGTGCAGATGTAGATGCACAGGCAGGCAGTATTTTCTCACAACATGCAGTTGTGAAGCAGGAGACACTCATCACGCATTCGAGGCAAGAGCTGCATGATTCACATTCATCATGGTGGAGATATCACCGATGTGACAAAACGACGACAGCCGTGGTTCAGAGATTCTTTGGGTTAATGAATGCTTTTCACTTCCATCACTCGTCCCTCGTTTGTCAAATGTGGGATTTGCTTTGCTTGCCATTTCTTTGGGTTTGGTCGTCTGTATACTCAGATAAAGTGTGTCACTGCAGCTACAGCTTGCAATGTTTAGTGTGAACCACATGACAACCATTTACTGTTATCATTGTTATTCTGATTTAGATGGAGAGGGCTGGAAGTCTATATAAAAAGTAAAGGAAAGTCCGAAGGACTCATTCTCTGAATGTTGGTGCAAAAATGTGATGATCGCAAAAGTACGAAGCTGCCACAAAGAAAATAAAACAAACCTGAGGTGCTTCATGCAGCTTTTATACAGGCGGGCAGTGGAAGCACAGGGGAATAATTCTACAGCGGCCACTTCTTCCAACTGGTGAAAATGGCTGCCAGCTGATGAAACCTTTACCCAGGAGGAATTTAATATCAAGAAACAAATATCTGAAGGAGCAAAGGCCACAGACAGATATTTTTCAGACAACGCAGGCAGACTGACCTCAGCAAATAAAAATCTGACTAACACCACAGCAGAAGTGTTTGCACTGATGAGGTTAGTAATGTCTCGGTGCTGATACGCTGCACCGTCACATTACCTCCCACACAGCCAGACAGGCAATCAGCCCTTTGGTTATTTCAACCAAAGGACTGTTACAGTTGCAGCAGGAAGCCCACTAACACAGCAGCCAAATACTGGACAGTTCACTTCCAGTGATTCACACTGCTACAACTTCATTAATTAAGAATAGTGTTTAGTCACCTCTGAAGCAAAATCCTCTATTCCAGACATGGAGAGGTTTAGCCCTCCAGTGTAAATGTGTTTGTTAAAAAGAAAATGTTGACTACTGTTTAGTTGTGGCTTTGGCTTTGTGTTGAAGGGACATGGGCAAGACACCAAACCCCTAATTGGTTGGGATGGTGGTTCCAACAGTGTGTGTGAGTGTGTTACTGGGCCGCAGAGAGGCTGTTTGGATGGGAAGTGCTCTATTACCCCTCATGAGAAGGAGCTGGTTGGTACCTTGCATGGCAGCCTCTGCCGTTAATGTATGAGCATGGATGAATGTGCCATATGTTGTATTTTGTTTGTTTATCCATTGCTGAATATATTTAGCCAAATATATTTATAAATTCAGAAGGATTCGTAATGCTTGCTCAATATTTGTGGACTGAAGTTAATTCAAATTGGCTCGTACTCCTCAACATTGGCAAAATTCTGATTTGAAATATATATATATATTTATATTTTTATATATATATATATATCTATATTTTTACTTTTTCTACCTATCTCGCAAATCTATCATGACAGGCTTCAAGCTATACGCTGGTGGTCGAGCAGAGAGTTGTGTAACCAATCAACTACCATCGATTCTGGTAGTTAAGACTGGGGGATAGGTGTGATGACCGGCGAGAGAAGTGACTGTAATATCCAAACTGAGCAGGTCTACACCATGCTTCTTGTATTTACAGAGACCAAACATTTCCCCCAAGATCAACCACTTGCTGACAAGGGTAAGAAAAACTGCCCTTGAACAGGAAGAAACCTCAAGCAGAACCAAAGTCAATCGTGGGCAACTGGTCTACCTAAATCGGCTGAAAAATAGTTCATCTAATCCCTCGCCAAATTTTTTGTAGAAGTGCCCGACCTTTCCCAAACAGTTTCTAAGGACAACCTCCCAGATGGTGATTGTGTTAAACAAAGCACCTGTGGTGTCAGGTTAGGCCTGGAAGAGTCCAATGAGTCGACACTGCTCTCATGGTTCTCAGTGGAATATCAAGCTTCAGAGACCATTAACTCCTCTTAACATAAAGACAGCAGAGAGAAAAGGCTCGTCTGAAGAGTCTCTCAAAATTTGAAAATAAAAAAGCCCAACATCTCTAAAACTAAAAAATGAACACATTAAACCTTGTTTGCTTAGAACTGTGTATCTGTACACAGAGTCATTCACTCAGACCGCAAAAAAAAAACAACACACAGATATCAGAGTAGTTTCAGGCAACACATTTAAATCATGGTCAGTTGTTTGTAGAGATTTAAATATATGGTTATTTAGTGCACTGCAACGAACCAATTTGCAGATGTAACTGAACACTCTGTACCTTATCCCGCAATTCCCATCGGTTCATATCGTTATTTCAACCTGTCTGTAAAACAGACAGGGTGAAAACAGAGTGATAAATGATACATGCTGTTCCTTTTTGGGGGCGATCTGCCCTCCATAATGGATCAGCTTTTTGCTTTTTGTAAGCCAGTTGCATAAGATAACAAGTATGCCTGTAGTAAATTAGGTTGTTTGGACAAAATCTGATCTACCAAATGGCACAAAATCAAATACATCTGATATGTAGTTAAACAGAACATGTAACTAATTGAGTAAAATGTGTATTAAATGGGGAAATAATTAGAGATGAGCTTATAAAACTTTTGTTGATTCTTACATTCAAGCCTTTCTTTCTCAGTGTGTCTGCCTGGAGGCTGTTATCTCAGTCATACTCTCCATGGATCAGTTAGATCAGGGTTAACTGATACAATTGTAACATTAACCCTGCAACGTGTGAGCTAATTCTGCCCCCAAACGAGAGTAATGCCAGCCTCAGGCTAAAGTCAGTGTTAGTCACTGTTAACGCAGCATGCCAGAGGCAAAGAGCTTCTCAGAATGAAGTTGCCTCATGGCGATAATCTGCTGGAGGAAGTGATGCGATTGTCTTATTCCCTGTTTGTTTATGATTTCTAGGATCCAGAAAACATTGACTAACACTGTCTGTGTGTTCACTGTGTGGGTTAAACCGCTACGTTTGTAAACACCACAAGATGTATGACTCGAACACAAAGGCATAGGTAACACTAGTCTCCTCTTTGATGTATAGCTCAACGCTACACCGAGCTTAATGCAAATAACATGTTAATCCCTGGGGACTAGCGTCGGAGCTAACAGAGCACACAATAGCTGTCAAAGGAAGACACACATGCTGAACATGTGTGTGTCAATAAATGGGTTTTGTGTTTCCGCTTGTGTGTTTTTGCTATTTGTGTATGTTTATCAAGATGCAGACAGGCTGTTTGAGTATTTTCTGTGTGATGTATGAGGGGGAGACTGGTTCTGTCAGCTGTGAAAATGAATGTACGTTTGGGCTTTCAGTCTTTCTGCCATGCGTAAAGTGAGCAGCAAAATTGGCTGATTTGTTTGTGTGTTTTGCAGTGTGAGATGTGTTGTGCGTGCGGTGCATACGTTGCATAATGTGGAAAGCATTATGTACGCTGCAAAATTGGCAACTGTGATCTATACCGGATATGTGTGCATGTATACAAATGGCAACAATTGTTGACATTGCATTTTACAATATAATTTTATGTTAATCGAATCTGCGTGTGTGATTTTCTTTTGCTCGCGAGGAAACATTTGCATAGAAAGATCTGTCAGTGCGAGGTCGTTTGATGTGTCAAGGCTTGTTGAGAAAACAGGATAAACCGAGAAAAAGTTTAACAATTAGAGAAGTAAACATTATGGACAGACTGTTCTTCCTCTATCCTAGTCTGTTAGACTCAGCCCACTACATGTTGTGTTTAATACCATCTGAGGGTTGGACTGTTGCTGACAGCTTAGAGCCAGTTGGGGGGCATCAAACTGTTTTCTTCTGCCTTCATCATATCTCCCTCCCTAAATCCTGGGATAGAAGTAAGGTTCGGAGAGAAGTCTTCCGGGCAGTTGGACAGAGTTTGGAGAGGTCACATAATCCCAGTCTAAGACTTTTCCAAGTTTTCTGCCAATGATGAGATGAGTGAGGAAGTTTATCTGTTAAAAAGACTGTAGAAGCAGAAGAAGGCTGTGCCTGGTGGCTCACTGTTAGAGTGGCTAACTTAAATGCAAAGCCACTTTTTCATTTCCGAATGCGATGTAATCTGGAGGAGAGTTAAGGACGCACCTAAAGCTTAGTTCCATATAAATGCACGGATGATTTGTTGTTTTATAGTTAGCGTAAAACAACCTTGAAGTTGAAAAATGAGCCTCATATAAGAAGCAATACTAAAATAAAAGCCGGAAAAGTCACGTGAGATATCACGTAGATAGTTGTTGCCAGAGAAGCGTTCCACCTTAACTCTCTCTTAATGTTACGTCGCATACTGAGATCGATACTTCTCGGGTTGCCATGACGGCTGCGAGCGAACAAGCGACTGCTGAGGTGAGTTGTTCAAAAACCTTCTTTTTAGCAAACTCTGTGTACACAAACAGTGTTCTCAATGCTCGTGTTCATGTGTAGTGTGTGTCGGGCTTTCTTAGTGTTTTAAAAAATGCTAAAATAGAATTTGCACACTTGTGCACTCCCATTGAAAATGAGCTTGACCCAAAAACGAAAATATGGTAAATCTTAAAAATGCCTCTTTCACTGTAATTATGCTTTTACACAAAGATTTGACTCATATACATTCACAAAAAAAGCCTTAGTTGCATTTTGGCAAGAGTTTCACTTTACGCATGTAGCCCTGTTGTAATAGAAATGCAAATCCCTGCTGCACTGAAGTCAGTGCGAGTCAGGCTGATCCAGCACATGTGTATGAAAAAACCCAACTGTGGATAGTCAGCTGCATTTAGAGACAGTAGTCAAATATAAAACAGCTTAGTGCCTTACACCTAGAAAGTAATTAAACCCGTGTATCTATTAAGATTCTCAGTCATCCAACTCATTGGATATCTAGAAGTGCTGAGTCGAAGGAATTGGCTGTTTTGTGTTTTGCCTTTTCAACCAGGAGGATTCATCTGGAGCCATTAACATGCCAGAGACTCCCAACCATTCAACAGAACAGATGAGACCTGGTGGAGGAGTAGAAAAACGTATTTACAACCCAACAGCATGTCCATTCAGCTTTGACTTAGCACTTCAAGATCACTTAAACCCTTGTGATTACCCGTCACGACCATTGCTCACTTGAGTATCTTTAAACGAGGTTCACTCACCCAGCAAGAATGAACAAAGTGGCAGTGGCTTTATTTTCTTTTAACTGACAGTTGACACATGATTCACCTTTTTTTGTCACGGCTTTGCTCATATAGAAACTATAAATTACATTTGTAGCCTTGTTTGATGAGAGAAACAGTCTTTTCATGCACAGACAAAATTGCCAATAGGCGGCAATAATCCTGTCCTGTACTTTGAAGCCATTATTTTATACGCCGTCATCATGTGGAAAGATTGAGTATGAAAAGGCGTGAAGAAGGAGGCTTATGTTTAAGCTGTCAGATACAGAAGGTTGGTGAGAATGATGGTGAATGTAGCAGCATCAGGAGATGAAGGCTGTGACAATGAAGTAGTAAGACACATTCACTGAGCTTAAGACCGACACAAAGAGGGAGGAGCGCTTAAAAACACAAATACATGTATAACCAACAAAGCAGTACAGTACAGAACTTGTGCACAGAAACAAGTTAATAATCTCAAGGTTAAAAACATAAAATTGGTCTCAGTTTGTGTCTCACGTTGTGTGAAAAAAATCCAGAGAAGAAAAGGACATTTTCCGACAATGCCCCAAATCTAACTTTAGCTGATTCTGCTGATCTATTCTTCTTCATTTCCTCTTCTTCATTTTTTCTTGTAGTTTGTTTCTGTGTCCTCTCTGCCCCGCCCCCTCCTCCTTTCTCATCTCAAATCTCCCCCTCTGATATTGTCATTTCACCCTTATCTCTATTAGGGTGCTTTGAAAACAGCGTAATCGTTGTGATAGACAGCAGGAATTGTTTAAACTATGTATTCACGATGATGATGATGGCACAGTCCCTGCAGAGGCTAATTTATAAGCACAAAACTCTGCAATTTCTAACACTGTATACACTCTTGCTCTGCTGAACATACACGATGGGAAGCATGTCGTGTTCAAGGCCAAGGCCACACAGCGTGTGGGACAGTCTGTGTGTGGGAAGGTGTGGGAGAGGAGATACGGCAGGCATGATGAATGCCCGGGCATAAAAAAATATATATATTCACTCCCAACCTTGACTACACACACACACACGCACACTATTCACTGGCATTAATAAATATAAAATTCTTGCCCATGAATACAAGTGTGAAGTTTACCTTCGTTTAACGGTTTTGTCAATTAGAGCACAGACCCTTATCTCCCTGTGCATGTTTGCAGACTTCAGCATTATGCAAATGAGCAACAATGTGTCCAAACGAAGTGCAGATGTATTCACCTTCTGTTGATCCGAGTGGCAGCCGAACAGCAAACCAATCTGATCCCCGAGAACCACAGTCCAGCTGTCAGAGAGCTGTTACAGACTCAAACCAAGGGCATGCAAAAAGCTTGCTGTTTCCAGGCAACAGCACACACATCCACGCATCATTGCCACACACACACACACACACACACACACACACACACACACACACACACACACACACACACACTATGAAACCATCGGAGAACAAAGCCATGATCACTGACGACGTTTGAAATTATTCTGAGTGCTGCATATTTTTCTAAGAGCATATTACTTTTCTCTCTGCCTCGATGCTCACAGCAGACAGGGGAGTCGTAGGAATAACAGGTAAAACTCTCAAGGAACCAGGAATGTGCTGACCTCCAAACCCCCAAAGAGAACAACACGAGATCTTCTCCCTGGGGACTCTACACCACCACTGAGCTGGTCCAGTTCAATAAAAGTCTGACATGTGCAGAAAAGAGACACTTCTCTGTATCTCTGTGTTTCTCTGGCTGTCCACTGAAGAGGCAGGAGGGAAAATATTCACATGTATTTTATTCCTGCCCTTCTGGCAAAAGCATACCCTGCAGTCACTGCAGTCCTCTGAGAGTTTCCTTTCCAACAGCCAGAAACTCTGAACTGTCACAGCTCTGAATGTAAACAGACTGATTCTCTTGTCTAAATGGAGTTTGGTGACCCAGACGACTCAAAAAAAGGTGCTGTTCAGACTGGAGCTCTTCATCTTAGAGGGGACGGTCCGAGCGGTCGTCTTCATTTCGGCATTCTTCTTTCAGCTTCTAGGATCTACTTTATGGTTATTTGAATTGAAAGAGATATTTGTCTATTCACATTCCATAACATACAATGTTGTTTATGACATTGCATGCAAAAGCCTGTAAGACACATCGTAAATCCAACACATCCTTATACCACAATGTGTGAATAGGCTGATTACCAGTTATTCTCGTATATTCGCTGTTTGGTTGAGTTTAGGCAAGAAAACAACTTGCTACATCTGTCTTAGACAATGGAGTCTTGATACTTCGGTATCTTTTGCACGATGGCAGCGGGGTGAACAGACTATAGCTGGGGTGGGTGTCGTCTTTTAGTATTTGCTGCTCCACGAGACATCTAATTTCCAGATGTCACTACGTTATTAAATCTTTTAAAAACTCACCGTTGACTTCTGGTTTCGCACTGAATACGAGCAGCTGTCTGCCGAGTGAAATTCCTCTACATGTTTAACCTGATGCTCCATCCCTTTCCCCTTCTCCCTATGCAGACTTTTTTTGCACTTTAAACTACTTTGCCTCACTTCCTCCCTTGCAGCCATAATAATTACTGCAGCTGCTAGAGATTTCTACAAGAATCATAAATACGGGCTGTAATAAGCTGCTGTCACAGTCGACCTTATGGTTGTTTTATCTGATGAGGACGGGCTGCTGAAATAACATCTCTGTATCATCGGGGTGGACACAGAACTGGTCAGACAGTTTTAGGGGCTGTGTCTAGTTTCTCTCCATTGCTGCCCTGATATAAATTCCACACAGACCAGTGAGCCGCATGTGCGTTGAGAATATGTGATTTTCCAAACAGGCAAAAACGAAACTTGCTTTTGTGCAAAGTGTGTCAATGGAGTATCTACAGTACGAGGGTTATTCTGGTGTCAGGTTCGGATGCAATTCAATGATTTAGTCTCCTGCTGTGTAGCTCTGCGTACCCTGCTGGGTAACTTTTTCAAAATGTGCCAAAATGTGTTGAGTGTATTGAACTGTGAACATTGAATTGTCCGTGTAACTGAGTGGAGCTCACTGTATCACTTCAGCCATTGTTTTGTTTGTTATTTCATTGCTATTGATCCAGTTTCTCACACATTTCCTGCTCTCAGGAGTGACTATTAGGAGAAAGCGCCAGAACAGGAAGTCTGGACACTGAGATACCTGCCTTGAAAGGGGAAGCAAGTGTTTATGTAAATAAGTGTGTACTTTCCATTAGTTTGAAACACAAGCCCTGTCCATGCATGATTCCTGACCATCATATCGGGAAGTGGAGGGGAGGGGATGCTAGTGCAGTTACTGGATGCTATGATATTTTTTGAGGAGGCCTCTGGGTAATTTCCAGACTTGTTTGTGGCGACAAGGACCTGATATATTTGACAGGAAGTTTCAACATCTCCGGCTGTGTCTGTAACGAGAAAACCAGGTATTTTTAAACAAGACTTCAGACATTTCCAGTCGTGATTTAGGCGACCAAACCAGGTATTTTAAGCCAAAACATGATCTCTTCCTTACTGTAACCAAGTGGTTCTTGTGTCTACACCTAATTAAACCTGAAGAAATGTAGTTGTGACATGTAGGCTATGTATGGGAAACTTTAGAGGAGGATGTTGGTACTGGACGGTGCAGCAAGAACTGTAGATACTGTAGCATGTAATCGACCGAACCCTGCACTCAAAGGAAGTGCACCTTTTCATTTTCTCCTCTTTATCTGAAATGCCGCTGCACTGAAAAAAGAAAAAAACAGACAGGTGTGAATCTAAATGTGACAGCAAAGCGAGAAAATACAAGACAGGAGAGACAGATAATAGAACACTGGAGAGAAAGGAGGAGAAAAGACTTCACTTTAACTCATAACACAAACTGAATAGAAGAAGATTATTGGAAGTTTCCAAATTGCTGCCCTGTATTCACAATACACACAGTCACCACAATCAAGTGACACCCACGCTGCCCTTTCTTTATGACATGGCCTTTATAAGGATGAGTCAGTGTGTGTTCTCGTATTATCTTCTTAGGACCTTTCAAAGGAGGACATTTTACTAAGTGAGGATATGCTGTCCAGTTCTCAGTTGATTATGGTCCGTTAAATGGCTCGGAAAAGATGGCGGTTTGGGGGATAATGGTGAAAACTTTCATCTGAGGAACAACATAACAGAGAAGTCTTCACTGTTACATAAATGGAACATGGAGATTTAAAGTGCGACTGACGTCGGCTGTGTATGAAACCCACCTTTGTTTTACATTTCACTGAGATGATGTCACACACAACAACAGCCTCTTTATTTTAATCATTTATTCAATTATTTTCATAAATCACTGAACTCAACAGTTGCATAAATGTCTCTTTCATAACAGCATGAGCCGAGCTGAAGGCAATGTTTTCTTTTTGTGGTACAGCAAGCAAAAAGCCAGCCAGGCAGTCCTTCAGGGCCCGTGTCCACATAACGTTTTCTTTCAGGCAGAAAAGCGCTGGCGGGTCTGGGATGATGATGATGGTATTTGTTTTTTATTTGACATTGAGACATCAGAACAGGGAGGATCAGGCTGCATGAAATGATCCAACCAGAAGAAGAGCGACGGTGGCGTCACCAGCATCCTGCTGCAGCAGACACACACTGCTCACTGAGAACAAGTGAAAAAAGACGCTTGTGCTTGGAAAAAAATAATCAATGCGGATACATATCTGTCTTTTTGCATGGTCACAGGATGCTAATCCACACTTCAAAAGCCTTGAAAGTGCCGCCACTGTTCAGTTATCATGATAATTTGCTACTTTATGACAGTTCATCAAGCACAGGAAGTCACACCCATAACCTTTTCCTAAGAAACCTCCACTGGAAACTTGTGGATAAAGGATCTCTGATTACAAACATTGGTCCAAATGTATTTGCGTCCCTGTATCCTTCCTTGAACATGTGGTAACCCCAACCAAGATCATTTGTGACTCTAAGTTTGCATATAATATGTAGCAGGCGACAGTTTGAACAAAGTCTCAAGTCTTCATGATGTACCAACACGTCTTGCTCGCCCCATCCTCACTATTAGTAGTTAACAGATACATGTCAGTCTTCCTCCATTCCAGTGTTAGAATAAGTGCATAGAAATGGATGAAATGTGACAATTTTCAAATTGCTTTAACACTGCATAAAGGTTTTTTTTCTTCATTTTTTTATGCTTGGCTG
The DNA here is from genome assembly GCA_903131615.1 of Diplodus sargus. Taxonomy (NCBI): domain Eukaryota; kingdom Metazoa; phylum Chordata; class Actinopteri; order Spariformes; family Sparidae; genus Diplodus; species Diplodus sargus. Next base: position 8,804,568 of record CAEMYA010002116.1, on the reverse strand, counting down.
CTTTAGGGGGGGAACTGATAATGAGATGCTCAAGGCTTATTGGAAAAACAAAATTGCAGGAGGAGAATTGACGACTCTGTTCCACTTAATATTATTTAAAGCTTCATTCCACCAGAAAGGCTGCAGAAATAATGATGAAAGCATTCTTTGTCTCATGATTATCTCCTTTGTCCTGGTGGAAGAGGAAACTGCTTTAATTGACCAACGTATCTGGATGTACATTCTTTGAAATCGCCAATCTTCACGGGAGGAAATAACTTTGAAATAGCGACCTCTCCCTCCCTCTCCCTGCATGCTTCATTACGATGACTACTTGTAAATCTGATTGTGTTAATATAAGAATGTGAACCTGCTGCAACTGTGTGTGTGTGTGTGTGTGTGTGTGTGTGTGTGTGTGTGTGTGTGCTTATAAATATATATATATACATAGACAGACAATTAACAGTGAAGGTCCTATTTCCTGGGAAGCAAAGTTTAGCCATAAGGGCTGTTGTGAGATCTGCAGACACAGAAGGAATACGAGCTAAATGTTTTGGGTGTAAACACACACACATGCACACAAACACACATATACAAACACACACACACAGACACACACACACACATACACACCTGCATAAGCATATAGGATACTTAACAATGGAAAGGAAAGTACACAAAGAAGCATGCTCAACACGCGGATTTACAAAGTAATGATTTTCCCACAGTGTTGTAGGATTAGTAATAAGATTCTGCAGTGATAGCATCTTAGTGCAGGTGGAGGGGAATGAAACTCTCTTGCTTTATGAATAATATCTGGTTTGCAACACTGCAGAAATAAAACAGATATGTTCCTTTTTCTCCAGGCAGCATTGTTAATAAGGTGCAACTAAAACAAATAACTGGTAAAAACTTGCTTCTGTACCACTCGAAGAGGATGTTGGTTTGTCTCTGGTTGGTCATTTGGTTTGTTCCTTTTCAACATGGGGGTTGGATAATTCCCAAATCCTACTTAAAGGGATAATGTGGGTCTTTAGATGTGGATGTTTGAGGTACATATCCCTTGTCAGTGAATCAGCTGCAATAGAGAATATTAATTCCTTACCTTGTATCCATGATCCATGTTGCAACATGTCACTTAGGAGTATATAGGCTACAATAAAGTATATGATTGAGTATGTGCAGTTTATAAAGCAGAATTATCAATCCAAGATGAAACACCAACATGGATTTATCAATAAACAGCACAAGTTAACATAGTTTTTAACACCAAGAATGATAAATGTATTGTTTTGACAGTAAATTCTAACTCAAATGGATGATATCATTATGATCATTTGATGAACGATAGAAACACACAAACACGCAAAATCCACCTGACACAATGTCTTCACTAAGCTTTTTTCTACAGAATAACATCGCATAGAAACCATTTCCTACAGTTTTTTTGTGTGTCCGTCTAACATACAGCAGTAACAGGTCGTAAACATCCAGTGTCCAAAAGCTGCTGACGCAGCCTCACCGATGGATGCTCATATCGTTATCATTATAGTTAGCATTAGTGATCGTTCTCGGTGCAGACGCCCCTTTAGACTGACGATATTTCAGGGCCATCGTCGGGGACATAAATTCTCACCTGCACAAGCCTCTGTCGGGTAAATGATCTATGAGTCCAGCAGACTAGACTAACATTCAGCAAAATAACCTCTCTGTCTGTGCTGCATGAGGATGCAGAGAGGGGGAAGGCAGGTTAACAAGGGGGATGTATTTTGGTAATTTTGCTAACAAGAGGGATGGTGCTGCTGATGCACCGCGACCTCTTCAGCCGCACTGTGACTGCATAAGTCTGAATATAATAATTTTGTTTGTCATGAGATTTATTGGCTGCATAATTCGCTCAAGTGTGACATTGTTGATCCTCAATAAAACACATGACTTGCCAGGAACAGCGTGACATGGGCTGTCCACCGCAGTGCAGAGTATATGTGAATAATAGTCTTCTTTATGTATCACGTCCACATTTCCACTGATTTGTTTCCTCTTTCAAATCAAGGATTTTGCTGCATCATCGAATCCTGCTATTGTGTGGTCCGGGTGAGCAAATCTAATTTCATCTGTGAAAGCAGGGGCACATGTACAGTATACACAACATAATGGTATTATTTCTCTTTGTTGTGGGGGAGTTGCTGTGGGTTATTGCTTGACGCACTCATGCATGCGCACATGCTCCATTACAGTTACAGTAGTCCATCATTCCAGATGATCACATTTACATGAAGGCCATAAAGAAAAGACCACCGATCACTGTTTTTGACTTCTCATTTCTCCTACGAAGCTCAGTCTCATCTCTTCATTTATTATTCTACAGAGGACACATGGTAGCAATGCTTGAAGCCAAGACTTGCCTCTGCGCTGAAGCTAATACTTAATATGCTTGGATCAATGAGTGTCACTTGTGTTCCCCTTGTCTCCACTTGCTGCCCATTCTTTCCACCCTCATTTAAACTCATTTCATTCTCTCCTTGTAATCATATGCCCTTTGCCGATCTGATCTGTTTCCTCCGTCTGTCCAATTCTGCCTCTGTAATTCTGTCTGTTCACCTACTCCCTCTGCCTCCTCTGTGTGCTCAGGGGGTAATGAGGTTGGCAGCCGAGGCAAACAGCAGAGCCTCAGTGTAATTTCGCTAAAACGTTGAACTCTGACTAAATAATCAGGCTTGTCGTTAGTGAGCTCTGCTTAAGTCCTCCATTCTCTATTTTAAAGTTCAGGAGGACAAACGCTGTTTGCAGGTTGTATCTCTCTGCTGCGAGGAGAGAAAGACGCCAATGTCAGTAGTTATAACAGGATTTTACAACACGTAGTTTTGACCAAGTTGTGACTGGTCAACTAGATCGTGATAAGATGAGTATATCAGCTTAACCTTGGTCACGTATGTTTGTCGTATGAGTTCGGTACAACAAAAAAATGGGAATATGCTGAGAGTTAAAATGTATTTTTCAACCCAGTTGCCAAACCAAAGGTTAGCAAAGGATATTTTTTCAAGATCACAGATAAGTTAAAGCTATTTTCTATTTCTCCCTTGTCGTGGCACTGTTTTTATGCTCTTGTTAGGTTTGGGAACAAAAACCTCTCCGTTATAGTGAGGAAAGCATTACGGTTTGGCTCAAAATACCGACTTTAAAACACGGCTGGAAATTGCCCTGAGTTCTCCTTGAAAATATCCTATAGTGTCGTACGTAATCTTGAAATGTCCTGGTCCCTCATAAAAAATATCCAGTCGTTTCACACTTACAAATACATAAACTCAGACTAGGCTGGTGGTTGCCAACTGTGGGATTGAGGGTCAAATCGAGACAGGAAGCTACCAGTAAGGAGCTTTCTAAAAATCACACACTTAACAAAGTTAAATTAAGTATTGCACCTTGATTGCTCACAGCAAAATGAAGCTAAAGCTCAGGGGAAACTTGGCTTTTAAGGCTTGGCACAGCTGAAGCCACTTCTCTAAACGAGGAACCCCACCCAGCAGCCAACAGAGCCCTCTGAGCCAAAGTCCTACAACGTGATTTAAAGGGCCTAAAAGTACCACTTCTACTGCTCTAAATACAGAATAAGTGATGTGTCTGTGGGGGTGATAAGTCTATTGCTCAATGTCACAGACGCTACTGTTATTCAACTGGGTCATAAAATTCTCAACAACTTTCAGGGGGCAAAAAGTGGCTTGCAAAAATGTACTCTGGCTAAACAGTTTTGAATGCTATGACCATTTCATAATGAGAATATTCTGATAAATGACAATGTTGTTTTTTATGTTGTCTGATGTCTGATATCAGTGTCTTAACTATCTAAGTCTGTTATGGACAGTCAGAAGAAACATGCTGATATGCTGTGTTTATTTGTGCTAAATTAAAATAATTACTTCAATCGTCATAAGCTGTGCAGCCATAACAGTAACACTACAATGCATTTCATTATTCTTGATGGTCTTAATGAGTGTTAAATGAATTATTCATTATCCTCATATAAACTCTTAATTGACTCTCGTGGCTGTATCTCCTCAAATCTTTCTTCTGGCTTTCAAAGGCTTTTTTGTTGATGAAGCTTTAATGGTGGGCAACATTTTTAGATAATGGGAGATGAGAAATACTATTAGCAGGCAGGCTGCTGAGAAATGAAAAGAAAAAAAACAGCTAAGAAGGAATCCAGCATGTATTAGTGACAAAAAAAACAAATCAGCGAAGTGCTCTGAAAATGTTGTGGGTAAAAAAAAAAACATAGCCTGTGTTTTGGCCTCAAGTGAAATTCCGTGTGTCATATTACCGAATATGAAAACAATGTAAATGGAAGTAATGTATTATCGAGACCTTAAGTGATGCAGATCCAAACAGAAACAGGCTATTTATTTTGTGCATAATTTCAGCAAAAAGTTCCACATACCAACTGAGAGTTTGGAATGGTGTTGACATTTCTTGTAGGCTCATATGGACCAAACGAGCATTGAAACAAGCTGCTTATGCAACAAAATTAATGTTATGTGAGTGACACATACATTACATTACATAACGTCATTTACTTCACTTGGAAAATGTAAATTACGACGCAAACTAAACTGGTATTTTAATCCAAAGTATGATCTCTTGCTAAATCTAGGTCGTTTTTGTGCCTAAAGGTAAACTGTGACCATTTGCAGTTTATAAAAGAACAAAAGTCAGAACATGTCATAATATGTGAACTATTTGTCAGCATATTTTGAAATTAAGCCCTTCAAGTCAAAAACTGATGCGAGCTTCATATTTAAAACTTACAACTCAAGTTGTAAGTGAGAAAGGTGTTGTCACAGGACTTGTGTTGGTCAATGTCCACATTGTTGTATTTATTTAATGCCTTGAGCCTGTACAGCAGGAAGTTTCTGATCCAGCCTTTCCTAAATGAGGTTAAACATCTGATTAATAGTGAGTTATCTCTGGATGTGTAGCTTTCTGGAAATAGACTAAACTGCCTTGAAACCAGTGTCATAAATGAAACCTTGGTGTTCCTCATTTATCCTCTTTTTACCATTACAACCTTCGCCATCAGTGTATTGATTCCTGCCTGTAGCCATGAGGATAATGATCACAATGATTAATGGATTACATGAAAGATACTGAGCCAGCAGCGTGCAGGTAATGTGTCAAACGTTGAGTTCACAGAGCTTAAAGAGGAACACAACCTGATTCTAGAAATTTGGCAGGTTAAACACATTTCATGTAACATCAAATTCAAAGTGATTTCAAAGTAGAATTGCAATATATTCAAGCACCAATACAATACTATCTGATGGTTGTTGGACACTGAGGGTTTTGGACCGGAGAGTGAGCTGTTAACAAACACTGGTCCAACATGGCACAGAGGCAAACTGACCTATATTTGAAATCTAATCAGGCAAACAGCGCACATCTGTGAGAGCTGGATAGTGTTAGAACCAGCGAATGAAACACCTCTCATTCAAACCATTTCTGTCACTTCCAGAACATGTGGGCATGTTTGTTTGTAACAGATGCGCACAGAGAGAAAGTGAAAGAAAAATAAGGACAGCCTGTTGCCTGTTGGTTAGATTTTGACATTTTTTGGAGACAGGGGGTTTGTTGTAACTGATTAATTGTGTGTGCTAATGGAGATAAAGTTTTAGCTGGAGTTCAGGAGCAAGACCACATCACTAACAAACCTCACCATGGCTCATACCTGCCTCTCTCATTTCTGGTGCCTCACCCTCCCACCCCTTCTTCTGTCTTTAACCCGGGAGCTACCATTGATGTCTTGCCTCTTGCCTTCTTCAACATCGTACTCATATTCCACCTCAATAAATATATCATGTGCATGTCATTGATGATGTGGTCCTTGATCGAGGAATATATAGGCTGCTATCCTCATTATATTCATTTTATCTTCCACACAGTCTCGGTTTCATCTCCCATCTCGTTCCTATCAGCATGTTTCAGCCTCAGGGGAGGTATTCTGCAAAGTGAGTGGGGCTAAGTGAAGACAGGAAACAAAGGACAGGAAGGAGGAAAGAGACGAGTGAAGATGCGACACTTCTGAACAACCCTTCTGGAATCACTGTTATCGGAGTGAAGGGGTTGTGTGCTTGTGATGCTTGCAGCTGTATTGTCTGGAGCATTAGTTCTCAGCAGGGTTTCCAATGGCAAATTTGTCTCAGGCGAGGGACAAGTCAAAGAATGATTCATTTACTCCTTTGGGAAGGCACCGACAACCCGACCTCACCCTGTGGGGAAACAAGCTCCCTCTCCTGGAGCCAGGCCCAGTAGGTGGTGAGGGATGTCAAGCTGCGTAGATACACTGAATTGCCAGATCTGGTCTTCTTTTTAGGGGTTGGATACCAGAATTGCCAAGGGTAAGAGACAGGAGTGTTGGTACATGAATAAGGCCTGAGATGAGCCAGTTTGGCTCTGCGAATGAGTTGATCATCTCAGTGTGACCACCTGTTACAAATTATATGGACTGCCAAAAAGGTCATAATCATCTGATGAACTGTCTGTCAGATGTGAAAAGCATCCAAAAATCAGACAGACGGACTCAAATTGCAGGTCTGAGAACATGGTGACATTAACATTTAAGACATTAATGGTGCACTGATGTTAGATTGAATTCAACTTTGTGTCACGGATATCAAAAAAGGACCAAAGTGAGGACAAGGACAAATAAGCTTTGATGATGAGCTGATGACCAATGTCCAATAATCCAAAATGTAAATAACAAAAATGTAGGCAACAAGGAGAAAATGACAGTAAAGAAAACTAAACTGTATTACCGTACTGTACTGTATTTGAGGACAAACCATACAGTCATGGGGAACAAATCCAGCGCACAGGGAACACAAGACGAAAGGACGCAGGATCAAAACAGGCGAAACCAACAAAGGCTAATGACTGTAAATAAATAAAAACTAAATTAACAAGGGGATGACGGAGAGAGGTGGAGAAACACAGGTGAGGGGAATGAATAGAGGAAAGCAGGGAGAGCAGGGAAGGAATTAAAGAGCACGGGATACAAACTGGACACTAGGAAACCCACAATGACACCTGATATTCAAATTAGCACCTTTTACAGACTGTAAACCGTTTTGACAGGACAGAAATATGAGCTAACAGAGAGTCATTCAATCCAAACATGAGGAGGTAACTTTTAATAACCCTGCTCTCCCCTCTTCCTTTTCGCTCTTAAATAAAAATACTCTTATCCAACGGTTGCTACTATGAACCACAAGTAATTACTACACCGCCAAGCTTTCACCACCTATTTGGTGCAGAATGGATTTGACTGTCCTACTTTGGATCAGAGCACAGATAACTGAAAATAGCAGGAATGAAAAATAAAAAACAACATTTAACTGCTCCCAGCTGAATGCAGCCCCTGGCTTTCCATAAAAGAAAGTTGTTTTTTTCTTTTTTTTATTTGTGCTGAAAACTTTATCGTAAGTGTTCAAGAAAGTTGTGCAATAATAAAAGACCATAGAAAACAAACAAACCTCCGGTGTACTGTAAGTGAACCTGATGTGAGAACACATCAGAGAGCTACTTTATGATGCAATCGTGGACAATAAACATGACTTATCCATGAAAGTTCCCCTATCTATTTAATTTTTAAAACATAAATGTACGATGCACTAAATTAACACTGTATCTTTAATATGACAAGCTTTTAACACCGGCTGAGTGTGTCTAGCGAAACGAGCTTCATGCCATTTGTGGTTGGGAGCAGGTTTAAGGAGGCTGAGTTGGCGAGAGAGACTCTCCACACTGATTCCAGCCTCTGGTCATTGACTAGATGGCCATTTGGCAGTCAGTCACTGACACATATGAATTATCCACTGGCTTCAAGTGAAATCAAAAACATCCAAAAAGACTTGCACACACAACCAATATGAGAGGGAACCAGTGTGACAGCCGTGCAGACGCACAATACTTATTCACAACAATACAGAAAAATGTTGACAATCACCAAACGCATTCACACTGGCACATTAGAGCGCAACCAATGTTACCAAGAACAATTGAGAAACAGAACTGGATTCAACAGAACAGACAAAAGTGTCGAAATCATTCGAATAAATATCCTAATTTGTTTTCTGTATATTTAGGAAACACAAGAACATGTGGCGAAATGTCAACACAAGGTGCAGTCAGGCAAGTGAGAGACTGTGTTGCATAGCTGGATAAGAGGGACAAAGGTAGAAGTAGAGGCTGGTGTGTGTGTGTGTGTGTGTGTGTGTGTGTGTGTGTGTGTGTCTAAAACATCCAATTCCATTAAGTGCTGGCTGGACAATGCTTTCTCATCTGAAGCATGAAGAGGGAGACAGAAGAATACAGATTACCGACTAAATGAGCCTGCACACACACACACACACACACAGACAGACACACACACACACATACACACACATGTCTTATGTCACTGGCTATTCATCATGTAGACCTCAACGTATAGTGTGTAACATTTGTATTCTGCACACGTACACCCACCTGCCATTAATGTATGTAATAGCATTTTTGAGTGGGGTGGGGGACGGAAGCTCAATCTGGTAAAGAGGCGGTTGGCGACGCCGTGTGTCACCAAGGTAGCATACACCTGTCTGTAGCTGTTACCTGACCAGAGGAAATCAAATCCATAATTACTAATAACTGAAAGAAAGTGGAATAACTATATTACCCCAGTCACCGGGATAAAATGTTGGCAGTAAACGTTCCTACAAACCAACGATACTTTCATTAAATGTACGTGTCATATGCACCATATTAACATTTCTACAAAATGCGTCATATACTGTTCACATCGTACGTTTATGACCTGACATTGATATCAGGAGGTGGAGGGGAAGGTGGTGGATTTACAGGTGAGAGTCCTGCCAAGCCAGTGCTTACAGTTTGAGACTGTGTTTCAACATTTGTAAACTCGACACCACTGGATATATTTAACGAGATCGCTGGACAATTTCTAGCCGCGTGTGGAGACCAAAATGGGTTTTACAAGCTGAAACATGAACTTTTGTAAACCTTAAAAAGTGTTTTTTGGTGCCTAAAGCGAACCAGAGTATACAAACAGAGCAGTCACAACATATAATTGTAATGTAAATGTAAAGTTTAACATATCCATGTTTGCAGAAACATTGTAAACGTCCATCCTGGTGACCAGGTCGACTACATTTCTTTTAGTTTATCCCATAGGTAAGATATCATACTTTTTCAATATCCTTATTATAAGTTCTAGGATGGGATGGAGGAAACTCAGTAGGGCTTCAGTTCTCTTTTAGTCCCTGTATTCAAAAAGAACATCTCATCTTTGTGCATATTTGGTGCTAAAAGCCACATACACGGTGGCCCTTGAGGTAAGACTATTTTCAAGAACTGTAAGTGGTGGTGGCAAAATGATCAAACGTAGAGGAAAAATCAAGCCGAGGACCATCGTGTGACCATGTAAACCCTTCACATTTACACACGATGAGATGAAAGCTCGCCATCCTGCCTCATTACGAGGCTTCTTTCTCCTCATTGAAACTGTCACATAGATCCGATGAGCATCTGTAGACTCATTATCACCACTCAGAGAAAATATGCAGGCAGTTATCTTACTTCTGCTAACGCATGCTGGTACAATATTGGTAAGTCACTCAGGATACGGATATCAACGATGTTATGAAAATGAAGCATGCATTAGTGATTTTAGAAGGGGAATTCAACAAAATTGGCTTTGAAATTGTTATAATGGAAACTCTAAGTGTCTCCCCATAGGTTTGATACATTTCTACTGCTTTACATTTACATAATAACATCAAATAACAATCAAATCGTGCAACTAATGCCCAAAATAATTGAAATCAAACCTGAACTGCAGTGCCGTTTTGAGTCTCATTGAGGAGGATTTGGTGTACAATGCATTAAAAAAAGAATTAAAAAAAAATCAACAATCTGGCTGCTCCTTCACCGTTCCTCTCAATGGCCCATGGGTGGAGGTGCATCAATACTCAAACACACACACAAAACTGCATTAACAACCAGAGTAGAGGATTTAAAGGTCTCAGGAGTTCCCCAAGGGCCTTTGTGCACATAATGAGTAAGGTTATTTAACTCGGCACACAAGGTAGGTGTAGTTAACGGCAGTTTTATTTCTTTAAGGTTGAGGCTCCCTGTTGGGAGATATAAAAAAAAAGCAAACATAAAACTGCACCAGGAGGCAGAAAGGTAGTGAAAGTCAGGCAAGTAAAAGGGCATCTAGACAATGTGTTAGGAACGGTCTAATCTCATTCTAGTCGTGTTTGTGGAAACTGGGACATCCTCGGCCTTAAAACAGGTATTTGAAGCTATTACATGATTTGTGCCTAAAACTAGAGCTTAAACGTGTTGTTGTTGCAACATGAAATTGAAATTTGCATCCAAAGAAATGTAAAGTTGCAACATATCCATGATTTTCATAACATGTACATTGCCACATGTATTCTGGTGATTCGGCTGCAATAAAACACTCCAGTATTTAACCTCTTCACATGTCACTCTCCACAATCTCTATCGCTGTCCTGCGTGTGATTGATAGACTACACCCCACAGTTTACCTGTTTTTATTTCCTCCTCTTTGACATGGAATTTCCTCTAAATCTGAGAGGTATATGCAGAGGCACTTTGCTGTGGCGGTCTAGTGAGCGAGATGGTTTAGGAGAGGGCAATTGAGTGTGAGTACTAATTACTAGTTAGAATAGAAATTACCAAGACGATTAAGGGGACGTGGAACCAGGTGATGGAGGATGACGGTGATAAAACCGCGACAGCTTGCAGGTTTGGCAGCGCGGTTCGTTTAGGGCTCAGCTTGATGGTAATTAAATGAAACGATTGTGCCGTTTAATGTCTTTCAACAAGTGGGCAGAGATATTCAACATGTTGAATAACTGCTGGTGGAATGTAAGTAAATGCTTACTGTTGCTAGAGGTCAAATTTTAGTACGAAAAGCAACAGTATGTAACTTTTTTTTCACCTGGACTCGAGGCCAGTCCACATCTCGGGACTCTTTTTTTTGACACCACAGGGGTTGAAAACAGATAAACACCTGACTTTGGTCAAATTGAGGACAATATAATAACCTTCCATCAGTGGCCATGGTGGGTTTGGGATGCAACAGCAAAGCCTCTTGAGTTACATAGTAACTGTTGTACCAAAGCAATGACTTATTCAGGCTGAACTGCCAGAATTGTGTCTTGCGAAGTGAAAGTGCAGACTCAGAAGTTCCTGTTCAATAATGAATTCCCTCTGTTCTGGAGTTACAAGAAGAAGCGCCTGCTCTTGTCACTTTGATGCTGAATAATGTAGTGCAGAGAAATGCCACGTCAGGGTGACTGTCAGTCAGGCTGACATCTACATTGACATTTTAAAATGTCGCAAATGTGTCGCAGTTTGTTGCATCAGCTCTGTAATTACTGTCAAACACAGATTTCACATAAGGTTCAGTACGTCTCAACACAAACCCAAATCTGTGCATACAGTATGTGTTTGCCTCCCCTTGTGTTTCTCTTTCTGTGTCACCGTCTCGATCCGTTCCTCTGTATGTCGCCCCGTTTCCCCACAGCTCATTATTCCTCCTCTCTCTCGCTCCTCCTCTCCTTTTGGCTCTGTTGTTCACTTCTGTGTCCCAGTCTCTCATCAAAACAAATTGCAAGACAGTCAAGGGAAGATGTGAAGACAAAAAGAAACCATTACAGTGTGTCATCCTGCAGTGTCAGCCATTCAGACAACTTTATGACCTCTCTGTCTCCGTCTCTCTGCCTCTCTTTCTGGCTAACTATAATTCTTATCTAGCTATAGAAGTATGTGATGGTCTTCGTTCCTCCAATGAATCGTACTTCATTGGAAAACTGTTACTTACCCAAAAGCACTAAGAAAGGACAGTGTAAACAGAACGATTTGTGTGGGGGAAAAGAGGTCTGTTCCAGTACCTGCAGCTGTTCAGTGTAATTATACCAAAGTAACATAATTATTTTTGGCAAAGTGAATCTACTGATGTTAACGTTGAGGTGACAAACCCCATTAGAATTGACAAAAGAAGCATTTTGTCATTTTATTTGGAGGACTTTAGAGGATTCGTGTTCAAAAAAGATTTTATGTTTTTCTCTGTGCCAGAAACTCCCAAACCGCACAGACATAATTTGAATCTGTGGTTAATGATCCAACGAGCGCTTACACAAAACACAGAGGGAAAATTACCCATTTTCTGTTTCAAAATGATTAAATATGGTCTAGCATTGTATTTGGTTTGCTGTTACAAAGTGTGTGTGGTGTTTTCAGTATGAAAATTATGAACATCCTGGCAAAAAATGCTGCGAATAAAAGGACAATTTTGGTATAAAGCTGTGGAATGTAGGAGGAGGAGGAACATACATTGCCAAAGATGAAGCAATAGCATAAATTATCTGAAAGCTGAGCGGACAGGTCAATTGCTTAGTTAGCCCAGAAACAGCCAAGGCAGAGCAATAAATGGAGAAAAAAAAACAGTTTTCTTGATAGCTGAGCAATTTTTTTTTAAAAAAGAAAACAAATTAATCTTAATTTGGTCCCTAGGCTGTCCATTTAAGTCTAAAAGCTTTCTAATTAAAATCCTTTACTAAGATTGGTAGGGTTTGCATTTTTGGTGGAAATCCAATTGGTTTCCATTGTGCAAGGCATGTCCAATCGATCCTGGGCAGTAATTGAATCTATTGATGCATCGACCCCATTTGGCAATGAGGATATTTGATCTAACTTGGCCTGGATCTAACCAGAAAAAGCAACAATGAAGCAAGATAGTCTGGAGATAGCAGTTGTAGACTGAACACATTCCAATGACAACTGGTCCAACTGAACTTACTGCTGATGACTAGTAACTGTTTATGTATTATTGTTTTGCCAAACCACTGTTCATATTTGTGCGTGTTGGCCTCTGGACTATATTGAGAGTTCTCCAACGTATGTCTCATGTCTCAATATCACGTTCACATTACATGTTTATCGCCTGATTCTTATACTGGCAGTTGGATGGGGCTGGTTGTGGAGTTACAGGTGAGAAGGCTGTGAAGCCAGTGACCACAGTTCAAGACTATATTTTAACATTTGTAAGCGCGACTGGCATTTTAAGCCAAAAAAACTACCTTTTCCCTAAACCTAACTAAGTAATTTTTGTTCCTAATCTTGACCAGATCGAAGAAAAAATTGAACCCAAGGAAAAGTCCATTGCCTTGATTTGTTCTGCCACTATGTCATTCAGTTGTTTAAAGACTTTAGAAACAATGTGAACATTGTATCTTTCAGTCAGTTGAACACCTATGGGAAATTCTGAAACCAATAACCCACCGATTCTTCATCAGGGTCCAATTTGTAAGATAGTTGATTTTTAAGTCTTACTTCCAACTCATCAAATACTGACGCTTTGCAAAGACTCATAGTGTTTACATAGTGTACAACCAAATTCACCAGTGTGCCGTGGTAGAAAACCAAACACCATGACACACTTTATC
>CAEMYA010002116.1:8770848-8790229 GCA_903131615.1 Diplodus sargus | reverse complement strand
GATGACTAGTAACTGTTTATGTATTATTGTTTTGCCAAACCACTGTTCATATTGGTGCGTGTTGGCCTCTGGACTATATTGAGAGTTTTCCAACGTATGTTTCATGTCTCAATATCACGTTCACACTACATGTTTATCGCCTGATTCTTATACTGGCAGTTGGATGGGGCTGGTTGTGGAGTTACAGGTGAGAAGGCTGTGAAGCCAGTGACCACAGTTCAAGACTATGTTTTAACATTTGTAAGCACGACTGGCATTTTAAGCCAAAAAACTACCTTTTCCCTAAACCTAACTAAGTGGTTTTTGTTCCTAATCTTGACCAGAAAAAAGTAGTGATTGAACCCAAGGAAAAGTCCATTGCCTTGATTTGTTCTGCCGATTATGTCACTCAGTGGTTTAAAGACTTTGGAAACAATGTGAACATTGTAGCTTTCAGTCAGAGTGGATCGTAGTTCAACACCTATGAGAAATTCTGAAACCAATAACCCATCGATTCTTCATCAAGGTCCAGTTTGTAAGATAGTTGATTTTTAAGTCTTACTTCCAACTCATCAAATACTGACGCTTTGCAAAGACTCATAGTGTGTACATATAATTCACCAGTATGCCGTGGTAGAAAACCAAACACCATGACACACTTTATCAGTCAGTCTCTGTATAAAACGTGAAGGCAATGAAGGTGAGATATGGCACCTCCATATCCTATAGATCCTCCCTCTTTGATTCAAAAATTCACATCTGTTTACCAGAAGTCCATATGTTGCGTTTCCTCCCGCTGTCCCCAGAGGGAGAGAGAGATAGAAATAGATGAGAGGGGAGATGGTAAGAGAGAGAGAGAGAGAGAAAATAATATATAAATAAGGCCCATTTCAAGAGGGAAGTGAGAGGTAACATGAATGAACAGAGGGGAAGTAAATAAGCAAGTCAGATAGTGAAGAAAAGGCTGGAGGAGAGAAAACAGGGTAGAGAGAGAGAAGATGGAAGGAAAATGGGAGGAGAAAGGGGAAAAAGGTGTTAGACGACTCAGCATTCTGGCTGTTGGAGATTAAAATAATTTAACCATTATAAACTCTGATGTAGTATGATTCTGCTCATTACACACACACACACACACAAGCACATCATTAAGGCAGACTCTAACACACACGCACATTCATAGACATCACTGAGGCTCACTCTTGGCTGACTGAAACAAAGAGAGACTGCCAGTGAAGTCACTTTTAAGGCCGGAAAGCAATTAAAACCTGCTATAATTAGCTCTGTAGCACCACAGAGTGGGTTTATTACTCTAAGAACGGAGCAGTCTGCTTTGTGAGTGTGTGTGTGTGTGTGTGTGTGTGTGTGTGTGTGTGTGTGTGTGTGTTTTCATCACATGTGAATCTTCCATTCGTAGTCTAGGTACTTAATTGTCCTCAAGAGGAAATCAATTTCCAACAGCCAAGGCACACAAACACAAACAGTGGATCTCATTCACAACAAACAGCAATAAATCAACTGCATGGAGGAAAAGTATCAGCTAAAAAACACAATTGAAGTATTTCAGCTTCTGTCCAGATGATTTCTGAAGAGAGTAACAAAGTCCCAAAATGTTTTTCTTCGTCTTGCAACACGTTCTCACCCACTTTGTCAAATATGACAGCCTGGTCAGTGGCCTTTAGCTGACTTTAGGCTTTAAGCTACAATGCTCTACCTTCGCCACGGGCATCAAATTGGCAATAATCTGCTATATGCAACATTTGGGCACACTTTCAAAATCAAGTCTTGCTGACAAACACTCAAAACTCATAACATATTATGCCAAAAAATGACTCATGACAAAATGTTATTTACATCCTCCAAAGTTGCAGTTTGGTGAGATTTAGGAAAGAACATGAATAACTATACTGTGCGGAATAACTACATGTATTCTACAGACAAAGGTTCAGACTGCCTGTATTATTGTACATTAAAATTGATCGGATGAGGTTATCTGCTCTGAATTCTAGCCTTCTTTGACATACAGCACTGTGGCTTCTGCTTTGTTAAACTTTTATGTGAACTTGGTTTTGAGCAGTGTGGGCTGGTGTCTGGGACCAGAGTGGACACATAGGAAGAGGATGTAGAATGAGTGATTGTGGCTGTAGGTGCTTTCTGATTGACGACTTCGGTGATGAGGTCAGGTTGGTTGGAAGCAGGGTGGCCAATTATTTTTGATGCTGTGTGGGTGATTTTAATGAATCTGTTCCGGTCTCCAACTGAGAGCACAGTGAGGAAACAGATGGAGGGAAGGAGAGGAACAAGGTTCATTACACTGGTGTAGTGTACGAGGTCAACTATGTGCGATATTGCTTGTGTATGTGTCAGAGTGAGTCCATGATGGCTGCCTCTCAGCATAGATTAACTTCTGCACATTGGTGTTATTTATACCGAAGACATCGGGAACATGTGGCCTTAGAATCAGTCATGGTTTGTTGAACTTGGTTGTCAGTTCTTGGAAAAGTTACAAAAATTGACAGATGATACGATCCTAAATTACAAAGTTTGAAAGGTGTGTGAGGAGGGAACTTCAGATGTGCTTTTGAGAGTCTTTTGAGAAGTGTGTCAGATGGTTTGCAAAGAGCAATCTGGCACTTCACCATCACTTCAACCTATTAGATCAACAGCAGGAGAGTCCTACCACCAAGGGAGCAAGTTGGTTAAAGTTTTCCCGAAGCCAGTCGGGTGAAGAGGGAAAACTTATTCTATAAGTAAAAAGCCTTCAGTGTCATTCTTTGCTCTTCTTTGATATAGCTGATGCTATAGCAGCTTTGCTAACCGTTAACGGAGCTTTAAGCACATAGTTTGAAGGATTTGGGAGATCACATGAAATTATCTTGTAAACCCAGCTGTCTTGAAGGCAAAGGTCACATGTACTTGTGGACAATCACAAGTTTCAGAAGCAAATTGTGTGTCAAGATGAAGGTTTTTCCAGGTGTGAATGCAGAACTTGGTTTTTCAAATCAAAAGTGTATTTGAGTTGTTATTTTATTCATTCCTATTTAACAAACCGGTTTTGTTGGTCAGTGTCTTATTCCGAGGCTCTTACCAGGTCTAATCTGTGGAAATCAATTGTTAAGTAAGTCTTGAAGCAGTCAAATCTAAAGTCCTTATATCATCAGTTTTTATGACTTGAAAAATGCCACATAGTTAAAAAAGATGTTTCACGCATTTGATAAGCCAAAAAACTGCCACTGGAAGATACAAGTCCAATTTGTAGTCTTACTAAAGTTCCAGTCTCAAGTCCTCAGATGTTAAGTGTAAAAGGGTAAATCCAGTGTATATACAACATATTATACACAGTTTCTCCTCCAAAACCACAGCACTCTCATTAGTGAGCACTGTGTTTGTTATGGCATGAACAGACCCCAGCACATGTCATCTCATCTCAAGGTTCCTCTCATTGCTTTGGTATGGATTCATATGACTGCAATGTCAGAATATAAACATAAAGACCTAAAACAATAAAACATTCTCCCTCTGCAGTTAATTATTAGCACAAGTAATACATTGTAGTCACTACCAGACCTGCTGCATGTTGGCCCTGAAAGTGTTCAGTGATTAATTTGAAAAGCTGGACCATACAGTACCAGAAATGTTAATAAGCCATTGTAGTTTGGTCCCTACATAACCTTATTAAACATAAACAAAGTCCATTTAATCGCGATCTCCATGTTTTTCATGTGCACATGTCTGTTTATGATGATGAGGCGAGATGGCGTTGGTTTACGGTTGAAAGAGCTCATTAACTTTCTATTCTACGTTCTCTGTCTGTTTTCATTTCAGCTTTTAATAATCATTTCTCAGTCTTAGTGATAATTCCAAGCTGTATGTGAGTGTGCTGCTTTCATTGAGAGTCACTTTTCCTGATTTTCCGCCTGTGTGGGTACGGCAGCAGTGATGCTAATTCTAACTGTGTCAGAGTATCGTCACATGTAAGAGTCATTTACAGTGTATCTGAAAAAGAAACAGTCTGTGTTAATGTCTGTGGTAAAGCTTATCAAAGTGAATTTCTACAATTTCGGGGTAATTTAATGTTATACATGTATATATCTGTGCACATTACTCTAAAGAAATACCCAAATAAGTCCAACTCTACCGCAATTCAGGACCGTTCATTGTTTTAAGTTGGTTTAATTTAGTTGTATTCATATAATTTGTTTGAATTGTACAATTCCAGCCTATTGCCCTGAATTAAAAGTTGTTAGTTAACATCTCTGAAAACCACTGTTGCAGTTCAAGACTGACTTTCAACATCTTTAAGGGAGATTTCATCAAGTATCAGTATCTTACTGAGAACTGTTCTACATTTATTCTACATCTGTAGATATATAATAACCCCGTACTTCAGGCATAATTGTTTTGTATGTCACTTGAAACTAGTTTTCTCTATGTTTTGTACCATTGCATCATTGCATCTGTTGTCTGAAGCACACCGGAAAGATCATATATGAAGAAGTCAAGGTCAGTGTTAGACAAGGTACAGAAACACAAAAATGGGACAGTGGTATGTCCTGACCTTACTTAGAAAAACGTTGTTTTAATGCACATCATACAGAATGTGTTTGTACAACTACTACGGTTGTACAGTGGAATGATTACTTGACCTTGTTCAGCCTGGAGGATTGACATGAAACTACACAAATATGTTTTCTTGTTCTTCATGTCTTCTGCAATTATCTTGCGTCAGTCTATCTCCATATATATATATTCTGCCTCGCTGCTTCGTTAACCCCACAGTGGAGGTCAGGTCACACCCATCTTGCTTCTATTCATCTATAAGTACTTGTGCTTTTGTTGGTGGATTGCTACTTTCTCTCTGAAACTTTATAAAACTAGTATTTAAAACGCAAAAGTGCTGCCTGGTGTCTCAAGGCAAAAGATCTCAACGGAGCCTCTCGAGATGTCGAGCGATGACCCAGCAACAATAACAACAGTGAACAGAACTCTCGAGTGCACGATTCCTTTCTTGTTGGTTTTGGTTTTGGGTGGTTTGACAACGCGTCCTTTTCATTTCATTTTTGATACAGAAGAAAGAGCTCTCAAAATAAACAGCATGAAATGCTTTTGATGTGCACAACTTGGCATCAAAGCATTTCCAACGCATTTTTGTGCGCTGATACTTCTCTTCCTCCATGTGCTTCTCTTGATATTCCTACAAGGAACAGACTGGGCATGTTTTGAAGGTTATGACAAAATATATCAGGCTTTACTACAAAGAATATGATTTGGAGTACTTAGTAATAAAACTTCTGTCTGTATAGTTTTCCCCATGCAAATATGTCAACTTAAAGAACTCAAAATAGGGACGGTTTTGAAATCAAAGAGGGGGTTTGAGGGGTCCTCCCACAGGAAAATGAGAGTTTCAGAGACATTGTAAATAATAGAAATAACAAAATAATAAGTGCACTGCAGAAAGCCCCTCTGGCATGAAATAATGTTCACTGCTTTTCATTCACTAGTTACTTTTCTCTCGCCCTCTTATGCTGCCTGACATTGGTGTGACCCTTGTGATCGACAGAAATATTGACGTCCCAGATTTTTAAAAAAAGATGCCCTTTTCCTTTGAAACTTTATGTAAGAAATGTGAATCATTCTTTATGGTTTGTGTGAATATTCCTTATTTATTTTTCTTTGTTTTTCTGTCAGTCTCTCGCTACAGTGCCAAAAACAGGTGGTGACAACTCAAAGGTGAAAAAGGTCTCACGTAGAAAAATCGTGAGGGTCGGCTCGGCTGGTATGGTCCCCTGTGTTCTGTGATCATTCAACTTGATGTTTCAGGCGACACTTTTTAATAGTTCACTATCCAAAACTATTTATGATTCAAAATATAAGGTAGATATATTCAGAAACACGATCCACAGTGTTTATGTCAGGACAGGCTAAAACTCACTGCCAAATGTAACTTAGAGTACATGTTGTTATTGTGGAGTATTGGAGTTTGTACAGTGATGGAATGGATGTTATATTGTTTGCCTTTATATTTAGAAAGACACAAATGGATATTAATAATTCAATGATGGAAAAGGGAGACAAAAAACAACTGCTGACAATGTCTGCTGGCAAAACCTGAAAAGCAGTCACCTACTGTATTCCTCGAGCCGTTAATAGTATTTTTCTCTAGCTGAGCGATGGACCAGAGGATACAATCTGATTCATTCATCTGTTTATTTGTTTGCAATGTTAATGACGGCACAAACATATTGTGAATGTGTTCTTAGGAAGGAGATTATTCACAAAATGGTGATTAAACGCTCGATATATTT
Organism: Diplodus sargus; assembly: GCA_903131615.1. Classification (NCBI taxonomy): domain Eukaryota; kingdom Metazoa; phylum Chordata; class Actinopteri; order Spariformes; family Sparidae; genus Diplodus; species Diplodus sargus. Next base: position 8,783,948 of record CAEMYA010002116.1, on the reverse strand, counting down.
TGAATCCTGTTTCCAAAAATACACATGTGAATAGACTTGCTTTATACTGTTTGCTAAAGAATGTATTAGTTTTTTTTAGCTCTCACTGGAAAATGATCTTGTGTCACAAGTCGTTTCTTTATTCATTGGCGTTTTCAAAATATATACATTTCTCCGCTTGTGCTCTTTGCTTGCGCTGTATTTATTTCCATTGTTCAGTTCTATTTATTCAGCTGTATTTGAACTACAACTTAAATGATTTATAGAGGTCTAAGTCTAAATAAGTCAACATAATAGTCCAAGTGGGAATGGATGCTGGAAAAATAACAGAAGGTCTGAACATCATTTTTTAAGTGGAGGTTGTGCGTGCAGTGGGAGGAGGTCCAGATGAAACTGAAGTTCGATTAAAAGCTATCTCCTTGTCTCACTCGCCCGCTCATGTAAGACGGCCCCTGACATGCTTCACTGTAACGTCCACCTAACGTGAATAAAGAATGTAAAGAAAAGCTCAATATCAGCTCACAGCTCCCTCCTGTGGAGCATGTGCCGCCTGCTAAATACATGTTTGTGAATGTGTGAGTTTCATTCATCCCTTCGTTCATTCTGTTCCAGTAACATCTCTCTCTTTCTCTCTCTCACTGATTCGTCTCCCTCTTATCTCTCCCTCCCTCATTCTTTCAGCGGACTCACAACCCCCCCGTCGTCCTTCTTCCTCCCTCTCTCTCTCTCATTCATCATGGTAAGCTCCAGTGACAGGGGAGCACTGCTCGGTGGCAGTCCGCTTAGTAGAGCCTGACGCACACAGCCTTGAAGACAGCCTCGCAAAATGAAAGTGAGAGAGAGAGAGAGATGAACCGAGAGAGAGGAAGAGAGAGAGAGGGGTATTGGACAATATGTAAATTAGGGAGGTGAAATGACAGAGAGTGAGAGAGCAGGAAAGAAAGACAAAGAGGTCACATGTTCTCCCAGTGGAGCTGTCATTGGCCAGTGTATTCCAGTATGAGTGTGCATGTAGTGGATGACCTTGGGAACTACGGCCTCATGTCTGTGTGTCGCGTTGGTTGATGAAGCTGTGAACGTTTCAGCAGCTGTGACACAAAAGCACAGACTCCCACAACTTGTGTTTTCCTGATAATCAGCTGACTTCATTCTGTAGATATAAGATTATTAAAATGGTTAAAATGCGAATGATGTTTCCTCTTCACATTCTGCGATGTGTGACGGTAAAGATTGTACTTTGAGTCTGCTGCTGGAAAAAGAATTGCCCATTATGATGTCGCCCTGGAACATGAAAGAACGTATCTTCAAACTCAACCTTCACGATCTCAACTACACGGCTGGTAAGTTGTGTGACTGTATTTTTGCACAGTTGTGATGCTATCACGTTGCAAAAATCTGCTTCTGTCGTAGTTCTCGATCCACAAGGTCTCAGTGGACATATGTTGCCTGACGTCACACACACACACTCCTACACGCAGACTTACACGCTGAAAACATTACCGGGCAACACTGTCGTGGCAACTCATGCTTCAGAGGCGTGCGCTTATTGCAAGTTGCAGAAATATTTATTCATTTAAAAATCATCAGTATTCATGTATCACACTACATTTTTGGTATGGAGGATTCTCAGGGTGTCACACAGAGTCCCCGCTGCTGCAATCACACACATAATGTTGTATTGATTGCTCTGATCATACATTCTCAGTTTGCCCACTTTGTCAATGAAACCAGTACCATCTGAGAAAATGTTTTACAATTGCAGTCTTTCGTGATGAATCATCCACGGAATAAATTGCATGTGTGTCTCCTGGTGTTCAATATGAATGTGGTGTAATGAATTTTGCAATGTCAAGTCAACGTTGTCATGGCGTCCCTAACTGAAGATCAATAATACTGCCCAGCAGGAGGAAATAAGAGAGGAAATGAAAGAAGGACACCTGCAGTGTTGAGTAATTCACAGGAACTTCATAGAGTAAAATAAATGGAAAAGATGTTGAGGAATAAAAAGTCATTTTTCTGAATATTGTAATGATTATCGTGAAAAAAAAAATCCTGTCTGTGATGAAGAACATTTATAAATAATAAATAATTCTGTCCACGTCGTTAACATGATATCATATCTCACACGAGGGCCTTTCAAACTAAATATAAAGATGCCGTACATACATGCTCAAGTAAACAATTGTTACTTTAAGGAAAATCAATAGCTGTTTTTGTGTTCAGATTAGTGTAATTCTCCTTTATGTGACCTATTACTTGCAGCGCTCATACGCTGGTTGCATTTCAAGAAAATTGATGTCAGTGTTTACACGCCGAGGCCAGTATTCGCTTGGTTTGCCAGCTTTGCTAGTGAAACCAAGGTCGGCGAGGGGGATATCCATCATTCTCAACTTGCCTGGAGTTGTGCCGCTGCGTCTCAATATGTATAGTGTTTGTGTAATAGGAAAAATCGGAACCTCCTCCTCCAGGCAGTTTGATATTATCTCAGGTTTTGTTGTTACTGCATTCACTGAAGACTGTTGCTACTGTGAATTGTAGCTGTAATCAGTATTGTTTTTTCCAGGGTACAGATCATATCTTATGAGATAGAGGTTGTTTCACTTGGTTGTTGTTTGCAAACACTGAAAACATCATCGACTGACCAGCTTATATTGACCTGAACACACAATTTATACTTAAGTGATGACGTTAAATGACATTGGCTGCATTAACTGTAGAGATGGGAGGCAAACAAGGGAACAACTCTAATCAAAATGTATCAGTATCTGAGTTTGCAGACCTCAAATTGATTTTAGGTTTGTGGAAATCTTTTCAAGAAGCTTATGAAGAGCTTAAACTTTAAATTGGATGCAGACGAGATAGCTCTGGAGAAGACAGGCAGGTGCAGAGCCAGACTTTCTGGAGGAATAAAACACTGGCAATCACGTCGGATCGATTACCGATGGGAGGAGAGTTCAGATGTCACCTCAATCGTCGGGTCTGTAATGTTGACTGCCACCTGGAGCTGAATGGGAAATGTACTCTAACAATCACAAAGAGGATTAAGGAAGAAATAGAACCTGAGTCTCTAGTGAGTGCTGAGTTAAATGAGAGTCGACCGGAATTTAAACACACAAGAATCTGGCTGTTTGGGGCGAATAAACACTTCTGTGAATTAACAGAAATTATCCTACAGTCAAACTTGCTTCGCTGGTTGTGAACACAACATTGCTGATGAACAAAAAAATCTACCTGAGGAGACTCGGACAACAATGTATACAGACGAAGTAATGTTTTAAAGTTACATTCACTGTAGCGATCGGCGCCCAGGCGAAACGCACAGCTACCTTGAGTAAACTTGTGAATTTCTCTGGGTTGGAACATTGATGGACACATTTAACAAAACATCTACCAAAAGGTCTTGTCCTTGAAAATCTGAGGGGATTTATAGGAGGACTACACTTTACAGTTTCACAACAGCAGATGTTTTCTTTGAAGGGAGCGAGTTACCAGATTCCTGCATTACACGAAGAGAGGGTTGCATTATTGGTTCATTGAAGGATCTGTTGCTAGGCTGGCGTATTAAGTCCATGTTAACCTATGTGTAGCTCAACAATAGCTCAAATATCGTGTTTTGCCGCCTTGGAAAACATTAAATTTCTGACAAGTGAATGCACTTCAGACATGTCTTGTACTGGAGCAACAAACCAAAGACCAGATTATATGTCATTTTATAAAATGATTTTTCACAGATGTTTTTTTATGACACAACTTCATATGTAACCTCTCTGCTGATTGAAATGACCAAATAAAGTGTGAATAACAGCAGGAAGGCTACAAGACATCAGAGTAATACGGGAGGAAAGGAGTGGAAATGACAGGAAACAAGACATGCAAGCTGGAAGAAACTAGAGGAAAGAGGAGTAGGAGAAGGAAATGATGGAGGAAGAGGGAAGAGATTGGATGCTTTTAAAGAAAGAGGGAGTAATTACGATTGACGGGTGGAAGAAGGCGTGAACGGGTTGGGAAAGATGGGCAGAAAAAGAAGGAAGGTACAGGAGGAGATAAATAATGTAAGCTGGGGAAAAAAAAAACATATTGAAAAGTGAGAGATTGAAACACAAAAATGAATTCATGCAGGGTTGGAGAGGGGGAGGAATAGAAGTAGAGAGGTGGCCAGAAGCAAAATTAAATTGCAGAGTTGCTGTTTTGGAAAAGAAGGGAATACGAGAAAGGCATGAGCCGAGGCGAAGGGGAGAAGTAATGAGACAGGTGGAGAGACGGTTGAAGAGGTGGCGAGGAGGGAGGGACATTTTGTATTTAATCATTTCCATAAAGGACTCTGAGAGAAACAGCAAGTCAAGAGCTGTAAATGATTCTTATGTTTACTGATGAGTGTGAATATTAGATAACCGCGCTGAATCGCTCTCTGTTTGCCCTCCTTCTCTCCATACATGATTTCAGAAGGCATCACCAGTCGCAGACGGCATGTTGACGCAGGAAAACTGCTCGCTTTACTGAATCTCAACCTCTGTTTGTGTTCAGGCTGAATGAAGATGGAGCCTTGCTTGCTTTTTCTCCGCTTAGTGGGAGTTGAGGATCAATAATCCATCTTCCAATTCACTGACCTGCAACTCTAACTACACACACACACACACACACACACACACACACACATCAAAACAAATCAAAACTCATGTATACGTGCAAAGAAACCTTTACCATGTATACAAGCAAGAACGCATATAGACCGGCACGTAAGGAGCTCGAAAACACTTTCAGTAAAGATCAGTACCACGGTGACCTTCCACAAATACATACCTGTATTGACGGGGCTGGTGAGACGTTACTGACATGTTCCAAACTACTGCATCTACCTCCACCTCCTCACGGTTCACTGACACCGTCACTCACTCCCACTCTTCACTCATTTTCTCCACATTTTCATCTGCTTCAGCTCTGTAACTCGGCAGGTGGAGCAAACCACCAAAGCTGCCAGGGTTTATAGATGTAATTCCACCGGGACTATCTTTACCAGAGCATGTCTGCAGGGCCAGCGATGCTTTGAAATTGGTGCTCTGAAATATTCGACATAGTGACAGTAAAAGACCACGAAGCAGTTTCTGAAAATCAGTGACATCCAAATTTATTTTAAGCACAATAACTCAACCTCAGTTCAACTTCTGTCTTCTCTTGTCTTATTTGACTTCCTCTTGTCATGCTTTACATCCAAATCTAGTTTCAGTCTATGACTTTTTACTGACATAATATTACTTGATTAGTGACACTATAAAGTAAAAAGTTCCCAGAAATCCTGCACATTATCAATCATATTAGACCAAATATAAGACATTTTACTTTTGGACTATATTTTGCTTTAAAAATGAATGTGCAGAGATGAACCTTGAGTACATTGTGGACTTGGTGTGGACAGCTTTGACTGTATTCAGGAATGAGTTATATATTTATTATAAATAATCAGTTATAAGTTACAGTACTTTTACAGTAGGCTACAATTTTCAAAAAAAATTTGATGCCCTGCCCATTTATATGAGTTATTGTCGTGTTTTTACAGCACAATTCCTACTTCCTTTTTGGTTTACAGAGATTTTTATCACACCTGTAATCCAGGTCTAACTTGTAATTGACATGCAGTGGTACACTTTAATGGTTATGGGTAGAGGACTTACAATATAATAAAGTCTGTGCATTTACATGACACTCAAGAAAACCAAATTACTGGGTTAGTCCGACTATGATCAGATTTTTAAGATGCATGTATACACCTTAGTCTGACTAAAATCGGACCGAATCGGATTTCTCATAGTCAGATTGAAACACCGAGATTATTCGAGTGATAGTCACATTATTCCTGCATGTATACGTTACATCAGACTGGATTCGGATTTTGTGTTCCGGCATGTACGCTCAGACAATTGCAGTTGTCCGACTGAGTAGCCTAGTCGAACTATGGCTTACTGAGTGTCGCAGTGGTGTCAACAGCAAGTAGTAGGTATAAATACTGGGAAAATACATTTTGTTCTACTTGGTTTACACACATTATATATATATATATATATATATATATATAATGTCATTCATATAATATGCTGAAAGTACATGGTCATCCGTTATTGCTCAATGAAAGAAGCATGGATGGACACAAACACACACACGCACACACACACACACACACACACACACACAAGGAGGAGTGAGTGGCTGCAGGCATAAACAGATTCTATCTCTCACACACACACACACACACAAACTCCTACACAAAAAAACAAACTGTTTTCCTTTTGATTATGTCTGCAGTCGTGCAACTGTCACCTACATGTTTGTCATATTAGATAAATAAGAACAGACATAAAGCAGACACAACTTCTCAATGGTTCAAGTGCTGTCAATGATGGAGAATGTTGCTGTTTGTGTGTTGTTGTTTTGTGTGTACGACAAAAGGACTTTGGTCCGGGTAAGAGGACATCTGGATTATGGGAAACATTTGTCGTATTTGTTGTGCACATGTGCAAATGTGTCCAGACAGATAGCGGTCTGTGTGTGTGTGTGTGTGTGTGTGTGTGTGTGTGTGTGTGTCCCTTCTTCCACCCACAGACACACACTTTGTCCTCTCAACCAGACAAAGTCACGGTGTCCTCAAGTTGCACAGAAACATGCGGACAGGAGCTGTGTGTGTGTGAGTGTGTGTGAGAGTGTGTGTGTGTGTGTGTGTGTGTGTGTAGGAAGGTTTTTTCTACTTCATGAATGGACTGACTGCATTATGTAATATTTTGTTTGCTTATATAGAGATCTAACGGTGGTATGATTCTGGGAAAAACAATGAAACATGTCTGTCTGCTGTTTTATTGAGTTGCGTATTCTTAAGTTTTAATAACTACCTGTGGTGTAGAAACATTTCCTCTCCATGTTTAAACCACAACTGTATCCAAGTAAACAGTGAAAATCAAAGTCAGCCACAGTGAGACTATTTACTTCTACTGGGTTTTTTCGGTGATTAAAAACGCCCTCGGCCAAAACAACCTCCAGGCCTCTCCAGCCACAAACTGTGTATTAAAGCAATCACGGCTCAGAAGACTGATTCCAGGTCTGTGTTATTGTTTAATGTGTGAAGTTAAAAGAGGATCCAATTTACCAAGGTCGGAAAAACACTTCGAGCGAGATTTCATCACAAGCAAGGTAATGTTAGTGTATGAGTAAAATCAAACGTCAAGGACCACCCACTCAGGTGTTTTCACTGACTGTGCCTGTTTAGCCTCCTCTAAGGACTGTGTTGTTGTTCACAAGCCTGATTAAACTGTGAGCCGTCCTGTCGGGCTTCCACGGCACTCAGCCGGTGTTGTATGCCACTGAGCTCTGAGCCAAAGAGTGAGCCAGTGTGACACAATGCCGACTTCTTCATTATGGGGGTGCATTTGTTGTCTGGTGGCCAAGTAGTGCTTCTAAATAACTGGATTCTTATTTGTTAGGCTGTCTGTGGCATACTTAAGTGTTTGTGGGACGACACCCACTTGTTTGCATAAACCAGCTCCTGCAATCACCAAGTCCTTGATCACCCACAGGGTTGCCAAGTCCTCCAACTATAAGTGAATCTAGACTTGTTTTTCTAAGCTGCTTACACATATTGGTAGTTATTCTGGCCTTGTTTCTCAGGGTAGTTGCTTCTTCAGGCTTATCCTCACGTCTCCTGTCAAATAAAGCTACAAATTAAAGCTTGTCATGTCGCAGGATCCGTCCACATCCCTCCATTACCATACACAACACAAACACGGGTGGTAACATGAATCAAAATACTGCCATTTGTATTTTTTTTTTAGCTTCCTAAAAAAATTCAAATAAGTCTTGACCTTCACTTGCTACTTTACATGGATGGTAATAGTAGAAAGAAAATATTGAAATCCCTCGTATTGGGTTAAATAACTTTTTCTGTTAAATGTTTTTTTGGCCAAAGGAGGGATTATTTTCCGCACAAAACCCACGTTGTTGTCTGCAACACAAATGAGGGGAAACTTCTCTATCTTGAGAAAAAAGCTCTCTTGGCTGCAAGAGTCAGTCATTTCTCTCTGTCTCAGTTTTTTCACCATCCACTTGCAAAGTAAACACGTTCTTTGCAAAAACATTCTTCTGTGATTTTCTATTTTTGCACAAAACAACATCATGTTATTGTAAAGGCTGACTTTCTATTCAGATGGGTATCAGCTGCTTGAAGAGGTGACTGATGTAGGTATCTTCACCTGATCACCTGAAGAGAGGTGAAAATGTGCAGTTTGCTATCTAGAACCTTAGTGACCAACACTAACACAAACAGATGCAAAACACAAACCTACCGATGAAAAGTTCGTAAAACGTTTCGAGATGGGAACATGCAAATCTATTTCACTAAATTAAACAACAATAATTATGATGTGATCCTTGCACGATGAGTAAATTCTGGTCTTTTTGGATAATATTTACTTATAGCTGACAAACTTCAGTTTAAATGTTTCCCTTGAGAAAAAGCAGCAGAGTTGCTCTTTCAGAAGCAAGAGTCTGGCAAAATGCTGCCTTAATTTTTTTTGTCGGAAAAGTCACATATCTGTAAACACATTTCATCAGGCAGCATACATCATTTCATTTCATCAATGCGCCAAGTCTCACGCAGTATGATGACATTTTGGTTGAGTAATGCAGCTGAGGCCTTTCACAGCAGCTGTTGGTGATTTAATTTGTCAGCGACAGTCAGGTTTAGCAGCCACATCTCAATAACGTAGGCCGCGAGTATTACTTTTAACAGGATTATGCCGAGAACCTTTTTTACGCTCTGATATGCATGTTTTTATTCTGGGAGCCGTATGTCAAAGTCTACAGGCGGGCGGAGGCCTCAGAGGTCCCGCAAATCTACTTTAATTTGCTACCAAAGGAGAAGGGCTAAAGCTCTGAACCTGCTGATGAAGCAGGGTTTATACAGCACAGCCCCAGGTCACACATTCACTCATATATATTATGATGTGACGCCCATAGTGAGGTAATTTGAGACGGCCATTCTGGAAGCTAAACTGCTTTCACACATACTATGAATACCAGATATTTTAGCGTAACTGCTTTGTTTTTTTGAACAAACTATAAGGAAACCAAACTTGTAAATATTGGTGCTTATTTGTACATTCAGAGCTACAAAAGCCAAACATAAATTCAGAGCTCATGAATAAGAATTGTTTCCTTACTGACAGTGGAATTGCTTTAATGGCGCAGGCGTGGTTTGTCACTGTCATTCCACTGATTGGACTCTTTCATTGAAGGTGTGTTTGACTGGAGTGAGAATCAGTCAAACCTCAAATTAATTTCTGCTAATTGGAATCGAGTTTAATTCCCTTTGCCAACAACGACAACAACAACAACAGCATAGAAGCGTTTGAAGCTAATCCCACTGGCTTCTGCACAAACAGTCTCATTTGATTTGACAATGATGCAAAACTCAGTCTAAGAACCTTGTTATGCACAGAACAAATACTCTAACAATGTCTTGGGTACGTGATTATTAGTACATATTAGCATATACAAATAATTTGGTTATTTGATTTAATCTGCACAGACATAAGTAGTGTCATATTTCATTGGGGAAACATGCAGTATCACAGTTGTATGTGCAAGAAACAACGACAACAAATTAATAAGTGCTACTAAAATGTTTGTTTTAGCTGTGTTTCATTTGTTAAGTTAGTCGTTTTAGTTTAGATAGTTCGTCCTCCATTTTCCACTCACATGTCCTCAGTATTCTTGTTTTTTGTTCCCTATGGCTTTTCCGGTTTGTTCCAAGTTTTTTCTTTGATTCTCATCATCCTGTTGTTGCCTGCCTATTTATGGTAAACGTTTTGCTCTTTGGATCTCACCTAACTTGCATCTGTGCCGAACATTCAGTTCTTTTTCAGCCAAATCACATAAGCAGATTACTTTCAAAAAGCATTCTTCTGTGCAGTTTTCTTCACAATGGAACACTAAGTGTCCATGGTGGCTCTTTATTCTAATGAGTTTCAGCTACTTGAAAAGGTGACTGATACTCATTTTCTACCACCCATTCAAACTAATCACTTTAAACGATTTGAATGTGCGTATATCACTTGACTTTTCAGCTGCCTTAATGACCGAACCCACTGAAGAAAATGTCTCACATCTCACATAGATATAAATATAGTATACAGTCATTTTTCTCCCAGTAAATTTCAGTCACCATTAGTGATTAGCGCTATTCACAGTCGCAGCTACATTCAGAGACATTTCCGTCTTCACACAAGCCGTGATAATGTTGGAATAGATGAGGTAAGAGCTGCTATACTGTTGATCTGGAGCAGCTACAGACTTAATGTGAGGCTGTGGGTCATGAGCGTAGGCCAAAGCAATATGTAATGGAGGAGGTATTTTAAAGAGGTCTAAGAGGAGGAGGAAATTACTTTGATGTTGATAAGCTTAGTTAGGGTCATAAGGATACTGGGGCTGCATAACAGGGGTTGGCCAGTTTGGAGGAGCAGGCGGCACCGCAGGGGGGAGGAGGTGCTAATGGTACCTGAGATGCTGGAAGCACTTTCATGGGGGTGGGGCGCTTGTCCTTGCAATGTCACGGCTTTCATTTATAACACACAGCCAGGTTTTCTCCTGAAATGTCACCAGGTCTTGACTTGGGAAATATCGATCCATGCTCCCATTCTAACACACTGTCTCTCTACCTAACTCGTCTAAAAAGGCCTCTGATTCAGTGGTGCTTCGAACTATGACTCGCTACTTAACCCTCTAATGTCAGTTTTGCAAATGGATGGTAACATTTTCAAATTAAATCTTCCTGACAAACGGTTCACACGGATAATTATTCTATGACGTTTGTCGTTTTAACCCATCCAACCAGCTCAACCCCCTGACTTGGACTGGTGTTGCTCTTGCTCTGACCTTCACCCTGAGCATTTCAGGAATAAGCTGCATGTGTGAACAGGGGTTATATATGCAGTATGCATCTCAATCAGCCTGCAAATCTGATTGCCATCTGTCTTGGTGTTCTTTGGCTCAACCCTGTCCAAATGGTTGTGGAAAAGCTGTTCATCATCAACACCAAAACAATCAAAAATTGGCACAAAAGGACGACAGGACAGATTGTTGTTGTTAGAATTGTTGTCCTCTGTTTTATACTTGACAGGGAGAACAACTGCAGTTTAATTTCAATGTCACTTCAGCTTTCAAAATCACAGTCACAGACCATATGGGTGGCTATTTCCATTGGCCGTTTACTCACATAATTACACTTGGAAGGGGGAAAGATCACGGGTGCATCTCGGAGGGCTGCATTTATGCTGTGCAATCTGCCTCGGATGATTCTTGGGTACATTTTTTTCACCCAGCATGAAGAGTGTTTTTTATATAATGAGAGTAAAAGGTAGAGATCATCTTCCCCAAACCCCAAACTAAGTAGGTTACTTTCTTTCACATTTAGCTGTGTGAGGTTAATTTACATTTATAGCAGCTATATCTTATTGCCTGACATGGATTTTTAAACACATTGTTCTCAGGTTGTCACAGCTGGTGTCTGAAAAAACTTTTGTATTTCATGTTGTTTGTACAGGAAGTGATTTTGAAGGGAACAGAGGCTTCCAAACTCTGCCCAGAAAATACTTGTCAGTTCATAAAACACACCTCACTGCACAGGAAGAGCTACACACACACACACACACACACACACACACACACACACACACACACACACACACACACACACACACACACACACACACACACGCACACACACACACACAAGCTGTCTCAGAACATTTACACACATGCACCAGCAAGCAAACAAATGCACCCTTCAGTCTAAGTGCCCTCCTACCTGTGCAACGGTAAAGTGCATTTGTCAGAAAACACACACAAACAAAAATGCCCACATGGACACACACACACACACACACTGTGGGCATACAAGGTGGAGACTTAATGGACTCCAGCGACAGAAGAGGAATTGCCTTGTTGCAGCCAGTCAGTGCCACATCCACGCCTAAAAACACTGCTATACCACACACACACACCGAAGAAGACACATACACACACACACACACACATACTGTACATATACACACAGCCTGGCAGCCATTTTGTCCGTCAGATTACTCCATGCAGCTGGTGGTGCACAGAATAACAATGAGTGGAACAAACCAAGGAAGAAAGGAGGGGAGGAGTGAAGGAACCTAGAGAATAAGAGGAGTGAAGGAAGGGTGATGATGGGGAGAGGAGGGAAGGATGTAAGGTAAATCAACTTAAAACAAATAAGGAAGACTGGAGGAGGAAAAGTGAATCAACAGTGATGATGGATGATAGGAGGGGAGGAGGATGGACTCTGAAATCGCCACTGCCAAGACTCCCATGAGGCACTTGAGTCAAAACCTCCCAACTGCAGCTCAGAAGGAAAAAAAGCCTCTATACATTCTGTCGGCTGTAGAGCTTTTGTGTCTGCCGAAGAGTTGCATTATAAATCATGAAAATCTGATGAGATGGATGCATAGAGAATAGAGAAACTATAGAGAATGTAGATTTGACCAACAAAACTATCTAAAAAAAAGGTATCCACCCCACACGGCGGGATAAATCTGAGCTAAGTACGTTCCTGCAAAATCACAGTTATCTTTAATCTGAATGTTTCTTCATGTTGCAACTATGCGTCTGTTAAGGTTTAATTTTCTTTATCATTTTTGTCAACTGACCACAGACGACCACTGACTTCTTGTAAGAAAATAGCCAGGTTTGGTATCCACAAAAACGGCTCAAAATGTCCGCTGGTGTCTTGTGGCTCATTCCCTGATATGAAAATGAGCTATAAAACATATATTGTGAACGTGATATGCCATCACGTTAACCTTGGAAGTATCAGCAGTTTGCAGAAAAGTAAGTGTTAACATTATATCCTGGTGATTGTTCTGGATTACTTATGGAGAAATTATGCAAAAAGTTAATGAGGCTGTGATTTTTACATTTTGTAAAAAGTGCAGATAAAAACTGACTCTGGAGCCTGACAACCGAAGCAGCAAAGGAAATGAGCTTCCTCAGGATTTGAGTCGTTACTATGGTGCATATATATATATATATATATATATATATATATATATATATAT
>CAEMYA010002116.1:8727724-8763662 GCA_903131615.1 Diplodus sargus | reverse complement strand
TCTTAGTTTTAGGTGATTAAACAGTTAATATAAACATGATTAGAAATATTTTATTTGATTTCTGCCCATCTATCAGTTTAATAAACCTACACACTGGATCTTAAGGCATCATCACACAACACAAAATTGAACAAGCCTAGTTCTGATTATCTCTTTGAAGTTCACACTTTATTCTTTATCCAGTATTTGCAGGCCCACTTGTGTAGAAGGCTGAAGGGTTGTGCATTCGCTGTTGATAAACACTGTTACTGCTGTAAAGAGAAAATGGAAAGCTCTCATCAGGGACTCCTCTAACCTCTGGCCTCTCGTCTGTGTGCCCGAAAGAATACAAACACAGTTTAGAAGCTGCTGTGTGAGTTATTATTGAGAGATGTGGAGATTGAGAGTGCACGTGTGTGTGTGTGTGTGTGTGTGTGTGTGTGTGTGTGTGTGTGTGTGTGTGTGTGGTGATGAGTCAAACTCCTGTTGAAGGATTTTGCCTTTTTTTTTCCCCCTCAGTGACTTGAGTCATGTGTTCTTGTCACATTTTGTGGGACTCAACGCACAAGTGAGGCTGCAGACAGTCACCGTGTTTAATTCTAGACTATTCTATAGTATTCTGCCTATGAATCCCAGAACTGATGACCATATAAAAGACACCGGCAACAATCATGTGACAAGACTTTTACCGGAGTTTAGGTTTAAATTTTGATATTCTGCTGGTAAAAAAATGGAGAGAGACAACAGTGCATTTCACTATTACGATACTCACCGGTGGAAAACGTGGCCATGTTAGGTTCATTTAACAATCACCAAAAACAATTCACCTACTCATCAGCCCTGCTCACACTCCAGGAAAGCATCCATCAGAGTTTCCAGGTGTGTGAAAAGTTAAACATTTACACAATATATGATCAGTAATTCCAAAATTCATCACAGAGGCTTAAACCAGCCCCAGGAAGAGGATTAGAAAACATTTGTTTGAACTGTTCTTCAACTGAATGATGAAGTGGTAGTTAGTTATTACAAACCAGTCAAGCTGTTCTCAGAGGGAAATAAGGACGCATGTAATTATTGAGAGTGTAACCATTCTAGCAGCTTTGTGGACCAAATCAGAGAGAAATTTGTCTCGCTACTTAAACTCGCTACACTAAAATGTTAACGAGAACGATGAGCGTGATGATTTCATCTCCCGACCGTCATGTTGGTCCAACTTAGTCTGATCAGTCATTATTAGCAAATCATATTTATAATCAGCAGAGCATCAACTGGAACTGAACTGGGAAATAAAAAAGTGAATTGAATTTCTCTCCATTTGGCAGGAAATCAATACGATGGTGAACTTAAATCGATTCAGAGACGAGAAAACAGAGAAACACACTGTTGAACCTCATCAGCATGAAATGTCCAGATGTCGTCTGTTTGCTGACAAGTTTGCTCTACACGCTGGCCAAAAACTTGGCTGAAGACTAAACCTCCCAGAGCTAAACTCTAATGACTTCATAACTCATGACTGATCACACAAGTGCAGCTTACGAGCGCCAGCTGTTCTCTCTCTGCAAACAGAACACGCAGGTGAAACCAGGTAGAAAGTGTGATCCGTCTTCGATTTCGTTCGACTTTGGCGACAGAGGGCAGATTCAGATGAAAGCGAGGTGACTGAAGGTTACAGAAAGTTTTTTTAAATGATGGATGTGACACAAAGATCTAAAATAAGGTTCCAGCTTATCAGTGAAAAATTCAAACGGATCCCTTTAAGTCCTGATGATGAAACTGAATTAGCTTTCATATTTTTCAGAGTGTCACTGAGCTGTCAAAGCAAGGTTCATGTCACCCCTCTTTGTGTGTGTGTGTGTGTGTGTGTGTGTGTGTGTGTGTGTGTGTGTGTGTGTGTGAACAAAGCCTTTCAAGTTTTGCTGATGGAAGGTGAAATCATTATTTCATCACCAGTTCATGAATACCTTTCTCTCCATGGTGGTGTTAATATAAGTGACAGTTTCTGTGTGTGTGTGTGTGTGTGTGTGTGTGTGTGTGTGTGTGTGTGTGTGTGTGTGTGTGTGTGTGTGTGTGGTCTCTGTACCTGTGCAGGTTCTTGTACAGTATGTGTGTGAAGACCTGTGAAGCCTGTTGTTTTGACAGCGGACAGATGGGAACTTTCCCGCTGATAATTGGCCAGATGTGTGTAAAAACACACTGTGATGATGCAGTCTTAGTGTGTGTGCGTGTGTGTGTTTACTTTCTCCAGCTCCATTTTCAAAATATCAAACAGTGACGACCCCTTGCTGAGAAACAGCACGACTCGAAAACACACACACACACACACACACACACAGAATTAATCATACCCCAGAGATGAATTAAAATAAGCATGCAGACGTGAACGTACTGTACTCACAGCGGGGTACATATGAAGACATCATCACACACACACACACACACACACACACACACACACACACACACACACACAGGAGCAGCTCTTATGACTCTTTGCTCTTTAATAAAAATACCATGCATGTGATTTTTTTCACCCCCCACAGTGAAAAATCCTTCATGTCTTTAAATTGTCTCTTCAACATTTAATTCAATTTCACAAATCATCGACAATAATAAAATAAGCAAACAGCGCCGATAGACAGCCGACGTTTACACAGATTATTTTCCTTTGCTTTCCGAGCCACACGAAGGTTAAATTGACTAATGAAGTTATTAAAAAGAAAACAACATTGCTGGCGTGTCTCGTTAATGAAGTCACAGTTATCTAAATTGCATTTCTTTTGCTGCGTTGAAGCTCAGCATCCCTCAGAGAAACAGGCAAGAAATGTGACTCACTGTAACACTCCTGACTCATGCTGCGCTGACTCACGCCCTAACCTGTTGAGATTATGTCATGGGGAGCGTGCAGGGAACCATACTAAGAACAAAAATCGATAACAAATACACCACTGAGGACCGTGGGCTGATTCACATTCCCGTGATTCAGTTTGTTTTTCACTCAGACACATTATTTTTTGTTTCACTGCTACAAAACTCTGCAATAACAACTATTTTAAACTGTCATATCTTCTGTCGCCTTTGTTGTATTACATTGTTAATGAACAGAAAAGACAGATCTTGTCCTCTGTTTAAGGACAGGGTTGATATGTGGGCATATAGCTTAACATTTAACTTTATATGCTCATTTAGAAATTACATGACAATTCATCTCATGTAACACAAAAGCAACGCAACAAGTAGTGTGATAAGTAACCTCCTACGGGAGTATATAAGTAAATTAATGCATTACTTTTGAAATATGTCTTTATTAGGATGAATAAATAAAAGTGGAGGTGACGGGAAGGAACATCTCCAAAAATCAGCAAATCCCTCAGTATGCATGAGAAGCAACCTGCCTAAATATCAGAAAAAGACTGACGGACATATCACAATTTGTATTTCAAAGTATCAGATTCTTTACTTAGCTGTCTTTCCCTCCCTTCTTACATTTTTTAAAAAAATACTTCAAGAGGAAAGTAAACATCTGCTCCACTTCTCATTATTCTCTTCTGCTCAGTCGCAATATAATCATCGTTCAGTAGACGAATAATAGAAAATCGATTAATTAAGCTAATTCTGTTTGGAGATTTTTGTCTGCTGTATTATTACCTTTCATAAATAACACCTGAGAGAGCGGAGAAAATGTCCTGCTGATGAATGAATTAACCAAATTAATCTCTGGTTAAACCCACCAGGGTGTCGTCAAACTGCAGGACTCAATTATTACAAAAAAACACTCACACTGCCAGTTCATTCAGACACTTAATATAATGTCATTATTGAGATTATTGCTCATTTCTCATCACAATTTCTTCTTGACTGACTTTGGTTGCGAGCAAATGATTAAACACATCCTGCTCGTTAACGACTACAGTCAGGAGGTGAAAGTGAGATAATAAACAGACAGTTTAGCCTCTGAACAAATCTCTCCGCTCACAGTAAAGTTGCTGCGTCTGGGTTTGAATTAAGTGGAGGACAAGAATGTGGCCTAATTTGAGCTGCACAAGAGGGAAAAAGGCCACTAATTCAACCACACACCTCACCAGCCCCTTGTTAAAGCAGAACAAAGTCAGACTTTGGGTCTGTGAGAATCTTTAAGGCTGACAATTCAGCATCCAAAGTGTACAGAGCCCCAGTGGTGCATCCACGAAACAGGAGAAACATAATGAGGTTTCCATCTCAATGAGGGAACACACACACACACACACACACACACACACACACACACACACACACACACACACAACTTTCTTACTCTTCTCTTAAACTTAGTGCTGTCTCACATTTGTAGAACAACACTTATCAGCTCTCTTTCTAGAGAGTAACATGAGAAGATAGATATTAAAAGGAACAGTCCAGCCAAAAATAGAAATTATGTAATTATCTCGTATGCTGATGGAAAGTAAGATGAAGTTTCGAAGTCCACGAAACATTTCTGCAGCTTCAAAGGAAAAAACATCATTTTGATTTGTAATATACTGTTCATATTTTGGATGAACAACAGTTTATTACTGTTTATGTTCACCCACTTTACACTTCAACATCCAGTTGTGTGGAGGTTTTTCTTTCTATACAATACTCTTCTTACTTTTCATGAGAGCAACGACGTAAAAAAATAGTCTGAAGTACCCTCCAAAAGAGGCCGACTGAAAATGTTTGCTTTCGTCTCCACATTTAAATAACCCTGTTTCCATGTTGGCCGGCTTTTCACTCTTCATTCCAGTGTGGTTTTTCAGAGCGACTATAAAACACTTGATTTATTTACCATGAAATAGCTACACCACATTACTCTCTATAAAACCACAAACTGTCATTTGTACATTTCTGTTTGTGTAGGGATCTTAGTCTTAAATGTTAACATGTTTTAATAGGCTTTTTTTGGACAGGCTGACTGCTTTCCCCATGCTCCCAGTCTTTATGCTAAGCTAGGCTAACCACGTCCTGGATCAAGCTCCATACTTGTCTTTGTGGCGGTTCTGGCAGTAAGATGATTACAAGGCAGCCCAACCAAAGTAAAAACAAACAAAAAACATGTAAATCTAGAGGGGATGCCCAATGTCAGCTACTTGGACAGTAAAACAATAAACAAAAGCCAAATGTGCTCCGACATAACAAAGTTTCTGGCTGGCAAGCTATGGAGATGAGGTTTTCAGTTAGTAAGGGACAAATTAAGAATGAGTGTCACTGGGTGCCTTTCCACACCTCTTTTAAGCCTTCACAAAAGGGCGTAGTCACACCATGATTGGCTGGGAGGGGAATGCCCCGAGGCTCAGGTGCACTCAGGTGATCTGAATCCCCTGCAATTAGTCCAGAAAGGGAAAAGCCCCAAAACAAGTGTAGCACAACTTCTTCACAGAAGTTTCAGTGGAATAGTGTGAAGAGTTTTGTCTCCTTGGAGGATCATGGTTCAAACAAATATGGATCTGCCAAGCAAACCTCTGCTATTTGAATCTTTAGTAATGAGTTTAAATTTGCCATGGGAGACCGGACACTTATGTTTTTAATCCGCGCGAGGAGCTGTGGGTAGAAGGAGTAAAGTGCCTGAAAGGGTTTAATAGTCACTAAACACATTTTTCTCATTTGACGCCTTTCATCACAGTAATGTTTGTGAGCAGCACTTTGCCAATCTAACTGCAATTACAGGTAATGTTGTACAATACGTTACAAGTTTCACACATTTACACAGGATTGTCCGAAGGGTTTTCTTTAAGGGGAAAAAAATATATCAGAAAAAGTAAACCTGGAGGAAAACTTGCAGCAGAGCTCTCTGGAGAGGCCACACATCATGTGCTTTATGTGTGGAGTTACGATGGAGCATCGCTGATGGGAAATTTTATGTGAAAAATGTCTGTGCATCCATTTTTTTATGTGTATCAGTTGTATGAAAAATAAAACCACCCTGAGGCAATTATAGCAATGTGGCTGTCTGTCATCCTCACAGGCATCGCTGCAGCCTTAACTGGACAGTTACTCCCCAGAAAAAGAAGAAAAAAACCATCCTCGTCCAACTGGGCATGAATGACACCCGTAACACGCACATATGTTCCTTCGACGCTAGATCCAAAATAGCTGCAGCTGTCATTCTGATGTGAAGACCGGATGAATCAGGCTGGATGAATTTAAGAGAGATTATTCAACACGCTGTGCAGCATCGCTCTTAAATTGAGAACAGAGATGAGCTCGAGTCCCTGTAGGATTGACATAATGTGCATGCAAATTCAACATCGATTTACTGAACTACAAAAATCCATATTACTCACCAACAGCATTGGGTGGTGCCAACTGGAATACATATAAAAATAAAACCCCATATACTTTACATGTTTACTTTATGAACAAGGTTAAAAGAAAACCATAATTAAAGTAATTTTGTTGCATGAATCAAACAACCAGCAGGATGGACGGTAAGCCCTGGTCACGCTCCTGATAGCATTCAAGTCGTCATATTATTCTCATTCACGTGACACCCACAGTTAACATTGTGGCTGTTTATATTGTGGCTTTTATAAAACATCTATTTCCTGAGTAAGGGGGGGAAACTCAAGACAAGATAATTAGCTCTTTACATCATACCAGGAACATAATTTGTTCAAACCAAGTTTGATAAAAGCAGTTATTTCTGGCTTTTAAGCTCAGTTTGACTCAGGTCGTTAGCTCAGCGCAGCAGGGATTTCATTACAATACTGCTCGAAGGTGTCTTCAAGACACTTGTCTTGTAACGTGGTCAGAGAGTGGCTGTATATTCTCTCCCCTTGGTATTATTGAAGAGCAGGCACCAACAAAGCTCTGCTGATTTGGTGTTCAATAAGTTTAATTATCGATGGTACCCTTGACTCCAGCCTAGATGAAAACACTCCACTGGTTATTGGTACAAATTTCTTGATTTATATGTGGCCAGGTCAACAAAGGAGGGGACCGGACACAAAAATATTTTTTAGTAGGATCTTTAATACCCCGACTGCCCTCAAACGAGCACAGCATTAATTCTCTAATTTTGAGAGATTTGCTTGTAACAGTCAAATAAAAAAGTAAAACAAATTCTTTCCAGTCTTTCCTGGGTATCTTCTGACTGTCTCAGTACAAAACCAGCTAAACAAACCAAAACACAAGCAAAAACAAACAACAGCAGTGGCCTATTCCTATGTAAACCGGAAATAAAATACATTAATACATTCTTTTAAGCCACTCTCATTTTATCAAACACATTTTACAGTACACATCAGTTAACTCTGTAAACTTCATGAATTAAATTAACACCATGAATTAACTTGTGTACACATTTATATATATCATTGCAAAATATGTTTTTACCGTGACCTGTACTCAACTTACAATACATTCAGAAAACAAAATCATGTGCTCACTTACTCTAGCTTATAGCTTGAGAGCCCCCTGCACCTGGATGCAGCTCACACGCACACACGACTCTCTGTCTCCCCTCTACATAGGTAACAACACACAGCTTCGTCAATAACACTTTAACACTGAAAATGTAACTAAGATTTCAGCACACTATGTGCCACTCACGCTGACCCGTGGTCGTCTAGGGTGGCTCCCGACACACTGGAGACAACAACTAAACCCTCGTCCGTCGAGAAATAAACACGAAGTCTTCAGTCACATATGTCCGTCAGACGGCTCAACTACCAGTCCGCCCTAACCCTTTTACTCGGTCACGTACTTCCGCTGTGATACACGGTTCCAACGGTTCACTTCTTCACACACTCTCACAGACAAGAAATACACAGCTCCGCCATAGTTTGCGTCAGGAAGACGGCGGTTCGTCTCATGTGATTTCCTGATTCTCGCGAGATTCTCTACCTGGCTGGCCTTAAAGTGACAGTACACATTTTATTAGGGCACAGCTAACAAAAAAACACAGTAACCCCGGTTCACTTGGCTACATATATTTGACAGCCAAGGAAAAACAGGTTGTTCCTTAGCGGGCTTCAACTGCTTGGGATGCCCACAAATGGGACTAAACGACTTGCAAACTACTGAATCTCTGTGAATATCGGTAGCTGTCATGTACGCGGAGATGCGTTTCCCCGAGGACCGCTGTGCGTTTTGTATTGTGAAAAATGTTTCTATGATCTTGTGAATGTACTGCACCTCCAACAATTATGTGTCCTTGTACTGTTCTTTTTCTATGTTGACAACTTTCACATTTCTTCGTCATTGAGGGTTAGGGTTTTAAAAGTGGGGATCGATCCTGTGACCTTCCTGTTCTGTCACAGCCCACCTGCCTCTCCCTCTCTTTCTGTCTCACACATAAAGCTGTGTGTGTTCGAGCCCTCGGCTTTTAATAATTTACACCAAGACACTCAGTTCAACGGAGGAAATCAGAAACACGATCTGTACACTAATGGCAGCTTTGGGTGTCTGTGTGGATCTTCAGTGCTCATCAATAAGGCACTAAAAGAGTCCACTCCTGTATTCTGTGTTTTTGCATATGTAAAATAAGTTGTTTCCATACTGTTTGTAAAAACACAAGTGCAACGCAAATGTGAGCACATCACGTGTACTTCAGACCAGATTGTCAAAGCACCAATAACAGATGATATGTTGTGTAGGGGATGTAAAAAGTTTTTTCTTTTGCCATCAGAGGTGCATTTATATACTTGTATTTACAAACTCTGTTGGTGCACATTTCCCATCCTCCTCACTTGGTTTGGGTTTATAAAAAAGAACCATGTGTATGTAAATCTAGACGAAATGATGGTCTTTTAGTCGTCAACCTACACTAAGACTTTAATATCTGAAGGTGGGGTTATAGATGAGATGGCTGCCAAGCCAGTAACCACAGTACAAGACTGCCTTTCAACATTTCTAAGTGTGAAAACACTGGATATTTTTAAAAAGCCCTGGTAACAATTACCAGCAGTGTTTGTGGTGACCACAGGACATCTCCTACTGTATTCATGGTGACCAAAACACATATTTCAAGCTAAAAAACAAGGTTTCCCAACCATGACTAAGTGAGTTTTGTGCCTAAACCTAACTGGATCATAAACACAGCACTGTCACAGCATAAAAAATAAAATTTTGAAGCTGCAACATATCCACGGTTTGCAGAAATGTACATCGCCAACATTAATTCTGGCAGCTGGGTTTGTTTCCCACCTCCTGAAATTGAGTTCAATCAGCCTCAGATGAAGAGTTCTCCTCCCTGCATGGAGCTGGAGTGCTGAACAACATGGTGACCTTTCCCTCTGACATTTGGTATCGTGCACATTAGCGTTATTGTAAAGTGTCTCTGCAGGCATATTATGGAGGGTGACACATATAAAATAGGGGCCAGAAAGAGCTGACGACACACACACACACACACACACACACACACACACACAGTCGCTTTGACACTGAAAATGACATGAAATACGAGTCAGGTCTGCGTCAGAGTTTCATTGAAAAGTAGATGAAAAATGTGTCACCTGAGTGGACGAGGAAATGAGCCGATCTCTGTCTCAGAGACCCTTATATTCACACACTTGACCTCTGCAACAGCTGTCACACACTCGATCGGTTGGCACAATTTGATATTACATGTGATAACACAGTTCCCTGCTGACAGATGTGTGTCTGTCTTTATCTCTCTTTCACACTCACAGTATCATATGAGACATGCAGGTAATATAGCATACAAGACTGCACATTTCTGTAGACTTTGGTTCCCACATGTTCGTCTGTTCGGCCATCTTTCTTTTTTTGTCGTTGATGGTGCAGTCTGGCAGGTATTTTGCTACCTGCTAGTGATTGGACAACATAGAAAAAAAAAAATGTATCCAGTCTCAGTTTCACTTTTAACCGATAGACATAGAAAATCATAGGGAGCTAAAAAAGGAAAACCTAGAACTTACCAAAAATACTGAAATGAGTGTTGAGTATGATGCTGTTGATTCTGCAGATTTCAGTGTCTTCAGTAGAGTCTGACAAATATATAATTAGGCCTAAATGACCTATTGCAGATGCAGAAGTGTATCAAGTCTATGCCATCCAAAATGTGCCGATATGATATCAATCATTCTGTATTTATCATTATGCAGAAAAGACACTTGAGGGTAACAATTATCAATATACCTCAAATGTAATTATGGACAATAAAGTTTGTTGTTAAACTCTGTTAGCTACGTATCTCGTTCACACAATTTTTTAAGGGATCACTGTTAAATATGAATATCCACCGATATATCGAAAAGGTTTTATTATCCAATATGAGCTTCCAAAATCCAGTACTGGAATGTCAGCCAAAGGCTCCATAGCTTTCTCTTTCCCCAAAGTCTTTATTGTGGCATTTCTCTTCTAAAGCGGCATGTTTGTTCTACTGTTTTAGAAAGCAGTTGTGGTTTGCCCTTTCATTTTGGAAGCAAGGCCCTGTTGTCCCTTTACTGTGTATGAAGTAGTTTAAGCTGTCCATCAGTTTCTGCACCAACACCCCGAGTCATAGTCGTACACATTTGTGGTACTTCGGCCATTTTGGCCATTTTCACCCTGAAACACACTGACAACACTGTTCTCTGTGACGCTGCACACTTTGGGGAGTTGAATCACATTTGACACTGTTGATAGATGAAGCAAAGAGGAACACAGGACTGAGGGGAGGTTAGAGGGAAATGCAATTTCTGACGACACGGGACATTGCTTGTCTCTATCTGTCTGTCTTTTTATATATTTGGCCTCGGAGACAGAGGCAATGTGCGTCCTCCGAGGCGGCTCCGTCGGGGCTTTTATTTCAACTTCATAATGTCCTGACAGAGAGCGAGGCGGAGACAAACAGAGAGGGAGGGGATAGAGAGAGGAAACCAGTTGTAAAAGTGAGTAATAAGATGAAAAGACGTTGTGCACCGAGATGTGACAGGAGGTTCCGACTGTGTTTGTGGAGGAGTGAAGTAGCAGAGAGGTTAAGTGAGGCAATCTATCTGTCTGCCTGTCCATTCGTCTCGCAGCTCTTTTTTGATTGATGGATACATTTGAGACCGGAGGCAGAGACTGTATTTGGATCTAAGTTTAACAAGCAAGGCTCAAAAGTCAATCGCCAAACCAGTTTTATTAAGAAGCCGCTGGCTATAATTAACTGTTGGTTTGCGCTGATTACTTCATTAGGACAGCGTGAGCTCATGTAAAGATTACAATGTTGTATTAACACAAAATAAATCAGGAGGAAAGAGGCTTGAAATTTCCACCGAACAGTTCGCTGGCTGCTGAGCACAAAAAGGTCAACAGAAGCAGTTGGTGAAGGCTGATTAAGGTGATGACGCTCAGCCAAGTCCAGAAATTAAGTTCCTACATTCAGACGACAAATATTACACATGTTACCACAGTGTTTCCTGTATGGTCATTAGTCCAGTTCTGAAGAGGCTTCAAATCGTGTGCAGGAGAAACCAGGTTATTTGTCCTAAAATCAGCATGTTGAGTTCTGTACTGTGTGTTCAAGATATAATCCTCTGTATTATACACTCGACATCGTGTGAAAACTGCTGTGTAACATCTTCTGTGGCTCGGGAGGATTTCTCTTGAGTCTTTAAAATATAAATCGAGGGATGTGTTTAACATTTCTTATAAAATTTATGACACAAAGCAAAATGGGAATGAGGGGATGGATATTTATCAGGCACAGAGAGTGAGTATGTTAATAAAAAAAACGAATGTTGTTCTTGAAAAATGTAGCATCCAACTCCAAGTACCCCATTAAATCAATATACAGGCGGGAGTCCCAGGAGATCAGAATGAAATCAGCCCTGCTTTTGAGAAAGGAGTGCAAGGGTGGTGTGTTTGTGGTACCATTGAGGCCATATCATGAGCAGGACTATGATTTGAGTCCCAGATATATGAATTTGAAGGAGAGAGATTGAATTTGACTCCTCCGTATTGTGGCCCTGAGGGTCAAAACACAACAATTCAAAGCTTAATATTCCACAAAACACAAAAACAATAACGATATTTCACAAAATACAACAACATGTCAGTAAACACAACATTTGACCTTGATCTGGAATGTTGCATTATCTAAAATGTTGTTGTGTTTTGACCCTCAGGGTCTGAAAGTTGTCACAACTTGATTCATTTTACCTTTTGCTGTGGTGATTGTGGGCTAAATTGAAGAATCACGATGTTCAAATTATTCCTAATGGTTCTACTTATTTGCCAGATGAGCTCATATCTGAAATGATGTTTTCTGGGGATGTTTTCACGCAGTGCTGCACTTTTCAATTCATGAAGATAATTTCGTCACTCAGTCTGGATCTGATCGCTTGGCCAGAAGTTTTTTTTTGGCAGCTTTCAGTTGTGGACACATGTGCAACGGCGTGGAAGCCGAATGTTCTTGCGAAAGCACATTCACGGTCAGCGAACTACTGGAGGAAAATATATGTTAAAGAAAGCACACGTGTTTTCAAGCAGAGGTAGGACGTGCTCTGTATTCTGCGTCTGCACTCTGAGGCGACTTCTCAGATGTCGCTTACATCAACCGCAGACGAGGCGACAGCTCCTCAAGATGAGTGACAACTGTTTGGGCGTGACTGAACACTGGGGATGAGGACAGCCTACCAATACACATCTCAATGGAAGACATTTCAGCTGCAGGCTGTGTGGGTCATCTTCTCTGTTGTACCCTCAGTGGCTCCTCATGACTCGTCTTCTTATATGTGTATTTTTGAGACCAAAATCTGTTTACACTCTAATATTTTCATTGAGTGGTGTAGTTTGTAGTCGTAAAACCTGGGAAACATTCTTGTACATTCAGTCGCCTCGTCTCAGAGTCAACTGGTTTTTGATTAAATTCCCAAATGCCCAGTTCAACTCAATTCAATTTTAAGTGCCCGAGTATCATAAAGTTGTGGTCGCCGCGGAGCTTATTTTTGGTGAAATTCCAAATCGAATTTAAAAAACCCCACAGGCTTATTGTTGAAGGAACCAGAGAGATGCTAATTTATGGGTTAGCCTACGATATTATGTTGTCGTTACACCACTGTATTGCAAAAACATAGCTGTTCCGCAAAACTCTATCTATTACACGTCTGTCCGTCCTCAGAGAGTGAGCCCTCCTCCGTGGCTCTTCCTGTTGTGTCTTTTTTTCTTGTTGCGGGACGTTTTCCAATTCAATGAAAGCTTAAATGTAATAGTCAGTGTGGAGGAATAGGCGATGCTGAAGAATATTATCATGAAGGGTAATGTTCACATTGCTGAAGCCCTGCTTGCCTTTGCTATAGTGGAGTAGTTAGTAACGTGGGCTGGACCAGCGTGGATGTGACGAATCGAGCCTGCTTTGAATTCCTCTAAACCATCAGCATCTTCGACTCGCAGGAAATGGGCCTGTCACACTCGCCTGATAGATTAAAATAGTCTCTATACATATATGTATTTACTGAGATACACTTGCCTTCCATTTGATGGCTGTCAAGACAGTGAGGCAGCAGCAGTGTGTGTGTGTGTGTGTGTGTATACTGTGTATATGTGTAACTCTGCAGTTCTGAATGTAACTCTGTGTGTGTGTGTGTGTGTGTGTGTGTGAGTGAGAGAGAGAGTGAGGGTGTGTCCGGAGGAAGCCTGCTAGAGACGCAGGAGCTTAACACAGTATTTTGATTTACTGCTCTCTTTTTCGCTCTCTCTCACTCACACACACACACACACACACACCTGACAGGCTGCTCATGCATTTATAGATGAAAGAATGGGCAGCCGGTTCGGAGGGGGAAACCGGCTGGCCTGCAGACAGCGTAATCGCTTATAGATGGATCTTGTAGACAAATATTGCGCCGCTGTGGTAGAAATGCAGAATGAAGGTCAAGAGGATACAAGAGAAATGGAAGATAAAGAACGACTGAAAATAGAGTTCAAGTTATCTGGAAGGTGGAAAGCGGTAGTCGAGTGAATGAAACAGGAGGCTGGAGAAAAAAGAAGCTAGAAAGATGAAATAGAGAAAGGGGCTGAAAAGACCATCTGCACTCTTACACCATGCACACTGGAAAGCAGCCCAGTCGCCAGATTAGAATGTTGGCAATTTATGTTTTTCTGCAACCCACTGATTCATTTACAATTCTGTACGTGCCACAGCGATATTGACATTTCTCCAATACGTGTCATTTCACGTTAACATTTTATGTGACCTGACTTTCATATAGATGGTTGGACGGGATGGTGGTGGAGTTACAGAAGAGAAGCCCGCCCAGACCAAAGTAAACAACACATCCAAAGAACAAGGGAATATGTTGTTTGAAGGAATGACTGAAAATGACATATCATCAACAAGCCCAACAGCGACGTACGATAAGGATTTGGTTAAATAACTTCTTGTTTGCTCAGAAAAATACTGTTATGTTGGTTAGATTACTATAGTAAGTGAAACGAACTTACTGTTGCCTTTTTGTCTGATACTGTAAACAAATTGTGGTCCCCTGAATCAAAATCCTGTCTTTGTTTAATCCATCTTGGCACTCCTTAGACTACTCCTCCTCACTTCCCCCTCTACAGCTGCAAGAGGTCGCCACCTAACAATAAACAAAAGCAGAGTTCATAATGACCAATGCTTAAATATTCGACCTGTATGGAAATTTTTCTGAGGACAGGCTCTTTGTAAGCATGACTCCACTGGGTCTTCTTAAGCAGACAGTTCCAGAACATGTCCCATGTTTGTGGTGAAACGTGATCTTTTGATGAACCTGACCAAGTGGTTTTTGTGCCTTAACCTGACGTGACCATAAGCACAGCGTTGTCATGATGTGATACTGAGTCTGTAGATTTTTCTTCTTACATGACACCAGCTGGTTTGAATCAATCGTTTGTCCTTGTGTTCAAATTTTAAAAAGGTGCAAATCATAAAAAATTACATACAATCATTTCATGTTAAAGGTATTAAAGGGGTGAAAGTTTGCAGGTTTTGCCAGAGAGTAGTTATCACAAGTTTTAGTGATTTGCAACCAGAGAGGAGGAACTGCACACTAAAATCAGCCATTCTGTGTTTGTAGGGAAATGTGCAGACTCTCAGCCCTCCGGGGATCTCGAACATAATGATTTTGTCAAAAAAAGACCGTTTGAGTTTGCTTCTGTTTGGTTTCTCCGAAATAGGGCGACCCACCTCGAATGTGGTATAAATCAAATATGGCTGCCGTGTGAAGAAAGCAAATAATGGAATGAGTAGTCTGGAGGGGTTTGTGTCTTGTTTACAGGAAAAACCCCTCAGTGTTTTGCATGCTCAGTAAATATTGATGGCGAATGAAAGAGTTCATGTGCACGAGGTGGTGTGGTGAAAACAAAGTAAGGAGGACGGAATGAGAGGCTGGTGAAGGAAAGCCGATGTTCGAAAGGCATGAGAGATCAAGAGAGCAACAAAGAGGAGAAAATCAATATTTAATTTTGCAGGCAAACATCCTCACAAACAGCGCTGCACCTCGGCAGGTGATTCATTTAGTTGCTTCATTCTGCATTTGAGAGAAAACGTGATTATTTTGCCCTCTGCTTTCCAATCTCCCCAGACATGAGAACTGTATGATGGATCCATTTTGTCTCACCTCGGCACCTCACCGCTCTGCTTTGGCCTCCGCTGTTGGTTGATTAAAATCTGTTGGTGATGACTTGCAATCAGAGAAAATCAGCCAAATGTAATAATGAAACTAATCACTGTTCCATTACTGTCATATATCTAACACATGTTATTGTGTCTAATTTTGCGCAATCAGGGAAGAGCAAACAATTTTGTGTCTTGGTAAACGACCAACTTCAACAGGTTACTCGGTGAGTAAATGAATTGATGGCTGTTTATACACAAATACATTGTCATTTTGATTAAATTGGAATTGTATCTGTATCTGAAGTCCAGTATTTACTCTCCTTTTATTTATTTTTTTTATTTTTATTTTATTTCAGGCTCTTTAGATACTTGAAGGTTGCAGCTCGTCGCCACTATGTCTTTTTGCCTTTTGCCTTTAGTCTGGTTGTTTTACTAAGTCCTTTTTTCTTACCAAAGTTTTAGAAGCGAAGTTTGTTCCACTGCCTCCTCACAAGGCTCCTCCTGTTGAAAACTGCAGCTGTCGAATACCTAAAATGTAAATCTTTCCCCTCTGGAACTGTTGAGCCAAAGGCTAAAAGAGAGTAAAATAACAATGAGGTTCTCAGTAAAATATTAATGAGTGGTGGATATAACGGAGGTCACAGATTCTGTCTCATGAGTGTACTGGCCTTTCAAACCAGGTCAAGGCAACACACACAAACACACACACCATGCACTCAGTCTCACACTTTGAAATTCATATGAGCTTTTAAACATATTAGCCAAACACAACTTCTGCACTACTACAGAAGTGACACAAACACAAACAGCTGATGGTCACATATAGTCCAATAAGACATGTATACACGTACTTTGACCAAACATCCTCCCCACCCACACACTACAATCATATATCACCTCACCAACACACACATCAGCATATACTAACAGGGTCTGTTTGTCCTGAAACCTCCAATCATCGTCCAGGTTCGTGGTCAATATCCTACACAGCAGAAAGAGACGCAAATGGTTAAGTAATTGGTTCTACATGACCAGAGAAAACAGAGATTAAGTGATGTTGCGTCAGAATTATCAGAAAAAGGTTTTCCAACTGGGAAAATTCATGTCAATGCTTTCTTAAATTGGAACATCTCAGAAAGCTTTGAGAACTTCTTAGGGTTGCTGAGCTGACGTCACATGAAGTTGAAACAAGAGTAGACATTGGGTTGATGGAAGACACTTTTACCAAGGTTGTGCGTTGTTGCATTGCTCTTCCTTGTCACTGAACTACTGGATAAAATGCAAAACAACTTCTCTTGGTGTCCATGTCGCTGTCAATTTCTGGTATGATGCACAGAATTGCACTTTTTAAGATCTACAGATGGAAAAACATTAAAAAAAACACACACAGATCTCAACATCTTGTTATATACCATCACGCCTCTTTTGGTTACGAGCCTTTGTTGCAGCAATATTGCAGAGTGTGTGAAAAATGCTGTAGAGGGAAAAGTACGGTTCTGTTTCCTGATCTGTCTTTGTGTCCGTGGACTTAGGTGCAAAAATGTGGAACAACAATCTGAAGTTGAAACAACAGCCCTTAAATCTTCGCCTGACAAAAAAGTTCAGGCGCAGGTGAGATAGAGAGAAGTCTGCCGTTGTTCAGTTGCATTTACTGCCAACATTGTAGTTGAAAATCTGCAAAGTTCCTGTTCAAGTGCGGTTCAGAAGCCTGAGCAGATACTCTAGATTTTCTTCATCAAACCTTTAATTCTGTACCTGACCTGATTATGGGATACTATGAGCACACAATACCTATCTGCATTAATTCTACAGGGCAAATAAAACTTTATCACCTGCATCACTGAACAGGCTTTTTGGTTGTACAAGCTCTCGCTCCTTTGGGGTTTAAAAGCACTTAAGCACTTATCATAAGTGACAAAAGCTTCTGCCAAGTGAATATAATGTACTAATCATCTAAAGGCTCTCTGCAGATTCAGTAGAGTGAGTTTGGTAAACAAATATAAACACAAATTGTGTTTTTATGATAGTCTGAGCTCTGAGCCTCCAATAATAAGAACTAATAATCTGAGAAGCGTCAGCAGCAAGCTCTCCAAAACATCACTGAACAGATCTGAGGTTCACAATCGTATCAGCGACATTGTGTTTGAAGAGAGGAGGTGATCGGGGCACCTTGCACAAACACACACAGAGTCAATCAGAGCACTTATCTGTGAAATGAGTTGTTCCCAGTGTGACTCAAGAGACCAGCCGAGGCAGCGAGCATCCACACGCTCTCGCTTTGATTTCCTCTACATGTCACATGGTAAACACAGTGTCAGCTGCAGCTACCTGCCTGTGTGTGTGTGTGTGTGCGTTCTTGTGTGTGTGTGTGTGTGTGTGTGTGTGTGTGTGTGTGTGTTCCACAGCTGTCTTCTGCCCTCTGCTGATTGCACCACACATCTCCGAGATGACTGACAGCAGAGTCTGGGTTGCAGAGAGTCTGCAGAAGTTGATGCAATAAAAAAGTGAAAAACCTCATTTTAAGAGATGTTTAACGAACTCTAGAACAACAATTCCATGCTCGTGGGTCTTTCTGTGCATTTTCACAGCAACTAACACAATGTGACCGAGACTGATTCAACAATATAAGATATGGCAAATGGCAGTTTGTGGCAACAAGAAAGAAACATGTTACCTTGACAATGTCACTGAGATTCATTGAGCTGTGATTGTAAGTAACAAGAAGTAGCTGCCATTTCACACTTGACTTGTGGAAAAATCACCTGAAAGGTTTGTGCTACTAAAAACATGTTGTGACTGCAGTTTGCAGGAAGCAGAAAAAATCTGAGACTTGTTGATATACTCATATCATGATATGACATGTGTTGTCTTATATTATATTGTCTGCATTACAAAATAGTTGTTTAGGCACAAAAACCTTGGTTAATGTTTGGAAAACATCAAGTGTTTGGCTTAAAATACCTGTTTTGGACGCCATGAACACAGCTAAAGTTGTCCCGTGGACTCCTTAAAAATATGTATACCAGTGGTGTCACGCTTACAAATGTTGCAACGCAAAGGCAACACTGCCTTCTCCTTAATTTGAGCAATTAATGCAACAACTGTAATGGCATTAGATCATGAAGTTTGTATCTGGAGAGACATTTTGTGAAAGTGAAATACATCTGTCAACATGTTTAACCTTTGTATGTGTCCAGAGCAAGAACAAGAGCAGAAAATCAGAAACTTCATGTTTGTATTTCTGGTTGTGTTTGTAAGAATTATTTCAAAAGATTGCCAGTTCAATCAAAAAAACCCATGTGTTATCTGGAGATGAAACATAAAGAAATATAAAACACATTTAATTTCCCTCAGTCACAAATTCATTCAATTATTGTTTGCCAGAGCTTTTCTGTTGCGTACTTCCACTCCGCTTCATGCATTACGCTGTTTTCTTTAATTGCTTTTACTTTTGTGTCCAAGCTGTCAGTCTTGCAGAAATTGAACAAGCAGGCACTTAAAGCCTTCTTCTCCTGCCTTGTAGATTAGGCATATTAGACTCGATGTCATTAGGCAAACAGCAGGTCTGTTTTCCAGTTTTCTGTCAGAGCTTTGGAGCCGGGCTGTCAAGATTTTAGACAAATGGCCGTGAAAAGTGTGAGAGAAAAACATAAAAAAAAAAGTTCAGCTCCACATCCAACCATCCATAAACAGTCAGGTGGGTGATAGATGGGCCTATTTACTCCCTCGGAGAGAAGGATGGAAAGACTGAAGGGAAAAGGCGAAGGAGAGGAAAGCAGAGAGAGATAATGAGACAGGAGGAGCAAGGAGAGAAAATGATGGAGAAAAAGACGGAGGAGGATCTTGATGGTGGGATTGAAAAGGGAAGTGTGTACAGATGTGAGTGTGAGGAGGTGATGGAGCATAAAGAAATAAAACAGACAGGAAGGAAGTCACTAAAAGACGTAGGTGGAGTGAAGACGATTAAGATAAAAATGGCCCCGTTGGCAGGAAGAGAACAACGGAAAAAGACGGAGAGGAAGATAAAATGGGAGAAGAGAGAGAGCGAGAAAAGGGTTCTAGATGAAGATGAATAAGCTCAGGCATGCTGACAGATGCTTCAATGTTATTACAAAGGAGATTTTTAAAAAAATAAAAAAATTCAAAGACAAAGTCATCTGTCATCTGTGGGCAGCTTTACATTTTACATGCTGTTTTTCTACACAGCGTCAGGGTCTCATTAGCTAATGACAAGCCTTCCTGTCCCGATGGCAATTTTTTAACATGTCTTCTCTGCCAATGTTCCATCCTGATGCCCAAATTAATTTTATTTGGCATCGAAACGTCTGCAAAGATGGTAAGAGCATCAAACCCAAATGCTCGGTTGGTCTGCAATTTGCAAAGTAAAGATTTAATCTGACCCTCAACTTCCCCTACAGAAGCTTTTTCCCCGAAATGGCCTTTGGCTTTAATACTTATAGAACCAATTTTGTTTCCACAAGAATAAAAGTACAAGAGAACACACCCACAAACAGACAGCGCAGCCTCCCTGGTGAATGATTCTCACTGTGCAGGGATATTGAGCCCTACGGGTAGCGACACGGTCTAATCATAGAAAGCTAGATTTGTTCTGCTTCCTGTGTGAATCACACAGCACGTTAACAAAAAAGTCCTGACGACAATCCAAGATGAAACAACACCAGCGCTCCAATTTACTTATATAACCGACCACTCAACTCCAATCTGAACATATAAACAAGTCATACCTTAAAGTCCGACCCTGAACTTTCTTTCATTTATCAAAATCCACCCCAACTTGTAAACGAAACACTACACGTAGATTTCCAGTCAATTAACCGGTCACGTTAGTTCACTGTGTCCATTTCCGTACATCCACTGCAGCCACTCCAATAAATATTCTCACTGCGGAGGGATATTGAGCCCTGCAGGTAGCAACGAACTCCAATCATAGACAGATGGATTTGTTCAGTTTCCCATGTGATTCAGCACATGGACACAATAATATGACAAAAATCAATTATGAAACAAAATCTTTACTCCAGTGTATGTAAAAAACTCTGCTGAAGAACAAAAATAAATTTTCAGTTACGTGAAGAACTACAAGCATGATTTACTTGAAGCCTTGATATCTATTGTATGAATTAATGTATTGTATCTAGTACCGGGGAGGATTCCTCTTCTTCTTCTTTCTATATTCTATGTTATGTTCATCCTCAAATGTGACCTGCCCATATATGTAATCTCTGACCCATGTCATGTCAGCATTTTGGGCTACATTTATGAATGCTACTATGCAGTGTTTTACATATGTGACTGCATGGTTATAGATATTGTCATATAGTAAACTGATGTTGCCGTTTGTCCGAATTTCTGCATTGTTTGTCCAGCCGGCTTCTAAGTCCAAAGTACGGATATTATGTGTGAGAGATTGCTACTGTTAAGTGAAATTTCAGGTACATCCAAGAGAATTGTATTTCAGATTAGTGGAGGCAGAGTTTCAGTGTTACAAAAATAGTTAACGTGATAATCAGAACAAGGACAAGAATGTAGGGCTATTAAAGTCTGCAGGCCCAGTTCCAATGTATTTAACTTGTCTTTGGCTGGACACTCTTTTGTGGAAGAGACACTCACGCACTCTTTTCCTTGGAGCAATTTCTTTTTCTTAATTAATTCTTAATGTACTACTTTTATCGTCTTTTCTTGAGTTGTCTCTCTCATTGACCTGGTTGCTCCACCTTGTCAGCAGATGGAAACGATGAGACCTCGGAGCAATTTTGCTGCTCCGTCACCTTGTTCAGTCCAGCATGATAATGACAAGATGTCCTTCAGTGTGCTCTTAACACGCTGACAGATATATATAGGAGAAGACAAAATCACATTTACAACTGCGTAATAATGTCCTGATGTACATGCAGACAGAGGTTACAAGAGGTTAAAGTTCAGAAAGTCAGCACTTGTACTGAGAGGCCTCTAGTTTCATGGTGGCGTGTGCTGGTGGAAAGATCAGCAACTTTATCTGGAAATTTGTTCACTAAGCCTCCAGACAAAAAAATGTTAACACACAAAACCTGCCAGTAAAAATCTGAGGAGAAAACTCTTTCCATCATCCGAAAATATTAAGAAATGATTCCACCAGTGTCTGATTTTATGAAGTGGATTATTGAATTTAATTCTGTGTGACTGATTATGCCTATTATGTTCCATGGAGCAGCAGATGTGTTATCACATTAGCAGGATTACAAAAAAACAAAAGCAAAGAATTAAAACATTTTTAAGAATCTGGAGCATCAGTTTATGGTTATTCTGTCCTCATACTATCTTCTCTTAATTATTATTTTCTGTTATTGGCAGTTTACTGATGTGAAACTAAACATCAAGTGTAAAGATATGTGTCATCAGCATATCAGCGGTAACTGGAAACGAGGGAAACCCCTCCGAACACAGCCATTTGGGTCTTTAGCTAAACCAATGATCCACGTTTCCCTCAGCCACAGTTGGTTTATCTTTTCTTTTCTGTCATGCCACGCTGGGCAGGAAGTATTCAGTAACAGATGGTTTGTCACTGCTTGTGGCCGCCTACGAGGTGTTAACAACAGGGGGAAGACTCGTTAAGTCCTTACACACTCAATGTATGTGCAGCGAAAAAACAAGGCAAAACGATGAGAGATAAACTGTGTTGAGCAGCAGAGTTGGTTAGTAATCCTCACAATTATACAGATGTTAAAAGGACAGTTCACCTTATAAACAAAAATACATATTTTTTTCTAATCTTATCTTCTAGTTCTGCTGGTGTGAGTTTCCGGGTTTTGGAGATATCAGTTGTAAATACAGCTGCCGTACCTCACATATAATGGGAGTAGATGGCACTCGGTTGGTGGTGGATCATGAACCCGGTAACAGATCTTTTTGTGAAGCAGCTATTTTCATATCAAAGCACAGAAGCAGGTGCACAACTACTCAAGGACGAGGGACTAGCTAACTAAGCTAACTGAGCGAGCTAACATTCAGAGTTGGGAGCGATCTGATCCAATGTTGGTATTGGGTTCTGTTGCTGTTGGTAAGTAGACTGATGCCACCAATCTAGATACCAATCCAAATTTCATAGCCTGGTAGCCAAGGATGCTAACGCTATGCAGGGCTCAACATTAGCATGCTGCAACAATCTTCTCATCCATGAGTAGATGAACATTTCCTTCCCTCCTGTGTGGTGATAATGGTTGGTGGGTTTAGCAGAATGAAAATAGTTCTGACATGAAACTGCGCACAACAAGATCTATGGATTACCTTGAGTAAACACATCATGATTTGTAGTAGACAGGTTTCTTCGGCGATTTCAGCACCACTAGCTGAGCGCTGCTTAGCTCCATAAGAAGGTAGACATGGATGGATAAACAGAGACGTGTATTTTTGATTTGTCACTTAAATGTCAGTGTCAAACATATTGCCTCAGCCAGCTTCACTTTGAAGCTATGCAAAATTGCCTTCTCTAAGCCTTACAGCACATTTTCAGCTATATGATTTATGAATGTCTCCTCATGTTGTCTTATCCTGTTGACACTGGACGTCATAGTTTGAGGCAAATCCTGATTTGGCAATGTCTCTGTTTTCTTCCTGTCAGAGAAGTTTGGCTGTTTACAAAGAAAACTACCAGTGGGTTATGTAATGGACGGGTCATATTATTGTCACCATAGAAAAATCACATTATGCTAACTATCCATATGCTAATTAACATTATGGTAATCCATTTAAATCAAACTGGCTCAACCTGGACTCTAGATCATCTGTGTGTGTGTGTTCCTCAGTTGTGTGACTGTGTGTTTGTGCATGTGTAATGCCACTGTAAGAACTGTTCCAGAGTCAGTCACCCTGTATTAAACCTGTGTCTGCCCGGTAAATCTGCAATCCGTGCACGGAGCGGGGATCGGCCTATAATCCTAATCCTCAAATCTTATTTTTGTGGGAATTTCACATTCACCAAGGCGGAAAGAGGGTGCATGTGTGAGAGAGAGAGAGGGAGAAGAGATAGACACAGCTAGAGAGAGGACAAGGACGCTCAACATGCCTCTTGTGCACTAATCTTACAATATTAAACGAACATCAGTTAATCCTGATCTTAATCCTGTTCAGTATGATTTAGCTGTTGGAAAATTATGATATACACAGACATTTTCCACAACAAGTAGGCTTATATACGACTTCTGGTGATGTAATAACTTCATACCCATCCGATTAGTGATTTTTGTTGTTGGATCATGCCTCAGTGGGTCGCAAAAAAAGTCTGGAGGAAGTTCACTGCTTTTAGTAATCTCTAAATTTCCTGTAGCCTGTAACATCCCTCATATGCTGATGCAGTGATCTTCTTTATGGTGCATATTTATGGTTGTGTTGATTAATTAAAGCATTTTTTTTTATCATAAACTGCAGCGTGCTGTCCAGTCAATTTATGACTTTAACGAGCCGACATAAGGCAGCAGAAGTGCTATTAAAAATATCCCCTCACCTGCCACATCCTGTGTGTTTGTTATTCAGAGAGGAAAACCTGCAAAAACCTGAAATAGTTGGTGTCGAGGTGGCAAACAGTTCAGTCCTCATCTCACTCAGTGTTCTTCCTCTCCATCAGAACTATGAGGCAATAATGTGGAAGGGGCGAATTAATATTTCACACCTTATCTATCTGCAGTATATCAAGATTAAATGTTGCTCCCTGCAACCCGACAGGCATGACTGCCAGATCTGAAACAGCAGAGACAAAGGTTCAACATAATAACAAAACACAATCCAATGCAATAGTGCATTTAGACGAAAAGCAACAGAACTGATTACATAACCTATTATAATCACATTTTGATTTAGTACGTGATTATGTAAAACAAAAACATTTAAAAAAAAACATTACTTTATCTGAGTGTTGACGCATGATTCACATACTGAACATAGATGTGTGACATAATTACTCAACAGGACCAGGAGTCCAAGTTCTGTAGGCTACACTGGAAGTTACCATCATCACCCAGGTTTCCCTCCAAAAATACTTTTTTCAAGAATATAAACACTGTGGAGCAAGATTATCTTCACAAATGACAACTTCAAGATTAAGATTGCAACTGTAAATGTAGTCATCAGAAGGTAAAAGCTCACCACCACTTTGCTTCTGACAAAACTATTTACTTCATACTATAAAATGATAAATCCACAAATTGTTGAGTTGGAGCTAGAAGAGTCCCAGACCAAAACTGCCTGTAAAACGGACGAGTGAGTAAATGATGAAGTTTAATTTCCCCGATTACTTCTGAAGTCTCATTTAGCCACTTAATGAATGACGTTTTTCAAGACACGCCTTTGCGTTCACAAGTGGGGTCTTTACTGACATATTTTATGTTGCAGAACCAAATGTGAAATGCTCTTAATCTTGTGTTAATCACAAACCTTACCTCAGCCATCGAGGGGAACCAGAAGTGCAAAAATACAAAATTAGGACTCATTCCTGCGATGCTCTATTTGGTCATAACTCAAAGTGTTGAACAAACTTACATTTGACTTGATGGTGGAGCTTTATGAAAAGTAAAGAAATTGACTCAGACCTTACAATTCATCATAAGAGGAACATGAATGTGCTTATCAAATTTTGTGGTGATCAATTTAGTAGCTGGTGAGTAATTTCACTCAAAACACCAACCTCATGGTGGTGTTAAATTAAAGTCAGTAGGGATCATCATCTGGGGACCATGACTGTCTGAGAAAATTTCATGGCAATCTATCCGGTAGATTTGAGATATTTTATTCAAAACCACAAACACCAACCTGGTGCTGGTGTTAGAGGGAAAGTCAGAGGCTAGCCAAAGTCAATATGGATCATCCTCAGGAGACCATGAATGTCTGAAGAAAATTTCATGGCAGTC
This sequence comes from Diplodus sargus, assembly GCA_903131615.1. Classification (NCBI taxonomy): domain Eukaryota; kingdom Metazoa; phylum Chordata; class Actinopteri; order Spariformes; family Sparidae; genus Diplodus; species Diplodus sargus. The sequence continues at coordinate 8,738,243 of CAEMYA010002116.1, read as the reverse complement.
CATTTAATGATAGATGAGGTTTTTAGCTAAAAGCCAAACATATCAACCTACTAGTAATGCAAAGTCAAGGCAGAAGATCACCAAAGTCAGCAGACATCATCCTCTGAGAATCCTGAATACTAGCAGAAATAATCATGCAGTTCATTTAGTAGTTGTGAGATATTTCAGTCTGGACCAAAGTGGACGACCAGCTAACAGACCACTAGCATTGCTAATGAAAGAAGCAATTTTCTTTAACCACGCTCTTCATTTCCACTGTCCCTGACCGCTCTATCTAAAGCCCCACGCTGCACGTCCCTGCCATTTCAAATGCCAATTAAATCTTTATTCCTGAACTGCTCATTTGATTATGATCTGTTATCATCCTAACCGACCATCGGTGAAGCGTGACGGCTGATTCAAATTTCGTGTATAATTCCACTGAACATCTTTTCTCCTGGTCTGACCAGAATACACTCATTAGCAACGGTGAGCTCGCACATATCCTGATAGGTGCTCACACATTTACATATACAAGCGGATATATTCAGAAAAAAGAGAATACTGGCAGAGCAAAAGATTTCATCTAGAATTATAGCACGCTTTATGTCATGAGCTGTCATGCCTAATAACCACTCAAATTGTCCTGGTCGTGCTGAATGAGACGATGACGCTAAAATGGTGGAAAGGCTGTTCATATTGTACATTAGTCAGGCTGAGTAGAGCTTTTGACAGACATTTTTTTCCTGTTTCCCACCACTCAGCGGCAGAACCTTTAATCACAAAGTACAATAAATGTTCAAAAGTTGACACATTATTATACGACTTGCCTGGCAGAAAGCATATTTTCATGCAAATTAAGATGTATTGATCCATGAGAAGTGGAAAGGCAACATCAAATTTCATGAAATGTCTCCTTGAGGTCGTTAAGTTCTCTTCAGCATTAAGTTTTTGTCAATAAACAAACATCTAAAATGATTTACTGTCAACTGGTGGCTATTTAGAGACGCTTTTGATTTAATATTGAGGGAGAGAGACGAACGCTTGTATGAAAATTTAGCTTGGACATGCACATTTCACAAACACAACATAGATTACCTTTTCCTCTGTTGGGGAACATGACATGTTTGGAGGCCTGCGGTGTTTTCTAGAGAGAAATGGTTGACTGGTGTGATAGACACAGTGAGTAGATCATTCACACCTACAATGAAAAGATCAGACTTTAATAATACAATGCTCAAAAACCTGATGTTCTGCCTCTACTCTAATAGTTTTGTATAAATGCCACATATACTGTGCAGCGCTGCCCACAATAGCTCCACTTATCACTGAGGTGACAGGCACATAATAACATGGCTCTATGGCTAATGGCTCCCACACACTCAGGGCTTAAAATGTATTTCTCTCTGACTATATAACTCCGGCTCCCCTCCCTCTCAAACATGATGGGATAATACATCCAACAAAGGCAGTGATTCATGGGTAATGACTAGCATCAATGGACTTCTTAGCCCGCAGCTAAAACCGCAAAATTAGTTTGCTTTCTTGCTTTCAATATTGTCATACAGCTTTTTATTTTTATTTAGCCTTTATTTAACCAGGTTAGTCCCATTGAGATCACAGATCTCTTGTACGAGGGAGAACTGGTCAAGAACGGCAGCAGCACCGAGTTACAACAGCAAGTTAATGAAAATAAAGCACACACAAATAATCGGATAAAACATTTTCACAGAGACAATCTGGACTTAATTGATTTCACCATAGTTTTAAAGCTCATCACCGGTACAATATTCACAAGTTTAAATTCTGTCTGTAGATTTTTCCATTCAGTACGTGCCAACAAATCTAAAAGCTTTCTTTCCCAATTCAGTTCAGACTGTAGGAACAACAAATTGCAAAACCTAAAGAGAAGGAACACTGTGATTCCCATATTTAGAGTTTAAAATAGAAGATAAATAAAAAGGGAGTTTGCTAAGAATAGCTTGACCTAAACATGAGTGATAAAGTTTCCGTTTTGCTTTTTGGGTTGTTAGCACCACTGTAGGTAAGGATGGACTGGAATATTTGATTATTTAAATTGTCGAAGCTTCGGATATTCTGCTGTTGATCAAAACTGAAGCTCCGGAGCCTAAAAGGGGGTATTCAGGACAACCCTGACCAACCAATGGATCGGCTCATATGGGCTAGAAGTTTGGCATGATTTTAAGCACATGCAACCATTGACTGATATAAAAGAGTACCGAGTTCAATACTGCACCTCACAGGCCTACAGGAGGCATCTCAGTGAGTAATAATAATATTTGCTAACCTTAATCCTAAAACACAGACACAAAGTGTTTCTAAAATCAATTTTGTGTTTACCCGTTGTGATTAACTTCTTACAGAAAACAAACAGATGTACTATATTGTCATGTCTGAAGTTAGCGGTAATTGTAGCGTGTCCTTCAGCGTTTCGTCCTGCCAGGTAGTTAATTGTGTTCCCCTGCTGTCCCAGATGGAAAACCGGCCTTTTGATTTGTCTGACTTTCACATTATTCTCCACACATTCATGCCAGATCCCATTTATGAGCTCAGGTGGTGCCAAAAACCTGTTGGGGTTTGGTTATGAGGCAACAATCAGGACAATATCATCATGGCTGGCACTGAGCCTGTAACAGTAAGACACATGACAGAATGACGGTAGGAACATTTTTGTTTCTAAGTGTGTACAGCTGGAGTCATTTCTCAACTGAAACCCCCCAGTGATGCGTGTTGTCGCCTCTAAACAACTGAGTTTTTAAAAAATACAGGTGGAGGACGTTTTGATCTCGCTGCATCATCACTCTTTATTTTTTCCTCCGGAGCATCTCCACAGAGTCCATATGTGTTTTTCTTTCTTATTTTTCACGTTTCATTACTTTCTCCTCACCTGCTTAGACCGGTCCCTGAGGACATGGTGGCAGCTGTCTGTGCGTGTGTGTGTGTGTATCTCTGAACAATTGCAGTCAAGTTATGTCTCCTGCATCAGTGTATGTATAGGTCAGAGTGTGTGTGTGTGTGCATGTGTGTGTACCACCTAGTGATAGACCTTCTAAATCACTGTCACAGTTGATGAGCGATCACTCAGGCGTGGTGCTGAGAGCCCTGCAAGTCATAAAATCAGGGAAAGAAGCCATATATGCCATCAAATGTACAGGGTGTAACAAATGAAATGGACCGTGTGAATGTGTACATGTATGTAAGTGTGTGTGTGTGTGGTGATATGTGTTATCTGTGCTTTTAAAGAGAGGGAGGTTTCATTAAAATGCACATAATATCTTGAATTTAAAGGTGTGCGTATACATGTGTTCTACATGTACCTGTGTATTTCATATGTGTGTGTTGTTTTTGTGCATACATATATTTACTGTGTGTGTGTTTTCTGGTCCAGTAAATCACATCTTGCCATTATTATGGTGAACTGAACGTGAATTTATAGGTCCTCTCATTGTGTGAGTGGTGTCTTATCCAAGTGTCAGCGTGTGCGTGTGTGTGTGTGTGTGTGTGCGTATAAAAAGAGTAAAGGACATCTTGCCATTATCATGCTGCACTGAACTGAAGCAGAGCTGAAAATGGCTCAAAGGTCAAATTAGTTCCATCTGAAAATAAGAAGAAACAGGGGAGAAAGGCTGTTGGTGTGTGTGTGTGTGTGTGTGAGAGAGAGAGAGAGAGAGAGAGAGACAGAGAGAGAGACAGAGAGAACAGAGAAAGGCAGTTTATAACCTTAATGTTAGTTTCAGATGTTTTATGGCATCATAGAGCTTCAGCAGACGGCATGATAGGCAATGTTCCCTGCAATATGCTGTTTGCAGTACTGTCAGTTAAGATAGCTCCAACCATAAATGACTAATGGTGATGGTTGCATATCTGTGTGTGTGTGTGTGTGTGTGTGTGGTGAGTGGATGTTTACTTAGTTAAGTGAATGAGCCGCTGGGCTCTGTTTCAGCATCATGACATAATTTGCCCTGAGCCAACTCAAAATCATCCAAAACTGTTTCTCTTTTCCAACAATGAGATTGTGTGTGTGTGTACATGAAGAAGCATTTTTTGCGTGTACACCTTAACAATTACAGGCGAACAGACTCTGTTCCTCATCAGCCAACTAATGAGCAAACATCATGATGGTAGAGTACATTTTCAGTACACTGGATATGTGTGTGAATGAGTGTCTGTGTGTGTGTGTGTGTGTGTGTGTGTGTGTGTTTGTATTTATCAGAAAGTATAGTATAAATTGTGATGTCACAGAGGAAGAGAGTAAGATATGAAAATATGTTTTTCAGGCTTCATATAGCAACTTAAAACTGCTCTCACCGTCTCTCTGATAAACATTATTGGGTGGGCAGGACGCTTTCTGTAAAATGTTAATAAAGTTGCTCACAGTCAGTACGTTTATATGACACTCAGGAAAACTGAATTACTGTGTTAGTCTGACTATGATCAGATTTTTAAGATGCATGTATACACCTTAGTCTGACTAAAATCGGACCGGATTGGATTTCTCATAGCCTGATTAAAACACCTAGATTATTCAATTGATAGTCACATTACTCCTGCATGTATACGTTCCATCAGATTGGATTCAGATTTTACCTTCTGCGCAGGTTCGAGATTTTTTTCCGGGGGCTGCGAGCCGGAAGTAGAAGGACGGCAGCGGCGTCTTTTCTCCGAAATCACCGCAAGCCAGATCATGTACACCATATACAAAACGTACAAAGGTGTAGCTTCGTCTCGCTCTACGTACGCCATCTTTCTCGAATGCCGAGGCAGAGTTTGTTATTGCTGGTGACGTAAAGAGGTCAGCCGGAGGTGTCTCTATTACCACTAGTTGAAATGGGTACAGCACCACCTATCGTACCGGTTTCCCTGGTACACAGTCAGAGTCGCATCACTTCAACACCTTAGCGTTGAACAGCTCCGTTCACTGTTTCACGGAGGGGGAACTCACGTTTTTGTTTGCCCATGGTGCCAACCAGGCGATATAATACAACTATATAATAATTCACTTACAAGTAAATTCACAAAGAAGCACAACTGGAGACCACTAACAAAGTTAGAGACAAGAGAGATAATGAAAGTAGCAAATCCCGCGAAATGATGTGCGGTCAATATGACTGCTTATGGCCGAAATAGGTAAAACATATCATAATGTATTTTTCTTTTGTGTACTTTTCTAAATTAAAATACAGACACTTTCAGGAAAAGTCATGTCACAGCAGTATTGCATTTTTTCAGTCAACAAAGTTATTGCACGTATATATTTGAAAACGGTCAACTCTGTCGCTGTAGATTTAGCAGCACAGTACTGTTAAAACCAACAATACAATACCAAATTTCTTCATTTTAGTAAAATACCTCAGTATATTTTGCATTCTGGGTCATTTTGATTAAGTGGGAATACATTACAGTATATTTTAGGCTTGCTGTAACATGGCTGTAATATGCCATGGCAATAATACAGAATTACTTTAAATAGCGAAATTGCAGCAACGGACGTCACATCACACGGAACGCACAACTCGTGATCACCAGCAGATACTGGAGAGAGAGAAGCGCTACACGGTGGATTGCTGAAAGTTCTGTAAGTTTGGTTTATTTTATGTATGTTTTAGGATTTTTACGCTGGGGACAGCGATGAATTAAAGTCTATGTTCGGAACAGCGGGGTTTCGGAAAGGCGGGGTGTAACCTTATACGCTCTAGTGTACCGCAACATCGTTTTTTTTTTTTTTTGTGTGGGATGAAACTGCAAAGTTAACGTTAGCTAGCTACGTTAGCCAGCTAACGTTTGCTAACTAACCCAGTGAGAGACATCCGGGATTTCAACGTTGATTTCTAGTTAAAAACTGGGTGATATGAGATCAGTTAAAACATCAACGTGTCACAAAACACAAATTTGTTTAATTATTTTGATAATTTGTTGAGTTTTAGAAAGAGAGACTAATCGTGGTGAAATATGGTTTGAATGTGAATGTTTAATCAACTTCTTCAAATAGTCGGTGACAAAACTTTCACAACCGTAGAATCTCCGTATCCCTACGCATTGCCTTTGAGCGGTGAAATATAGTGCGAGTCCCAGTTGCGCTAATGTGTAGGGATACGGAGGTTCTATGGTTGAGAAAATGTAGTGCCAAAAGAAAGGCCGGTCTGCAGCGATGTAAAGCGGTGTAAATTTGCTCTATATAACGTATACTTGAATTGATAGATGTTTTTTTAGGTGGTTAAAATTCGCTTTGCTTCCTGACTCCGTTCACTGCAGAACGAAGCTGAACGTCTGGGCTGGAGCGGCTCTCTGCAGATTGGCATCGATTGAAGATAGAGCTCAACCCCAGAATGTTATATTGTCATGCCAGGTTGAGGGATGCAAATTTCAGAGCACCGTTTTTTCAAGTCTGTGTGCACACTTGAAATGGCATATTAGGGATAGTAAAAAGGTGACCTGTCCTTACACAGGTTGCGCCAAATATTTCCGGGTTAGGTCAACCTTTTCCTCTCACTCAAGTAGAATCCATACATTTGCACACCGTGAAACTAGAGTTCTCACTGTACATGACAGCCAGCAAAATGAGCAATGCACATTGCCTGATTAAATGTTCCTGAAGCTGTGCCTGATGTGCAAGATGCAGAGCAGGATGCTGTGCCTGGCCAAAGACAGTTTTTGAACAACGTGGCTCTTTTCTATCTTAAACTGCAAGTAAAAATGCTTCTTCCAGCTAGCACTATTCAAACAATCATAGAGGAATTTCAGGAGGTGCACACAACTCTGGTATGAAACATGTACTTTCAAAGGTTTATGAGAAGTTAACTATGTTGAACCTGCAGGACAATGAAATTAGTCAGATACTTGATGATGTGTTTAAGGAAGATCTCTTTAAAGATTGCCATGAAGGGCCTATGAGATCGGACCAAACGAGGAAATCGTTTTTTTCTTTCAGCTACGTTGAGCCCACTCAGATCTATCTAGGTGCAGATGCAGCTGGCAACGTTTCTTTTAGTACGTACCTATCAAGGAGACACTGAAGTCTCTTCTCTGTCAGTCAGTAGTGAAAGACTAGTACAGACAGACAAAGATGAAGCAGATGTCAAACTCTCAGACAGATGTTTTGACAGATGTGATGGATGGAAAAACCATCAAAGACAATCCTTTGTTAAAAGAATCCCACTCGTCTTTGTCAATAGTTCTGTATTGATTTTACTTGATCAAAGCTGATTGCAGCTGATTGTGGAGAAGCACCAGTCTGTGTTACTGGTTGATGTTGGTGTTTGTTGCCTGACTCCAGAGGGGGACTACGTGTGTGTGGACCTAGACAGTCTAGCTGACTACTACCCACTACCACATTATGTATGATGTGGTGTTTCAGTGGTTGCACTTCATCACTCTATTTGTGTCTGAGTTTGCAGGTGTCACAATGTCTGAAACAATTATGATGCCACAGATGAGGGAGACCTCTTGGGTTCTGGTTACACTTCCATCCTGAATCAGATCAAAACTAGAGTGGAACATGTCAACAGGAACAATACTCTCTCTAGAATTCGAAGACCAAAGAGGACGAACGAGAATGATGGTGATGCCTCTCAGTCCCAGCCCAAAAATACCTGCAGTCAAGTGGACAGTTATGGATGCATCAACTGGCAGCCTCATAACCTGCCTGAAGGAGAGACAGTAGATTCTCTTGAGGTCATGAGGCAGATGTTGGTCACGCTGTACAGGAAGGAAGGACCCAGAGGGGCAGAGAGGGGGATGGTTGATGACCTCATGCACATAACGTACCTAAAGCAGCGGCAGCTCATCAACTCCAGTCCTCCTTTCAGAGTCAGTGATGTTATGCAAGAGTGGCCCTTTCTCTTACAGAAAAGATGGCTCTGTTCTCACTTTGAAAAGTTGGTTGGGATTGACATTCTCTCAAGACTGACTGAGGCACTGCAGAATAAAGGCAGGCGAGTCATCAACTACTTCCAGCATCAGAAGTTGAAGTGGAGAGGGGAGATTCAGTTGCTGCTGACCAAGATGGAGAACGACCCAAGGACACTACAAGATAAAGAGTTGATGGCGACTTCAGTTGTCCTGCTGAAACAGTAATATGCAAATGGTACCATTAAGAATGCAGTGAAGTTCATTTTGCTGGTGTAGACTTTATTGACATAACAAGGTTGATTTCAGAATAACATTTTGTAGGTAACTGAGTAAAAATTTGTCCCTTCATTTTCAGGACATTCAATCATGACAGCCAGATGGATGCTGTCCATTGAAGGAAGTGTCATCATGACGCTAGACAAAAGTGATAACTTTGTTCGCGATGCTATGTGCAAGCTACTACGTCCCTGCTTACAGGTTTCTGGTCAGGATCAACCTTGAGGATGACAAGAAATGCTTTGCCAGACAGGGAGTGAGCAAGAAGACTGTGAGGGTGGTGCAGAGGAAGGTGATGGCCATCAACCCGCACATCAACAGCTTCATTTGTTTCTTGATGGAGTTTGAATGGATGACTTTTAAACTGAGGGCCAGTGGTAGGCAGCCTGTTGGATGTTGGCATGTTTTTGTTCAAGCTTTATTCTTCTGATATGTTTCTGCTCAACCAGTCCTGTCCTACTGCATTTAAAAAGTTTTCATGCCTTTGTTTTTTCTTAGTTGACATAATCAAAAACCTCCAGAAGGCTGTTGTTAAGTATGTTTTAACTTTCTGGGGGGAAGTTCACTGAAGTCTCGGTCGGGAGGGCTGATGGTCGCGGTGATTTATTTTCATCACAAACACTTGGTGAGTTAAAGTTTTTTGCCGGTGACAGACGCTGTCACGCTGAAGACGCTTTTTTCGGGCAGAAATATGATGAAGAGTTGGTAGGACGGACAAGAGGACAGACGTTTCTCCACTTATTTGTTTTCCTCATATAAGTTGTCAAAGACAGTCACAGTTACTACGTTACTTTTGTTTGGTCATGGAACATTGTTTTGAGGGACATTTCTCTGTATTTAGTTGAATGAAGGACCTGGGCAGTTTTCGGACTAGTCAAACCGACACGCCTTCGCTCCATGCCTCTGGCTTATCCGTTCACACTGGGACGGCTCACCAATAATGCAGCCCTGATGCTACCTCAGAGGCGGATCAGCGCCGGAGCGAAATTTCCTCCCTCTCCGCATCTGAAGCTTTCACATAGAGGAGGGTGCGGAGAATTGGCACAGGATCTGCATGCAAACGGCAGCGTGAATGCGGCTAGCGACAGACAGACAGACAGACAGAGAGAGAGAGAGAGAGAGAGAGATGATCTGTTGTGTGATAGCAGAGCGGAGAGTCAGCAGCTGGATTTTGCACCCACGGTCAGTGGTGTTCGTCGGCGTATATTCAAACAAACAAACAACAACCACTACAACCATTATTCATTGTATTATTACATTTGCGGGAAGTTATTACAATCAAGATGTTCACGTCCCCACAAACGTAATAAATCCCTGCAAACGCAATAGTTATTACATTTGTGGGAAATTGCGCGTTACGTTTGTAGTCGGCAGCGGCTATTACATTTGTGGAAAATGTATTACATTTGTGGGTTTATTACAGTAAATGCTGCAGATTTTTATTACATTTGTGGTATATCACTTTTGCGGACATTATTACATTGGCGTGTGTTGGGGGGGCACTTGAGGTATAGTGAATAGGGCACCAAATGGGGTTAACACAGGCCTGGTATGACATGCTCCGGCCAATAACTTGATTTTCTCACCGGCATGTATAATCGGACAATTGCAGTTGTTCGATTGAGTAGCATAGTCTAACTATGGCTGTAATCTGACGAAGCTGTGCATGTGAACGTACTAAATGTTTCCTCAACGACAAAGCTGAAGGTTTGCACCTGTGAGAGTGAGGTTTTTACTGGGTCATGCAAAGGAGCAGGTTTTATATATTTAGAAAAAATGAATGCATGCGGAAGGACAGTGAATGTAGTATTGAGGTCAGTTTGTTTTCATCATCTTGAAAATGAATCAGGTTTTTTGAATAATGGGAGGATGATTCACATTCAGTCTGGAGGAGAAACTTGTTTTAATTGGTATCAGCATGATTTTTCTCGAGGTTTTTGTAGACATTTCAGTCCATCACAAAGGTCACTTTAACAATATCGTCAAACAAATATGCAGATTTAATAGTTGTTATAACAGCCACGTCACCAGGATAAAATGCTGTAGGATAATAAACCACTGATATGTTCACTTTTGTACCTGTACATTTATAAAAAATGTGTCATATATAATCACATTACATGTTTGTAACTACAACTGTGGAACTGCGTTGTTAATTCCTACTGTAAATAAGTCAGAACCTGCTACACTGGCCATGTCAAGATAACCTGATAAGCCCTTAACACAAATTGTTCTTTGTTCTAGACCAGCAAAGTAGGCAATGGTTCCTAACCAGCGCCTGAACTGCCTCCTTGGAAAAGGGCTGCTTCCTAATGAAAGTTGACATAGCTTCTCTCTAAGCTGAACCAATGGGATTACCAGTATGTTGATTAACATGAATCCAAACCAGTGCAGT
>CAEMYA010002116.1:8716216-8727680 GCA_903131615.1 Diplodus sargus | reverse complement strand
TATATTATTAAGCAATCAAGTATTTCCTATCCAATACCTGCCAATAGCACAATGCAACACAATATGAAAGTCAGTCAAGAAGCTGTCAGTCCTCTCAGCATTTGTGCCCTTTCTGCAGCGGAGGTTGTCATTAAAAGCTCCTCCTTGATGAATGCACTGATGCCTCTCATGCTCCACTGACTTTCCCCTGCACTTAATAAAGGTTTGTAATTGAAATATAACTACAAGCCAAATTCAAAATCACAATGTCAGGAGTTACGTGACGCGTGCCCTCACTGGCTTTGTCCCTACCCCGTGGTCTGTTTTAATGATAGACTGTGAACCATTAGCGCCGAGGGAGTGTCAAAGTCCCGCTCAGCTGTCAGGTCTCCTCTGTGAAACTGTGGATGGAAACTGAATATGACTGTAATTTACATCACTTGTCACTTATGTAGAACAGAGCAGAACCAGAGAATCAGACGCAGACAGAGGTTTCTTTTCTCCCTTAGTGTTTCCAAGTAGTATTATTGATGCAAGGACAACTGGATTGTTTCCTCAGATTTTCAAATAACAACACAAAACAAAATGTGAGTTTATTCACTAACGCGGTCTGTAATAAAAACAGATTGCCACTTAAACTCCCTGTTTACGGTTGACCGCATGCCCACTGGCAGAATAAAATTGTATAGTGGCAGCGAGGTTTAAAGGTTAATGCTGATGGCTTCAGTATTATATATCCATTACATTGTGCAATCAACATTTATTTAATCGATGATACAGTCAAACTAGAAACCTAGTTAGTTACTATTTGTATGGGTGACTTTCACTTTCATCAAAATCATATTTTAAGAAGATACAATTTCTTAAACTGAAGTATAACTTTAACATCACTGATACGGAGTTCAACATGATGAGGCTGTGATTGATCGATTATTTCAGTAAAAGCTAAAAAGCATTGCTGGTATTTTCTTTGCATGTTACAATCGTCTCACAATGTCTAGTAAAATTTGATCAGAAGCTGAAGAAATTAAAATTAAAGCTACAAACCAGAATAGTCCTGTAAACCAAAACACCAGATGGATGGTTAAACCCCTGACGGTTGCTGGCTCAAAATCTTTGAGCTGCAGGTTTTGCAACATTTTCACTTTTCCTTTATATTAAGCCTTAGAGTACTTCAGTGGCACATGAGGGTTTACTTCTACTAAAGCATTAATTGTGCCCTTTGAGTCTGTGTTTTTTCTTTTATTTTCAGCGAGGATGGTTTGTGCAGCTTATCATTATAAATCAAGGACAAAGAACTTTGACCGAGGGCAAGAATCTGTTAAGTAACAGTGTCATCTGGTATCTGCAGTCAAATGCTCATGAATTATTTTTGTCAGATGTTTTTTCCACTTCGTGAATCAGATCAAATCTAAATAGCGTATGACAGTGAAGGTTCTGGGCAGCTCCCTGATGAAAAAAGCTTTGGATCTGTGCGTTTAAGCAGGTCGCTTACTGAAGAGGAGCAAACGTGTTCAGTGAACCTCTTCCTTGTAAATAAATGTTTTAAATGATGCTCACAGACGGGCTGACACTTCCAGCAAAGAGCATGAATCAGACTCAAACCCAAGAGGAGGAAAAACAGCGATATTACGGGAACACAAATGGGTGTTTCTGCCAAGATGATGCTTTTCTGCCTCATAAACAATTGTGTAATTTCCACTGGTCTTGTCCAGCACTCTTGTTAATAAAGGAGCATTAATAGTCTCCATTGTCTGAAAATGTTCCTGGTGGTCTAATGACCTTTTCTCTGTCCCTGACCTCGAGTGTGAAAATCCAGTGCTTCCAGCCAGGCTAACAGACAGACAGATGGATGGAGAGAGAGAATAACATGATTATATTATGGTGGTTGTGGTTCACTGATCCTAATTGTAGTGTACATGGTGTGGCTCACAGCTACATCTCCCCATGTCAGAGAGAATTAAAGTTACAGGAGTTCAAAGTTACTTTAATGTTCGACTGTGACGCCCTCAGCTCTGCACGATTCTACTTTTATCAGCCTGCTGACTCTCCTCGATCTGGTTTCCACTGCAGGCCAGGGTTCACTCGTTACACTGTTTACTGAGATATTTAGAAAACGTTTTCTAATAGACAGGTTCCTTCAAGCAAGGCTCTGAACTCCCACCTGTTTTATTGGAGATGCTCGAGGAAAGAATAAATGTATGACTAAAATATTAATACTAAACAGGTTTGTTGAGAGGAGAAATGAAAAAAAAAAACTACAGTATGTTCACTGAATATATATAGATCAATTTCAAGGGTATGAATGATGACACAAACGTAAAAAAAGCAAAACAAGACAGAATCCAGTGTTCATGCAGTCAGTTGCACAGCAACATACACGCTACCATCAGACTACAGCCTGGAGAAGGTTGTTCATGCTTTTATCTCTTCTCTTCTCATCCATTGCAAACTCCATTTCCTCAACCCAATCGGCACAATAGATGTCAGCCAAGTACATTTCTGCAAAACCACAGATAAGTTCAAAGTGAATGTTCTTTAAGTTGCAACTTTACGTCTGTTTAGGTTGAATTTACTATTACAAATAATGTACTATTTACCTCGCACTGTATTTCGCCGCTCGCAGACCACCTGCTGCCCAGTTGCGCTAATGCGTAGGGATACGGAGGTTCTACGGCTGAGAAAATGTAGTGCCAAAAGAAAGGGCGCATGCCCTGACGGTGATGTAAAGTGGTGTGAATTTTCTCTATACAACGTACACTTGAATTGATATAGATGTTTTTAGGTGGGCCTTGTTTTAGGTGGTTAAAATTCACTTTGCAGCTGGACTCTGTTCACTGCAGTACAATGCTGGAGCGGCTCTCTGCTTCTCCAAACTGAGGCTGCGCTGATCGGCAATTACGGTAGGGAACAGACCGACTATATGTACTTTATGTGACCCAACTTCAAAAAACCCGAACTATCCCTTTAACACTGTGCTTATGCCCTGGTTATGTTTAACCACTAAATCAGTTTTGGTTAATGGTCCGACTGCCCAACACTGCTGGTAATCTCTTCAAGTCTTCTTAGAAATATCCACTGGTGTGACTCAAACTGTGGTCGCCCATTTGGCAGCCTTGTTGGCTGTAATAACGCTACCAACTTCCTCTCTACCTCTGCCACGTTCAGTACACGTCATACTTGGACATTACTGAGGTTTGCAGAAACGTTAACTGCTAACATAATATCCTGGGGAGTATTTCCTCCAACTCATCCTCCAGCTCAGTTCCTGAGTGATTCTAAACAATGTCGGCACTTTCAGCTTATTTATTTATTTTGGCTGTTATTTTTAGAATCAATTTAAAAATACTTTTGAAAGGTGGGTAAAGTAATTCTGGAGAAATGTAGTTAATTGTTGAGCTTGTCAAATACCGATGCTTTGGGTTAGAATTTAGGGTTGAATGTGGACCCAAAGTGGGACGCCCCAAACCACAATATTTTTCTAAACCTAACCAAGTTGTTTTCTTGCCTAAACCTCACTTAGCAGTGAGCATATTACAAAAGTCACTTGTACCCTTCATGTTGTTTGGGTAAGAGTGATATGTGTTGTTTTGGGAGTGACTGACAATGGATCTATTCAGTCTTTTAGGGGTAAGGACATAAAAGTTATCAATGGAAATTAACATACCATCAATAGTTTTCTTTGTCAGCTCCAGAAATGCTCTGGGAAAACCCTGCCCAGGCCATCATGAGCCCAGTTTGATGAAGACGATGCTGATAACTTTTCTTTTTCCTCAGGCCCTCTCCACACAGAGGACGTTTTATCTCAGAAATTATCCCACAACCCTCTACATTTAAGTGGTTCTCACAATGGATGATTAAAGTCACGGAGCTCACCACTGACCCTGACACACCAGTGTATAGTGAGGTCAAGGCTTCACACTTCATCAAGCAAGCCTTGACATTGCTGCCAGAAAAACCTTCCTTTTTGAATTCCGCTTCATTGCTCTGCTTTCTATCACGGTACATTTAGAAAAAGGAAATGATGAAAAGAAGGAGCCAGACCATTTTATGGCTGAAATAATGTACTCACCTTGATTTGCACATTTAGTATCATCAAAGTAAAACTATGCTCGTATTTCCATCCATATTTTATTGAAAACAGAGGGGTATGTTCAATATAGCGGATTTGCATTCCCCTTGAAAGGTTTTTTTTGCAGCATCGGGCCGAGATAACTATCAGAGCTGAGTGTGGTGGAATTTTTTAAAAGCAGTCAAGCTACAGAGGAGAGGAAAATGTCGAGAGAGGGAGGGTGAGAGTTAATGTAACATGACTTCATAAGTAGAGCTTTCCTCTAAAGTTAGCCCAGTGGCTATGCTAGGGGTGTGTGTGTGTGTGTGTGTGTGTGTGTTTGTATGTGTGTGTGTGTGTGTGTGTATGTGATATCCCCGCTGACATTATATACTATTGAGGATCACCCTTCTGCTGGTGAGGGTGAAGATTATTCTGTCAGACGAGCTGTTTGTTCATTTCCTGTCATTCAAGATGCTGATAGCTTGATAATTTGAGAGATCATTCATAACAAGATTTAAGAGTTGACAGCCATGCTAGCAGCTCTGTAAAGGCTAAGATGATCACATTGGCATGTTTTTCCTGGGGGATCATCTCCAAGGATAGCTGTCCAGACTTTTCACTATGAACAACAAATGTCAACCTGGTAGTTCTGCTGTAAGTGAAATTGGGGCATCACTTCAACTTCACCAATGTTAACAACGTCATAGTAATCCATCGAACACAGAAATCTCATTCCGAACCAAAATGGTGGATCTACCAACAAAACAACCACCATTTCATTTGAACTGAAATGAATCTCTTTACCCTTTCACGTCTCAAAGATCCGATCTCAGAAACAGAGGCCTAAATGGAAACCATGGAGGGAGGAAGGAGAAATTGTATAATCTTGACCTTATACAAATGTATCTGCAGCAGCGATGAGTTCAGTGAATTTCATTATCAGTCTTGAAATGGAAAAGGTTGGTGGCAAACACACAGATTAAATCCAACAAGAATGGGTTGAACATTCATTTCCATTTTTCTCAAGGATGTTGTGTTGGTGATGGAGGTCAATCCATGACTGATGGTTTTAATTTGCAGACTGCATCTACAAAGGTTTCGAAACCTTTTGACCACAGCTGGGATTGTTGGATTTTAGAAATCTAATCTCACACAAAAATGTTTCAGTTGCTGCAGAGAAGCATCACTTTGAAAACTCAAACTTTACTTCCTCAGCTTTGAACTCTCGTACCTTT
Organism: Diplodus sargus; assembly: GCA_903131615.1. Classification (NCBI taxonomy): domain Eukaryota; kingdom Metazoa; phylum Chordata; class Actinopteri; order Spariformes; family Sparidae; genus Diplodus; species Diplodus sargus. The sequence goes on along the minus strand of CAEMYA010002116.1, from coordinate 8,722,412 downwards.
ACTTAACAACGTGAGCCGGCTCCAAGGGGCTGTCGTGATTCAAGGAAAGAATAGTGAGTCTCCTCTAAGGCTTCTATCGGACATCAAAAGTGTGTCCGGTAAAGGGAAATTATGAAGGTTGTAAAACACTCTCTCCTGTAGCTCACTGGCCATTAACTGTTGGATTTAAGCCATGCATCACACACACAATGTTTAAAAAGTGTGCTGCTTTAGTCATTCTGGATGGACAGAAAAATGATGCACCCTCTCTGTGCTCAGTATTGATCAGGATGTCAGTCATGACCTGATTAAAAATACTGCCTGGATACAGTGTTGTTGTGCAGTGTTTGAGTATGTGGAATAATGTGTGTGTGTGTGTGTGTGTGTGTGTGTGTGCGCACTGGGTGGAATCACTGCTGGTAATGTTTTACTGCAGCAGCATCAATTTCCTCTGCTGTCTTGTTTGTTACCTTGAGATTTACAAATTGCATTTTCCTCGTTACTGTCACTTGCATTACAACATTAACGGAGCCTCTGCTGCTTCACTTTGGTGACAAACTATCAGACTGATGCCTCTTACCTGATTTTTCGTAATGTTACTTTAAAGCGATTACAAAGTTGGCAATCAACCCTTTTAGCTCTGTGTAAAAGCTATAAAATAGTTGTAAGGGACTGTGTTGTTAGAGGCTGTTGCTTCAGTTACAGTAACACCTGAGTAAAGGATTTTAAGCTGATTCGAACTTTTAAGACATTATATTTAGAAAGTAACCACAACAACACTGATTGTATCCTCTATTGCATGATTGTCAGTATATCATCAAAAATGCTCTGTTTACACCATAAAGTATTATTCATGACCTCTTTAGAGATGCCAGAATACATTCAGTAGTCAATGTACTTGCAGACCGTGGACATGTTGGAATTCTCAATTTATGTTTTAAATGTACATTTCTTTCGTTCAGTTTTCAGTGTTATGATGTGACAGTAACTGTTTGTATGGTCTTGTGAGGTTTAGGTAAAAATACAACTTGGTTAGGGTTTGGAAAATGATGTTCTGGCTTTGGTTGGCATGAACATGGCTGGAGATGTCCTGTCTTCTCCTCAAAAATATATGTTTTCGCTCCCCACAAACATGACTGGAAACTGTGCCACGGTCTCCCTAAAAACATCCAGTGGTTTCACTGGGGCTGTTAGAACACATTTGGGCCATAGAGGTCACGATCAGTTTCTCTAAAACATAGCGTGATGTTGTGAGAGGCTCAACTTGGGACTAACATGTACAAGGATAAAACTCTTAGATAGCAGTGAAATTGTTGTGACAGTTGGACTCTGGATGCACTTTAGCCACAAACGTCTGCACATGGCTGCCAGTGTGAACTCTCCATTGTGTAGCTTCTGAACATAGACCGACTCTTCATCCAGATTTCCTCCCAAGAAAAATTGTCAGTGTCAATGTCATTAAAAAACAACCTAAATCACAATCTTATTATTCTGTGTGGTTAAATCCATATTTTACCGGCAAATTTTCCAGGGAAGGTCTCTCTGTTCCTCTTGCTCTCATCTCTCGCGTTGTCTCTTACTCGCTCGTACTCGCAGCTAATTGTGAACCCACAAACTGGAGCCAATTTTATCTCATAGTAAATAATTTATCAGCTTACATTATTCAACAAGTGTAATAAGTGCAGAATGCTGGTTAAATGAATAATGGAATGGCAATCATTTAAAAAAAACACATTTCTCACTCAGTCTAACTGGCAACAGCTTTTGCATGACTGCAGGGCATTGGGCTGTCCTCCAGAGCCGTGCTGTGCTGAGCCGTGCTGTGTTAGCTTGAGTTTAAACTTACTGTGTGATGCTGCACAGATGCCTGTCACATGCTGTAATCACACATGTGGATACTAACAACTGAGGTTTGACAGATGTAGGTTTTTCTTGTGAATAAGGATGTATCTTTTTGGACTGAAGATAACAGTTGTCTATATTTGGTGCAGTACAAACTATCTTTAATATCCAAACTAAATTGAATTTGTATCCTTAAGACTATTGGAGTCTTAATAGTAGATTAATGCTAACAGCCAGACAGCAGTCACACAAGAGCCACAGACTTTGAACAACCCACAATAGCTATTATGTTAAAGTCCTTTCTATCTAACACGAACACGCTTCTCGTCCTGCACCTTCGCTTGTTAAACTTCTAACCAAACACTCTCCAGGCTAAAGTTCACTGCTCACATCAGTTCGTAAGTTAGCTAATTGGCTGCTTAGCTGCTGCTGTTCATTTAGATGCCGGTGTGGTCGTTACTCATCAATAACCCTAACAACACACATGTGGGCTTCTATGTGGCTCCGTCCGCCACCAGACAAACAGAAGCATGAACATCGGCACGAATGCGTTATGTTTTGCTTTTCATTTTCTCCTTTTGTGTGATTTCAACGACTTAAGCTTTATATCGTCTTTATTAGGGACTATCAAGTGGTTACAGCAATTCAGCAACAACATTCCCAGTATGGTGGTATCCTCTTTTCAATTTTAGCTAACTTATCTGCTAAATTCTTATTTTTTTGTATTTACATTATAATGGCTGGAGCACTGGAGTCCATTCCTTGGATTTCTATCCAGTCCAAAGGAGATGTTATGTTGTCTACAAGTAAAATAAACTTGACCAGACTGTGATGTCACTGTAGTAAGTAAGAGCTTTTGTACGAGTCCGAGCAGTGTCTCACCGTGTCATCACAGTGTCAGACAGAGTGAGTAATGATGAATAATCCCGGTCATGGCCTGCTCATCATCACTGCAGGTGAAAATGTGACTCTGTCTTCAGTTTTGGCTGCTTCACTTCTCTCCCTTTACTGCTGTGAACGATGACACAGTCTATCTGACATTAAGAGAAGTTGGCAGAAAGAGAAATATTGTAGATAATGAACAGATGTCCAGAGGGAAGACAGCTGGCTGAGGTTCAGGTGAGGTTACATATTGAATTTACTCAAATGTCAAGTAAAACTCCGCTGGCGCAACGAAGGTGAGCCGGGCTTAAATCATCAGAGCCTGAAAGGATCCAGATTGAATGATGTAAAAGCACTAATCTATGTCGAAAAGGAAAAAAACATGGTTGCCCTCGAACGGAAATGAAGGCAACTCATATATCCCCATTTTACGGTCTCACCTCTGAGTTTACGCTGGTCTAACTCACTCCCCTTTTCTCCATTTCATCTATTTATTCTCCCATTGTTTGCAGTCTTGTACGTAAGCGGAGAACAGCCGTGCTTGATTTATCATTTTTTTATTGAGTCGAGATAACAACAGCTTGTTTTCTCGTGATAACAAGCTTTCTTTATCTTGTAATTTCTAGAAACCACCATAATTCATCACGAAAAGACACCTTGATATGATCTCATGAGTGGACGATGACATACACACCACCTTAACTTTTTTTATGCCATTTTGCTGTTTTATATAAGAATACTTTCCTTTGTAATTTGATTTGAGGGCATTAAGATTATGGCTAATTATCATAACGGAAGGGCCAAATTAAAGGAAACCAACAAACAAATGGTCAAAGATGTCAAATTGAGATTAAGCGATTGATTGATTTTGTGATTTGAATAACATGCGAGAAAGTGTTCCACCTTATGATGCCGGTATAACAAATAGGATAACACTACACCTCTGACTTCCATGCTGTGAAGCTCCAGAAATGTTTTGTAGACTACGAAACTTTACTGAACGTTCCATCAACATGGATAATGAGTAGATAATGACTGAATATTCATTGCGGGGCGAGCTGTCGTCCAACTTGTCATTGGCAGAGGTAAAAGAAACTACCAACAGTGAATGGTATAATTAAGTATCTATATAACAAAACAGATTGAAGACTTTATCTGTAATTTATGTTAATCAGTTGCTACAGCGGGCATGACGTTATCTCTGCATGCTGGCATGGCGCTCCTGATCTCTAATACAAATGACAAATAATACAAGGAAATGATCATTTGTTTTCAGGTTACTTATCTATCTCCAGATAAGGAAATGATGTGCTAGTGTTCTCAAGATAACAGCAGTAAAAAAGCTGTTCTTGTCTCTCCAGTGTTTATAAAAAAATCAAATCTCAGTCAGTTATTGCTCATTTGTTCAGAAATTAGTGAATGTTAAGTCCAAACCTTCTCATCAACCCTAATTATAAAAAAATATAGACTTATTCCACAATGTTGCTGCTGCTGCTGCTCACATTATATTCAGCATATAACTACTTTTAAAACGTTTGATCTCTCCTACTTGCTCTTGTTTCATGCTTTTATCCAGTGAGTAGTGATTCTCTTTCTTTCTCTCTCATCCTTCCTTTGGTCTCAGCGGGTGTCCACGTGTTCTCTCCCTCTCTCTCTGATTCTCTTCATGTCTTATTAGTTCTCATTTCTGCAGCCTGACACACACGTTTCCTCTTTTTTTTGGCTTCTTTTCTCTTGTTTTAAATTTTTTAAATACCCATTTAAGTGACATTTAATCTCCCTCTGTTTCTGGTTGGGTCACCCCTGGCTGATGATACTCGCAGCTCTGTGGCTCACAATGTGCTTATTTACTTACAATTCCCTTGTTTCGATCGTGTCCTTTCACCCGTTTTTATCCTGCTTACCTTCCATCCTTTATCTTCATCTCCCCTTTAACAGCTCAGCTCTTTTGTTCTCTCATCCTCTTACTCTTCCTTCCTCCCTCACGCCTCCTCCCAAGCTGTCCTTCCACATTATGCTTCCTTCTAATTATCCTCCTCTTTCCATATTTACCATTCCTTCCATTCCTTAAATTTTCTCGCCTCGTAGTTTCCTTGTTTTCTCTTCTATCTCCTCAATCCTCTTCACACACTTTTGTTTTCATTAATAACGTCCCTCCTCCCTCTGCTCATCTCTCCTCACACATTTTTTTTTAAAGCTCATTTTATTCTTGACCTTCTTCTCATTTTCTCCTTTGTTCATGTCAAATAAAGACACTTACAGGCCACACGTGTCTCTTACTCGGCTTTCAGAGTGCTTTCTCGATGATTACACTAACTATTTATTTTTTTTATTCACACACCTTACAAATCATGGTAAATCGTCTGTCTTTAAGAGTTAATATAAAAAAAACTCTTCCAATTCTTTCTTTTAAATCTGCCTCATTAGAAGAAATGCCAGTTCCTGTTTGCGAAACTTTTAATTTTGCTTCAGCTGTCCATTAGGTTTTGTAGGGGATGTGGAGCTGAAGAGGAAAACAGAGAAGTCCTCAGAGAAAAGTTTTCTGTCACAACTTGTTTTACACACAGTCAGCAGGTAAAAGATTAAAAGGATGGAGGCAAAGTGAACTGAACGGAGACACAGCTTTGTAGTCTTCATGCATGAATATTTAAATGAGCTGATACAAAGGCTAGTTTTGCCACCATGACTTGTTTGTTCCTCCTCCTTTTCCCCTCTTCCTTCTTTACATCACCTCCTTCTTTCCTCATATCTTGCCTTCCTCTTTATATCTTTCCTTTTCCTGTATCATTTTGTTGTCACCACTCACTATTTTCCCTGTTTTCATGTTTCCGTGGCCTCCTCTCTCTCATATTCCATCCCTCCGCCATGAGCTGCTCCTTTCTATCTCTTAATTTATCCTACCTTTAATTATTTCCTGTATTTCCACACACAATAATAAAGTTTGTGCATTACACCGAACTGACCTTTTCTTCTGTTCAACGAGAAAAACAAGAAAAAAGGCAAGATTAGGTGTTATGGCAGAGGAGATGGATTAAAATCAGTCACTGAAAACATAATCAAGGCTTTGTGAAAAAGATAGAAATGCAAAATTAATTGCAAGGAAATAACAAAAGTGAGGAAAAATTAAATGGTAGACACAAAAGCAACGCTCTAAACACAACATGGTAATTTCACATCTCACAGAAATGTGTTCTTGGAAGGGATTTAAAAACACTCTTTGCACTTACAGCTTCACATCTCTATTGTCCTCGTCCTCCATTGGGCTTCTACATTGAATTTCTGGAAACATCACCTCAATGATAAGTCACCAAATTACTGCCCATTTTGCATTCGAAGCCACATTATAATGAATGACCTTGGACTGTTTCTTGCTTCTGCAGTGAAGTGAACAAAAACATCAGAATATCAAAAATGTCTAAAAAAATGACTGGACCTGTCATTCAACAATGCTCAAATTCAGAGAAATCCACTCCAAGTTTACTCAAGGTAACAG
>CAEMYA010002116.1:8680589-8715671 GCA_903131615.1 Diplodus sargus | reverse complement strand
GCTAATTTATTTAGTTTTGTTTTGATATAGAGCCCCCTAGCAGAGGAAATTGCATATTATGCCCATAATGGTGCTATTTGTGAGAAAAGATGATTTTCGAGTCTCATTCTCAACCGGTTTTAATGGGTTGGGAATGAGACTCAAGAATCACCTTTAAAAGATTTAAAAAGTAACCTTCATAACATTGTCACTGGCCTCCATGAACAACTCTCAACAGAGATGATAAGAAAGAGAGATGGCTAACTGCTTCGCTTGTACCATCAAAAATGATTATATTGATCGATGCTTGAAAACAGGTTTTAACGCCTCCTGGTCTATCATCTGCTGCTTTCTACTGTTCCCTGTTTTCCGCCAGCCAGGAAGGATTTGGTGACAATTACTGGTTCTTACAATCGAAGACAGGTGTGCTGTCACCTCCCTTTGCCTCCTGTCCCGCACTGTCTGTTTGAGGATAGAAGAGGAGAAGGAGAGGAAGAGGAGGTGTCAGAGAGGAGCCAGCAGGGAGTTAGGCTATCGATCCACGTCAGGTGAAGATGACCTAAAGACAACTCCGCTGGGAGAGCCCTTCAACTCTTCCACTAACTATCTGCCTCTCTCTTTTCTATTTCCTGCCGCTTTGTGCTTCGTCTCTCTCTGCTGAGTAAGTATTTAAATTCAAGGTGCTTTGGAAATAAAACTGACATTGACAAAGTGACAGTATATAATTCAGCGTCTGACATTTTGCTCCGTATGTAACAAATGAGACACTTTGAGAAATGTAAAGACACACCACTTTACTCAAGAGACGTGTGTCTTCTTTTCATCGTAAACACCATCATAGCCTTTGTCTCTCATTCCCACGTTTCTCCCACTCACCGTCATGTATTTCTGATATTTTAAACCCATACAACATTTAACGCGCAGTTAAATGCTCCGTGGTCGAGGCTCAAAGCGAAGCTGTTCTTTTTACAGTTTTAGCTCCAGCATCGTGAGCAGCCTCCTCCTCAGGTCAACTGAGTCGGCACTTCATTTTAGAATTATTTCAAAAGATTTTCATATTTATAATGTGCTGCTGAATTACTCCCATTTGATCTGTATTGTTTTATTTTGCTGTTATTGAGATTTTGTGGTTTTGTCTCTGGTCAGTTGCTTTGCCATTGCTTATCTCAAGTGGATAACAAAGATTACTCAGACGATTACTCTTTCTCTCTCACACACTGTTTGAGAAATCACACACACACTGTTCAACTCCTGACTTGCAGCCTGGAGAGAGTCTCTGGCAGGCGGTGTGATAGATGTGTACCTTTAATCTCTAAAGCCACCTGGAGGAGACAGATGATCGGAGGGCTTCTTCCCTCTGTCTTTCTGTGTTTTTCTGTCCTTGCTCCCATTCCGTCTTTGTCCTTTTCCTTTCCAAAATAAAATGTGGTATCATTACATGCTGTGTTGGTGTCGCTCCTGAAACACCGTCAATAATGTTGCTCCTGGGCTGTAATTTCTACTGACCAGTCACATTGTTTTTTTGAAAAATCATTGCATAGTGACTCGGGAACAAAGACTGCAAAACTGCAAAACTGAGCCAGAAGTACGCAGTCTTTTCTTTTCACTTGTAGCTAGTGGCACAGCTCCAGACTAAAGACATACGTTTCCAAGCGAAGAAATACCAACAGTACAAACATTCGAGGTCTTGAAGGGTCAGAGTCACAATTCAAAGACAACAGATCGTATCACCGCACAGGGAGAAACCAGAATATTGTTTTGAGAAAAGGACCTGCTGTACAGATCTGAGGAGAGAGAGGTGGCGCTGACGTTTAAGTCCCAGATAAGAGCGCAGTGGAGAGAGAGATTATGACTGAACAGGTAGAGATGGTATGAAAGTCTTACTTTAAGCCAGGAGATTTCAGTCTCTGATGGAAAATGTGGAGTTCAGCTATGAGAGTGTGAGTATAACACGATGTAACATCAGTAATTCTGGGCCTCATTACCTCTGTAGCAGTTCTTCTTCTGAGAGTGAATTAAACTTGACTTTTCTCTGGTTTTAGGGAAATAACTGCTACCATAAAATAATTTAAAGTCTAACTTGCCTCCGTCTTTTTGGTCCAAAATAACATCTTGACAGATTATCAGGAGCTGTTTGTCTTGAAAGTTTTTTGGTTATTTATTCAAGTATGTATGTTTTATCGCATACTGTTGTCTTCTAAAGCTCATTAGCACCCACGCAGGTGTTTTCACTTGATTAGCTTCATTAGTCCTCTCCTCAAACTGTGTGGGCGAGTACAAATTGCTCCTTCTTTCTCCTGCTGGTGGCAAGAAAACACATCACTTATCATTATTATTAACATACATGGAAGTAAGTGACATTCGGTCAATCACATCATAGCTCGATCCAGCTTAAACCCAATTACAGAGCTAAAACTTTGGTCCAACAAGCAGTCTCCTAACTGCGAGTGCATCCCGGGTCACTAATTTGATATTCCCTCACTCCTCGCTTGAACCGAGAGTCGTTTTGGTCTGTCAACTTGCAGGTCGTCCCAAAACTCTTATTTCATGGCCGTGGATACACAAGAGCAGCCTTCACGGAAGACTTGACGTATAAATACTCCACCCCAACATTTGGCAGATGTGCCTTCATATGGCCCTTTGGCGGAAGAAGATGCACTCTTAAAGGGTCACTCCGTGCATCCTCGGTGAAATGAGGCAAGTGAGGAAAATGTCCACGAAACAGATGTCGGATGTCGCCGACTGTCTTTGTCACCAAAGTAACCGACCTTCACCACCACCGTCCTGGATTCCCAAAATAACGACTCCCACGTTACCTTTGTATATAAAAGAATATAATATTTATTGACCCTTCTGGTTTGAAACAGCCCACCCAGAAAGGGAAGAAACCAAAACTGCATCACCATCGTTTCCTGAGCTTCACTTCGGTTTCCAAGACAAACTTCTCTTACTTAGACTTGAGTAGTTCTGAACTCCAGCAGCACCACTGTGTTTACCTCAAAAAAAAAATATTTTCCCACTCTTTACTCCCCCGCTCGCTACTGTACAAAGCTGCGGAAAGTGACTCACTCTTTTACATAAAAACCCTGGATGAGGCTGTCATTATGGGGCAATTATTTTGGAGGAAAGTTACTGTAAGAAAGGCATTGATTCTTTCAAGAGCACCTCCCACCTCCTGCTGTCACACAGCTGGACAGCTGCTCTTTCTTTCTTTCTTTCTTCTGCAGCCTTTTGATTGCAGCTCTCTGCTGCGTGGGGAAAATGGAAGGAAATTATCTTGAATAAGGTGAAATTGAGACGCATATGCTGTATAATCACTATTCAATCATGCAATCATGTCCAAAGGTACTAATTGGTGGCCTGCTGCACTTGATTTAATACAGAGAGCTGTATGGATGTGTGTGTGTGTGTGTGTGTGTGTGTGTGTGTGCACTCAACATCATCTCAACTCGATCATATTCACATGTGTTCTACATGTGAATATGATAACACAGCTTGATCCAGGGATGTAGTGGTGGAGACAGGTTTCTGTTAAGATGTGGGCGCAGCAGTCTCTGATTTTTGGTAGTCTGGACGTCCTGAGTCCGATTTCATACATTTTATTTCCCTGTGACTGGACATTAGCCACGAGCCTTAAATCCAAGATCTTATCCCGACTCTCTTCCTGTCTTCTCTGGGGCGATCTGCCTGAACAGGTTAGATGATCAAACAATGACGTTGGCAGTAATCATCTCAAAGTCTGCTGCTTTTAAAGCAAAACTCTCGCCAAAATGCCACCTAGGCTTTATTTGTGAATGTACCCGAGTCAAACCTTCGTGTAAAAGCATAATTACGCTGAAAGAAGCACTTTTAAGGTTTACCGTAATTTCGTTTTCAGGCAAGCTACTTTTCAATGGGGGTGCTACAGGCACTTTAGCGATAGCATCAAAATCGCTATTTTTAAAACACTAAGGAGGCTCGACACAACATGAAACTTTGCTCGTAGTATCACCAGGGTCTCTACACATGAACACGAGCATTGAGAACATTGTTTGTGTAAACAGAGTTTACTAAAAATCAAGTTTTTGAGCAACTCACGTTAGCAGATGCTTGTTCCGCTCACCGCCGTCCTGCCAGCCAGAAGTATCGATTTCCAAATGTGACGTAACCTGGCCACATTTCCTTGTGTCCTAGTCCCTCCCACGGAGGACACACGGAGAGACCCTTCAAGAGTGCATCTCCTTCACTCTGAAGCACCATATGAGGGCACATGTGCCAAATGTAGGGGTGGATTATTTATACGGCAAGTCTTCCGTGAAGGCTGCCCTTGTGTATCCACGGCCATGACCAAAATATCAGGAAAAAGCTTTGGGACAGACTGCAAGGTGGCAAACCAAAATAACTCTCGCTTCAAGCGAGGAAATATAAAATAAGTGAATTTGGATGAGCACACGGTCAGGATCATCTACATTACGGCTGGCAAATTGTTACAGACAGGGATTTGTATTTACAACAATGATGCTGCACTCAGAAACTGCAGATCACACAAAATGCCTGTTTCTACATAATGTTGCTAAATATGATGTTCATTGCTGACGTCTTGTGTGACAAGTTTTCACTGGTGGTTCAATATTTCCTCAGCTGTGTGGATGATTACACACACAATTCCCCCACCCGCTCCCTCTTATACCTTCATGTCTCGCATCCACTTCACCTTCCTCAGCTTCTCCACATTATAATCATCTTGTCTCCTCTCCTCTTGATGTGATAATTAATATCAGAAGAAACAGGCAAATCCAAGGCTCAGTAGGGTTTTTATATCTGCAGCCAATCAGCAGAAAGCCTCCTGGAAGAAAATCTGTTTAATTTGTTTTTCCTCTGATTTTTCTCCTCATGGAACTGAGAGCTCATCAGAGAGACACAAACATATCATTCATGTTGAAATTATTCACAGAGCGTTTTTCATAGAAATTATGCAACCCATCATGCTTACAAACAGTTTAAAAGGCATCAAAGATGGCTCAATATAGAAACATTAACATAATCAAATACAACCGACAGAATCGATATAAAATGTAGAAATAGAAAAACGTTGCGGAGTTAAAGGGGTGTGTGTGTTTGTGTGTGTGACTGTTCTATGTGAAGCCGCGCCAGCAGTAACAGCATCAGTGTTTTAATGAGGAACAGGAGGCGATGTTCTGTGTTGTTTAACAGGAAATGAGAATAAGGAGAAAATTAATGAAGATGGAAGAGGATGAGAAAGTGCGCAGAGGAAGAATTCCATGACTGAGATGAAGGAGATTTTCTCTGTTGTGTTTTCACTATTTGCTCTACATATCTTTTGTTATTTTTATACCTCATTGTTTATGTTTTCCTTATGTGGACTTTCTTCATGGCACGTCCCCCCCGTATATTAACTTTTAGTTACGATACATTGTTTTCGCTATTGACTGTTTTGTGCTGGGTCTCAACACATTGTGCTACATGTGGTTTTTCAAGGTTAAATAAAAATCACATGAATAATAATTCTGTTTTTACGTGTCGATGAACATTGAATGTCCCTATTTTGTTTACTGACTTTTTTTAGCACCCTTTTTTATTCAAGTGTATTTTCATTTATAATCAAAGTCATCAGTATGATAGTAATGAGATAAAGCCTGACTAGCCATTCAAGGATGAGCTGGACACATACAAAACATAAATGAATTAAATGGATAAATAATAATCCGCACCATTGAAATCTGAATACGTTATTATTTTTTTAACAAACAACAACAGCAACAACAACAAAAATCAAACCGGCATACTGTAATTTATGTACAGGCATATCTAAGACGCCATGTTGTCCTCTGAAGGACCCCTCAGAATCCCAATATGGCGGCGTCCATTCGGGTGTGCTGTGCCCTCCGCATTACACTCGGAGGTGAATTATTTCTCTTTCTTGTCCTCTAAAGCTTCTTCAACGCAGTGCTTTGTGTATATCGGTGTATGTTTACTGTGTTTATGTTCAGTGAGACTGTTTTGTTCGCGGTCAGTTGTGTTAACGGACCCGGGAGAAGCCTGTCGCTGCTGCAGAGCTGCCATTACGGGGACGCCTGAGAAATAACTGTCTTTTCAGTGCATTCAGAGTTAAAATGTTACAGTGTGTGTTATGTAAGCACAGTATGCAGTGAATCATAACATTCGGAGGTTAGATTGAAGTTTAGATTGAAATTAATTGTACTCGCTGCCTCGCACCGCGTCTGTTTTACATGCTAGATGTTTCTCGCAGGTGTCAGTGCTCTGTAATCGGTATTTTATATTGTTTAACCGTTATTGTAACTAATACGTATACTAGTAATGAATTATGAAGATGTTAGTACTGATGATCAACACTCTAGTTGTATTCATGGTAAACAGGAATTATTCCCAAGTAGCCTTGACATTAGTTGGGCATCCGAAACCAAACTCTATTCAAAAATGTTTCAATTTAATGTTTCCGTGTTTGTAAAGAAACGGAGACGCTTCTAAGAACATAACGGAAGAGCAGCTACGAATTCATGCAGTGGAAGCTTCAATTCGGCAAACCTTGCAACCACATTTTATTACTGATTTCTCAAATGTCACCAGGTTTTACTGTCCATACTGTTTTTGTCGACACTGATGCTTAATTTATGTATTATTTTTAAATGAAAAGTAAATATCAGCATGATGTGACATTTGTGAGGATGTCTACTGTTACGCTAATGTTTTTAAGTGATTCTGTGTCTCCTACCTTTGGTGGATGTCTCTTTCTTTCAGGTGTGGCACCACTCCGTACCATAAGCGGAGCAGTTCAGGTGTCCCAGTTGGCGAGTCGAGCCTCAGCTGCTTCCCTCCAAAGACAACCTGCACTCCCCCTGTTTCCTGCAACAGCATGGCAGCAGACAAGACACGGCAGCTTCTTCAACAAGTGTAAGTATCCAGAGCAATAACATCATAGTTTGTCAGCTCCAGCCAAAAGTCGCCCAAGATGAACGCACAATGAGAAATACATGCAGTGACTTCTTGGCGACTACAGCAGCATGCAGATTGTAGGTATTAGCCTGGTTATTGGGCGCCTATTTCAACCGGCATTCCCCTCTTCTCTCCACTATATATATGTTACTGTTTTTAAAGTCCTTAGCGCCAGAATGTCAGAACATTTAATGATAAGGTGTGCAGCTTGGCTTTTCTCCAGCCCTGACACAGCGCTGTGGAGATGCTAGGCTTGTCATGTTGTCAGTCTTAAGCTGTTATCAATACACCATTTTTACTTTTACTTACTTTTTAGAAGCACTACAGTGGTAATATTTGTGGTAGCTGTCATGTGCATCAGCATGAATATCCAAATAATTTCCTACAACTTCCAACTTCAACAGTCACATCTGGGTGATAATGTCAGAGAGTCCTCACTCTGTTGGTCCTGTAGTGTATCTTAGAGTTAATTTTCCCATCAGCAGATGCGGGTACGTTGTTGTGATGTGAGTCTTTTGAAATACGGAGCCTTTTAAACACTCTCTTGTCTCCTGAGTGTTTCCTTCTCACTCGCTCACCGGCTCACTAGCTCCTCTCGTTTTATCCTGTCTCGTTTCATTAACAGTCACCGCCTCAGCATTTCTCAGACAATTACATATTTTGTGTCTGTCAGCATGTCAGGAATACAAACACACACACTGTCAAACACTCTTTGAAACCCGTCACATTCCATCAACTCTGTATTCGGGCTCATATTTCTACATGGAGAGTCTTTTAGATATTTACTCTCAGGAGGGTTTTTGTTGTATTAAGCAGTTTATTTTAGATGTCTCCATCTGTGCATCTACTGCAGGCCCTAAACTGGACCATCCATACTGTATATCTACTTTAGGGGCCGAGTCTTTGCACACATTAAGCCTTTATTGTATTTTAATTACAGTCCCTTGGCGATCCCATATGTCACCTGTTTGATATCTTTATCCTCGGCCTTTACAGCCTGCAGAGTCCATACATCCTCAGAACAGCTGGCTTTAGTGGGGCAATTAAATTCAGCTGCATCATTTCTAAGAAATCACATTCATAGTCCTCCTGAATTTTTGATTGTTTTGGATTAGTGTGCGAGTTAAACTACTTGCCGTGAAAGTGTTGCTGAGAAAATGGATTGATGTTGAACTCAGAATGCCCCGTCGAGTTCCACATCGGCTCTATTGGCAGGATTAAGATTTTTCAGTCAGGGAAGAAAGAAAGTGGTGTTAAGACAAGTCGCTGAGACTCATTGTCGGAGAATTTGAATGGTACTTTAATGGAGGCATTGGATGGATTTGATTAAAGTAATTGAGGGTTGCAACTAAAAATTATTTCAACAATTAGTCAGCTAATGGGGGTCGTTTAGCTGTCAGAAAACAATGGAAGATGACAATCAAATATCCTACAGAGCAAGGTGACATCTTAAAGGGTCTTTCAACTAACAATCAAAATACAAAAATAAACAAAAATATTATAATATTAAACCAAGAAAAGCAGTTATATCCAACGTCGGAGAACCTGGAGTGAAATCAAAGGCAGTGGCAGTGATGTATTGATGCACAATCAAACACTTAATTTTTCATATTTCTCATAGTTTTTGGGTCTATTGTTACAATTTAGAGATCAGAGACAGAATGATTTTCTGATAAAGTCCTCGTATCTTATTTTGTGTGTTCAGCAAAGTTTGGGTAGTGGCCAGATTTTTTTCTTGTTCTTGTCTTACACAGATATGATGAAGAAAAGATAAAAATCTGACAGATCTTTAAAGCTGCGTGTGTGTTTTTTACAGTGACGGCTGAGGAGTTGTGGAAAGGTGTGTTGGCGGAGTCGGGTGCCGGCGGCAGAAAGGGCCGAGGAAAGAGAGCCAAACGCAAACTGAAGAGAGATCTGAACCGAGGACAGAGGATCGGAGAAGGTGAGACATCGTCTGTCTGTCTTTTAGTCTCTGCAGATTTTGTCTTAACTTTTTTGGATCTGATGTTTGAGTCAAACCTTCCAAACATTAATTGGATTGTTTCTGTGATTTTCTATGTTCAGACGTTTTAAAAGGTGTCTTTTTTTTCCAGTTAAGTTGTGCTCTGCTGTGCTGATGGACACAACACACTAGAGTATTCATTAGACGATGTTACTAATTTATTACAGCGTTCTACTGTGGGGAGAAATCAGCCTTCATTCATTCTGCCTGTCTTCTTTTTCCTGTTTTCACTTTAAGAGGAACTATCAGTCTTCATTCAGTCTCAGTGTCACAGTCGTGTCAGTCTGTTTCTTCTCTCCTTTGCTTCTCGCTTTGACTAAAAGACTTTAAATTATCACTCTTTCACGATCCGTACTCATCTGTCTTTTGTGGTTGAGGAGTCTTAAATAATGTAATTTAAATTAAGTCACACAATGCAGCTTGTTGTTGTACGTACCACTATATCCATCCTCAGTCAAGGATTTAAAGAGTAATTATGTACATTTCAGTACAACAACAAAGCTTGTCTGAGAATTTAAGTAAGAAGTTATTCTCAGATAGCAAGTTTTAGAATTGAAATTAATGCAAGTACATTTTTCTAGTACAACTGTTCTTCTCTTGCAGCTCCTCCTCTCGTGTGTTCTCCTTTTCCCTGATTCTCTGTTTTTTTCTGTTTCTCTCTTGCTTTGTGTCTTTAACTCGCAGGTCGCGGCGGCTTTCTGTGGCCTGGTCTTAACACTCCGGTGATAAAGGACGGGAATGTGCGGACCGTGAGCCAAAGAAGCGCGAGCGAGCAGCAGGAGGTGCAAGCTGAACTCGGTACGAAGACAGATCGCACTAAACACACACAAACCCATTTCAGTTTGTAAACACAAAGACACACAAGCAAAGCAGAACGCAAATGATGAATCGCATACCGATCTTAACACCACAGATCTGTCTGAGTTCAGAGTCACATTCAATTGTTGCTACAACTGATAATAATTCTCACTGATGATGAATGTGTTGATTATTTTCTTGATTAATAGATTAGTTATTTGTTATATAGAATGCAAGGACATTTTAAAAACTGTTGATCAGTGTTTACTGAAGCCCAAGAATGTCTTGTTTTTGTGGAAAGAAACCAAAAAATATTCACATTTAATAAGCTGGAATCTGGGAATTTCTATTTTAAAAAAAATACAGCCAAACAGTTATCGTTAGTTAGTTAGGGATTAATTTATTAATTGTTGCAGCTCTGAATTGTTTAATAGAACAAGAAGAGGCCTCTGTTTTTTAGAGTTTTCAGTCATAGTAAAGGGTTAAAAAAGACTGAAAGCCTCAACCTTCAGTATTTTGAATCAAGCATGGTTTATATACATATTAACTAGCTTACAGCCTTCTTCTTCTTCTTCTCTGCCTGTGCTGGCACATTGCTGCAAATCTTGGCATGTTACCACCACTAGTGGATCAGTGGAATGGTGTGAAACCATTGGCAGGAATGTGCACCGACAAAATGGGGTCCCACTCTGAGAAAAACAGCTCCATAGCCGTCCTACGAGAGGTCAAAATCTCCACAGGGAGCTTTTGGTTTTTAGAAACAGAGGCACTGTTGGCGTGAGATAGAAGCTGCTAGTTTCCCTAACACAGTTAATTTAAAAATGACTAATGGAACCATTGACTATCATTTTCTTCTTGCAGTTAATCAGAGGGATGAGTGGGAGAGGAAGAGGAAGATGAAGGTGAAGAGGGAAAGAGGATGGACGGGAAGCTCGTGGGGGGGCACCAGCCTGGGCCCCCCTGACCCTGGACCCAACGGAGGTAAACACTCACACAGTGCAGAAACATTTAAGTCGACGACTGAAATGATAGAAGAAGAAGAAATGGGTGAAGTAAAAGAGGACGAATATAAGAGGAGGGAAAGACAGTTCGATGGCCATTTAAGACTGATGAAGATGAGAATGTGTCAAGTGAGACAGCGTCCTAATTTAGAAAGACATCTCTCTCCTTTTCCTATGTGGCGTTTCTTCTTCTGTCACACTTCTTCTGTCTTTATACCCAGAACTCTCAATTTTTCTATCTCACTCTCCTCTTTTTCTCTCTCCTGCCATCCCTCAACCCATTTTTTAATTTGCTCCTTCATTACAATTTCAAACCCCGTCGTTATTTATCTCTTTCCTCCCACAAGTTCTCCTACAAGAAACCTAAATAATCATACCATCTAGGATGTTTCACTGGTTCTGTACAGCCACCTGACTTTTCATCTGGAGACGGCAAAAAGTCAAATGTCAATTCATCCAATAATGTATTTACAAAAATTACCATATACCACATTCCCATCAACCTTATCGGTACTGTGTTAGAATGGCTGTAGGCTATCACCAAGTGATTTTGCAGAAACAAAGGTCAACGTACACACAGTAGATAATTGACATTATCAGTAGCCCGTCCCAGTGACATTTACTACAAATTGTAGTTGATTTTGCCATATTAATTACCCAGTAATTATGTTATACTAACCACTCAAATTAAGCCTAAAGCGTTGTTTTTCATGTTAGCTAACTTCCTATCTGTTTTGCAGTCAGTAATCCCCTCCCTTCTCTCTAAATCACCACACCTGCACGACTCCTTCATTTTGTTTTCAGGGTGTCTCTTGCTTGATTTCTCTATTGCCTTCATGTGTGCTTGTGAGTTATACCTTAATGGTATGTGGCCTTTACTGGTAATATTAGTTACACATTTCCTGCTGTTAAATGTTTTTATCTCTGCCTTTTGTTTGTGCTTTTGACCTTTCTGTTTTTTAATTGACTGTCAACTAAACTGCAAATTGTCCTTTGGGGACATTAAAGACCTACAGCAGTCAAATCTTCTAGATTTGATTATGTTCACCGTCATTGTGTAACAGGAGGGTTCATATCAGGACTTTGGGTTGAAGGTTGACTGTAATATTTTAATGTAAAGTCTTTAGTCTCTGAAGCCAATAAAGGCACCTCTAATCAACTCTTCACTACAAACACACAGCTGGTTAGAATCCACCTGATTCACTGACGGAGCTGCTCGCCTCCTGTTCTCAGCCTTATTATTATGTGCTTTAACTCTGAATCAAGTTCAGCCCATTTACCTTCCTGTTGGTGGACGAGGTGCTTTCTCCTGCTTCTTTTTCATCGGCTTTGTTTCTCCTATTTCCTCTTGATATCACCTCTCTCTCGCGCTCTCGTTGCCGTGCTAACAAGCTCTGACACCGTGAAATGCATTTGCGCTCTCTCCGACACGTACGAACACTTTTCTTTAACACACACTCTCTCTGTCGCTCTCACTGGCATACAAATACACAGCGGACCTGCTGAATGCGACGTTCAGAGAGCTGTAACTAGGTTGTTTCTCTCTGATCAGGTTTAGCTTCTTGCAGATGGTGAGCTCTAATATCCCAGCTGAGAGGGTGTGTGTGTGTGTGTCTCTCTCTGTGTGTGTGTGTGTGTGTGTGTGTGTGTGTGTGTGTGTGTGTCTCCTTGGTGCCTCTGAGTCAGCGCTCCTTTGTTTGTTGTTAATTGGTAAGAAGTGAACAGGCTGCTGTTGGGAGAGTAACATCCTTCAGAGGTCACTGACAATGAGAAGAGTCAACTCGTTACATTGCAGCACGGGCTTCTGGGTATTTGTTACGCTAGCAGGAGCCTGGTTTAATCTGTTTAAAGTGTGTGTGTGCGCCTGTGCCCGGATGTGTTGGTGTGTAAAAGCTGTCTTTGTTTTGGTCTCCCCACAGAAACCTACGAAGACTTTGATTCCCGTGTCATTGAGGTGAGTGTCTCTCTTTTCTGCTGAAACAAACCACAAACATAAACATGGGAGTTCTAATTATCAGCAGCGTTTTTTGTAAATGTGAGTCAACCTCATTCTGACCTTGCAGAAACTGTTTTCTGTTTTAAGTGGATGTAGTTCTAATTATTACACTAATTACTAGTCAGCTACATCATAAAACTGCTTAAAATATAAAGAAAAGTAAGCTGACATGTCGCCCCCACAAACTGTTCGGAAAAAAAGGGCAGATGCTTTCAGAAAATACTTGAGGCGGTTCGATGAGCCGTCTGTCAACCTCGTCTATTGCAGGCTAACTTCCACTGATCGGATCAGCAGCTGCCACTAGTGGAGCTAGTTGGTAAATAAAGCTCTTGCCGACAGTCGGGGGAAGAAGGAAGGATTGAAGATAAAATAAACTAATTTAACAATGTGGCTCTGATGCAACATCCTCTCACACAATTTCTCGCCCAAAACAATATCTGATTGGTTATGCGTCACAATGAACAGCCTATAATCAATAAAATAATCTAAGTAATTAAATTGATCAAATACATATAGTGGAGATTACTCAAGTAAAGTACCTGAAAAGTGTCCTTAAGAGCAGCACTTTGATAAACTGTACTTTGCTTTATTTCATCAATGGTCATGTGATCACATGACGTCGCAAATTCAGCTGCTTTTAAGAATAAAATAAAAAAGACATTGAATATTGAGAAAATATTAACTCATAAAACTGTCACATTACTTACTTTACATTTTGAGAGAACAGTTTAACAGAACAGATGGTTAAAATACAATCTGTTATCTTTAAACCTTTAACAGCTGACGCGTTTGTCCACATGGAGGCAGCAGAAACATCTCTGTAGCCTGTCGTGACAGTGACGGCGCTCTTACTAAATCAGGCTGCACAGAATAATGATGCAGAAAGCCTCAGAGGGCAAAAACTGTTTTCAGGAAGCTCAGAATAGTGGAAGATCCAGTGTGGCGTGTACACACGGATGGTGTTGGAGGCAAAACTGCTGAGCGTGGATAGCTGCAGTTGAGCATTACATTTTATGTCATTCTGCCGCTGCAGCGCGTCGAGATAATATGCTTATTAAAATGTTGAGTTGACCTGGATTTTTTTTGGGAGGGGGCTTCTTGCGGCCAAATAGTGTAATTTCTAAAAAGTCACATTTGCATCTGTGTTTGAAACAAAGCGGAGGTGTGTGTCTGTGTGTGTGTGTGTGTGTGTGTGTCTGTGTGTGTGTGTGTGTGTGAAAGAGAGAGAAAAAATAAGCTGTATGGACGGAGTCAGTTCATTTAGATTCCCTGTCCTGCTATATTTTACCTTAATTCAATTGGTACTAATGGACCCGACTAAACTAATGGGGGTAATGCAACAAGGTCACACACACACACACACGCACACACACACACACACACACACACACACACACAGTATACACATTTACTTGTACAGGGACACACATGCACACATTTAGTTAAACTCTCATTCTGTACATAGACTCTCTGTCACACAGTATCTACATTTTGCGTGTGTGTGTGTATGTGTGTCACATTAATAGTCTTCCCCAGCCCTCCTTCCTGCATAATTTAGAGTGGTGTCACAGACATTAGGCTTCCCCCTGGAAACTGACGGACGCTTTTATGGTGCCATCTCCCTCTATAAATACATCCTCTGTGTATGTGTGTGTGTCTCTGGGTGTGTGTGTGCACCACTATAAATTCAGGCCTAATGAAATGAAAAAGGCTTACTGGAATAAAAGGCTTGTCTCCCAAGGACGATGACGTCGGCATGCCATTAGTGAACATGTCCAACAGGAGGAGAGCAGGAGCAAGTGAGAGAGGTGGAGAATAGTTGTGAGAGTGAGTAAGAAAGTCGGAAGGTGAGCGAGGACAGTAAAGAAAGTAAAGCATGTAAACGGAAGAGCGGCGCTGATGCAAGATGTTATGTGTCATGAAGTCACTATTTACATTGAATAATCCAAATAATCTTCATGCTTTCCTGGATGAACTCATTACTTAATGATTTGTCCAGTTGGGGTGTGAATATTTTGCAAATGTCACGATTTGAATCCATTTTGATTTCTAGGTGTCCGATCTAATTCACAATCGATTTTCCATTCAAAATTGGTTAATGATTGATGAACGAATAGAACTATTTTCAGTCTTTTGCTCCAGTTGAGTTATTTTCTTCACCACAAAGTTTGTTTAGCCACAGAAATATGACTTCATACTGGCGAATACTTCCATCAAGGCCCAGCAGAGACCTGTTGTACTCGCTCATAGATACCTGTCACCAAAACATGCCTGATGATGTGTGACAAAGATGTTGAAAAACAGCCGAAAACATTTCCTGGATCCGTCCCTTTTATCTGGGTCCATACCAAAAGTTAATGTGGTCTGTTCTGGGCTGAGACACATACTCTGTCCAAGTTTTGAGGAAATCCATTCAGTAGTTTTTTGTGTAATCCTGCTGACCAACAAAAACATAATCCCTTTGGCGGAGGTAATAAATGCTCATGTTGCTGCCTGTCAGCTCGATGGGTAAATAAGCAAATGTTTCCTGATATGATAGTGACAGCAACTTCACAATGTAAAACTATGTGAACGTTGTCATTCATCTTATTGTGCTGCCACTGAACTGTGAACAAATAATGATTTACGGAGGGTTAAGTTGAAATGTGTGAGGACACGATGGGGTGAAACACAAAAAAACATCAAAAGTAGAGCGTGCACCATCATGTTTAATTTAATCCAGCGTAATAACCATTTAGCTGAATGTGCACAGTCTTAGAAGAAGAAGCCGTAATCTGTTCTCTGAGAAGAGAGCGAGGGATGACGGAGAGCTGAGGTAACAGTAAAGACAAGAGCGAGAAGAGAGTTAGAGCGACAGAGAGAAAAGTGATGTTCATGGCCTCTCTCCAGGTACAGCAGCCACTTGGACAGGACTCAGTGATTTCATTAACAGAGATGGAGCGTTGTCAGTGTCAGAACAAGGGCTGTTTTCTCTCTCTCTCTCTCCCTGAAGTCAACAACCTTGAAAGTTTTGCTGAAAGTAAACAGACAGCAGGATGGATGAGAGCAACTTTCCGAGACTTTCTATTGGATTAAATGTTGCGTTTTGAACGGGCGGCTCAGCGAAGCACGTACGAAACCTAATATCTAAAGTGAAAAGCACATTTTAAAAGAAGGCATCGCTTGCACATTTGTTGTAGTGGATTTTGTAGATGAAGATGCACAGAGCGCAGTATTAAATTGCACTCAAATAATGTGCGTTTAAGTTTAATTAGATGTTTTTTTAATGAAAGGCAATTTTGAGTTTTTGAAATTAAAACCGGAGGCAGTTTTTCTCACATTTACACTTCGTTGTTTTAACTGATTTAACTGTTTTCACAAAGATTTTTAAAAAAAAGCTGAATGAAAAAACTCATTAGTTCAATTCTGTCTTATTTTCTCGTTTTTACTCACAATAACCTACGCACATTTGAGTCATTTGCATGAGCCAACGTGATGATTATTTTTCTGCTCAGTGGCCCTAAGAAGCTTCCTTTAGACATCAGTTTGTTGTCTTGGCACAATACTTTATTTTTACTCTCAATATGAATCATATGTGATGACAGCAGTGCAGAAATCTGTGTGTGTGTGTAAGGTCCTCAAAAAAACATTATTTTGACTATTTAAAGCCAATATGTACAGATTTCTGATGAAACTATATTGATTTTTACTGGAGTTTATTAGCTTTTTTTATGCAGTTTGTAAGTCAGCAGGGTTTCTCATAAACTTCTGATCAGACTTTTATTTTGACAGTGATCTGGTGCTCAAAATTCTCAACCAATTGAAGCATGTGATATAAACCATGTGATATTAGTATGTGACTAGTTTTACCTGGGAACCTCTTGCTATTTTGTAATAATTGTGGAGATAAAGTTAACATTCCTCTTTATATTACTGACCGTACTTCACCAAGACAGAGGAAATGTGGTGATAATAGTCCTGTGTGAATTGGCATCGCTGTGATTTGGGGTCGTATCGTCTTTATCATCTGCTGTCTGAAGTCAGACACTGAAACAATTCTGAAATTTGAATGCGGTTCATAATATGTTGAGCAGTTTAACAGCTGTGCTGTGAGATCGGCTTAATTAATGGTTAAAATGAGTGATGACAGAAAAAGTTGGGAGCAGCGAAAGGTTGTTAGATTAAATGTGGCCACAAAGCATCTGTTACTTGATCTGAAGGGGCTGCAAATGTGTATTAAAGCTTGTAACACATTCAGAAAGAGGACAAAACAACGAATCACTGATGAAGGGTGGTGATTTCTAAATCACACAAAGATCCCCTGGTAACATTTGTGACCTGCACATGTCTGCTCTCACTGTAGTGGAGAGAAGAATTATTGCTACAGATGAAAACAACTCAAACGGACAACGACCAAAACTGCTGAAACACAGATACAACGTGATACCAACAGCGTTACACTATTGGCTCATAAACCTTATTTTCTCTTTGGTTGAGCTTCTCTGCGATGGCTGTAATAAAGACAGCCCCCTTTGTAAATCAATAAAAAGCAATACACACAACATATACCATTGGGGAAAAGTAGCAGAGGCCCAACATCACACACCGAATCAATATATGCAATGAGTGAGGTAGTTTTCTGGTCAGGATCTGCCAATTTGGCCAAGACGGTGATCATTTAAACACATTCTGAGTTGGTAATCAAAAAACAAGGTCGGGGTGGATGAGAATAACTCCAGAATACGGGATCCTGCTCACTACACAAGCTGAGGAAACACTGATGTTATATCATCATATCACATAGATTACTGCAAGGATTTATCCTGTCCATCACCGCGTGTAAGACACATTTTCAGTTGTGCAGAATAAAATAAACTCTTTGCGCTATTCAGTGTCATGAATGGCGTAAAGAGTCAAGATGTCATCTCAAGTTAGAGGAGTTTTTAGCGTCGGGAGAGGTTTGTGCACTCGCAGCGCCTTCTGCTTCCATGTGGTGAGAACTCCTCCCCTGCACTGCAGCGTACAGACAGATACAGGGGGAGAGACACGCAGCAACAGACTGAGAAAATAAGAGATGAAACAGAAGTGAGAGCGAGCTAGAAGCATCCGCCCACTGCCATGCTGTCGTTCATCCGGCGGAGGACGAAACTCGGCCCATCTGCTCCGCTGCGAGCGCCGCGCAAAAAAAAAAACTGCTGCATCTTCACCTAAAATGTCGAGCCAAAAGCCGAACATCACTGGAGATATTTACACATATTTCAAAAAGAGTCTGGCTGTAAGAAGCTACAAGTCACATCAAAACACGATGCATGCATTTGAAGAAACAGTGTTGAGATCCCATCTGATCCGGAGCTTTGAATAGTTACGTTATCCTCAACTAAGCATGTATGTGGGTTTGCATTTACGCTACAGCAACTCCACTGTATGCATGTGTATTTAAGGTAGAGAAAGGTAAAAGACAAAAGGTGTCAAGTATTTGGAGGCTTGCGGCACCATTAGTACCTCTTGTGTGTTTTTTTTCTGCAGGGTTGTGTTTTCAGTGTTTTGTTGTCTGCTGCTTCTCTGACCTCAATCCTTCTGCTGTGGCCCCCCCAGTCAAATTATAAATCCTCCACTGAAATGCGCGTTGCATAACGAGCGAAGCTGAAGGCGCATCTTGACTTTGAAGTTCCCTCAGCCGAAATTCAATGCTCGTTCTGTCACTTACGCTCTCTGGCGGGGATGAAAGCGTCAAGGTGAAGCGTGCTGGTGGTTCCTGCACAGGCTGCCCAGAGAACAAACACTAAGCAATAGATACGAAGAGACACCAGAAACACTCCTGGATCCTTTTTGTTTACACGAGAAGAGATATCACATTATTTTTGAGTTTATTTGTTTTTGAGGTCATTATGAAAGTCACAGTTTCAGGGTTTACAGGAAAGTTTAAGCAAGACAATCATGCAAAAACAATGATTTGCATGTTCTGGTGAATTTCTAACCAGGATGAGAAAAGTTCCTGTGCAGAAGTGAGATAATATGCTATAAAGTTTTGAAATTACTAACTGTCCAATAACCTACTTTTTAGTAAACTCTGCATACACAAACAATGTTTTTAATGATCATGTTCATGTGTGGAGACCCTGGTGATACTACAGGCAGGTTTCATGTTGTGTTGAGCCTTCTTACTGTTTTAAATGTAGCGATTTTGATGCTATCGCTAATTTGCCCGTAGCACTCCCATTGAAAATGAGTTTGACCCAAAAACAAAAATACGGTAAATCTTAAAAGTGGCTCTTTCATCGTAATTATGCTTTTACACGAAGGTTTGACTCATATACATTCACAAAAAAAGCCTAGGTTGCATTTTGGTGAGAGTTTTACTTTAAGACCAACAGCATCTAATTTGTCCAGGAGTCAAGAGAGGTTGAAGGTTTCTTGTCACCACTGGGTTTCATGTACCCAACTTCAGGGCAGCAATATCAACACAACCCTTTTACTTATCCACGTTTTACTGTTAATTGTTTGCTGATGAAGCTTACTGGGAAGCCAAATTGTTCCCCAGCAGGTGATTTTAAGGAATGCAGGTGAAATGTCCATCTCAGACATCTGTAAAATTGTTGACAGGGCACCTCAAAGTGCAGAAAAGGTCAATTATGACTCTTTATTGTCTATGTTTTTGGTCATGGAGGTTTTAGATTTGCAAAAATGTAAAGTTGCTGTGATAAAGTCTTAAATAGCTTTATATTCCAATGCTAATCACTGTCATAGTGTGTTTTTTTAGTAATTTTCGTTCCTGCGCTCATGCAGTAAAAAAAAGAAAAGGAAAAAAAAGACATTTTCTGGTATCCCGGTCCAATTCATCCAATCAGGACAGAGATCTCCATAAAGAGGCGGTCCTGTCCTGTTAAACGTTTTTTCTAGCTCAGACTGCCCTCAAGTGGGGAAACAAAAAGATTATTGTAACATAGTTAATCGAAAATAAGGTTACGTTAGTCTTGAAGGTTGAAGCTACTTTAAAATCAGAGGTTTTATTTATAAGACATTAAATGAAGCAAGGTACAGCTTAAAATATCTTCTAATCAGTGCTGTAATTATCCTAATGAGCTCACTTTAATTAGCTCATCAGAATAACTGGCTAGTTTTATTTATCATAGTGACGTTCAGCAGCTCTACACACTGTCGCTTCCTGTGTGTGTTGTTCCTATAGTTTTTTTAATCCATAATCAAGATGTTTGTTACTTACTATTTTAAATCATCACATGTCTTTAGAGGCTTCTCTCTCTTTCCTCACCCTCTACTCTTCTTCTCTTTTGCTGATTTCATCCTTTACCTTCCCTCCATCGCTCGCTCTCTCACTCCGAGGTGTGTCTATGCTGCCCCCTGGTGTTTTTAACATCTTATTGCAGATAGTTGATAGATCAGCTTGTGTGGTTGCGCGAGGGAGGATGGGGCTGCGTGTGTGTGATGGAGATAGATGATTGTTTGACTTTGTTTACAGGTTGATGAAAGTCATTTCAATCTGGCAACACACAGACATACATTCACATTAAAAACCTAAACAAACTGTTGTAGTTTTCTTTGTTCAATAACTGTTTTAAATTGAACCAAGGACGCCTAAAATTTGATAACAGTCGTGTTTGTTGTTGTTTTGTAGGTGAAGAGTGTTTTCAACATGACTGCCAAGGAGGGCAGGAAGAGGTCCATCAGCTGTCTGGTCGCCGTGGGAAACGGCAACGGAGTCGCAGGTTCGATCCTCTGAAAATTTAACATAGATCAAGACTACAGGAACAAAAGCTAGAAGAGTAACTGAGAAACCTCCCGAGCCTCTGTAGATTTGGAGAAGTTCAGGAAACAGTTTGACAGTTTTCAAACTCTTCAGAAGCGAACTGCGAAATCAAAAAGAAGAAACTGCTGACGAAATAGAAAGAAATCCACCTCAGCCTCTTATTACAGTCTGTTAAAGTAGATTTATTTCAAAAGGCATCACATCAAAGACTTCATGCAGTTTTATAATCACTGACACAACATTCGCACTTTGGTTTTAATTGAAAACATCTGTTATAAATGACACCATGAGCTGTGTCTTCTCGGAGCTCAAAGTTCCTCTCTTCACTCTCTGAGCTGATTTAAATCCGACTCCTCTCCCTCTTCTAGGCTTCGCGTTGGGTAAAGCAGCAGACAGGAACACGGCTCTGAGGAAGGTACGGTTTTCTGCTTCTGCAGCATTTTTTTCTACTGAACCCCCAAATTAACTTTCCTCTAATGCTCCTGGGTTGTCACTGATTAAACCTTCTCACGGTTCATTGGTTCACATTTAGAGACCAACGCAAACACAACTGAACTACAGTGTAGATTCAAGACAGTTTTTATATTGTTATTATATTTGGATTATTGCCTCAAGTTTTTTTTTGTTTTATTTTATATCTAAGAAATATTTGGAGCTATTAATACTGATGTTGATTTCATTTTTTAAAAAAGATAACTTTCTGTTTGTGTTTCTGTCTTGTTGCTGTGATCTGCAGGCCAAGAACAGAGCCATCCACTACTTGTACTATATAGAACGATACAACAACCAGACCAGTAAGTGATTATATTTGTGTTTGTCATCATCACATCTCCTTCTTTTACTTTTCCTTTTCCTCCCTCGACTGCTCATTCACACCACTCCCGTTCTAGTTTGCAGAGCCACTGGTGCTTTAGTTTTTCTTTTTTAACAAGAATGTCCTCAACATTACTAAGAAAAATTAGAAGCCAGTCTTCTTTGTCACAGTACCAAAAGCTCCTGATTTCAGCCCAAACTGACCCAGAAGTGAAGTTATTTAAGCTACAAACTACAACTCACAATTATTTTGATTGTTGATTATTGCTTTCGTAATTGAATGGTAAAGATATCTTACTGCCATAGAAGAGGAAAGAAACCAGATAATGTACACATTTATGAAGCTGCTAATTTGACCTCTTTGTTTCTTAAAACATTACAAAAACCGATGAATTGGCTGTAAAAATAGTTGATAATTAATTAATGAGTAATTGTTGCTGCTGACTGGAGCTGTCACAACATCAGCTTTTTAACCACACAATTGATTCTGCCAAAACCATTTGTAATGACAATATTATTGCTTATTGATGATTAATAACGATAATAATAATAATACTGTCGTCAGTTTGTTTTCTTTTTTTTCCCCTGAAAACCCAGATATTTTCTTACACAGCTGATTGAGGTTTATTCTGATGATTCAACCAGAAAAGGTGTCATGCTGGTCCAACTCCAACTCTGAGTCACATAAAAAAAGACAAATGAATGGGAGGTAACTTCCAGAAGCAGGCGCACCTAAAATAGCGTCTCCCACTTTACAACTCTATTACTTCCACTTCCCCCCTCCTACCTTTCCCTCCATCTACTCGTCCTACCTCGTCCCTCTCTTCTCCCCTTTGTCCTGCACTGTCTCCTCATATTACCTCTTTGTACTCATCTTGAACTCACAATGTTGAAAATTGATTTTTGAAGAAATGAATCACAGTCAAGAAGCACCAGTCGTACTTTTGTATTGTAAAGCGTCATTTGGCCGCCGCTGCTGCTGCTGCTGGAGAGCAGAGCCAGGAAGATTAATGTGTGTGAGTCATCAGCCTTCACCGCGCCCACCGGAGGAGAAAGTTAGCTTCCTGTTCTGGCCTGAGACCAGATCAGAATTGTCTGTCTGTGTGTGTGTGTGTGTGAGCGCAAACTTCGGTATATTTAATTCATAGAGAAAAATAGCGAAATCCTCCCACATGCCAGCTCTCACCGTGCGACCATCTGCAACCTGTCTGGACCGTCGTGTGATTGGTTGTTTGTTTACTTCTTTGTCACACAGCTTATAAATCATTTGTGTCATCATTCCTTCACCACCTCCGCCGCTCACTCCCTCACCGAAGTCCACAAATGATTTTTTTCCAACCCATCTGTTTGTTTGACAGTGAGTAAGATATCTGAAATAGTTGGAATCCAGTGGCCAGTTTGCCTGCAGGTGTGTCATCACTCAGGTTTTTTGGTGGTAGTCCAGATCTGGGATTTCATCCGCCAGATGATCAACAGTTTTTCTTTAGAGAAATCCTTCAGGAGGCCGCAGGCTTGTAAATTGGACAATTGCTCAGATCTGGCAGATGTCCGAGCTCCACTTACCTTCCAGCTCTTGGCGTTGACACCAGTAACCCCACTCCCTGAGCACCAGGGTTACTTTGTGAGCATCCATGTTGCTCCAGTAGTTTTCAGTACAATACTAAGACAAATTGAATTTGAATACATTTGAATGTGGCTGTGAGCTGTTTGGGCAGTTTCCACTTTTGACCTTCAGGACTGAAGAACAAGCAAACTAACAACTTTGAGTCCTGTTGATTCAATAACTGCCACTAAAAGAGATATGCCGAGTGTTGGGAAGGTCAGACATAGTTGCTAATCAGACCGGCAAACTCTGGAGGAGAGAGTCGGTGCAGAGCCAGACCTCCTGGAGGAATAAACATTCTGCTCTGATTTATAACCACTCCTGATTATCAACCTGACTGCAGTAGTGATCGGTGGAGGTGACCTTCATTTTCTGATGTTTATGCTCTGTAATGTTGACTCTCAACTGGAGCTGGAGCTTCTTTACTTAATAAACATCATTTTACAGAGTAATAAGAGAAAAAGAGAAAAATAATCTGAGATTTGTGGAAGTGAGTTCGGTGAAGGCAAACACACAGACAGACGTAAAGTCAGTGCGTGTAATTACTTGCTATCTTATGGCTAATGTATGGTAAAGTTATCTGCCAAATGAAATGCACCGTTACCTTCAGTAAACTTATTTCACTGGGTTTGATTATTGTTGGAAAAACTTACACACTGGTCATTTTTAGACATTTTAATGGAAGATTCATACATCTTGAAAGTCATATTTTAGTCCAGTGTTCAGAGTTGGTGAATGAAACATGTGAAAACACTCGCTATCATTTCTGTCTGCTTTGACTTTGTGGCTGTTTGGATCTGTGAGTCACACAACAGACACACACTTCCAAATGAACGTGGACCTCCTGCAGCCACAGCAAATGTTCAGCTCCCTCTGTGGTGTACGTGTGTGACATTTAGTTTTGCATTTAAGATGTCTTCACACAGCGGGGTGTGTCCGCTCCCAGCACAAAATGTTCTTTCTATCACTGCTTCATATCTGTCCTCCCATCCATAACTCCTTCCTTTGCTGTTGTTGCAGCACCAAGTTAAAAAACCTGATTCATTAGGAGTGTTGTCTAGATGTCTAGAGGATGCGGGGACGGCAGCCAGAGGAGATTCGAGAGAGATTTGACACAAGATTTTAGCCTCAAGCTATGAAGTTTGACAGTTTCATCAGGCGTGATTCAGCAACACACGGCTCCCGCTGAGGGATTGTGTCTGAATAAGTTATGAGCCACAGCTGCTGCAGTGAGCAGGAGAAGCTGGCATGTGGAAGGACATCTGGTGGGCAGGTGGAGAAACACAAGACCGGAGGGAGAACAGCAGAAAAGATGCACAACACAACACAACATAAGTGTCTTCACTTGGAGATGACACAAGACACGTTAAAATTATGAATTTTAGAATAATTTTGTTTGTTTTTTTGATGATTAGTTTTGGTGTTTGCTCTCTCGTTCCTTTCTATCCAGTGAGTAATTGAAATGTGTTGTTTTTGTTTTTTTTCCTCAACAGTTTATCATGACATTGAGTCTAAGTTCAAGAAGACAACGCTTCGTATGAAGAAACAAAACGAAGGTACGTCTCTGTTCGTTTAGTATTTAGTCGGAATGATAACGGCTTCTGTTTAAAGTGGAACTCTCGCCAAAAAGCAACCGAGAGGCACTTTTAAGATTTACCGTAATTTCATTTTCGGCAAGCTAATTTTCAGTGGAGTGCAGGGGCACTCTTACGTTAGCATCAACATCGCTATTTTTAAAACACTAAGAAGGCTCAACACAACATGAAACTTTGCTCGTAGTATCACCAGGGTCTCTACACATGAACACGAGCATTGAGAACATTGTTTGTGTACACAGAGTTTACTAAAAAGAAGGTTTGACTCATATTCAATCACAAATAAAGCCTTGGTTGCATTTTGCAGAGAGTTCCACTTTAAGCTTCCTGGAAACTGTTTCTAATACATAGACTTTACTTGGTGGATCGCCCAGGTATATTTTGCTCAACTTTTTAGCATTTTTTACTTTAGAGCTGGTACAACTTCCCTCCTGTGAATGCACTGACTGTAATGCTATACAAGAGAGGAACAAGAAGATGAGTGTGTGCATGAAGGTGTACAATTTAAGCAATTCTGGAAAAAGAGTGATTTATGAGTGTCATTGTCAGGTCCTCAAATACCAACACTTTTAGAGCTCGATCCATCCGTCCTCCACCCATTGTCTGTAACCGCTTTATCCCTTTTATGGGGTCGCATTGGTGTTTGTTGGAGCCAATCCCAGCTGTCTCTAGGCGAGGGCAGGGTACTCGCAGGGCCTTTTCAGGGCTCAATGATGATAATAAATGTTTTAATTTTGTTTGATTGTCTGTCTGTGTCTGCAGGTTATGGTCTGCACTGCCACAGGGCGGTCATCACTTTGTGCAAGCTGATCGGCATACAGGACATGTACTGCAAAGTACAAGGATCTGTCAATCTCCTCAACATCACCAAAGCCCTCTTCACTGCGTTAGCCAATCAGGTGAGGCCATGCTGACAAAGTAGGAGGGCTGTTTAGAAATGTGTTTCACCTGCTGCTGAGAAAGCATCAGTCTCTGGATCTGAAACATTTGGAAAACGAGAACAAACTTGTCCTGTGGGTTTATGAGCCTCAGTAACCTCTCTTCCCCCTGCAGGAGACCCACCAGAAGCTAGCAGAACAGAAGAAGCTCCACGTCGTGGAGTTTCAGTCACAGAAAGGCCCGCTGCCTGTGTTGGTGGCAAGTCCGAAAGACGGGGCGCGACCTGACGGGGAGCCTGTGGACGACATCCCCAATACTCGTCTGCACTGGGATGAAGTACGAGCTGCGCAGGGAATCAAACGCTCGGTCTGGGCGAGTGTCAAACGCTCCAGCTGGTAGTGTGGGTGTGGACTGATGACTGGATCAGAGACCACGAGACAGATTACTGATTGGACTGATAGAGGCCAGAAGGGCTACATGGAAAAGATGAAAATATGTGTATAATACAGATGTTTTGCTTTTTTTTCTCAAGAAGAGTAGCATTTTTGTCAAAAATTTCCAAATCTAGTGGATTGTGAGCATTTTATCAAATGACATTAAAAGATATTTGTTTCTGAAACTGATGATTTTTCATTTTGGTCACATAATTCTCCAGATGCACCAGTTAAAGGACAGTATTGAGATGTTTAAGTCCTACATATCAATGTTTCCTTTATAACTGTAAACAATCTTCTGCTTCTTCACCCACTTAGAATCGTTGCAAAATACTAGATGTGTTAAATAAACTACAGACCTGTGAAAACCTTGTCTCTGAATCATTAAACAAGTTCTTTAAACAGGTGACCTCCCGCAGCAGGGAGGCCTTGTTCATCCTCCATAAGAGAAAGATTAAAAGCTTGATCTTCTTCTGTGTTTGAGTTCTGATTCTACGAGACTGCACACATCAATGGTGTATTTAACAGTAAAAAGACAAATTCTACACAATATACAGAACAATGACGAAAAGCTGCTTCATTGTGCAGGTACACACTTGCTTCTTCCCACCAGGGTGTATCACACAAGAATAACACGTATTTTCACCTAAATAAGTGTAGCACATGTGCCAAATTAAGGAGCAGTTTGTGCATATAGAAAAGATAGAAAAAAAATAAATGTGTATATCAGTTTCTTAGACATTTTCCTCTCAACAGTCTGAATAATAAATTGCTAGATTTTTACATTGGTGCAGGAAGTCTTGACTCATTACCTTTCGTTTTCGCTTCAGCGAAAGTTTATGTAACTCACAATATGATGTAATACACACAGTTTTTATATCACTATTATGAGAGGCTCATCTGTATCAACTGCTCTGAGGCACTCGCTGTTTCCATGTGAATTAAAGAATGAAACTACAATTAATCAAAAAGTCACAGTGTGTATGGGACTCAAGGTAGTTTATAGGAAGTGCCACTTTATTTTGTATTTGAAAATAACTTCTACAAACACCTGCTTTTAGAAAAAAAGTAGACCTAAGGACTTATGATTTTAAAAAGCCGATACATTTATATAAAACAAATTAATGATAAATGGCTAGAAGACTCTTTGATGCTGTAGGAAATATCTTGATCAATATTCTCTACGCTTCCAGCCGTTACTTTGTACCGACGCATGCTCAGTTTGAGCCGAAACAATCAACCAATCATGTGCGAGCAACGACACAGTGATATTTGCATCGACGGGTAATTTAGAGCGTTCTGACCGGCAACGAGTATCTATCGCAGGAAATCGTTGACTGTGAAATCATGCCTGAGACAGTGAAAGCGCCCAAGAAGGGCTCCAAGAAAGCCGTGTCTAAAGCTACCAAGACCGGCAAGAAGAGGAGAAAGACCAGGAGGGAGAGCTATGCTATCTACGTCTACAAGGTCCTGAAGCAGGTCCACCCCGACACCGGGATCTCCTCCAAGGCGATGGGCATCATGAACTCCTTCGTGAGCGACATTTTCGAGCGCATCGCCGGTGAGTCTTCTCGTCTGGCTCACTACAACAAGCGCTCCACCATCACCTCCAGGGAGATCCAGACCGCCGTCCGCCTGCTACTGCCCGGTGAGCTGGCCAAGCACGCCGTGTCTGAGGGAACCAAGGCTGTGACCAAGTACACCAGCTCCAAGTAAACCCGCTGATAACCGCAACAACACAACGGCTCTTTTAAGAGCCACCCACTGCTTCAAATAAGAGTGCTATTCCTTATACAAAACCCACTGACCAGTTTATAGGACATGTTATACAACTCAAGGTTTCAAAGGGTTAACTTGGTTAATATAAGTGACTTGGCAGTAGAATGTAGCCTAAAATGCTACAACTTGTTGAGTCATTCATTGAGAAACACTGCTACAGTACTCCTGTTGACCACAGGGTGATGCTGCATACTGAATTTGATCAAATCAATGTTGTTCATACAGCCCACAAATCACAATCTCAGTAGGCTTTACAATCTGTACAGTGAACAACATCATCTGTTCTATTAGCCTCGATTCAAGTGAGGGGGAATTTAAAAAAATGGAAATGCCACGGATGTTGCATGACAGAACAAAATCACAATTTGCATTTATAGAATATCTGATAGAGATCAGCTATAAGGAGATGGTAAACAGGAGAGCCCAGGGCATGACTTAGAGGAGGTAGATGTTCCCAAGGGCCCCTGAATGAAAAGAGGAGGATGCTATAGTGAGAGTGACAGAGAAAATTCAATGTTAATGAGAATACAACTTCATCTGAGTCCTGTGTACAATCTGTATGAACTGCATGTCACAGCATATGTGACAGTCACTATTTCACATCACTACTCTAAGTTTTTGTTTTTTAAATTACTGTAATGTGTACTGGAGTTGGACATGTGGCACAGAACATGTAGGCTTGGCTTGCCATAAGAAATATTATAATTTAATGATTTTATTTCACTGAGAAGTTATATTGAAGCATGTGACTGATAGCATTCAGTCTGAACCATTTGTATTATATGAATAGATGTGACTTAATGAGTACTTTTTTATAACACTTCATCTGCACAAAAAGTTGGAGCAAATTAATGTCAATAAGATGACTTACATCTTGACTTTCAATGATACCTGTTTGGTTTCATGTTAAACCAGACTGATGTTGTGAAACTCAAAGTGTAATTATTAAATGTGGACAACATAGGAAGCAGCACTTTAGGTCAGTGAGGTGGCTCTTAAAAGAGCCTTTGTTGTTGGTTAACAGGTCTCAGATGAGTTTAAGCACGTTCTCCACGGATGCGACGGGCCAGCTGGATGTCTTTGGGCATGATGGTGACCCTCTTGGCGTGGATGGCGCACAGGTTGGTGTCCTCGAAGAGACCGACCAGGTAAGCCTCGCTGGACTCCTGCAGAGCCATGACGGCGGAGCTCTGGAAGCGCAGGTCGGTCTTGAAGTCCTGGGCGATCTCCCTGACCAGGCGCTGGAAGGGCAGCTTGCGGATGAGCAGCTCGGTGGATTTCTGGTAACGACGGATCTCTCTCAGAGCCACGGTACCGGGCCTGTAACGGTGAGGCTTCTTGACGCCGCCGGTGGCCGGGGCGCTCTTACGGGCAGCCTTGGTGGCCAGCTGCTTCCTGGGGGCTTTGCCTCCGGTGGACTTACGAGCGGTCTGCTTGGTTCTTGCCATCGTTTCTTCTTTCTGCGAACAGTAAAAGAGTTGAATAAACAGCGCAGACACGCTGCTTTTAAGCTGTGAGACCGGCTGTGATCAGTGACGCTGCTTCTTCCTCCGGCATCTGATTGGCTGGGGTCTCCGCGAGGAGCTCAGCGCCGCCTCGAGGAGCGACCCACCGCCCCAGTCTCGGCTGCTCATTGGAGAGGAATCCTTTGAAAAAGTCCGCCAGAATTGAGGCGGCAGTCCTCCGCTGGAGCCTCTTTTCTGGTTGGTCGGACAGGAACTCCGTCGCGCGCTCGGCGGATATATATGTGAGGTTGAAGCTGTGAGTGACACATTTTCTCTGAGCAGCGACTCTAGAAACAATCAAACATGAGCGGCAGAGGCAAAACCGGCGGCAAGGCCAGAGCAAAGGCAAAGACCCGCTCCTCCCGTGCCGGGCTCCAGTTCCCGGTCGGCCGTGTCCACAGGCTGCTGCGTAAAGGTAACTATGGTGAGCGCGTCGGTGCCGGAGCTCCCGTCTACCTGGCGGCTGTGCTGGAGTACCTGACCGCTGAGATCCTGGAGCTGGCTGGAAACGCTGCCCGCGACAACAAGAAGACCAGGATCATCCCCCGTCACCTTCAGCTGGCGGTCCGCAACGACGAGGAGCTCAACAAGCTGCTTGGCGGAGTGACCATCGCTCAGGGAGGCGTGCTGCCCAACATCCAGGCCGTCCTGCTGCCCAAGAAGACCGAGAAGGCCGCCAAGAAGTAAACACCTAAAAAAGAACCATTAACCAAAGGCTCTTTTAAGAGCCACACACTTCTCTGAAAAAGACCCATGTTTCTCAAAACTACTGATACATTGCATCAAGCACACAATGATAACTCACGAAAGCCTTGTTAAAGAGGAAACCCTAAAGTAAATAATTCTGTAGTCTCTTTAACATAATTTTTGGAGGGTTGTAATTTGATCTCCTTAAAGTAAAAGGTGTGCAGGTCTGAGATACTTTAGTTCAGGTGACAATATAGAAATAATATTTCTACATGGAAGCCTGAAGCTGTTTCCAATGTAAATTCAGTTTGAGAGCCTGGTCTCACTGTTCAAGTGGAAAATACTTGTGTTTGTCATCAGTCAATCACCTCATGAATCATCGACTGATTAAGGGACATCCACTGGAAACAAGAGTTCATCAGTGGAAAGTTACAACTCGTAATAAATATTAAGTAGAATGTAGTAATAATAATACAATTACACTTTATGAATTATCATGAGTAAAGTAAAATCAGTTGTGTGGTCTGTGTGCAAACATAATAAAGATATTCCCTGATTTCCTCGAACTATGTGACCCAGAGAGACTTACTGGTCATACTGGGAGAAGGAGAACTGCTGCAGACTGGCAGCAAGACATGTAGCAGCCATGAGCTCCACAACTGCTGTGAGCCCCCGTCACACATGGCTGATAATTAATGTGTATTAACTAATAATGTGTTAAATATTTCATAATATTGTTAATTTATCAATATCTATTTATACATTTATTAAGTCTATTTATGTTTATTATCACTGTTATAGTTTGTAGATGCTTTGGCAACATTGTATTGTATGCAGTCATGGTTAGGCCAGTTTAGACACTTGAATTGAATAGTGTGAAACTACTGATAAGTTGCATCAAGCACATAATGATCAAGAATAAACCCGTAATGTAAATAATTCGGTAGTCTCTTTAATTTAATTTGTGGGGGGTTGTAATTTGGTTCTGAGAAAAATCACAAGTGCGAAGTGGATTTATTTTAATCTGCTACATATTCATCTGTTAACTTATATTTGCTAAGCGGAGGAAAGAGTCCAACACAAGCCGTTTCTATTGATACTCTGCTATTAAACGGGGTTCATACGGGTGCTTGAAATCATTGAAAGTGCTTGAATTTCAATATTGTGTTTTCAAGGTCTGAAAAGTGCTTGGATTTGACTTTAAGTGCTTGACATTGTAACTGTGTCTTTGACAAAACTGAGATCAGACTGGACAGTTTGCTTATTACAAGGAGAAATAAAATCAGTTTGTGTGTATCGTCACGC
This sequence comes from Diplodus sargus, assembly GCA_903131615.1. NCBI lineage: Eukaryota > Metazoa > Chordata > Actinopteri > Spariformes > Sparidae > Diplodus > Diplodus sargus. The sequence continues at coordinate 8,684,597 of CAEMYA010002116.1, read as the reverse complement.
ATGCAGCCTGATAGCAATAGAGAACGATCGCTGAGGAGAAGGTGAATTTGATGCAATTCGGACTGATGACACATTCAATATTAAAAAACCTTGATGAATAAGCAAACAGCTCATAAAAATGTATGTTATAAAAGAATTACAGGGTGCTCGCAGGTCTCTTTGTCTCAGTGCAAGTGTGCCTGAAGAATGCCAAGTGGCTTCCCTTTATCTGGATAAACCTTTTATCAACTTTATTAACTTTAATTTCTAAAGTTTTTGCTATTATGAAACATAATTTTAGATGTTTACAGCTTTATACACTGTACATAATTGTGATAAAAAGTGAAGAAAAAAAAGTATACTTTTTATAGTATTTTACCACAGCGATAAGGTGCCGGATGTTTTTATGAATTACACTTAAAAGTGCTTAAATTAACCTTGAAAAATGTGTACGAACTCTGTATTAAAGCTGGTTTGTCTGTTATCAAACTGTTGTGAATGGATGAGATGTCTCTTAACTTCTTCATGCACCAAATGGTTCCATACATTTGCTGTAAACCAGCTGTTATGTGCTGCTCAGACTCATCCAGAACCTCCATACATAACTTTACATTCAGGTTAGACTGGATTGAGGGGTTTTACAAGTACTGCTACCTTCAGTTAACATAAACCTGCATAATCTTGCCCAAAGGAACTGCACAGGTAATTGTCCCTACCTGTTGTCATCAGACTTTCAGGCTTACTCCAAAACACACTTTTGTTCCATATATTATCTTACATTAACCCAAACCTTTATGTTTCACTTACCTCAGTGTCTCACTTTCTTTACACACAGTTTGTTATTATTTAAAAACTATCAAAAACATTGTAGCCTTGTTGGCACACATCATTATACATGTAACTAAAATATAGTTTATATAAGTATCTACATTTGCTTGTAATCTCTTTATCATAACGTGTAATGGAATGCAGCTCTTTCTGGATGGTGTGGGTGGCTCTTAAAAGAGCCTTTTGTCAGGCCGTGCTGAGATGGACACAGCTTACTTCTTCTTGGGTGCTGCCTTCTTTGCTTTTGGCTTGGCGACCTTCTTTGCAGGGGACTTCTTGGCTGCGGGTGCCTTCTTCACCACTTTCTTGGGGCTCTTGGCAGCCTTCTTGGGGCTCTTTGCTGCTTTCTTTGCCGCTGCGGGTTTCTTTGCTGCCTTCTTGGGGGATTTCTTTGCTGCTGGCTTCTTTGCTGCCGCCTTGGGCTTCTTAGCCGCTGCTGGTTTCTTGGCTGCGGGCTTCTTAGCTTTAGCGGGAGCTTTCTTTGCAGGCTTCTTGGCTTTGGGCTCGGCCACCTTCTTGTTCATCTTGAAGGATCCGGAAGCTCCGGTGCCCTTAGTCTGGACCAGAGTCCCCTTGACGACCAGACCCTTGACAGCGGTCTTAACGCGGGAGTTGTTCTTCTCCACATCGTATCCACCGGCGGCCAGAGCCTTCTTGAGGGCGGCCAGAGACACGCCGCCGCGCTCCTTGGAGGCGGCCACGGCCTTCACGATCAGGTCTCTGACGCTGGGACCGGCCTTCTTCGGCTTGGCCGCCGACTTCTTCTTTGCGGCTTTAGCCGGAGCCGCGGCCGGTGCTGCTGCTGGTGCTTCTTCTGCCATTGTGTAATTTGTTCCTGCTCTGTCAACGAGTCTGAATGAACTGATCGTCAGAGTGCAGAGCTGCACTTAAACACACCATGAGAACCGTGGAGACTCAACCCAGCCCGTGGCTGCCGGTCGAGCCTGAACGTCGTGTCACTTGTGTTTTCTCCTCATCGATAAACCTCTCCAGACTAACAGTGGGACAATTTTTGAAGGCTGACAGTAAAGGAGTCGATAGCGGACTCTTGTCTCTTCATATTGAAGTCATGTTGAGCTCTGATGCTCTCTGCATTTTGTTTTAGGAGCCTCCAAACCTCACACTTTCACCGCCGCGATCAGCGCAGATCACCGACTTTTCTCACTCATTTCGCTCCTAAAATGTTTAAAATCCATCACAGATCCACCAAAAGCTGATTTTCAACTGCTCCACATGTTTGTTGAGGGACCAAACATAAAATCAACCATCTGTTGGATTTCAGTTTGTGATAAAATGAAGTTATTGTGGCGGCAGCAAACACACTGATGAGGGCTGAGGCTTCCCGTCAGCTAATCACCATGACTGTAAACATGTCCTCTGCTGAGGAGGACTGATAATATAAAATCACTGATAATCGCTCCACAGTTTAATCAGAGACAGAATAGATTGTGTTTTGCAATAATTCACTCATAGATGATAATTTATTAACATTAGAAACTTAAAACATTGTTTCATACTGCTGCTGCCGAAAGTGATAAAAATATTTGGCTTGACAAAACGTTTCGAGTGAAACTGGTCTCAGGCAGCATTAAACTAAACGATGAAGCTGATTATTAAAATGATACAGAGACTAAATGAAGGTTAAAATAATTCAGTGTAGTCACTTTGCCTGATCCAGTTTAGAAGTAGTGTGTATTACATTTGACACTGATGCAACAAGCTGTACACAGTAATAAAATATATTACAATAAAAATAGAGACACAAGATGTGTTGGAGCCATATTGCTTATATATGAAATATTTCTATTTGAATACTGCTATTCATGTGTTTCATTTTTAAGTTTAGAATTATTTTATTATTGTATAGATTCTTGTGAAACAGGATGATGCCTTGGTTATTAGGAATGATTGCTCCCCCTATGATTTGCTTATGGTATCATCTGTGGCCCGATGATTGATGGCTAATTGTCAAGTGTGTTTAAATGTCTACCGGAAAAGCAGGAAGTGTTGTTTTTTTTGTTTGGACAAAGACAAATAACACCGAATACTATCAGTTTTATTTTCGTTTTGTTTCGTAGTTCATTCATTGGTTGATCGTTTGGAATTGTGCCTCCTGATTTATGGATTTTGTTTTGGATCGCAATAAATTCCTTTGAATTAATTAATTTATGACTACTCGTTTGAAGGTGCGTCTGAAAGGTTTCACCCCGATCTGGTCTCGGCTTCGGGCATTGTATTGAAAGCCGATACAAGATGAGTTGATTTTAAAAGGCAATAAACATATATTTACATGTACTGTACGTAGATTATGGCCGATTATTGAAATCAGTGGGGAGGAGGGTTTGTTTCTTTCTTTCTTTTTTTCAGACTGACAATAAAATAGATACATTTAAAATTAATGGTTGAGTTTATGTGATAAGCTAAAGACTTTAGCTAGTGGTCATTTTGATGGTTGAATTTCAAAATGTACACTATAGATCTGTTAGATAGACCTGTTGTTATTTTTTTTTTTATTTACTGGATTGGGTTTGGATCGTCTTGAACACCTTGGCAACATTCATTCATTTAAGTAGTTGTTGCTCAATGTTTCCAATAATATATATTTAACCAGAAAGAAGAATTTGTCATTTTGAAAGCTTCATATCTCCACTACTTGTACTTGTCCACTAGGTGCCACTCAGCTTCCTAAATAAAGGTTCGGAGCAATATACAAATACATGTTTTGGGTTATTTTGACTGTACTTATTAAAATGTTCTTTAACCTTAGTATGTGAAAGTGTTGATAGTCATTGTATATGTATAACAAAATGTCAAATATGTTTTATTACTCCATCATTTATATTCTTTATCAACTTGGGAAATTCTTCAGCACTTCTCACTGGCTGTGATCTCACACTGTTTTTCTGTTTTTTCATCAGTAAATATTTTGTACTGTGTTGACTTCAAGGTTTTCTATCTATCTGTTACCTATTGAGTCTGTTTTTCACTGGATTCTGGAGATTATGAACAGCTTGAAATGGTTTGGTACATTTCAGACTCGATGATGTCATGTTGTTCTGTGTGTCTGGCAACATATTCATCTTAGTTTCTTGGCTCAATACTCACATACTTCACAATTATAAACGTTCTGAATAATTTCTGAAATTGACAAATTCAGGTGAACTAAAAAAAAAAAAAAAGATATGCAGCTATCAACCCAAA
>CAEMYA010002116.1:8622578-8635905 GCA_903131615.1 Diplodus sargus | reverse complement strand
CGCTGACAGCTCTCCTCCACCGTGTTACGCCTCACAGTGCGGTGACAGGTCTCTCTGTCATGCAGCTGCTGGGCATGATGTCCGCAGCTCATGTGGTGATTCCTCTGGGCCTGCTCCACATGAGACAGCTGCAGAGATGGTTCATTCGCCTGCGCATCGACCCTGTGCGTCAGTGGAGACGCATGGTTTCCATTCCTCCCTCAGTGGGCCCAGATTTAGCCCACTGGAGAAACCCTCACACCCTGTCAGCGGGGGTGCCGCTGGGCAGAGCTGCGTCACACATCTCAGTGTTCACAGACGCATCTCTCTCAGGGTGGGGAGGAACGTGTCTGTCACAGGTGGTGGGAGGACAGTGGTCAGAGACTCACACGTCTCTCCACATAAACGTGCTGGAACTTCTCACTGTGTGGAAAGTGATCCAACATTTCGCCTCGCTGCTGCAGAATCAACATGTTCTGATTCGCACAGACAACAAAGCGACGGCAGCCTACATAAACCGGCAGGGTGGAGTCCAAGCTAAGAAACTGTGGTAGAAAGATACTTTGATAACGATTGATACTTTAACGTCCCACACATTCAGACATGTCAACACAGGAGTCGGAAACCTTTTCTTTCCAAATGGTCTTTTTTGACGATATCAGTCTGTCAGAGACGTTTTAACAAGCGAGTCAATCACTGCACATTATTAACCTTCTATTCAATATGCTGTTATTGTCATGGCTATACTGTATTTCCATTAATTGTTATGAAAATACAGATAGTCTATTAGTCCACGTACTTCAAGTAAAGCTTGACAATTAAACATTAAAATATTTTATTCATTTTCATATTTAGAAAAACGACATTGGAAGATTTATTTTTATTTTATTTTAGGGTTTAGTATGCTGTTGTTTTTGACATCAACAATGTATTTGTTTGTCCTTTATTGATTAAAATCAACATCTCTTATTTTCTACAGAAACAAGTAAGATCTATCAACTCTTATGAGGCAAAAACGAAGGGAAAGTTCTTTCCTGAGTGGAAACAAGTATATTCTTTTATTGACAAATGTAGTTTGGAATAAATGTATTTATTGTTATAAACATAAGCTTTTGTGTTTTTCTTATATTATCAGTAAGTAACAACTCAAAATGTAAAAAATGATTTTCGGGACGTTTCCGGGACGGTGGTGAAAAAAGTTAATTTTAATCCCTGAATAGCCCTAAGATATTTAAATACAGCAATAAACAACCCCGCCCTCCAGAGAACCATCCGAGAAGCCAAACAAATTGTCAACACCCCCCTGTCATCCATCCTCCAGCTGAAGCCCCCCTCTCCATCCCCAGATCCCCCCTCTTCTATGGCCGAGCAACTCAACACAAAACACACAACACAGACCATCTGACACTCACACGGACACATGAACATATGAATAGATCACTTATGACACGCATACACACAAGTCTGCAGTAAATACACATGAGCACTTTATTTTATTTTGTTCTCTCTCTCTCTCTCTCACTTATGTCCTCCTTCCTCCAGCTCCTCCCACCTCTTGCCGCTCACCAAGCTCCACCCACAATAATGGGTAGAAAAGGGCAGACGCCTTGAGCTACTCCACCAGGCTCAAGAGCTCTCGACTCGAATCGACTCCCATTTTTCTTCAGCAGCATGCAGCACGAAGAGCATCCTGAGAAGAAAGGAACGACCTCGTCCAGCGGCATCAGAGTGTGCCCTGTCTGCCAGACCGGGTACATTATGAGCTTCGACTTGCACGCCCGCTGCGAGTCGTGCCTCGGCCCGGAGCACGCTGGCGTGGCACTGACTCCGCAAGCAGCTTGCCCCAACTACAAGTTGCTTCCTGCGGCGGAGAGGCAGCGGAGAGCGAACGCCAGCCATAGGAGCTCTTCTTCGAGAACTTCCGTCCATCATTCAGAAGGCAGCAGCTTATAGGGACCCCCCTGTCCCGCCGGCCCAAGCACCGCTTCCTCCGGACGACATGGCGGGTGGCTTCGCCTCGGCCCAAGCGGCCCGACGCGACCCCGTCTGGCCTCGCTTCCTGGCCATCAAGGCGTATCAACTGGGAGTGGCGGCCGAACCCGGGAAGTTGAGGGCTCTGATGTCTACATATGCCCCCATCACCAAGGTGGAGGGCTATACAGAGCAGGGCTTCCCTCCTGTCCCACCTCTACAGCCGAGCCTGTCAAGTGTCTTCGGCATTAAGACGAACATGCTCAGTGGATGACGGCCAATGCCGCCCTCCACCATGGACCAGATGATGGCGAGATTCGCTGATAGGTCGCACCAGTGCGCCTTCCAGGCCTCAGCAGCTGCCAACAACATTGCGTTGTTGGCGTACTCCGTCAACAAGATGGCTGCCGAGCCGGAGCTCCTGCCCAGACGGGCAGAGGAGCTCAGCAAGGCCGCCAGCGCCGCGCTCAACCTCTGCGCTGCAATAGTGGTGTCCAACGCGGTGTCGGCCCCCACCTTCACTCGGTGGTGGAGTAGACCTCGGAGGAGGCCGAGAAGTTCAGGTCGCACGTGGCCCGTGCTCAGCGGGACACATACCCTCAGCGCTCCTCTGATCACTGGCAGGACCACCGGGACCAGCAACAGAGGCACCCTGCGGTGTCTCGCCCCCCTGCTCCTCCTGCTCCTCCTCCGCTGCCAACCCAGCCGAGCTACCAGACGGCTCAACCAGCAGCCCAGCGGAGTCACAAGAACCGCCACATGGCTCCGTCGTGGTCCAACCCACCACAAGAGCCACCGAGAAAACAGAGGAGACAATGACAATTTGGGGGGATGTGTGTTTACAATGACGGTAATGTTCTGTTTGATGGTATAACAAACCGTTTTGAAATAAAACGCGAACATCTTCCTATTAGGAGCAGTTTTCCTGTTGAAACTCAGTCTGTCGACTCAGCTGCAGCTACAGGTCACACGCTCCCCACACTGTGTGAGCCGGCAGCCTGTAACCTCTCAGTTAACAGGCAGCGTGGACTCATGTCATTAAAGCAGCACATCTCCTTTGTGTCACATTCAGAGGTTTCCTCCACACATGTTGTAACTACACATGTGTATGATTATGAGCCCACGAGCGCCGTCATTACGTCTCGTGCGGACAGCGCACACACACCTCTGTCTGTGCACAGAGTCTCCTCTCCTCATCCTCCGGTATGTGAGAGTTTGAACGCTCCTCACCTCCAGTGCGTTTACATGCACAGCTTAGTCGGATTACAGCCATAGTTCGACTATGCTACTCAGTCAGATAACTGCAATTATCCGAGTATACGTGCCGGTGAGAAAATCGGATTATTGGGCCGGAGCATGTCATACCCCGGTACGCTAGGCGGCGCTGTGCCCATTTCAACTAGTGGTAACAGAGACACCTCCGGCTGACCACTTTACGTCACCAGCTGCCTCGGCATTCAAGAAAGGTGGTGTACGAAGAGCGAGACGAAGCTACATCTTTGTACACTTCGTATATGGTGTACATGATAATTACACAGACTAGGTGCACAATGGCGCTCTTTCTTGCGGTGATTTCGGAGGAAAGACGCCGCCGCCCGCGCTGTCCGACTACTTCCGGCTCACGGTCCCGGGGAAAAATCTTGCGCCTGCGCAGAACACAAAAATCCGATCCGATCCGCTGGAACGTATACATGCAGGAGTAATGCGACTATCAATCGAATAATCTGGGTGCTTTAATTTGACTATGAGAAATCCGATTATTAGTCAGACTAAGGTGTATACATGCATACAATTTTCCGCATGTAAAGCATGCACTCAGAGTCCGGTGCAAAATGTTAACATTCTTGTGTTCTAATTTTGTTCCAAACGAAAAAAGTTGCGGTTCATTATCTGACAGGAGTGCTTTTTGTTAATAACTCAAAATAATGACAGTTTTTCCAGCTAGAAAATGCGCATCTCTCTCCTTCCTCCATTGTTGTCTACGTTTGTGTTGCTGCGTAGTGTACACATAAGTTGTCCTCATGTTGAAAACGTGACTTGTCACACACGTGACATCACTCCCCGAGACTCAAGAAGAAAGCAAAAATATATATTTACATATACAACACAAGGTTGTCACGATACTAACATTTTCAACTCGATACCGATACTCAGGAAAATATTTGATACTCGATACCATTTTCGATACCACAAGGATTAAAAAAAGACTCAAAAATGTGAAAAATCTTTTTATTGACAAGAAAAATGCAAAAATAACCTCTGTTACAACGTATAACAATTAACAGAACGATAGTTACATATTGTAACTTCTATGAGTATTGGCTTCGCCCTTTAAGGCTATCGCTAGTGGGTTTATCCCTCGCGCGCATGCGCAGCACTGAAAGCATTTTAGTCCACGCCCACCTACTGGGGGCCTCACCTCCGGTCTCACCCTGTGTATAAATTGGAGTGAGACCAGGCAATCGGCTCCCATTTTTCTTCAGCCAGCATGCAGCACGAAGAACAACCGAAGAAGATGACAACCACCTCTTCCAGCGGCATCAGGATGTGCCTGGTCCACCAGACCGGGTATATCATGAGCTTTGACTTGCACGCCCGCTGCGAGTCGTGCCTCGGCCTGGAGCACGCCAGCGTGGCACTGACTCCGCAGGCGGCCTGCCCTTACTGCAAGTTATTGCCCGCGGCGGAGAGCGGATGCCAGGCGGCCCGACGCTACCCCGTCTGGCCTCGTTTTCCGGCCATCAAAGCTTACCAGTCGGGAGCGGCGGCCGAACCAGGAAAACTGAGGGCTCCGGTATCCACGTATGCCCCCATCACCAAGGTGGAGGGATACACGGAGCAGGGCTTCCCTCCTGTTCCACCGCTGGAGCCGAGGCTGTCATCTATCTTTGGCGTGAAGACCAACACGCTGGGTGGACGACGGCCGACGCCGCCCTCCACCACCGACCAGATGACAACAAGATTCGCCGACAGGTCGCACCAGTGCGCCTTCCAGGCTTCAGCGGTGGCAAACAACATTGCGCTGCTGGCGTACTCGATCAACAAGATGGCCGCCGATCCGGAACTGCTGCCCGGATGGGCAGAGGAGCTCAGCAAGGCCACCAGCGCTGCACTCAACCTCTGCGCTGCAATAGCTGCGTCGACTGCACGAATTGCAGCGTGGCAGCAGCTCATACACAGCAACGTCTGGCTGCACATGTCCTCCTCCTCCTCCAATCCAGACGCAATGAAGAAGGAGCTATTGGAGGGCCCCATCAGCTCGGAGGGGCTGTTCGGTCCCCACCTTCACTCGGTGGTGGACCAGTTGCAGAAGAACTCGGAGGAGGCCGAGAAGTTCTGGTCGCGCGTGCTCAGCGGGACGTGTACCCCCAGCGATCCTCTGGTCACCGGCGGGTCCGCCGGGACCAGCGACAGAGGCAGAAACGCCCTGCGTCTCGCCTCCCTGCTCCTGCTCCTCCTCCGCTGCCACCCCAGCCGAGCTACCAGACGGCTCAACCGGTAGCCCGGGGGGGTGAGAAGACCCGCCGCATGGCTATGTCGTGGTCCAACCCACCTCAAGAGCCACGAGGAAGCAGAGGAGACAATGACAATTTGGGGGGGATGTGTGATTATGATTATGGGAATGTATGTTCTGATGCTTTAACCCTCTGGAGTCGATTGACGCGCTGGCGCATCAAAATCACGTGGCCAATTTTAGCCGACGTAGCAGCTAAACGGCGCTTCTGTGAGTCTCAGTTCCGACTTTGCGTTCAAGCAGCCTTCAAACTATATACCAGTTTTTAAATCGTGTTAATAGGCCAAGTAAAACCGGAGATACGATCTACTATGTCCGCCACGCTTTTTCGCTAACGTTGCCGTCACGTTTGCTGGGCGTTTGGTGCAGGAAGAGACGGTAAAATCGGGCTTTCCTCACGAACGTGTCTGCAAACAGGAAGTGTTGAAAGCAAAAAAACGTGTTCCTATTGGTAGAAAATGGCACCACACCAGCCAATCACAAAATTATTTGGCAAGTCACGTGATCTGGTTGCTGGGGGACAGGGGGAAGATTTGGGAGTGACGGGGCGGAAAAGTGAAGGCAGCTGTGTCGGTCACAGAGGCAGCGACAGAGATCGCGAGTTTTGAGAGTTGAGAGATTTGTGACATATAGCGTGTTTGGAGAGCATAGTTAGTGTGTTCTGTAGTGTTAGTGAAGTGTGTTTAGTGTGTAGTGGAGTCTTTTTTTAATTTAATGAGTAAACGATGAGGAGAAGCTCAATATGGAGCAGGCATTGAATGAATGAATGAATGAATGAATGAATGAATAGATTTATTTCAGTTACACTATAAAATACTTAAATTATGTGCAATCAACTGGCAAATATTATCATACAGACTTGCACTCAACAATTTCTCACAAAAAAAAATTAAACAAGCTCTGTAGCCGAAAAAGGAATAGGCTGAAGCCAAGGCTTATTTTGCCTATCCTGCATTTAAATGTAAATAGTTACATATAACTTTGTAAAATTCAAAAACTTATGCACACATTTAGTAAACAACATTTATATTTGCATTATAAGTAATAAAAATGTTTCGTTCATCATATTTGTGGTTTTTACAGTAAAAAATCTAACTTTTTCTTAATCGGATTTTATGTTTTTTTGTGATTTTAGGTCAATTGTGTTAATACAGTATGTCAAAATAAAAAAATAACTGTACAGTCACACGTGAGGTTGTGCTGAAAATAATGACACCAAACAAGGCAAGATAAATAGTTTTTAAGGTGAAATATAATTTAAAAATCAAAAATAGTCAAAAACGGCCAATTATACTCCAGAGGGTTAAAAAAACGTTTTGTATTAAAATGCAAACATCCTCTTATTAAGAGCAACTCAAAACACACAACACAGACCATCTAACACTCACACGGACACATGAACATATGATATAGATCACTTATGACACGAATAGATCACTTATGACACACATACACACAAATCTGCACTAAATACACATGAGCACTTTATTTTATTTTGTTCTCTCTCTCTCTAACTTATGTCCTCCTTCCTCCAGCTCCTCCCACCTTTTGCCGCTGTGATGACCCTGGGGTTGGTTCTGCTCTGTCCTCTGTTGGCTGTGTGTTTACTTTGTTTCAGGAGGTTGGTGGGAGGACCTATGCCATCAGTGATGCAACACACCTGAGCAGGCTGGGCTCAGGTGGCTATAAATTAGACCTGCAGGATCCTCTCACTCTCTCCTGCCCTGACCGACCGACTGACATTATTATTTGTTTCGATATTGTTTCCACATACATACATTTACACTCACACACAGGCACTGCATACATACTGACAACTGATACCTAATTATATTACTTATTTACTTTGGTTAATTAAAACATTTTGCATTATTTACAGACTATGTGTGGTCTCCCTCTTTTGTCGCATACTGTTGAGCCAGGTTGTGACACCACTCACCAAGCTCCACCCACAATAATGGGTAGAAAAGGGCAGACGCCCTGAGCTACTCCACCAGGCTCAAGAGCTCTCAACGCGAATCGGCTCCCGCTTCGCCTCGGCCCGACGCGACCCCGTCTGGCCTCGCTTTTCCAGCCATCAAGGTGTACCAGTCGGGAGTGGCGGCCGAACCCGGGAAACTGAGGGCTTCGGTGTCCACATATGCCCCCAACACCAAGGTGGAGGGATATACGGAGCAGGGCTTCCCTCCTGTCCCACCACTAGAGCCGAGTCTGTCATCCGTCTTCGGCGTTAAGACGAACACGCTCGGCGGACGGACCAGATCATGCCTAGATTCGCCGACAGGTCGCACCAGTGCGCCTTCCAGGCCTCAGCAGCTGTCAACCACATTGCGCTGTTGGCATACTCCGTCAACAAGATGGCCGCCGAGCCGGACGGGCAGAGGAGCTCAGCAAGGCCGCCAGCGCCGCGCTCAACCTCTGCGCTGCAATAGCGGTGTCGACCGCCCGGATTGCAGTGTGGCAGCAGCTCATCCATCGCAACGTCTGGCTGCACCTGTCCTACTCCATTCCTGACGCAATGAAGAAGAAGCTAATGGAGGGCCCCATCAGCCCGGAGGGGCCGTTTGGTCACCACCTTCACTCGGTGGTGGACCAGCTGCAGAAGACTTCGGAGGAGGCCGAGAAGTTTCGCACATGGCCCGTGCTCAGCGGGGTGCACGCACTCAGCGCTCCTCAGGTCACTGGCGGGACTGCCACCCCAGCCAAGCTACCAGGCGGCTCAACTGGCAGCCCGGCGGGGTCACAAGAACCACCACGTGGCTCTGTCGTGGTCTAACCCACCACAAGAGCCGCCGAGGAAACAGAGCAGGAGACAATGACATTTTGGGGGGATGTGTGTGTATAATGACGGGAATGTTCTGCTTGATAGTGTATCAAACCGTTTTGAAATAAAACGCGAACATCTTCCTATTAAGAGCTCGTTTTCTGTTGAAACTCAGTCTGATCTATCTGCTCTCTCTGTGACTCCCTCATTTCTGAGGATCCAAGAAGACGGCAGCTCGGCTGCATTACGGCCTAAAAGCAGTTTCACACCGGTACGATACGAAAATACAGCGCCGATTTGCGTAATATCCGTGCAGCAATTTTCTGCATGTAAAGCATGCACACTCAGTCCGGTGCAAAATGTTGGCATTCTTATGTTCTAATTACGTACCCAACGAAAAAAAGTTGAGGTTCATTATCTGACAGGAGTGCTTTTTGTTAATTGCTCAAAATAATGACAGTATTTCCAGCTAGAAAACGCGTATCTCCCTCCTCCGTCCATTATTCATTAAGATAATTCTGAACAGATTTCTGTAGTTAAGACAACTCAGAATTTTAGTTGAGAACATCAGTTATAACAGCCCACGTATAAAAAAAAATGTTTGGTTTAAATCGGGCTCGGGCTCATAATCACAGTTAATATGTCGGGCCGGGCTCGGACACAATGTGCACGGGCTCGGGTCGGTCGGGCTTGATATTTTGGGCCCAATCTAAGCTCTGGCTGGGACACCAGAATGATTCAACTTTTGCTCATTTTATCAGATAAATCGTTTGCTTTGTACGATGTCACTTCCAGCCTACAAGGCACCTTATATGAGGAAAACAAATACCACAGCTGTACGTGGAGAAGCTGCGAGTGAGAGAGTCAGACAGCGTCCTGTTTACTGATGGTGATTATGTAATTACGTAATTTAGCGCGAAAAACGTAACTTCGTCACGGTTTAATGTGTCAGGATCTCATGCAATACACATTATAACAGCATCCATATGATTATAAACTGTCCGCGGGTTTAGCTTGAAGGGGGAACACCTGGGAAATACCAACATCAACGTGACGTACCGTCACGCCTCTTTGGGAGCCGCAATGCCGGCTTTCTGTGTGAATTACACGGCCATTCAAAGGAGATGCTTCACTCTGTGTGAATCACCATCGGCGGAGAATTGGCAAATGACTGTTCCGGAAATAATGCGGAGACGCTGTGTGAAAAGGGCTACTGTGTGCAACTTAAATTCGCCTGTGATATTAAACAGAAATCATGTCTTTTTCTTTATGCGGTGGCAGTGCTGAAAATCTGACACACCAGATAAGCTTCAGCAACAATTGCAGCCCCCCCCCCAAAAAAATCCAGATTTGTATGATTTCTGAAAACCTCATTTTCAGGTCAGGAAAGCCGGATTTCCGGATTTATCAGAAGGATCACACCCCTGAGCCTTAGGGGCGAAGCCTATACGATATAGAATGATAGTTACGTAGCTGAAGAAAAAGTTCTTTATGGAAGCCGACTGCTTGCCTGGTCTCACCCCAATTTATACACAGACTGAGACCGGAGGTGAGGCACACACAGTAGGTGGGCGTGGACTAAAATGTTCTCAGTGCTGCGTGTACGCGCGAGGGATAAACCCACTAGCGATAGCCTTAAGGCCCATTTATACCCTACGGATACGGACTCTTTCGTCCGGATCCGGAGGTATAAAGCCAGCTTTGAAGGGCGAAGCCAATACTCAGACTCTAGAATTACAATACGTAACTATCCTCTCTTGACATTGATCAGCTTGAGCCATGTATATCATTTAACAGCATTTTCTGACAAACTTCACCAAGAAAAAACACCGAACACGCTTCACTGATGCACATCTGCAAGACTCACTCAGAGTTGCAGTGTCAAGTTACACACCAGATTACAATACATGAACATCATGCAATGCCAGTGTTCCCATTAACAAAGAAAAGTTTAATTGAAATATTGAAAAATTGTGTTCAATTCAAAAGTGTTCATGAAATGCAACAGATATAATTTTTTTAAATGCCACATATTTGGTCATTAGTTCAAAATGTGATGAGATTTATTTAAAAATATGAAAGATGATTTTTCTTCAACATTACACAACATTTTCAAACATGGTGCAATATAGTTAATTTGTTAAAACAGTTTGTCAGTGACTAGTGAAAATGGAACATTTTTCCTATGAAATGTTGCTGAGTTAATAATTAAAGAGTTGAATATTAATATTGGTTTCCCACCTCTATAAGCTGATCTTTCATTTTGTGGGGAAACTTCTGGTCATTAACTCCAATACGTGGCTTCACAAGATGACATTTCACACCATTGTGTCTAGATGCGCTTTTTTGCAATTTGATTGCTGTTACACAGAAACAAGACTATTATTCTCAAATACAGTAGCTTTATCCTGACATTCTGTCCCACATGTCAAGTCCAGTGCTCACCACTGTTACTCTGTAAAGGACAGTATAAGATATAGCTTGAGGTATATAATAGTGCGTTTTTATGTTGGGTTCGTTTACTCAGACACAGGTGAATATGTAGTCTGCCTAAGCAGCGTCTCCCTATGGTCAACAACTTCATTATAAGCAGTTGAAGATGAACCTGAAGCGACAAGCATATCAATAAAAGTAAGATACTGCAGTAGTAGGTCGTTATGTAGTGTAATATTGTACAGGAATAGCGCTCTTGTTTGAAGTAGTGGGTGGCTCTTAAAAGAGCCGTTGTGTTGCTGTTATCAGCGTGTTTACTTGGAGCTGGTGTACTTGGTCACAGCCTTGGTGCCCTCAGACACGGCGTGCTTAGCCAGCTCGCCGGGCAGCAGCAGGCGGACGGCGGTCTGGATCTCCCTGGAGGTGATGGTGGAGCGCTTGTTGTAATGAGCCAGACGAGAAGACTCACCGGCGATACGCTCGAAGATGTCGCTCACGAAGGAGTTCATGATGCCCATCGCCTTGGAGGAGATCCCAGTGTCGGGGTGGACCTGCTTCAGAACCTTGTAGACGTAGATAGCATAGCTCTCCCTCCTGGTCTTTCTCCTCTTCTTGCCGGTCTTGGTGGCTTTAGACACGGCTTTCTTGGAGCCCTTCTTGGGTGCTTTTACTGTCTCAGGCATGATTTAACTGGTAAGCTACAAAGTTATCAGTTGTGCTCCAAACGGTCGGACAGCTTTATATACATGCGCCTAATGCAAATGTCACTGTGCCGTTGCTCACACGGGATTGGCTGAGCTGTGGTCAAGCCTGCGCATGCGTGACACAAAGTAACTAACGTGAAGTACAAAGTGTGATCTGAGCAGATATTTTTAAATGCAGGACATGTTTTTATGTTAAGAAAAGTGATGACTCTGATTAAGACTATTCAGACATCTGACTATTACGTGTACAGACTATAAAATACTAAATAAATAAGAAATAAATTACAAAATGTAGGTTAAATTCCAGGGGTCTCCCTGCAGTGCTGCTTCATATCCTCTATCTATTGGCCCTGTAATGCAAATAATAAACTCATCTTTATTTCTATAGAATTAAATTTAAGTGAATACTAAATTAATACATTAGTATTTATACAATCTATACATTCTCTGCCAAAGGTCTTTTGTCTTATTTTCTCTAGTTCCTGTATGTTGTTGTTATACTTTGTTATCACTTTGCTGGCTACGAAATAAAAGTGTCCCCATCTTTTTCTGTTCAGTTTTCACCCCAGCACAGCCCGTGAAGTAGATCGAGCGCTCCCTGTTTGAAGGACCAATAGGCTTTGTTTACTGTTTTTCGCTGCAGTATAGGGACAGCGTATTGGCTATAGACATGTCAATCACTCAGGGTTCTAGCCAATTATTTTACCTTTCCAATGATGGGAGGCGTGCCCAGGTCAGTTACGTATGAGCCAAGAGGTTTCGCTGCTCACTTTACGCAGGAGGCGCACGTTAAAGGGACGCACTCGCATCGGACATTTAACATTTTTGTACGGCAATTTTCACAGTTTACAATGGCGAAAACCACAAAGAAAACTAAATATGTCCAGGAAGAAGACCTGGAATTGATCATGGCATCATCTGATGAAAGTGAAGATAGTGAGTACGACTCTGAGAGAGAGGAGATGTTTGCTCAGGGACTGGACGACATCTTAGATCGGTGAGTAACTATCTTTGATGATGTTTGATTTATTTATTTAGCCATGAGTGAAATTAAATGAAAGTTAGTGGGTGGGGGGATTTATGCTTACAGTGAATAGGTTAGTGCCCCAGGGGCTAATTAGCCAAGCTAGCCTCAACTCCTCAACTAAAGTTGAATTGCATTTATATATTTTATCATCATATTTGGTAACATTTTTGCATTGCATTGTGTTTTATAGGTCACAGTCTGAAGACAGTGACGTGGATTGGGAGGCTCAAAGTGAGACAGTCAGACCCCCAACCCTCTCTCCTGCTGAAGGCGCCCGTCAGAAGCGCCAACGACCCTCTTCTGCGTCCACCAGTGCTACCTCCCCCGCTGCGTCTTCCACTGCCTCCTCTGGCTCAGGGGACGCTGCAGCTTCTACACCAACTGCTGGACTTGCCCGAGGGAGCGGCAGAAGAGGAGGATCCTCCAGAGCACCTCCAGAGGAACAACAGTGGCATGATGTGGGGGATGACGACGTTGAGCCTGCTCAAGTTGACTTCATGCCGGTGAGACAGCCTGGACCACAGCAGGAGACCAGAGTGGCAACCAGTCCACTGCAGTTTTTCAGACTATTTTTCACCGATGCAGTACTTGAGACTTTGATGGCAAACACCAATGCCTATGGAGCAAAGAGGCATGAAGGGAAAAAAGAGGTCTGGCATAACATCTGCGTAGCTGACATTTTTTCTTACCTTTCCATTGTAATATACATGGGGATGGTCAAGTGCTCTACGCTGGTGGATTACTGGAAAGGGTCCCACCTCTATAACCTTCCATTCCCCCCCTCTGTGATGTCCCAAAATAAATTCCTCAGGATTTCTCGTGCTCTCCACATGAGTGACATCAGAGCAGATGAGGAGAATACAGCTAAGAGGGGGACACCGGCTTATGACCGCCTGGGCAAGATCAAGCCCCTTTACAGCCACATTGTCGAAGCC
>CAEMYA010002116.1:8573480-8594950 GCA_903131615.1 Diplodus sargus | reverse complement strand
CTTTTAAACCAACCTTCATTAATATTTTTAAAGTTATAATTCAAAACGTGTATACATAAGTACAAGCAGTACTTTTTGTCAAAAGTGATCAATCAATCTGTTTTTGTGTATTATGTAAAGTTTCGGGTCAGGCTCGTGCTGCTGCTGAAAGCCTCCACTGATTGGTGGGACAGCCCGACACGACGTCACCCCTCTGGCTCTGGTAGGAGGAGGTGCATGCGGCCATACATCCAGGCTACCAGACTGCATCATGCCGGACATTGTTTGGAAAGTTATTGTTGTTTATTTCACCACAATTCTCGGCGTCTGCTGCTGTTTTTGGAAAGGCGTGAATCCCGAGGACAACCCGAACATCCCGGCTATCGCCAAATACTTCACCACTAAAGGGAGGTACGAGGAAGTGAACCCGTATCTCATAGACGACATACTTGCTGTGAACAGATCCATTTTACAGCCTCCGTCTGAGCAATGTCGGGAAATCCATCTGACTGCCATCATAAGACACGGCACAAGGTACCCGACCAGCAAAAACGTCAAGAAGATGCAGAAGCTGTACGAGCTGGTGAAGAGCAGCGCCGCAGCCAAACACAGCTGGCTGCGTGAGATCCAGACCCAGTGGAGGATGTGGTACACTGAGGACATGGACGGCAGACTCGTCCAGAAAGGTGTGGACGACCACAAACATCTGGCCGTCAGGCTGTCAAAGCTGTTCCCCACAATGATCTCAGAGGAGAAGCTCCGAGGGGGATTCATCAAATTCATAACCAGCTCAAAGCACAGATGTGTTAACAGCACACTGTCCTTCAAGGCAGGACTGACCGGGCTGTGGGCCATTACAGGTATGAGCTCATCATCACATGATTATAACTAACATCTTAGATTCACTTTCAGTATAACCTGCACCTTTTATTCTCTACCCAGATCAGGAGTTTGACCACGCAGTGAACGATGCCCTGATGAGGTTCTTTGACCAGTGCACCAGGTTTGTGGAGGAAGTCGATAACAACCCGTCAGCTTTGTCAGAGGTGGACAAGTTCAGGCAGGGACCGGAGATGAGGAGGGTCCAGGAGAAGATCGCAGACCGTCTCAGAGTCCCGTACAATAACATCACAGATGGTGAGCGTTGGAGAAAGTTGTGAAAGTTTTATGTAAAAAAAACATACACACTATCACACTGCAAAGGGTCAAGGTGCAACTTTGTCGTCATCATGCAACACAGGATTGCACAATGAAATGCAGCTGTAGCTTCCTCTGCACTACACAGACAGAGAATGTTGAAACAAATGTAAAATATTTGACACTAGAAAAGAATAAGGCAATAAAATGGGTGAAACAATAGTATGAAGTTTGTAAAAGTAGTAGTAAGTGAAGGAATATAAGAGAAAACGAAATTATATTTAAAAGGAAGATGTACAGTTACATGCACACAATAAGAAAATGAGAACCAAGTGACATTTTGCATGAAAGTTTGATTTACGTATCATAAATAAAAGCTCTTGATGAACTCTTACTGCTCAAATGACAGTGAATCCTAACTTAATCCAGAAATGTTGATCAGAAACCAGAGGACCAAAAACAAAACTGGGCCATAACAAATATGTTTTCCATGTAGAAAATAAAAACTACAGTTTTGCATCAATGCTGCCATCCACACGTTTACAAACTTTTACTATTAAAGACTGAGTTTAAAGGTGCAGTATGTAAGAATGAACAACCTTTTAAATTCATACTCCAAACACATGTGGGGCAGCACATCACCAGAGTGACTTTTCCACAAACATTACCTTTATTAATAGCAGCTGATTCTTCCTTAAACACTTTTAAATCCATTCATTGTTCATTTATTAATAACAAGTACCAAATTACACAGCATACAATCAACTGGAAAACCTACTCAAATATCTGATAACATTAGTCGTACAACCCCTAATAAAGTGTAAGTATTTGTCTGTATCAGGGCATGATAGTATGTAGAATTGGTCATATTTCATAGTGAGTATTTGTACAGAAGGTGGAGCTGTTTCCTTATTTGTACTGTATATTGATGTATTGAAGCTCTGCTACATTAAGCTGTTGCTCAAGACGTCTCACAGGCCTCATTAACATGTTACTTCAACCTTTCCCCTCCAGATATGGCCGAAGCTGCCTTTTACTTGTGTGCTTATGAGTTTGCCATCAAGACTGTGAACTCTCCCTGGTGTCGGCTCTTCGATGAGGTCGATGCACAGGTACGGGGTCAATAATCTGAAGTGCTTGTTGTAAATTGTGTTAGTCTTAGTCATTTATAATAAGGTGGAAGATTATAACACCCTATATTACATGTTGCATTACTTATTCCCATGTAATCTGTATTGTCTGTTTAATAAAGAAATGTAAAAAATACGAAGAGTTGTAAAAAAACAAAACAAGGCCAAGTCAGAGAAAAACTCCCACCTAAACATTATGTAATGTTTGTCTTTGCTTTGCCACTGTATTCATACATTGATAAAGAGAGTGTTTTGTGCCTTGTGTTACAAGCTGACACTCAGGTAACCTGAAATGTTACCGTGCAAAACAAAGACTGACTGAACCTGTATCCAGACCACTAATGACTTTTACTGTTTGGTTCAACAGGTTATGGAGTATGCAAATGACCTGAAACAATTCTGGAAAAGAAGCTACGGTCATGATATTAACAGCAAGTCGAGCTGCATTCTCTTCCATGATTTGTTTAGTCGACTCGACAAAGCAGCCAATGAGAACAAGTGAGTAAATTTCCTACAGTGCTAAAAATGAAGCATGGTGTTTCTATAAATGTTTCCCTCCTAACCGTGTCAGTTAGTTGGTTGGTTTATCCGCAGTGTATGAACTTGAGTACAGCTTTATGCAACATTAATACGTTTTGGGTTAAATTTGGCTAACGACTGGAATTATTATCTAAATAATAAATTCAAATTTACGTTAGATAACCTTGGGAAAAGATAGACAATTCACCAAATAAGTCTCAGAAAAAGGTACTTAACTGTCAGTGTGAAACTCTGATTAATAATTCACTTCATAACTACAACCAGAATTACTATATCTGCTAGTAATGGTCAAAGGATTTTGGAGTCTTTGACAGTGTAGAGGTTGGTAACATTCACACTTGTAAAATATTAAATAGACAGCATGGAGGTTTAAAAGTCTTTTATGTAACACAAAGATGAACCCACACAATCTAACTAACATTACATACCTTAAACAGGTGTGTCTGTATGGAAGAACAAAAGCAAAATGGTGGCTAGAGTTCAAAGTACCATGGACAAAGTAAGATTACATACAGAACTACAAGATGGCTGATCGAACGGTTGGACTATATGGTGGATCACCAATTGTTTCTTCGATAGGAGAGAACAAAGAAACAATGGTGGTGCTCACTGATATCACATGCAGGTGTGATAAGCTCCAGGCTGAAGGAGTGTGTGTGTGTGTGTGTGTGTGTGTGTGCGTGTGTGTTACGTGATGCCAAGTTAAAGAAGATGGTTAGTTGATAATTAGTTAGCAAATACTCTGACTCTGTGTAAAGCATAAATCAACTAAAGTCTAATAAGCTGTGTAGCAAAGCTGCAAACACACAGATTGAACAAATGTGCATCACATCACCCAAAGCTAAAGTTCTTGAGCTTAGCCATGCTATGCTATGCCGTGTGCTATCTAGACCCAGTTCAACGTCACCAGTCTTTGAAGAAAAGGTGCCGATGAGCCAAGCAGGAGAAGGTTGTAATTACAATGTTGAACAATGCTGTTCTTGTTGTGCAAGGTCTGATGAAAGACAGCAGGTGGAGGAAACTGGTCGCTCCTTTCCTTTGCAGGGATAGCAGCCCTGTGCTATCTTGCTCTGTCTGTTCCTTGGATTGTTTAGCTGGTAAGCTGCTCCTGCTAACAAAGCTGGAATACTAGCAGGACCTGGTGTCACTGCTGTGAGGAGAAGTTCTTTTGGCCTGCTGGAAGTGCAGCTGGCAACTCTCAGCAGCTGTTAGGTCCAGAATAATCCAGGAGAAGAGAACTTGAGGGCAGAAACCCCAATGGAGAGAGAGGTGGAGAAGAGAGAGAGCAAAAGTGGTAGCTGGAGTTTTGACCCTCTGGCCACACTGTCCAATAGTAGTTTGAAGCTGAATTTGCACCTCGGGGTAAAAACTGGAGCATATTTAGTTGGTTTGTGTCTATAGCGGTGTTCTACCAAAGTACCTGTGGAACAGTACCATTTAAACCCTACGTAACCCATTGTAACTGTAACTCAATGCTAGATCTTCTGTGCGTCTCCACTGTGGACAGCACTCTTGCATGTACATGGTTGTTATCGGCCGGTTTTTGGGTGACCGCCTTTCACGTTGCTGCAATAATTAATGGACACCAACCAACAAGCAACCCTGACTCTGTGTTAGGGTGTCAGGCTGTACTCAGGCTCTCTAAAGATCAAGTTTCTATCCACACCTGTACACCTCAAATGTAAAAGCTTGAGTGGGACGGCCTGAGTAATTACAACTGTTTTAATCTGCTTTTCGTGTGATGTGGCTTATTTTGATGTTGCTTTTGGTAAAAAAGAATTGCTTTCTTGTTTGAAACTTTTTTTGAAGTACTAAAGACTTGCCATATCACTTTTACAAATGAAATATACATTTTGTGTTGTTACTTCTCTAACAACTTCCATGCAGATGCAGTTGCCATGTGCACTGTGGTTTTGTTATGTTGTTTTTTACCTATCCCTTGACAAATTGAGTCTGCAATGTTGCTTCTCTAATTTAAGTCAATTTACAGTTCCAATTCAGATTGGCTGTAGCGAAAAAGAAAGCTATCAGATTCAACTTCAATATTAATCTTTCCTTAATTTGTTACAGAACTCTGACACCACTGGACTGTTACCTGGTTACGTGCATTTAATACTTTTGAATGATGTTTCTTTATACTTTCAATCTGTTTATCAACTTCTGAGAAAAATCATCAAACATTTTTAACATGATGGACCAATATTACAACATTTATTTTCCTGATCAATTAATTAATCATCAGTTATCAATTGTGACTCTAGAAAATGGTAGAAAACTGTATAATAAAAAAAAAGAAGAAAAAAATGAAAGACAGTTTAATCTGGATTAGATCTGACCCAGATGTTGTTTGTCCTGCATGGTAGGTCAAGCCAGCAGGTGCCTGAAGCTGTGACAGTCCAGGTTTGGCAATTTAGATTTTAAAGACAAAGATTTATAAATCATCCAATAAATGATTAGAATAGCTATAAGAATAGTCCTGACATTTTAGACACAGATTGTTCACCTTCACCAATAAACTCTCTGTCAATCAATTAATAATTTAACAGGCACATTTTTTCCACCGTAATAAATCTAGTTTTATGTTAGTATCTGTAGATTTCTTGGTTGGTTCAGAATCTGGCTAAATTAGCTCTAGAGAGGATATTTTCAAATGAGTGTCTCCTGCCTTAAAAGATACAATCTTAATGACCAGATGTTGTTTGTTCTGTATGTCAGATCAGGCCAGCAGGTGTCTGAAGCTGTGACAGTCCAGGTCGGCCATGCAGAGACCCTCCTGCCACTGCTTACACTTCTGGGCTTCTTCAAGGACAGCAATAACCTGACATCCACCAACTACGCCTCTCAGACCCAACGCTCCTTCCGCACCAGCCATATGTTACCATATGCAGCTAACTTAGTCCTCGTCCTATATGACTGTGGGGAAGGCGACCTGAGACTGCAGCCGCTGCTCAACGAGAAGACAGTGACTTTCCCCGGTTTGACTGACCAGTCGGCCTCCATGCCGCTCTATGAAGACGTCAGAAAGCACTACAGGGAACTGCTGCAAGGCTGTGACTTTGAGGCTGAGTGTCAGCTGTTCAAGTCTCCTGCTGATGTTTAGGCAGACAGGTTAGACTCTGGAAAAGACGATATTACAGTGGCGTTGTTGTCTTTTCTTTGCATGATCATATCGCAGTATTAACTGGGCTTTTAAGTATTTTTCACTCCCTTAAGTTTCACCTGAGAAAAGGCAGATTCGATGTCTCTGAAACACCCCAGGGATTTAATTTGAAGTGTACCTGTACCATTATAGTATTACTACTTCTATATTGCTTAATTGCAGGGTTTCTTTCCATTATTGCACATGATATAAAAATGAATTAAAGTGTATATTTTTGCAGTGTGAACATTTTATATGTCCTGTTACAGTACCACCATTCTGACCATGTTTTGTGATGCTGTATTTTTTATTTATTTCATCATTTATATTACCCCTCATCCTCAAGTAGATTTGAACTAAAATGAATAGAGAACAATTGGATTTTTTTTTAAAGCTGATCAGCTCTGCATTTAAAAATCCACTTTGGAAAAATCTACTTTCTTACAAAGTGAAACTATTAGGAAGTAACCAGCTTCATAGGTCTCCTTAAATCAATTCCTACTATTCACAGACACATTTGTGCCATTCCATTCCTTCTCAGATGTTTACATCATTGTGTTCGGGTCATATGTTTGGGAACACACAGCTAACTGAGACAAGATAACTCAGTTTGCCACACACTCATACAGGAAGCAGACACTGACAGATCGTCACACTCGCAATTTCAACTATTATCTCCTCATTCATACTTTTTAGATAGAAACTAATTCATCAAACTGCAAATATTCCATATATGGTATACATTGCATGATGTATTCATATTCTTAGTCATACAAAGTCCATCAGTTACAGTACAAAGGTTAAGTCAGTGATGCAAATTATTTCACAGCCATTACTGACACCATGCAGTTTAGCTCCCAGTTATTTACAATATACCTCCGGTTGCTTCTTTAAACATTGTTATTCTACCTGCAGTTAAGCTCCAGGCTTACACAATATTTGGTATCCTGCATCCCTTGTCCAAATATCTGTACTCTTTCAACTATTATCTAATCATTCATGCTTTACAATAGAAATTATTTTAACTGTATCATACTTCCCATCTTTTGTACATTATGAGTTTTACCTGACTTTTAAATCCCATTCAATAAAAAAATACTCCAGTAACTAACTTTAAAATTGTGGTAAATTATCAGTAGGTTATTAAGAAATAACAGTTTTGAAGTCATGATGTCTACGCTGGAGAGATATATATATCTTAAATTAGCACGCTTAAGCCACTTAGCCCCAGTCTGTCCAAGTTATAGGCTCCTGTGTTAGCAGTGTAAACACGAACAGTCCCCTGAGCTGTGAGCTCCCAGTCCGGACCACTAAATGAACTGGCTAACTGGGCAAACTGGTTAACAGCAGCCACAGTTAGCAGCAGTTAGTTAGTAGTTACCCTGGTGATTCGATAGGGTTTCAAAAAGGGGCAGGAGTTGAGGAAGTGAACCAGTATCTCATAGACAACATACTTGCTGTGAACAGATCCATCTTACAGCCTCATCTGCGCAATGTCGCGAAATCCATCTGACTGCCATCATAAGACACGGCACAAGGTACCCGACCAGCAACAACATCAAGAAGATGCAGAAGCTGCGAGCTGGTGAAGAGCAGCGCCGCAGCCAAACACAGCTGGCTGCGTGAGATCCAGACCCAGTGGAGGATGTGGTACACTGAGGACATGGACGGCAGACTCGTCCAGAAAGGTGTGGACGACCACAGACATCTGGCCATCAGGCTGTCAAAGCTGTTCCCCACAATGATCTCAGAGGAGAAGCTATGAAGGCAGGGACAAGAGATGAGGAGGGTCCAGGAGAAGATCACAGACCGTCTCAGGGTCCCGTACAATAGCATCACAGATGGTGAGTGTTGGTGAAAGACTGAGTTTTAAGGTGCAATATGTAAAAAAGAACAACCTGTCAAATTCACAGTCCAAACACATCCCCTATGTGCAGCATATCACCAGAGTAATGCCTCTTTTCTACCTACATTAGCAGATCTACACAGGTTTTTTTAAATGCAGTTACACCCACTGCAAATTGCCTGTTGACCCCATTCACACTTCCCGAAGGCAAGGCAACCCGTCTGAGATGTTTATCTGAAGCATTAAGTTGTACGTTACAGCATCACGTTGCATACACGAATGTGTCTAGAGGAGCTGCACGATAAAATCATTGTATCCCCATTCAAGTTAGCCAGTTGCCATACTGGACATTAGCGGGCTCTGTCGGTGATCCAGATATTTTCATATTTTTTTGGCTTCAAAACACCACCACTTTCGTAGGAATGAATGAGGCTCCGCCTTCAACACTGTGTCCAGTAATAAAATGTCTTTGAATAGACCACAACCCAAATTCCTTCCTTATTTACGTGCCGCAGGATTTAGCGTGTCTCCTGCAGGCCTTACCTGTAGATCAAAGCCGAGCCAAGGTGATAAAACTCCTGTCTACTGCAGGGTCAGTTGACCCGGGTGTAAATGCCGAGTTTACACATTCACATTGCACACTAAAGCCCGATCTTTGCGGGTTTGAGAGGGATTTTTGACTAGTGGAAAAGCGGCTTAGAATCTCAATCACAACAATGTTTAGATTAACAGGTGGAAACCGGGAGAAAACCGGTGAAAAACCACACAGATTTGTATCTTCCGTGACACCTCTTGTGGTTCCGCAATGCTGACATGCTGTATAAAATTACACACTGGAGGGGTTTTATGCTGGCGCCGCTTGGTTCAGTCTGAACAAACAAAGGTGGCTTAAGGCAATCCTCCTCTGCGGCGATAATACGGAACCTTTATGTGAAAAGACCAACAGCCTAAGGTGTGCAGGAAGCTTACGACTCCGTCACAGAGGGGCGTGTTGAGTCCCACATCACTGAGCTTGATGACGAGCAGAGGTAGTAAAAGCTGCATTACAGTCAGAGGTGGAATGGAACTAAGTGCATTTGCTCAAGTAAAGAACATAAACAGTATATATACAGACATTTTAAGGTACTTTACCTGAGTATCTCCATTTTCTGCTAATTTATATTTCCACTCCACTATATTTATTTTATAGCTTCAGTTAATAGTTACTTTGCAGATTGCATGCAGCATCATTTTCATTTGTATTTATTTACAACTCTGACAATCAGAAGAAAAAAAAAACAGGAAAAAAGTTCTGACTATTGCATCTGATAAGTACACTTAATATCTGGTACTTTTAAGAATTTCACCCCGGTGATACTCCTACAAGTGACTTTCACTTTTCTCAGAGTAATATTACATATACAAATAATCTTTACTTTAATTCAAGGATATCTTATGTGTACTTTTTATTACCGTCAAAATAAACACCATTCTCACATGTGATGGGTTCAGTTGAGAGAGGGCAGGTGGAGGGCGAGGCCGATGGCATCACCGGTTGATTTGTTTGGCTTTTTTTCCAAATTATAGTAGGTCCACTGAGTCATGGAGCTGATGGATTCCCCAGTAAAAAAAATAATAATAATAATAATTACACTGTATAAAAAAAGCTGGAAACCCCACTCAAATGTCTTATAACATTATTGACACAAACACTAATAAAGTGTAAGTATTTTTTCTGTCTCCGGGGGATGATAGCTGTAGAAACTTCCCATTAGTCACATTTAGTATTTGTACAGTAGGTGGAGCTGTTTTCTGATTTGTACTGTTTATTAATGTATTGAAGCTCCACTAGATTGAGCTGTTGCTCAAGACGTGTCACAGGCCTCAAACTGGTGCAGTTATTCAGCAGCACACACCACAGTGTTCAGTTTCGGATAGAATTATCACATCCTGCCAGTGCTTTTTGTTGTGTTTCATCATATGTTTGATTTTAATCTCATTAACATTTTACTTCAATCTTTCCCCTCCAGATATGGCCGAAGCTGCCTTTTACTTGTGTGCTTATGAGTTTGCCATCAGGACTGTGAACTCTCCCTGGTGTCGGCTCATCGATGTACAGGTACTAGCTATTCAGCGATTGTAGATTTAATGCACCAATTTCATTGCAATATTTTATCATAAGGGTAAATGAAGTAATGTTACTCTTAGCAAATGATAAAGAAGACCCTATATTACATGTTCCATTACCTATTCCTATGTTGTCTGTATTGTATCTGTTTAATAAACAATTAAATAAAGTAAATTATCTAAAGAAAACAAGGCCAAGTTAGAGAAAGACTCCCGCCTTAACAGTATGTATTGTTTTTCTTTGCTTTGCCACTCTATTCATTCATTGAATGACACAAAGAGTGTTTTGTGTCTTGTGTTACAAGTTGACCTAACACTCAGGTGACCTGAAATGCTACCTTGCAAAACAAAGACTTAATGACCCTGTATCCAAACCACTAATGCCTTTTACTGTTTGGTTCAGCAGGTTATAGAGTACGCAAATGACCTGAAAAGATTCTGGAAAACAGGCTACGGTTATGATATAAACAGCAAGTCGAGTTGCATCCTCCTCCATGATTTGTTCAGCCGACTGGACAAAGCAGCCAACGAGAACAAGTGAGTAAATTTCCTCCTGTGCTAAAAGTAGAGTGTGGTGTTTCTAGTACTTTTTCCCTGCAGCCGTGTCAGTTACTTGGTTAGTTTGTCAGCAGGATGTTGCAAAAACGACTGAACAGATTTCCACAGAACTTGGATGTATGATGGGTGTCAGTGTGGATCCTGACAAAAGGGACAGATGCAGGATTTTTTTTCTAACTTTCTTAAACATTACTAGAAAACGCATTTGTATACATACATATACCAATTCATGGGTCTTTATGAAAAAAAATCAGGCATATTTAGTTGGTTGGTGTCTATAAATGTGTTCCTACAGAAGTACTTCCAGTATAGTAACTTTTTAAACTCTACATAACCCACGGTATGTCAAAGACTTACAGAGGGCATAAAGAACACGTCATACTTGTAGAACTGGAAATGTAACACGATCAAGAACGCACATGTTCTCAATCCAGTGAAGTTACAAGTTTTCAGTCTTAATTTTGATGGTAATGGTTATTTTGTTTAAAGCTTAAAGCCGTAAGAGGTGTGGCAAACTTGTTGAATGAGAATATTCATCACCAGGGTAACATTTCTCATTCAGTGTGTTTGCCTTCACTCCGGCTCTCCCATCATTTTATAACCGACAACAGAGGGATTTGGTTATAAAACAAACAAACGTGTTTATTAAATGACATTTATCTCCTGTTTGATAATACCAGGCTGTACTCAGGCTCTCTAGAGATCAAGTTTCTATCCACACATGAACACCTCAAATGTAAAAGCTTGAATGGGAGGGCCTGAGTAAATACACCTGTTTTAATCTGGTTTCCCTGCGATGTGGCTTGTTTTGATGTTGCTTTTGGTAAAAAAAAAACATTTTCTTGTTTGAAGCACTCTGGTTAAAGACTTACCAGATCACTTATTTACAAATGAAATATAAATATTGTGTTGTCCCTTGTCTAACAACTTCCATGCAGATGCAGTTACCATGTGCACTGTGGTTTTGTTGTATGTTGTGTTCGGTTATTTACCTCATATGAAAAAAATAAAAAATTGTTCCATCTGGATTAGACCTGACCCAGATGTCAACTTGTGAGAAAAACCATCAAACATTTTTAACAGGATGTACTGAGATTATTATTATAATTATATTGAATCTGGATTAGATTTTACCCAGATGTTGTTTGCCCTGCATGGTAAGTCAGGCCAGCAGGTGACTGAAGCTGTGACAGTCCAGGTCGGCCATGCAGAGACCCTCCTGCCACTGCTTACACTTCTGGGCTTCTTCAAGGACAGCGATGTCCTGACATCCGCCAACTACGCCTCTCAGACCCAACGCTAGTTCCGCACCAGCCATATGTTACCATATGCAGCTAACTTAGTCCTCGTCCTATACGACTGTGGGGGAGCCGACCTGAGACTGCAGCCGCTGCTCAACGAGAAGACAGTGACTGTCCCTGGTTGGACTGACCAGAGGGCCTCCATACCACTCTATGAAGACGTCAAACAGCACTACAGGGAACTGCTGCAAGGCTGTGACTTTGAGGCTGAGTGTCAGCTGTTCAAGCCTCCTGCTGATGTTTAGGCAGACAGGGTAGACTCTGGAAAAGACGACATTACAGTGGCGTTGTTGTCTTTTCCTTGCATGAACTTATCGCAGTATCAAGGTTTGTGTTTCACCGGAGAAAAGGCAGATTTGGTGTCTCTGAAACACCCCTGGCATTTAATTTGAAGTGTACCTGTACCATTATAGTATTACTACTTCTATATTGCTTACTAACAGGGTGTCTTTCCATTATTACACATGATATAACACGAATTAAAGTGTATATTTTTGCAGATTGTCCATTTTCTATGTCCTGTCACAGTACCCCTATTCTGACCATGTTTTATGATGCTGTATTTTTTTTTTATTTCATCATTTATATTACCCCTCATGCTTCATGAAACTTTAAGGAAGTAACCAGCTTCATAGGTCTCCTTAAATCAATTCCTATTATTCACAGACACATTTGTGCCATTCCATTCCTACTCATCTGTTTACATCATTGTGTTCGAATCACATGTTAGGAATGCACAGCTAACTGAGAGGCAGACATCATCACACTTGCAATTTCAACTTTTAGCTCCTCATTCATACTTTTAAGAAAGAAACTAATGTATAAACTGCAAATATTCCATATATAGTATACATTGCAAGATGTATTCATCACTCATACAAAGTCCATAAGTTACAACGTGCAAAATTAACTCAGTTATGCAGATTATTTCACAGCCATTACTGACAGTATGCAGTTAAGCTCCCAGTTATTTACAATATACATTCAGTTGCTTCTTTAAACATTGTTATTGTACCTGCAGTTAAGCTCCAGGCTTACACAATATTTGGCATCGTTCATCCCTTTTCCAAATATCTGAGGGAAAGGGGTGTTCCCAGAACTCTGTGATGCTAGAAAGGCGACAGGGTCAGCCAAATATAAACAAAGTATAAAATCTGCTATGGTCAGTTTGTTTGTTCAGTCATGGAAACAAAGAGAAAGATCTTTCTCTTCTGATTAAAGCTTCTTCCCCAAAACTACACGGTGCACCTTTAAATCCAGAAGTTCAGTTCATATTTATTTATTTAGTTATTTTTTAATAGACAATCATTAACTTTTTCTCTACAGATCAGACGTTGATCAGGACCTTGAAAAGAACAACTTGTTTTTTTATAATCAGTCGCAGACCAGATGAATGAATGAAGTATACTTTCAGCCATTTTGCTCCAATAAAGTTAAGCTAGCATAAATTAACTGTCATTAGTTAAAAAGTTACTCTTAGCTCGCTTACGAAGGTTGAAGGTGGCAGATATAAAACGGAGCTAATGTGTTTTAAATGGTTCAGCTTCAACCAGGACAGATAAGAGTGTTTTCTTGTAACCTGAACTGAAACGATTTGCATTGCAGCTGATGTCTGATCTCACTCTCAACCGTTATTACGGCATTCTAACGTCAACGTCTCGCGAATACACCAAACTGGTATTAATGTCATGTTTCGGGCATTTCTTGTTAACCTCACCGGACATTTACTCGGGAAATAATGAAGCGAGGTTACTTCGTGTTATGCGCACAACTTTATGAATGAGATCACTGAGGTGAGGACGTTTCCCAGGAGAGAGAATAACCTCAATTTTCAGCCATTTTGCTCCAATAAAGTTTAGCTAGCGTAACTGTCATTAGCTTAAAAGTTAGCGTTACGTTTAGCTCGCTAACAACGGTTGGAGGTGGCAGATTTCAAACGGAGCTAACGTGTTTTTAACGGTTCGGCGTCGACTGTTTGTTTGTAACCTGAGCTGAAATCAGTTTGTCATCTTGTTCGCCTGTTATTACACGAGCAACAGGAGCTGCGGCAGAAAGTTGTATTTAATTTGACAAAGTTGACAACGATAAGTGTAAGTAATGCTCAACTTCCAGCCTTGTTCTGCCGGTTTCAGCGATCGGCCCCGTCATGTCGTTATTCTTGAGTATTGGCTGCTACACTGCAAATTATGCAGATTTCACGACGTCGGAGGAGGAGGAGGGCCGGAGGCTGGGCCAGCGGAATGCTACGTGTCTTGGAAGTCCCTTTTAAAGCCCCTCGTCTTCTTGGATTACCGCTGCCAAAACTTTGGTGGTTACAACCCGAGCGAGCGACAGACTCCCCCCATCCAGGCCTCTGTGTGTCTGAGCCCGGTGTGCAGCAGCAGCAGCAGCAGCGGTCGAGAGAAATGTCCGGGGTGAAAAAGCTTCGCACGGTGAGTAACGAAGTAGATCTGGGGATAAGGGGGGCGAGGAGAGGAACGGCTGAAATTCAAGCTGTCATCAGATTAGCCTCAAATGTGTGTCAAGAAGTGAAGCGAAGCCAGCGCCCGAGATGTAAAACTTCCTTGCTAGCTTGTGTTTTAAAGGACTTGTTCTTGTTAACACATGAGATAAATCAAAATCAATCTGTCTGTCCGCTATGTTTATCCTTCTGCTACTGGGAGAAAAGAATCAGTGAAAAGTTGATGACTCGTTCCTTCAACGTAACTCTGGAGTGTTGCTTTACTTTTTCTTTTTAAACCCAACAACAGCTCGTTCAGTTCACGTCTATGCCTCTTTACTGTAACCAACTACCAGGTGTGATGGTCGCAGCCTTGACACTGAATAGAAGGGTTGTTGTAGTAACGTGTCCATGTCACTTTGGCCCATTCATAACGTCGGGTGTCTGGTGAGGAGGGGAGGGAGGGGAGAAAGAAGCCACTGTGAAACCGGCTGGCTGATGCTGCACAGGAATGCTGCTAACTTGGAGAACATAGTGATCCTGAAGTATGAGAAGGTGTTTCAGTGCACAGTTGTTGTATAGAAACTAGAAAAAAACTGATGCAGGGTTTTGGAAATCACTTTGGAAATCAAACATGTCACACATCTGCAGCCTTCAGATTGTTAAACATGAGTATGTGATGCTGCTTTTCTTATAAAAAAAGAAAGATGATTAATTGGGGAAACAGTAGATTAACAGAGATTTTAAATCATGAATTATCAAGTAACCCGATGTGTCTTTATTATTTTTAACAAATTACGTCATCATTGCCCAAATTCCTGCAGTTGAGTAACTTCAGAGCACTTTATTGTAAGTTAATCTATTGTGATTTTCTTGGAAACAGGATGTAGCCTGAGCTGAGCTGGGAGAAAGATAAAAGAGTTACATAAGATGCTCTAAATTTGTAATAACAAGGGTTTCTAGTGCATTTCTTACGCAGGAATGCAGATGAAAGGGCTTTTCAACAGGAAAGAGATTTTGAGAGAAGAAAAAGTGGATTAAAAAGAAATAAAGTTAATAATAGGAACGGAAGTAATGTTTGGGATAAAATCATGTAATAAGAGAATGTCTCCCCATTAAAGGAAGTAGGACATAATAAGGATCAGTGTGTTGGCAGTCTGTGATTGAGGGAGAGAAGGTGTCCACAATGCCTAGAAGAATAGCGCTGTTTGTTTTAATCTCACTCCAGTTGCATGGGTGTGTGCAGCACAGGCATCAAGTGTAGGGTACATGTTATTTGACCATGATTAGTGAGCAAATAAGAAAATAGAGCGTATAAAGCATATTTGTACTGTTGTGAGGTGGAGCAGCAAGCCTACTTGAAATCCTGCTCATGGTAAACCCAACTTAATGCCAGTGACATTTGCGATGTCATCAATATTCTTCTGAAGGGCCATTGTGAAGCTCCATGTGGGTGGCGAATGCCATCTTGGCACTGCCTGATTCCTGGGGCTGGGTAAAATAATAATGATAAAACAATTTCATGATATTTTTAGACCATATTGGGATTCCAGGTATTTCTCAATATTTTGAAATCTCCTCAATAGCACTTCATAAACACTAGGACTGTGCAGCAAAATCAAGTATCACAATATTTTTTATTTTAATTATTGATATTGTAATAATATTGTAGGACTGACTATTGGTACTTTCCCGAAATGTCAACATAATTAGATTTTTGATAAATAATCATCAGTAATCAAGGCTCAAGAGGTCAAACCCAAAAAATTTGTCTGAGCTGAGCCAAATGAAGCCCGCTGCTGACAGCAAGCCTGAGAGTTAACAGCTCGGTATCACTCAAGACAGCCACACCCATAATCATGCATAACTCTAAGCCTTGATATCATTTAAACAAGTGTGAGATTTAAAAATTCAGAACCATTTTTTAAAACATGTTTATTTTAGAAGTAAACTTTAGGCATTTTATTATGGAGGTCTAGGGGTATTGACTTGCTTCTGGAGCCAGTGTGGCCGTTTGAGGAACTGTAGTTTGGCTTAATTGTTTCAGCCCTGAAGGCTGCCACTTGATTTTTTTTTTACTGGTCAGATTGGTGACCTATAAACCAGGCAAATCCTCTCCTCTAGGAAGACAACCATAAAGTCTAAATGCATGTGGTGATCATCTCACATTATCAAATGAAACACGCCTTGTGTGTGATGGCACAAGGTCATTACTTTATACCGATTCAGGCTGAAACCCTGTGAGTGTCTATTCAGGCATTTTATAGGCGTAGGTTGTAGTGACTGAGAGGAGGGAGGAGGTGAGGGGTGAGTATGCAAAAAGTGAAGCCATGGGATGGATGTAGGGAAGAAGGGAGAGTGGATGCAGAGGGCGAACGTGTGGGCACGAGCACTGCCACATCATCGCTGGGCTGCAGGCAGCACACTGGACACATTGTCCAGTCAGTCCTCCCCCTCCCTTCGTCCCTTCCCTCCTCTACCCCTCCCCTTTAGAAGTCAATACGGCCCCATTTATCCACATAGGGCACGTAAAAACAGTCATGCTACACTAAACCGAGCTCTAATCGCTATGTAAAGAGACAATATATGTTAGTGTGGATGACATGACAAAATAAGTCAGGCGGGGTCAGACAACTGCAGCGTTCACATGTAGATGGTCTATGGCAACCACTCCTGTCCTGTTTGCCTATTAATTATTTTGCAAACAATTTCCTAAGACCAAGCTGAGCCTGTGTTCTTCTATTTTAGGATCTGAACAGATCAACGAATGTGGTGTACCAGGCCCACCATGTCAGCCGCAGCAAGAGAGGGCAGGTCGTGGGCACCAGGGGAGGCTTCAGAGGCTGCACTATCTGGCTCACTGGTAAGTCTCAATAGTCTAATATGATTTCCGTCATGAGGTGGCTCCTTCATCTGCCACGATATGGACTATTTTAAAAACAGTGCCTCATTCAACCCAGCTTCATGCTTGTCACATTTTCCCACCAGGTTTGTCTGGTGCCGGGAAGACTACCATCAGTTTTGCTCTAGAAGAGTACCTTGTGTCCCATGCTATCCCTTGCTACTCGCTGGACGGAGACAACATTCGCCATGGCCTGAACAAGAACCTGGGCTTCACTGCTGAAGACCGCGAAGAAAACATCCGTCGTGTCGCTGAGGTGGCCAAACTGTTTGCCGATGCTGGGCTGGTGTGTGTTACCAGTTTCATCTCTCCTTTCAGCAAGGTCAGGAAACTGTTACAACCATGTTCTCAATGAAATATATTTCTATCCAAAATTACCAGCAAGTTGGTAATACTTAAAACTTTATTCAAATTATATACATGTACTATTTTCTTTCACAGGATCGCGAGGAGGCAAGGAAGATCCATGCCAGTGCCGGACTTCCATTTTTCGAGGTGTTCATCCACGCTCCTCTTGAGGTGTGTGAGAGTAGGGATGTAAAAGGACTTTACAAGAAGGCTCGCGCTGGAGAGATCAAAGGTCTGTATGACAATCCGTACCTCAACCAACTCTCTCCATGTTATTGGCAATAAGTGCCACTCCATGAGTCATTAAAGGAATGCCATGCCCTTTCTCCAACCACAGAGTATTTCACTTGCGGTTGTGCTACATGTTATTAGAACGAAAATGGCTCTGATGCTTGTGATTCTTGCATTTGTTGCCAGGTTTCACTGGTATCGACTCAAACTACGAGCGTCCCGAGGAACCAGATCTTGTCCTGAAAACTGGAGAGCTCTCAGTCAACGAATGCCTCAACCAAGTGTTGGAGCTGCTCAGGGACCAGGTGGGTGTTAACAGACAGTCCAGCAAAATGTAATGTATAGTTCTTTCCTACACAGGCCTCCATCATTCATCATACATGTCAAAGGCTAATACCCACAAATCTTTCTGTACACGGAATGATATATCCCTGTTCAAACAAGCAGCTTATGTCACAAAAAAAAAACTCTGTATACTCTGGGATGGGCTTGACTAGCTGGTTTCTTTGACCCTTACAATGATTTCACATACTGAACATAAAGATGACATACCTGCCAACACTACAGGTTTTCGTGGGAAGTCTCCCAATTTTTAACTGAGCTCAGTTTGGCCCTGCAAATGGAAGAAACAGGTCCAGTGAAGAAGAAATACACTTCCAACTTTTCTTTCTTTCTTTTTTTTTTTTTTAACATGTAAATAAAAAGACACGTTTCACTCCACATGGTGTGAGACCTTCCCTTCATTGACTTTTGCCTCCTCTCTCACTTGCTTGTATTTCTTCCTCTACTCTGCAGACTGTAATCTTGCATCATTTCATCCTTCCTCTTCCTCTTTTTGAAGGTCTGTCAGCTAACGGTGGTGCTTAACTTTTGCCAGTACCCAGTAATTCGCAGAAAAATGAAATGAGAAAATTGTAGAGGGAACTAATAACAACTGTTCAAGGAGAGAGCGTCCTGGTGACCCTTAGATGATGTTTGATTGCTCAGAATAGATTACACTATTGATCTCAACCGGGATAGTAGGTCATTGCAGCAGTAAACAGGGATGGGATTTGAGAGCTGAACTTGTCTTATCCATTGGAATCGCATGCTACTAAGCTCTTCAGTGTCCAGTACCATGTGCACTGCATCACAAAACAATCAAGCAAACTCATGGGTCTACAATACTGGAAACTTCAACAAGAAGTACCCGTGCCTGTGATGAAGAAACCTCTCAAAGCAACATTGCCGGGTCTAATGCCTGTGAAATGATCATTTTATGTGAGGATGAAAACATCAACAAGATGCGGAAACATCTTTTTACACAACATGGGCTGAAATTTAAGGAGTTAATGTGTAGTGGATGCACGACAGCCGCTGCTCCCTAACTGAGCAGCACAAAAAACATTAGTGACACAGTCAGGCTTAAATATTAATAATAATGGCAGAGTGCTGCACAAATATTGTCTCATTTCAGCCTTTCGCTGAAAGAACTGTTTCCAAATTAAACAGAGTCACATGCAAGCCTTTTTTTTTACTCTGTTTCTACACTGTTGACTTGGAAAATCTGAAAGTGTATGCCTATATCTTTTCCACACAGGAAATTGATCAGACATCAATAAGGGATTCAATAACAGTCAGACTGATATGCAGAATCAATAATGGCATTGGTATCAATAAAATCTCATTAATTCCCATCCCTAGAAGAAAAAAAATATGATTCAGGTGAAAGAAAACAAGTACAGCATGAATACACATTATGAAACATATGATAGCAAAATTAAAGGTTGTTGGAGCTTAAAATACTTGTTTTAAAAAAGTGCTGTAGAGCTACAGGTGATGACTCTCACTTCTCAAAGTGCAACTGAAATCTCATTCGAGCAAGGTTCTCACAGTAATGTATGTCATCTAAAGCTCATTAATCTCTTGCACTCAATGCCATTATGACCCACGGATCATTTGTAAATGTGTATGAAAGATCCAGGCGCTGTTACAGACAGAGTACACACAGATATACCTCTACACAGATATACCTCCACTGCCAAGGCTCAAGCTTTGCTGATAATAAATGTGAAAAGTAATTACGCTAACATGGCGCCCTTTTTTATTGTCCTGTGACAGAGGCACAAGTGAATTATTTTTAGATTAGACAGTGCAGTGCCAGCATGAGTTTGCAAAAAGATTTTACAAACATGGCGTCCCGTTCCCATGTGTGCATTGCTTAATAAACGCCCAAAGGCAAGCTCCGTTAACGTAGCAGTTGCACCAGTAGGTGTTGAGTCATTGACAAATTTCTCGCTCGTTCACTTTGGCAAACTGAGCTGTGTCTGATTAGCTTCACTACCTGAACACCAAAGATTCAATGACAACAACCACAAAAAAAGCTGAACATACACTTTCTTTAGAACTGGAGATTTGTTTTAAATAAAATAAAAATCTTTGGTTTGTGGAACGGGGTCACAGGGATTATCAGAATCTTCCTTCAAACATTGGTTGGTTTACTTTTTGTCTTTTAATAATGACTAGACTTGAAAAGACTTGCAACATCATGTGATTGTGGAAAAACTACCTGATAGGAATTATTGTAAAGGAAACCAGCACTGCTCGGGTGGGTTAAAGCTTTAGTTGATGCTGGATAGAAAAAATGGGGTTTTTCAACTAAAGCTGAATCATGAATGTTTGAAGGGGAGAAGGGGGAGGGAGATAAGAAAAAAGCACTCTCTAAAAGCTCGTCTTAAGTTACTCCTACGCCTACAGATAAACCTGCATCAGTTACATCAGAGAGCAAGGAAGGAAGTCGGTGAACGAATAAAAAGTTACATACTTCAATATTCACTCACATTGAAGATGCCACTTCAGTCCCTGGGAAATTGTGACACATTTGTTTCTACAATATATAGACCAAACAATTTGACAATTAATTGAGAAATTAATCATAAGATGATCGAAAACAGAAGGTTGCTATCATGTCACAACACTACCAAACGTCTCCAACTATATTGTGAATATTCCCTTTTTCTCCTTCTATATAGAATATTGTACCAGGCGAGATCATGGAGGAGCTGAATGAGCTATTTGTTCCGGAGAACAAGCTAAATCTCGCTGTGGCTGACGCAAACACGCTTCCCACTATCAGCATCACCAAGGTAACTCACCACTCCAATTGATAGGCTTCGCCACACAGCAAACGGGCAAGGGGGTCAATACTAGACATGGCACAGAGCCGCTCGTGATGAGCCCATAAACATTCACCACTGTTTGTACTCTGTGTACTAATGTTACTGCTCTGACTTCCCTGGGTACTAATAAAGACAAAAGAACCAGCCAGGCGTACAGCGGTGTGCTTAACATATCAAATTACTGCTCAGGCTGATTCCCTGGAGGTGAATGAAGATTTCTACTAGAAGTAGAATAGCTGTTTCATTTTCCTTCTAAATTTAGAGCAAGATAGAGCAATTGATGTCTGATGACAGTATGACTGTGATATATATTACAGCTGTTATCAATCTACCAATGTCTTCAGTGTCCTGAAGATGCACTTCAAACTTCTTTACATACAAATACTTAAATTTAAATGTATTTCTTAAGCGTATCTCCTCATTCCTCTTCCTATTCATGCGGTATCTTCTGTTTATGCAAGCTGCAGTGTAGGCAGGCTGTTATTCATGTGCACAACAAATCATCTCAGACCATCTTGTCACGATTTAGTGCAGATGTTAATACATTAGTCATAAATACATCATCAGTTATGACTCAGTCAGACCCAGCACAATGAGGCTTGGTTTGGCACTTTTCCTAACCATCACTGATTCTGTCGTTCATAGTGTAATTACA
>CAEMYA010002116.1:8549995-8564713 GCA_903131615.1 Diplodus sargus | reverse complement strand
TTTTTTTTTGTCTCATGCAATTGTTATAATTTCAGATCAATGTGAAGTATTTCTATAAAGAACGCGATGACGGTGCTGCAAAGTACATACATGTTCCTCTGTGGAGATAATAAACGTGTTATAGATCGTTATGTAACGCGGCTGATTGTTCTATAGGCTGAAATGACAGTTTAAACCGCGAAAAGTGACATTATGTTGGAAACTTCCCTAATTACAGCCACACGTGATCACTTTGACAGAAGGGAGCGTCGCATGCGGACTCACTTTATCCTTCCGCCAGAAGCGCGAAATAACTAGATTGTGGCGCTTTTACGGGTTAAAACAACTACATACGTCAGCAGTTGCTCTTTGGCACCTTATATGAATTGTTGGGACAATATTAGTTGATGCTGCATTCGCCGGGTTTAATTAAACAGACGGACTACATCGCGAGTCGCGGTGGGATATTTGTTCTAAAATCCCAGCCTGCTCTACCTTCTTTTTTTCCTTCGGTGGAGGCCATGATGGGAGCCTGAGAGTTCAGCTGGAGCGAGAGGAGCGAGAAAAAGAAGATGATTCCCCGGGACGGAACTGTCAACCCAATCTCTGCAGATTCCTAATCTTTGTATAGCTTATATACAGTTAAGGTGGAGCCTGTCACTTTTTTTTCAGATGTGTTCTTGGCAATCAGTCGATGACAATGTTGAATCGTTAGACGCTTTTGGATCGAAAAAGGGGGGTAGCATTAGCTATTGTTGCTAGCTAGCTGCGCTAGCTAGCTAGTTAGCTAGCGAGCTAGCTACGTCTGAGTGACTGGATACGGGTTTCGGGAACCGGTGAGTTCTCTGTCCTCTCGCTGTCAATCGCAGCGGCGGCGATCGGGCCACCGGCTCGGACAGTGTCTGGCATCTAAAGGTTTTTCCGAGGACAACTGCATGTATTTTATTCGGGGGTTTTTGCAAGACGAATTGCAGGATTGGGAAAGTCGGGCCTGCACGGAGGAGCAGAGCAAGGCCCGTCTTTATGATCCAGAGAAAGCCTTTCTAATCCTACCGACGGCCACGGCTAGCTCTGCTGGCTAGCACGTCTCTGCGAGGACCTGCAAAATTCAGAGAGGAGCCAGCGACCCGAGAGCGGACCCACCGACTGCGACACACACGACCAAACGGCCAAGAGTAGAAAAACCTGTTTTTCATCATTTACCCATATAGACTCCTGTCACCTGCTACAATGGCTGCGATTATAAAAGAAATGGTCAGCCGGAACAAAAGGAGATATCAAGAGGATGGGTTCGACCTGGACTTAACGTGTATCCTTCCCTGTGTTTCTAATTTCCACAGCACCCGGGACATTAACTAGTAATGTGTGTAATCGCTGCTTTTTGAGTAGGAGAACTGGAACCAGAAACGTCAGTTGGAGTAACGTGAGGGTAGTTAGCTTCTCTGCTACCGAGCTAGCTGGCTAGTTGGTCAGACAGCGCAGCTTTGCTGTCACCCAGCATGTTTGAAAGATGGTGGATCTGTCAAACCAGCACGCATACATGTCATAGACATGTTATTGCTGGAAAACCCTGTTCGACTAGACATGAGTGTGTGTTTAAAATTTACGACAGGCCATTTAAGTTGCATGCCTGTAACCCAGCGGTGGACCTAGCTTGAGGTTGTGAAATTGTTAGTGGCATTAAGTCATCTTTTTTTTTTTTTTTTTTTAACCAGTTGGTGTGTGGAGGAAGCTGGATGGTGTTTATATAATGTTTTATGTTCTGGATGTCAGTGCAGTCTAGATGGGTTTTTATATGTAGCTGGTTTCTTGGTTGATGATGCAAAAGCTGGAAAGCTTGATGACAGTCACAAGGTGAGAAAAGGTGATGGATTAAAAAAAAAAAGATTTAAAATATGAGATGAACATCTTAATTTCCCCTCATAGAGATTTAAGAATAGCTATTTCTGGCCCCTCTGCAGCACTCATTTCTCATCTGTTACCACTGATAATAGTTGACCTGGTTCCCCAGTGCAGGCTCGCTGCTACTGAAGTCAGTACTTTCTACTCACTTGGCTGATGATAAACTAGATTAGCGAATGATGTGGTCGCCCATGGCCAACGAAATGCAAAATGTAACTGCAGTGTTGAGAGTGGGTCATGGCGGTGTAGATGTTTGTGCACATGACTTTTTGCAAGCTGCCTCTTCAGCCCGTTCAGTCCTGAGGTTGATATATTTCTGTTTTCAGAGCTGAAGAAGTAAACGATTGATGAGTCAATCGATAGAATCTGCAACAGTTTTGATATTCGCTTGTTTTAACCGTACAAGTCGCTGCTTCCGCCTTCTCAAATGTGAGAATTTGTTGGTTTTCTTAGTTTCGATGATTCCCTTTTTATAGACTGTGAAGAGGTGTGCTCTGGGAAATTGTGATAAAGCTTTTATCACTGTTCCTTGCACTCTATAGAACTGATTGATCGACCTGATCTGGGAAATGATTGTAATTGCATTTCTATCTGCTGCTGTACAGCATCAGACAAGTTAAACAGGCCTCGGTATTTATGGACATAATGTGCTCTGTTTTTAGCTTGAGAAACACGCCGAGCACTGATTTGTCTTTTCTAATGGAGTTACTTTAATACAACACTGTACTATAGATGACATACTGAGCTGCTGGGATGCATGTGTGACTGAAGATGCTGAATTGTGTGCATCACTGTGTTTGATCAGATGCTTCTCACCTGGTTGTGTAATGTGGTAAAGCTTTTATTGGGACTGTGATGTGTCTTTGTGGAGGTGTGTAGGGGCACGCCACTCAAAAGTGGCATCTTTCTTTGGCTCCTCTTGTTCAGATGTGGGCCCTTTCGAACCGTGCCTTTTATCATTTTTGGCATGGTGTCTAAAAACAATATGGGCTCTCTGCAGTTATGTAATGCAGTATCACAGTTCTGGGAATTGCCCTTAAAATAGAGTTGCCAGTGATCTTGTATCAGCGTTGCTGTCTGAGTGCTCTCTCTCCCTCTCTTACCCTCTCAACCCACCACCTCTCCTTTGCTCTTTTTCTTTACTACTCCCACTCTAATTCTCCCTCCCTCTGCTTGCCCCCTTTCCTCTGCTGCTCTCCTCCTTTCCTGTCCTCCCCACCCCCCTCCTCTGCTCAGCGCTCGCCGGTTCCCACTCTCCCTTTTCCCCCCTCTCTCTCTCTTGCTCTCAGTTGTGGATTTGGCGTATGCATAGAGCTGAGGCAGGGCTGGCTCTAAAGAAAAGGCGTGCCTGAACGGCAAATTTTCTTTCTGTTTTTTTTTTTTTTTCTTTTTCCCCTCCTACTTGGAGCTTCCGTCGGGGGTCCCGTATGTGCGTTTCCTCCCAGCTGCAGAGACCAAGCCCCCCATGCCCTGGGCCGAGGCTCTCCTGGGAGCTCTGGAGCTTTTTAAAAACACTTATAATAGTCTGACTGGGATGTCTCTGCCATTAGTTACAAGGGTTAGACTAGCCCATCACAAAGCATAGCAAACCTGTGTTTGGTTCCTAATGTGGTCTTTGAGACATTATTAGACTGGATTATGGTACAGTATGTGCAGAAAAGGCTTCCATGTTGAAAGATACAGGGAAGTAGCTTGGCTGAATGCAAATAATAGCATAGATTTGCTGTTTCGCTTGTTGAGTTCATCCTTCAAGGCCTGTGTTGACCATACTTGAGCTGCATTAGTGCACTTATTAAATTGCTTCTCGAATTTTATTGACATTTGCTTTTGCCCCCCCCCTGCTAAAGATCTTTG
Organism: Diplodus sargus; assembly: GCA_903131615.1. Classification (NCBI taxonomy): domain Eukaryota; kingdom Metazoa; phylum Chordata; class Actinopteri; order Spariformes; family Sparidae; genus Diplodus; species Diplodus sargus. The sequence continues at coordinate 8,560,978 of CAEMYA010002116.1, read as the reverse complement.
AAACTGCATTATTCTTTGTGCATCTGCTTGTTCTGGATGTCAACATTTGTCTATACTAACAGTTGAAAAAAGGGTTGTTCTTGTGTGCTTTTGCATGTGCAGGTACTTGCATGTATATGTGCACACTAGCATAAGAAAAAGTTGAGGATTATGTCGGGCCCAGCCGCGCTCTCTCTCACCAGAGTTGTCAGACTGCGCGTGTCAAATTTTTCTGACCAGTTAAAAAGTGATTTGACTCCGGAAAAATATGGTCTGCTCAAACTGAAACAGACACATCCAATTAGAATTATTCAGCTTTTCTATTTTTGACACCGTGGCACAGGAAGTGTAAGAAAAGGTTGCCCTTTAGTCAGTGGTTAGAGTGTGAAATCCCACAGCTTATGGCGACAGGCAGACTTCAGTTACAGGTAGGCGTTGCAGCCGAGCCACAAAGACATGCATGCCAACTCAATTATTCTTTTCGCTGCAACATGACACTGATGTGCGCCTTAAAGATCGCACGTATGTCGCCATGTAATTGGTCGCGACGTTTTCCTGCGCTGATATAGGCGGCAACGTTCGGTGATGTAAAGGCAGCGAGGTGCAGCGCGGGTGAGGCGGTGCAACCAGAACTTGCAGTGGATCCTTGTGTGTGTGTGCGTGTGCTGCTTTTTAAAAAATGTTTTATCTTGTTCGTCATTCTGCTGCTTGTGCAACCTGAAGCTATAGCACAAAGGGTATTTGTTTCATGGTTGTTGTTTTTTCTGGTTTTTTTTTTTACCTGTGTGTCTTCATGCTGCCTGCGTTCCACCTCACAGATATTCAAATTGGTCCGGCTGCGCTTGAAAGAGAGATAAGCCGAACATTTGCGATCATCCCAATATAACTTTGGGCTCTAAAAATAAATGCAGGTCAGGGAGCGGAGACTCTCCTCGTGCACCCACATGTGGGCCTGGCTTGTGCAGGAGCGCTGTTACTCCCGTCCTCTCTGCCTGCTTCTCACTGTCAAGGCCATCTGTCACAACACACCCACACCCCCTTGTAAGCGCCCCTTCCTCTGTGCTCCCATCTATCCATGACTACAATGACACCCTCATAGTGATGTTGGCTAAAACTTTTTTTATGATCTGCTGCTCATCTCTGCATTTCTCTAATTGTGCATAAATGCTTTTTTCTTTCTTTAGATAGTGAAAGTGCATTTGCTCTTGACAACAAAGGTAGACATACTTGTCTAGTTTTTGTGTCTGGGTTCCTCGAAACATTTCCTTGACTCCTGCCTGTACAGATATCTACCCAAACATCATTGCTATGGGCTTTCCTGCAGAGAGACTCGAAGGCGTGTACAGAAACAATATAGATGATGTAGTACGGTGAGTTCTGCTGATAGAGAAGTGAGATGTCAGAAATATGTGGTTATTCTGCTCAGACGGTTGACCTAATAAATGTATTCTGTATCTGGTTCTCTCCTGCAAACAGGTTTTTGGATTCAAAGCATAAAAACCATTACAAAATCTACAACCTGTAAGTGTTCCTCATAAACCTGAACTTCTCTTTGTGCACTAAATAACTTCCTCTGTGTGCGGTGTGCGCTAACTGGATTCTGTTCTTCCCATTTCAGCTGCGCAGAAAGACACTACGATGCTGCCAAATTTAACTGCAGAGGTAGGCTTATTTACATGTTCTTTAAAACAAATGTCCACTGTGTCTTCTGCTCCGTCTCGTCTCCTCTGACCTGTCAACATTTTTTTTCCCTCGCTCTCTGGTTACATCTTTGCGTGGGCCTGCGACTCGTCACGCATCAGTTGCACAGTACCCCTTCGAAGACCACAACCCTCCTCAGCTGGAGCTAATTAAGCCGTTTTGTGAAGACCTGGACCAGTGGCTCAGCGAGGATGACAATCACGTGGCGGCCATCCACTGTAAGGCCGGGAAGGGCCGCACCGGAGTCATGATCTGCGCTTATCTCCTCCATCGCGGCAAATTCATGGAGGCCCAAGAAGCGCTCGACTTTTACGGGGAAGTCAGGACAAGGGACAAGAAGGTGAGATGTTAATCGGAGACCATGTGTCGATGTCCAGCTTTAACTGATTATTTTCTGCAGATTTTTTTCAAACAAAGTAATTCTCACTTTAAAGCAGTCGATCCCTGAAATATCATTTTTAATTTCAGCTCCAGTTGCAACACTTGAACACACACACACACACACACACACACACACACACACAAGGGAGCATCATTTTGTACATTCGAGATCTTTTAATCACCATTTCTCTCATTTCAGGGAGTAACGATCCCGAGCCAGCGCCGTTACGTCTACTACTACAGCTACCTACTGAAGAACCAGCTGGAGTACAAGCCGGTGGCGCTCCTCTTCCACAAAATGGTGTTCGAGACTCTCCCCATGTTCAGCGGGGGCACCTGCAGTGAGTCATGTTCAACTTTAACTCCAAACTAGGGCGTAGGCATTGCATAGCGCTGTTCAAACGGAACGAGAGCCTTGGATGTGTTGTGCACTGTAGGGCTCACCCACGCGGCAGTTCAGCACCATAGAACAGGAGGAGGGTCATCTACGGTCCTACGAGTCCTGCACCGGCGTGTTAAAACCGAGTGCGGTTGGATTCAGCTGCAGTATTTTGGACATTTTGAGTAACAAGAGCTGCTTCTTATCGATCAAGTCTTAAAAGAAGGCCGACTCGCTCTCAGCCTGCTTTTGAAGAAAAAAAAAAAGATGACTCGTTTCCTGTCTGTTTGTCATAGAGGAATTTATTGTCTCATTAGAGAAAACAGAAATCAAAATCGCCTTTTATGATCTCAGGTATTTGCGTCATAATTTCAAAATAAATGTAGCTTCCTCAGAAGGACTACCTCCACAGCAGTCAGGCTCAAGTGCACAGTATTGAGAGGAATTACAGTACACACTGTTACACAATGTAGAGCTTTACAGCCCTGCATTAGGGAAGTAAACTGTACACTCGCACACCGGCCGGCACACTAAAAAGCCACATACGCGTGAGTTTTATATGCTGTACTCGCACACGAACGGAAAGTCTCAGAAAGCAGTAAAGGAATTAAATGTTTTGGTCAGTGATTTATTTTTGCATACAGTACCACAACCATCGGGTGATAACGCGTCACTTTAGTTGGTTTCATGTGTATTTAAATATTGCTGCTTGTTTGCTCGGCGCTCGAGCGGTTTGACTTTGTTGTAAAGTGGTGTGTTTGCAAACAGTGGAACTTGTTCTCCCTTGTGTTCAGTGGCAGAGAAACACACTGAACACTGAAGCAGTCAGACTCGATTTTTACTTAATTTCCACATCCTCGAACATAAAATTTAACGTAAAGGGTATCTCCAACAATTTTACACATCAAACTGCATGCACAGGTCTTGGCGAGTGCTACTGCCTATGTATGGAAAAAAGGTAGTATATCTGTGACACCAGAGGAAGCTGCATGTGATCCGATAAATTGCCTCCAGTGATGTCACCGAGTGGCGAAGTTGCATTGTGGGTAATGTAGGCACCAGGTTTTGAAAAGGAAGAAGAATGTGTGGAATAAAAGGGCAATATCTCTGTTCTGCTTAATCGATTTTGATTAAAAGTAATAATTTAAGTCCAAGACTGCTTTTAAAAACATCTGGAGCCTACATTACCCACAATGCAACTGAGTGACATCACTGGAGATTTAAATGCAGCTTCTTCTGGGGCTAATTTTTATATATATACAGGCATATTTTTCAAGACCTGTAAACACTCTTGAATGTGTAAAATAGAAGGCGTTACCCTTTAAGTGTTGGTGATAAATTAAGCAGATAACGATGCCTGATCACTTTGCAGAACAAAAAGTGTTTTCGCTGTACATATTTTCTCAACATGTTTATGCTCTTGCTTGTACATAGTAAACCGTTCTTGGTGGTATATTAGCTCTCTATAATCATCAAATTATCCTGCATTTCTGCTCAAAGGTGTCTGAGTCACATGATGTTATGCTTTTCCTGCATCTGAATTTGCCCATTTTGAACTAACGGTCATAAAGAAAGCTCCTCCTCTTCTTGACTTCTATGGCTTTTTAAACCCTAACACCTGACTGTGTTCAACAGCCACGACTGTATTGATCCTTCTCTTTTTTTCCTCCTCTTAAAAAAAAAAAAGGCCCTATTCTGAGTTTGATGTCTTAACACATGTACACACACATCACCCTTTTTTTGGGTTTGAGCTCATCTCAGTGATAACAGCCGCAAAGCTAGTTTGATCGTGCTGTTAGAAATAACTCGCATTGTGTTAAATTCAACTGATGTTTGTGGTCGTTTTTGAGTCAGCAGCCTCAAGTTCCCCCTTTCTGTCCTTCCCCTTTGTGTCCCATGATGTCAAATGTTTAAGATGTACACCTCCACTTCAAAGCCATGTACTGTATGTTGTTTGTAGCTCCAGATATATCCGTAAATATTTGTGTGGAGCTCTTGTGTGTATGCCTGCTGTGCTGCTGTCAAGCCCCTGACAGTCCAGCCAGGCCCTGTTTGTGATAATCTCCTTCTTTCTCTCTAAGGGGACAGTACCGTTAAAAACAGGAGCGAGCCGACCCCTCAGGGCTTCAAGAAAGGGAATTGGCATTGGGGTAAATGAGCCTTTCATCCATTATTATTATTTCACTCATTTTGCTTTTATATGGCCCCAGAGATCCACCAGGCAGGAGGTAGACTAGCAGGATAGGACTAGCTTACAGGCATATGATGTCATCTCCAACTCCACCCCACCCTAACAGGAAGAAGGAAGGTTAAAAAAGTCTGCTGTATGCGACGTGTTGCGCTGGTCCAAGACCAAACCGTGACTGTCTATCAGAATAGGATCCTGTGTCTCTGGTTCTGGGTCTCTTTTGGTGTTAGATCTTGTGGACTTTCTCTTTCTCCGCCTTTTTTAATTTTAATATAATGTTTTGCACTCACTCAGTTGGTGGCGGATTGGTGATGGTGTGCTGTGCCTGTTTGTCAAACTCATGTAATAACACTGGTAATCCTGTCTTGCTCTCTTGATTGACTCCTCTTGTCACTCACTCACTCACTCTTCCTCTTCTTCTTCTTCTCCTTGTTGTGTTTTCTGTCTCTTTTTCCCTCACAAATCTCATAATCTTGCTCCCGCCCCCTCCTCCCTGTGCCGACGTCGACACTCTTTTTGCAGATCCCCAGTTTGTGGTGTACCAGCTCAAAGTGAAGATTCACACGTCGAACCCCGCTCACACGCGGCGCGAGGACAAGCACATGTTTTTCGAATTCCCCCAGCCGCTGCCAGTTTGTGGAGACATCAAGGTGGAGTTCTTCCATAAACAGAATAAGATGATGAAGAAGGTTAGTCGTGTCCGTGTGTGTGTTCATTGTAGCGTAATTTGCTTGATGCTTGACAAATTTCTGTCAGTCTTAAGAGCTTATTTCAGCTGTTGATTGTCACAACCTCTGTTAGGTCAAAGAACAATCAGCAGGCATTTGACTAGGCATTTTCTCACTTAGCTGGGTGCACACAATTAAGCTTTTTTTTTTTCTTTTTTTTTTTTTAAAGGATCAGGCTGACAGTTTTATTTTTATTGCCAACAAATCCCATAAAAAGACCAAAACCAAAGCTGTTGTTTATTTTTTTCTCTCTCTTTCTAAAGCCTGAGAATAGCTTATGCATCTGTGCCATAGACCTCCAGAATTGTCCAAAAACTCTTAAAGCGTCCCATATTGTAGAAGGTTTAGGTGTTGTAGAGCGGCGAAGACACGCCCAGTCCAGTGGACCACCATGGGACTATGGATTAAACATGATGTTTATCAATTTAAAAGATATTAAGGGAATAAATTTCTCAAGTAAAGGACTGAATATACGTCATTATAAAGACTGCACTCCCAACAGTTGCATAATTGACGCTGTGCCGTATATTAGCAGCTCAAAGAACCAACAAACTCTCCTTTCACACAGTTGCAGCTGTGTGAGCAGACTTGTGATTCTCACTTTTTTCATACTTTTTCTGTGCGACCATGTTGGTGTTGGTGACGTATATTGAGTGAGATGATTTAGTTCATTGAGCTTCCGATTGTTTATTGCTTATTTTAGTATCTTCACACAATGTGGTGACTTGTCTTGACAAAGAGTTCTATTGAATTGATAAACGTGTGTGTAATTCATGGCATAATTCAAATGTGATCAAAAGATTGTGTCGCCATTGACTACTGTGCAGATGTATTTCCCATGGGGCACATAAGAATGGGCCGAATGTAAGCCTGCAGCTTTTATACATAAACTGTGTCTTCAGTTGAGTCGTCAGGAGGTTTTGGCTGTGAGGTTGTGATATCACAACTATACAGTCATCAGTCACCTGATGTGTGGTGGGCGGAGTCTGCTCAGACTTGTGAGAGCTGACCAGTCAGTGCAGACTGGGCTTTTAGGAAGGGGGGGGACTTTAAAGAGACATGAGCTCAAGCAGAGGCGCTGCAGCAACGGACAATAGTGATGCACATATCGATCGGCCAAAGACTGAAATCATTTTGTTTTCAGCATGATCAGTGGTGATTGGTCAGATTCTCTGCTGTTCAGATTTACACACAGTTTGGAGAAAATGCAAGTTATTTAAAAGATGATGTGTTATTATGAACACAATTGTATCTTAATTAAAGAAGGTTACAAAAAGAGAGAAGATGGTAAACAGCAGGTCCGTTATTTCGTTATTATAGTAATGTTTCATATACACCATTTCTCATTCCATAAAATGTTCATTTGACACTTATTTCAGATCTGTAAAGCAACCTTAGGTTCTCTGAAAGGCACTAAATATATTATTATTATTATTATTATTATTATTATTATTATTATTATTATTATTATTGCGTATGCAGCTCACTGCCCTCCCACTGGCGATCGGTGCATCTCCAGTGAACAGTATGAGGGGAAAAAAGGTATTTTTGAACATTAACGCCTGTAAACAGCTTCAAGTAGGCACCAAAAATAAACGCATGAACTCACAATATGGCACCTTTTTTTTAAAAACACATCCATAATCCACACAGTTACACAGGTTGGCATCATCATCGCACTGTAGTTTATTTTGAGTCAGTCCCACATTGATCGTCCTGCTGCTGTAAATACTCACCAACACAACAAATGTGTATCAAGCCACTGCTGAAAATACTTTGCAACAAATGCTCTGTTTACTCCTCTTTGAGTAATGTTTGCTAAAAAAGACAGTGCCTGAAGGCTCAGTAATTTCCTGAAATGGCTCGATGTTTTCAGGCTGTTTATGAGCCTTTTTTAAAAATGAAATGCTTTTAAAGATTCACATTCTTCAGTAGAAACAAATGGGCTAGGGGCCGAGTACACAGACGGGGTAAAGAAGTCTGAAAGCATGGAGAGACACAGACTAACATTGTTGGTTTTGATTTTTTTATGAGATTTGTTGATGGTAAGAAAAACTTTTAGAATAACTTTAGCTCCAGACAACAGGTCTGAGTCCATAACACTTTTTTGTTTTAATACTCTGTTTCTCCTTCCATCACCTTCAACCTCCAGGACAAAATGTTCCACTTCTGGGTGAACACCTTCTTCATCCCTGGACCAGAGGAGAGCGTGGACAAGATGGAGAACGGGGCGGTGAACAATGCAGACAGCCAGGCGGGGCTACCGGCACCGGGCTCGGTCCAGCCGCAGAGCGCTGAGTGCAGGGACAGCTGCAGGGACAGCGGCAGGGAAAGCGACAGGGACAGGGACTACCTCATCCTGACGCTCACTAAGAACGACTTGGACAAGGCCAACAAAGACAAAGCTAACCGCTACTTCTCGCCAAACTTCAAGGTAAAGATTTAATTTAGATATTAGCTGGATGAATGAATTGTTGTGCGTTATTGAAGCTGTTGTTAAGCTAATTGCTTTTCTGTCAAATCAGTCTATTTGTATGAAAGATCTGATAATGAGACTTGTTTATTATTTTTAATTGCACCCACTGAAGTTAGTTTCAATTTGCTATTTCAGGTGAAGTTGTATTTTACGAAAACCGTGGAGGAGCCTTCAAATTCGGAGGCAAGCACTTCGACATCCGTCACCCCGGACGTTAGCGACAATGAGCCAGACCATTATCGATACTCTGACACCACTGACTCTGATCCGGAAAATGAACCTTTTGATGAAGAGCAGCACACGCAAATCACAAAAGTGTGAACTCTTTTTAAAACAGGAAAAGAAGAAATTATACACCAGAAAAAAAGGAGAAAACTTGAATATAAACTCAAAAGAAGAACCTTTGTCCCTTCCCTCCCCCAGACGGCAATAGAATATCATCATGTCAAATGCCAATTTTAGGGAAAAAAAGATAAATATCCTGACCAATATATTGTTTTTTATTTTTCTTTTTTTCTTTGGCACGGCCATGTACCATGTGCGAGGTATTGACACTGTTGCCCCATGGGAAAAGGTGCTGTAGCTATAAAAATGTATTTATATATATATGTATACAAACGTATATGTATATACATATATACATGCATATATAAACAAACTTTTTTTTGTGTCAAAGACAATGGAAAGAGTACCACAATCAGGAGACGGGAGTCGAAGTGTGGGAGAAGTTAGAATGATATACTAGGACTATGCTGCTCCTTCTCCTGTCTAAACCAAGGCCAGTGCTGCAGTCACTTTGTTTCACTCCCTCTCTTCTCCTCCTCCTTCCTCCCCCTTCCTCCTCCTCCTCATCTTTTACTCTCCCTCCCCTCCATCCTCTCCTCCTTCCTCTCCTCCTTTACTGTGAATGCTTCTTGTGCTCTTTGCAGGCTGTCTCACGTGACTTTTGGTCTTTGTGCAGTGCAAACTGCATGCGGGCAGTGGGTTGGGGGTGGGCGGGGTTATGAAGAGGCTGTGATGATGTCTAAAGCATTGCCATTCCTGTTCCCACTGTGTATACGTTAAATTATGCAGAACAAGGCATCCCATGTAATTGTTAATGTTTTTTTTATCCTAAGATAATAAAAATATAATACACAAAACAGCAGGGAGACAAGTGTTTGCAATAATGTCAACACTACATTTAAAGGACAATGGTTATTTGCATGTATTGGAAATTGGCGTCCATCCCTAATAAATGTATGCAATGTTGTCTTTTCTTAAAGAAACCAGCTTTGAAATGTGTCTTCTGCGTGGGGTTCCCCAGTGCTTTGAGTCATGCTCAGAAAATTACATCAGAGGTTTATGTAATATTCTCCCTGCGCTGCTCGCAGTTAATGAAAATCATGCAGAATGAAAATGGATATTTTTTATTTTTTTTGGTGATATGCAGTTGTCATCGAACGGCGAGGCCAGCGCCGTCTTCAACTGTCAGCTGAAGCCGTAATTGTGAGTGACGGCGCCCAGCCCCTTCTGTAGCCTGAACTCGAGTGTGTGAGAGGTGAAGTCAGGGAGGAAAATGTGCACAAGCGTTGTGCTTGATGAGAAAAATGCTGTAAAGCAGGTTGTCGTCGTCAGTTGCAGCTGCTGGAGCTGTGTTAACAGTAACTTCCTGCTTTAAAGGTCAACGCTGCAAATAGCGGGAGGGACCTGAGGTAGGGAAGTGATGGAAGGATTATTATTAAAAGTTCAACTGAGGGCGAAGAGCCCACTTCAAACAAATAAGTGACTCAACCGGGGAGCCGGGCATCGACGTTAATCAGCAGCAGTTTGCTTATTTGAGCTTCAGCAGTCGAGTGAGAGCAGAGGTGGCGAAAGTGCACACAAACTCTTTACTCAAGTAGAAGCACAGATACAAGTGTAAAAATGTAAGACTGGTAGAAGTAGAAGTACTCGTTAAACCTCTTTACTCAAGTAAAAGGAATCTGCTCAGGAAATGGACTGTTTCAAACAGGTCTGTTAAGAAAACAAAGTGAAAGCTTATTTACAGAGTTGGGGAGTAATGAAGTACAAATACTTTGCTACTGTGCATTAGTAGATTTCTCAGCTATATCTACTCAACATGAGTATTATTTTTACTTTGCTCCCTACATTTTAACGTTGTTATAACCACGTGAAGAAACAGTGAGGGAGACTCTTAATTTGGAGAAAAGAAGTGTTTTGTATCTGCCTGTATTTTCTTATTTTCACATATGTTTTGCTGTGCTTGGGACGATTTACCGAGCCAAAATGTTGGTATTCGACATCCCGGGAATGACACTCAACAATCAACCATATTTCTGGTGGTGTTAGCAACAGCTGGGACAAATCCAACTGATTCTACATTTTTATTATTATTCTATTATTATTATTGGGTTCAGTTAGCTTTGCGCAGAAATGGCCGGTAGAAATGTCCTTCAGAGAGATACTTTATTGTACATTTCAGAGCCTGGAGTATCTGTATCTGTACTTCTACTTGAGTAAAGAGTGTGTGTGCTTTTTTCTGCCTCTGAGTCGAAGTAAGAAAGTACAGGCTGTGAAATGTACTCGAAGTAGAAAGTATCCCTTCTACTGGTGGAAAGCTAAATGAACCTGAACAGCTTTTTCTCCACATTTTAGTCTCCTTCTCAGTCTATTTCGGTCCCGTTTCATCTTGCTACGTCTGGCGTGAGTGATATTCACTGATTTGGTTGTAATCAGTCTTGTGATGTTCAGAGGGCGGCATACAATGACGCAAAATAAAAATATGTGATAATTCGAAGCCTGGTTTGGAAATGTAAGGAGCAAAAAAAAAGTTGTCAGATAGCTTAAAAAATCTAGTATTTTTAATGCTTCCTTAACAGATCGGTTTGAGACTTTTTGTGTTGAGTTAACAGCCCATTTCCTGAACTGATTGCAAAGCAAACTGACCCTTGAACTCTGATTAAAAAAAACATTTGTGCACCAAACAGCAGCCTGACCTCATACCAAACCGTCAGTGTTGCATGGAGAGTGACTGCCGCTGGTTAATCAAGGCTTCTCCACATGAAATGAGCAGAGGAAGGAAAAAGGCTACCAGCCCAGGAGGGAGGAGCGCGAGGCCTCGGGTAGACGAGCCTTCTCTCTCCGAGCTCGCAGGCTTGTGTGTGTGTGT
>CAEMYA010002116.1:8501355-8549977 GCA_903131615.1 Diplodus sargus | reverse complement strand
TGTGTGTGTGTGTCACTCCCCAAATGAAAGAGTAACAGGATTAACGAGCATGTCGCTGTGATAGGAGAGCAGAGAGTGGCAAGACCCTGGCTAAAGCATGGCCCAGTCTCCTGATAATAAAATAAAGTATGAATTAAACATATATATTAAAAAAAAATGTTCCAGCCCCAGAGGCAGGCAGTCACATAATCCCCTTCTGCTCTATTAAGACTCGGTCCTCGGCTCTTTCGTGTTGATAGAGACATCAAAGCCAAGCAGTGCAGCGTCAAATGAGACAGGCAGCAGTCGCAGGGGCCCCGGCTGTAATTGGCTGAGCTGAGAAGGAGGGAGAGACTCCGGTAGATTAATAATGAATGTGCTGTGCTGGGTTGAGAGAGACCAGAGAGAGATGCCTCAGCTCTCCACAGGCAGACTAGACTGAAGAGAGTGAACAGGCTCCGACTTCAGTGGAGCTCGAGAGTCCACATCTTTGCTTTTGATTGCCCTCCTCATCACACACACACACACAAACACCGACACAGCAGCAGAGGCAGCATCTGAAATATTAATACCAATCAAAATGCTGCTTCGTTTGTATGTCTCCAGCAACGGCTCCTCTAAAAGATGTTCGTTTGTTTGATTTTTCTGCATCAACACCTCCTTGAGATGAGACAAAATGGAGAAACTGGTGATTTGGAGGAGGGTTTATTGTATACGTTGCATAAGTGGGTCATATTTTAAACATCCAGCCGTGACGAAACACTATTTTAGAATGTGACGTGAAAAGAAACAGATGTATTTGCATTATTTCTCCCATTTAACCTGATGTTTGGCTACTATGGCAGTCCTGATTCTAACGTCGCTTAAAACCTTAAACCTCGACCGTGTTGACCAATGAGGGATCGAGAGAAAATGGAGGATGCTAGCTTATTATTTGAGTTGCAGCCTTCGCTCTTACTTGACCCCCGTCAAGAGGAAAGAGTGTTTTATTGCTTTGCTTATCCCTCCATACTGAAACTCTGTTCTTTTTGACGATGGCAATAGAAGTATGTTTGCAGACAGTGAGACTACAACGCAAGCGAAGTGCGAAATTTAACTGAACACTCGTTGATTTTGAAATGAGGTAACCGGAAGCTCAAAGGATGATTTGTTTCCGTTTTTTTAGAACTAATTCCTGTGGCGCTCTGTAGCAATAAACAGTTAAGATAATGCTGCATTCCTATTGGTTGATTGGTACACATAGTTCTCAACACTAGTCACATTGTGAGACCGCCATCCTACATTTCTGACGGTGTCAGAATCTGTCCCGGGCTGTGTTTGATCGCAATACTAACAACAGCCATGATTGAACCTTGGGGTGGACTCATGTGGCTTATTCAGGGCCACATCGGCAAAAATCAAGGAGACTTGAAACCTCATCATACACTGGATAATCAATCTACCCCTTCTCTCAAACAGTGCAACTTAAGACCTCAGTTTTGGAGCCACGACCCAAGATATCACCACATTTCTTTATGATCCATGACAGCCTAAAATCCCACGATGTGCGGCGGCCTTAAATAAACAAATTTCACTTGACACACTCTCTTAGATCTAAGTTATAAGACGTAGCTCATAATTCTAACTTACTATAGCGTCTCATAATATGGACCTCCTGTTTGTGTTCTGGCCTTCAGTAGCCTCTCGCCTCAGACTACCGTGATAAAGGAAATAGAAGCTAACACCAAAATATAGAGATTTAAGCATAGTATTATGACCAAATGAGGGGGTGGGGGAGTGTGGGGGGGTCAGTCTGGCCTACAAAGAGAAGATAAGCCCAAGCTGGTAACCCCATTTCCCTTCCATCTGTTGGTAGCAGTTGTAGAGCATGGCTGCACTCACCAGGACCTGGCAACCCATCCCCCAAGCCCTCTTTCTCTGGCTGACTGCACAGCTGTGTTGCGTTTGGATTAGGCCAAGAATAAAACAGGAAGTAGAAATTAAACAAAAGCTTAAACACACACACACACACACACACACACACACACACACAGAAACACACACTGAGAGAGAGAGAGAGAGAGAGAGAGTCTCTCATACAGGCAGTGTAAGTTACCAAAGACTCAGCAGCAACACGAGTGACAGCCTGTGGAAAAAGAGCACACACCCACACGTGTAGACCATCGCGCTGGCACACAAATCTACTACAGTACGAACAAAGTATACTCTGCCTCCCACAGACTCACATAAGCCCAGGCAGGACCACAGGCATATCATTTCTCTGTGCCCACACTCATGCTCAACACATATGGTCTTTTTACATGCTAAGTGCCTCTCTGCCTCTCCTCCCCGCTCTTCACGGTGGTCTGCTGCTGCTGCTCGCTGCTGCGGCCGATGAGGAAAAACTAGCAAACACGCTCAATCAGTCTTGGAGCATGCCAGAGTAATGATGCTAACGCGGGGAAGTATTTTGGTTACGGGATGACACGCAAACATTATATTCATAACAAAAACAGCTCCGAATGAGGTAAAGACAACATGGTTCAGCAGCGCAGAGATGGAGAAACACATATTTTTTTAATTAATCCTACGACTCTAAAGCTGGAATGACTTTGTATTTTTCTTTTGAAGGAGATTAAGAGGAATATTTAAACAATTAGCACTTTTTTCAGCATGTTGTTGAACTTGTTCACCAAAAAAGATTTAAATTCAGCTGTTTCTTACTCATACTGATGGAAAAACAGGTCGAATTTTATTGTCCACAAATAATTTTCTGGAACGTCACAACGAAACAGCATCGCAGTGTTCTCTTAAACAACTAAAGTAGATGGAAACCTGTTTTAAAACGTTAGAAAACAACCAAAAATAACTCATTAAAATGGCTCCATTCAGTTTTCTGAGTGTAACCCAAGTCTATGAAAAGCCCTGAGATCCTAAATTGATTTGAAGAGACATTATTTACACTCTTTTTAAGCGGAAATCTTAACTGTAGCTGCTAAGACGATAGCGTTAGCACACACCTCGTCTGAAGTGTGAATCACGCGTTTCACCAGATGTCACCATCTGCTGTGGGAACGCTGAAGCGCTGTTTTGCTGTGAAGCTCTAGAAATGTTTTTATTGACTACGAAACTTCACCCAACTTTTTCTATCAGCATGAGGATGAGTAGAGAAATGACTGTATTTTCATTTTTGGAGTGGAACTTCTTGAATACCTAATCAACCAAACTGCCAGAATGAGTTAACAAACCACTTTGGGTTCAATTTCTATGCCTCTTTTGTCAAAGTCGCTCTGCTTATGCTTTGGTTAGGTTTAGGCACAAAAGCCACTTGGTTATGGTTCGGAAAACATTTTTATTTTTTGATTGAAATGCCTGTTTTGGGCGCCACAAACATGGCTGGAACTGTCCCGAGGTGTCCTTAGAAACAGCGACTTTAGGCGGTACAAATACGGATGCAGATGTTCGGATATCCAGTAGTTTTACATTATCAGATGCCAAAATGCAGACTCGCACTGCGGCCACTGGATTGGCAGCCCTGACGCTTGTAACTCCGCGGTCCCATCGTGAAAACCAGGTAATAAACATGTAATGTCAACGTGATATTGTGAACCCTCCTTTTTTTTTTACAAATGTCAGTTTGGTATGTAGTCTGTAACACGACCGTATGCTCATGCAATGTTCATTCTGGATCACATACAAAACGATTATAATCTGCTGTGTTGAATATTTTCACTCCTCGTCTGTTGCGTAACACTTCAGATCTTAACAGTGTCATTATTTTTCTGTGCCGGCCCAACTTTCGTGTGGTTTCTCTTTTTGTGTGAATGCACCAAAATAGCCCCGGTGATAGCACACAGGAACTACGTCGAATGAGGAAGTGGAATCGGGAAGAAGAAGAAGAAGAAGAAGGAGGGAGATGTTTGGAAACACTTTTAGAAAGCAGCACAGAGTTAGTTTAGCTAGCAAGGTGCATTTTGATGGAAACCCATTAAAGTGCTTCTCGTCATGACTTGGACCAACTGTTAATGAATATACGGTAAATGTTCTCAGATGTTATTTTTACTGTCAAGACCTGAGTCACCTAATGAGTCACACGAGCCCTGTTTCTCTCTTCTTCTAGTGTGTGTGTGTGTATGTGAGTTTTTGTTGACATGGATATGCCAGCAGTGCGCTTGTCAGTCTGTGTGTGTGTGTGAGTGTGTGTTTATGTGCGTCTTCATGAATAAGAGAAGCACATGGAAACACTTACTGTATTGCTGTCGCCGCTGACCCCTCCCCTTCCTCTCCACACACACACACACACACACACACTAACAAAGTACACACAAGTACTAATTCCCTCTATGTGATCAATGAAGAGCACATGTGTTTCTATTGTCCTGAATAATAGTCAACATCCGGAGCCAGAGGGAACAAACATCAGCTTTACATTGAGCTGAACATCCACATACATCTTCCACAACAGGAACTTGTGTTTGGCTTAGTTTTCTGTACCTTCTATATGAATCTGAGCAAGTGAAAATGTACATTCTGTGCTTTAAGACTTTGACGAGCTCTGTTCTCTACCTGACTTTTACCCTGAAATCTTAGAGCGGGCGTAATCCTTCCCCCGAGCCTCCTCCATCCCTCCTCCTCCTCTTCCTCGCTCTCTTCCCTCTCTCCATCTAGTGTCATCAGGAGGGTAATATGAGGCATATGGCTGCTGATGACAGTCCCTAATCCTCACGCTGATGACTGATAGTTACCCGCGCACTCCTCATTCCCATCTCGTCCTTATACACCAAGAACAAGGGAGCGAGACGCGAGCGTGACGGCTGATACTCTTTGCTCAGCCTCCGCGTCCCTCCACTCCTCTCTTGTCTCTCCCAGCTGAGAGTCATTATCTGAAATGACTGATGTGAGAACGGCTGATGGACAAGACCGATATTAGTGTTTGTGCCGCGGAGTGAAAGTTAGAAATGATGCCGCAGAGTTTCAGGGGGAGAAAAAATTGCAACAGGGTTTTGCAGTTCATGAGATGCATTTAAAAAAAAAAAAAAAAGCAGATAGTGTACATCATCAGAGTGAGTGGAGGATATAAACACACATGCTCAAGTTCTGGTGGTTTTAAAGTGGTTGGTGTTACCTGTTACCAACACAATGACTCTTATTGATCAGCTTCAGGATATTATTCATCCAGCTGCAACATTCAGAATATCATCTTTTGGTCTATGACAGTTTAAAGTGAAAATATACTTTTTTTACATTTTTAAGCTCGGATGAGGTTGAAAAATTGGTGTATTTATTAGAATAAAAATGGTTCACTAGTGTAATAAAAAAAGATCTTGAGATCTACTGTAGGAGATGGTTGTGATTCCACCATCATATTTCTAAAGTGTCTCCTATCAGCCAAGTCAAGGTGCACAGCAAATCGAGCCAGGCAGGAAGTCAGACACCATAAAGGCATTAGAGAATATGGCCAATTTTCAAAATAAAACACCCCCCACATACACCCGATCATCACATCATATCAATATTTAACTACGTAGCCCACTTGTCTGTGGTGGAAGCATGACAGTCAAGAAAAATAACCAAATATGAGCAAACCGACAACATTTTGGCAATTGATAAATGCTCCCGGTGGGTTATGAGGCCGTGTGGACACAACAGCGACTTACTTATGTTCCTCCTGTTCTTTCAACCACATCTGATACCTGAGCAAAAGCAACTCACCAGACCGAGTAAGACTGCAGCAGCAGCAGCAACACCCTGGATTGAGCAATTGAGGTTTTATTGCTCACTTGTTCAACTTCATTTGTAAGAGGAAGAATGTGTTAATTATTTCTTTACACATCCACAAGAGTGTGTTTTATATGGTCTCTTTGTAATGGCCTTCTTGCAAGCTGCCAACAAG
Organism: Diplodus sargus; assembly: GCA_903131615.1. Taxonomy (NCBI): domain Eukaryota; kingdom Metazoa; phylum Chordata; class Actinopteri; order Spariformes; family Sparidae; genus Diplodus; species Diplodus sargus. The sequence continues at coordinate 8,544,126 of CAEMYA010002116.1, read as the reverse complement.
ATTTTCAACAAGTATCTGTCCTCTCTTAACACAGTATCTCCTATTTTACCAATAGCCAAAGAACATTTCCCCCCAAAATGTAAATATGAAGGGAAAACACATGCGAACGATCTACATTTGTGACCCCACATTGAGCGGTCGGCACGCTGGAACGCCTTAGTTGCAGTTGTCCAGGTTGCACTTCTTTCACAGCAACAAATATTTTGTGGTGGGTACGTCTTCTGTAAACCAAAAGGTCAGTTCCTCTAATCTGTTTCACAGTAAGGTATGCATTTATTTAAACTTTCCTCCACGTCTGCAGATGTTTATGGGTGAAGCTATTTCCATTTCCGTACTGGACGATACCTCTGGAGAAGCAGCCGGCGGTGGAAATTTTCTGGTGTGTGTATGTACATTCTTGTACAAACAAGTGACATACTTTCTGGAGGCCTAGTGGATGTCAGTCACGGGAGTGGGTGAGCGTGGTCCATCCTCTCATTTAGAGCCTGCCAGTCAGCCAGCCACTCAACCAGCCCTGGAACCAGCCAGCCAGAGCTTTTTAAAGGGCCTGTGATTTGACAGAATCCCGTGGGGGGAGACAGGGGGGGATTAGGATTAGCAGCTGTTTCCCCTCAAACACTGGAGAAGATACGCTATAGCTACACCACGCTGATGGCAAATTAATAGATGAATAGAACATGCGTGCGTCGACTCAGATAATGTGCTAAAGCTCCCCGTTTCATAAATAGCGAGGAAGGTGTCCTTTTCTTGAACCCGGCTGTGTGGATCTCTTGTCACACACATACTGAGTAGCAGGGAGGGAAGCAGAGGCATATTGCGGCCGTGAGAAAGGTTTAAAACATCATCACTTTAATCTGAGAGCACAAAGCCAGCTACAGATTATGCTTCTGCCTCTCAAGCGATTCTGCGGCAGATCCGGTTTAGATGACCCCCGCTAACACCCTCAGAGACAGGGGCTTTTAACCCCAAACAAACGCTGATAGCAAGCAGCCATTAAATGAGAACACACAACAAGCACACACACACACACACACACATATTATCCACATCCATGGCATGCACATCGGCTGTACCCACCCACAGCATCCAAAAAAAACACACACGTGAGTTCACACACACACACACACACACACACATAGAGGACACATGCTCGCAGCCATAGACAATAACAGATAAACACACAGGCTTATGTCAGTTCCACTTGCATCCATTTCAGGCTATTAAGCAAGACACGAAAAGCCCAAACTGTTGCGTAGCTAACAGGTTTTGAGGTAAAAATGACACAATTGCTGGTGTGAAGAGACAGCACACAATGCGGCCGTCGCTCAGGCTGTCACACAGACCACCTAAAACGAGGATGACAGTGTTGTGTTGCTGTCGAGGGGTTACGTCAAAATAAAGGGCACACATGCACATGGGAATTATCTCAAAGTTCTCCTCAGGATCACAGAGAAAAGTTCAAAAGTTCCTCCGCTGCTGACCTTGTCGAGCAATATTACCTGCATCTGCTGAAACTTTGCTACGTTTTTAAACTCTTGTAGCTTTTAATGTAACAAACTAAACAAAATCACAGAAGCTAAAATAGTTTAAAAATGTAGCACCTATTTTTCCTGTTAAACAGAAGGTAAAACTGCACACCTTCTGAGTTCCCAGTCAGAGAATAGGCCCACGAGCTCCACAGCTTATTGAGCTAATTAGCTAATGTTAGCTCGCTACAGTACAGCCAAGGCAAGCTAGCAAAGAGCAGCAGTTATAGTTTGTAATATAAAGCCATAATTTTGGTTTAAAACATTGTTTTAAAAGTAACATAATCAACAGAATGTGAGGAAACTGACGTTATGTCAAACACTTCTATGCATTGTATTGCAGATATATCTACTCAAGCTAGCATGCTAATTAGCTAGTCCCAGTCTGATAGTATAGCCTCCTCTGGTTTCAGCTTTGAGTATGTAAGCGGCAAGTTTGCAACGTTTTACGAGTTCTTTCTTCAGTGTAATAAAATAAACACAATAAACATACAAAATGTAAAACACTCGCTGTAAATCACCTCCATACTGTACACCTTGTCTTCAAAATGGCCTCCGTCGGTCTTTGATGCTGTGTCCAGTCCCAGTCTGGTGGTGGCTTTCAAAGCAGACTCTGGCCGCCACAGCTTACTCAGCTAACTAGCTAACAGTAGCTAGCAGCCAAGGACAGCTAGCAGGGCGGCTTTGACTGGTGGCCCTATATATTTGGAGCTACCTTCAAGTTCTGGTCATATTTTACAAATTACACCTTTAAAGGAGTTGAGGTGTGATGATGTAGCACACGCATAAATTTCTGCCCAGTCTCTTTCAAACTGGGACACCAACCACACAATTAGCTCCCTGTGAGTTAATGACTAGTCTCCTCTAACACGTATAAAAACCTCTGAAGGCCAAACTGACTGCAGAAAGACCTCAATTCTCCCCGTCTGGCATTTCCTGCAGATATGTCCAAATATTGAACTATATCCGCTCGGAAGATTGACATGCTCTGTATAATTTACAGTATTTTCTTTTTTTTTTAAAGGCGAGCTCATCTATATTTAACCGGGAGCATGCATTATTGAAAGCTATCTACATTGAACTAAAACTTAACCTTTGCTAAAGAGAGACGGGCGCAGAGCAAACGGAAACGGAGAGAGAGGAGAAGGCGAGAAACAGGAGAGAAAAGGGATATAAACGAGGAGCGAATTCGGCAGCGGTTCACCACAATACACTTGAGACCTGAAGGATGAGTCAGAGAGGAGATGGCCATGTCAAAGAAAATTGAGAAAGCAAAAGACAAAAAGAAGGAAGGGGAGATTTTCAAGCACGAGTAGCATTCTGTTTGAACCCGAGAGCATAAAATTATATCAATGTCATCATATCTAAGTCAGCCTCCTCGACTCGCCAGAGCTCATGGAAAAGTCATTCTATGGCGTGACAAAGCTGAGTGGCTTTTCTTTTTACTTTTTTTTCTTTTTTCTTGGCCAAGTTTTGCCCAACACTTCAATAAGAGCCTCAAACTAATTGGTCTCACCCCCACTCCACTTGAGCCAGTCGTGTCTCTATGTAGAGCAGATCTTGCAGATTTTTTTTACACGCTTTACAATTGCAAAGCTCAACCGCACTCAAACCGCATGGAAAATGTCCCCACACCCTTAAATAACGGTTACGTGTGCGTGTGTGTGTGTGCGTGTGTGTGTGTGTGTGTGTGAAAGAGAGAGAGAGAGAGAAAGAGGTAAAGAGAGAGCGAGAGCACACCCTGATGTTTCCTGTCTCCAAATAAAGACCGATGGCTCGTGTGTGCAAGTGCTCACGAGTACAATATGTGTGCTTGGATACCTTCATTCTCCGCTGGGCACAACAGCACTTAAGTTGAAGTGCACATTTACATTTTTTTGCCATCTCACACATGACATTTCGCTCCTTTATTTAATATGACGTATTTGAATAAATGTCAGTGCTTTCACATACGTTCACCAGGACACGCGCGCCGCCTGTGACTGATGATGTCTCCCTGTGATGTGTATTCATTCTGCAACACATGAAGCCAACATTGATCAGATTTAATAACAAAAGCAGCAGATGCAGCGAAAAACTGTACCGGCTTTTATCTCTCTGATGTGTCTTACGTGAGACGTAAACACACCGTGTACGTGTGACAATAAAACCCGGCATCACACTCTTTCTGAATGATCTCAACCATGACAGAGACTTCCATCAGATAGAAAATGACAAAGTGCTGAGGTTTCATGTCTGCTCACTTCCTCTGTGATTTCTAGAGAGTGAGAGAGTGTGTGCACATGCATGTGTGTGTGTATGTGTGTGCGCGTGTGCGTGTGTGAGAGAGAGAGAGAGAGTGAGAAAGAGAGACCCTATCTGTACTTGAACACTCACCACTACCACAAATAAGTGAGTGTGATTCATCACTTCCTTCCTATAAAGCAAGAACAGTGCAAGAGCACAGGGTGTAAACCTAACGCCACAGCTCAGAGCCTGCATGCATGCACTATATGTACAGCGTGTGTGTGTCTGTGTGTGTGTGTGTGTGCGTGTCTGCCCTTCACACCTTCACACCTCTATCGCATCTATAGCACTTGATTTTACTTGCTATAAAGTGCATTCGGCATGAAGTACATAAGCTTGTTTGATAATCTAAGTGTTTGTATGTGCGAAGCGCCTGTGCACGTGCTTGTGTATGTGGTAGTGTGTCGTGTGTGTGTGTGTGTGAGAGCCGAGGGCCTCCAAAAAAAAAAAAGTTCTGCTCTCGACCTCTGGTGCCATCTGCCAGTGACAGGGCAGAAATGCAAATCAGATGCAGTCAGATAATACAGCACGCTCGCTCCTTCCATTAGAGCAGCCTACAGAAATAAACTAGGTCAGACAGACCAGCAGCCAGCTGTGTGTGTGTGTGCGTGTGTGTGTGTGTGTGTAATAAGGCACATGCGCCTCTCTTTGTGTGGGGAGACAGCTATACATGTGTGTGTGGGGGGATGGGTTTCCAGTTAGCATTGAGGGTTCATAATATCTGTACTTGTGATGCTGAACGCTGAGCAGTCACAAGTAACGTATAGACAAACAGCAGCTCACACAGTCAGCACTCCTTCAAAGATTTCAGACGGCACTTCGAGGCTGTGTGACGGGGCAAAGAAGGCTGGGTGACAAATAAAGGCTCTTATCTGAGGCTGAAATTAGCCACAGCCAGAGCGCAACTGATAGGGAGCCGTATTAAACTCTCGAAAACGAACCACCCGGGAGGGTGATGCAACGCAGAGGCAACGCTGGCGTAATGCAGACAGATGCGTCCTCCTCTCTCATATCGCTGCGACGCCTCTGAATTATGAATGAGGCCCCCGTGCACCTCTTCAATGCAAAAGGCTTCTTCTCTTCGTGCTCACAATATACTGTTTGTTTTCGTTAATGCGTCGCACTCGAAACGCAGCAGCCTCCCCATCGACGTTGTTGGTTGTGTTAAAAATCTTAAATGGAAAGGTTCGGGGAGCGGTTGAGGGGCGTTTTGTTAAATCCTCTTTGTTTGGGGGCAGATGGCACAAAGGTGCTCGGTGTTGAGGATCTGAACTGATTTTTTTTGGGGAGGAAATACAGCCTTTGATCTACTAGACTCCAGCTTGTACTGTTTCAAAAATGCATGCTGCACTAAAGCTTGTCACATGTAAATCAGTTTATTTACTGGAAAGATTAAACACACAGTGAAGCCCATCGCTGGTTCTGACTGTGCTCCTGTCAGAAAACAGACTTCTTTTACTCTTTCTATGTGATAAACACGCAGCAATATGAGCTGAATAATAAATGACTGCATGCCTTTCAGAATCATTTCAAACGTAGGCCTATTTATAGACGCTCAAACATTTCCTTCTCCAGCTAACTTTCTCTGTTTTCTTTCTTCCTTCGACTGATTCCAAGCACAGATTGTAAATTCGGTCACAAGGGAGGGTCAATGATTCTCATTTCCTGCAGTTTGGTCCTCTTTAACCAAATGACTCTCCACTCCCTGAATTCTCTGAAGTTCCTCTGAGATATCTGCAAGCCACTTGTGTGTCTGTTTTTGTTGGTATGTACGAATCTGAGTGCGCTTACACCAGTTTGTAATGTGCGTGTGTGCAGCGTGGCATGTGTCTGCAGGCATGTGAGCGTGATGCATGAAGTTAGACGAAAAAGGTGACATGAGATGAAAAGGTTAATATTTTCCAGGCTGGTGGGTGGGAGGTGATAGCTTTGTGTGTTCATGAGTGTGAGTGCTGTGTGTGTGTGTGTGTGTGTGTGTGTGTGCGTGCGTGCGTGTTTGTGTGTGTGATTACACATTTATGTGTGTTTTCTGTGTGGGTGAATGAGAAAGTTTCATGTTAAATGTTGCCATGTTCTCAGAAAAGCGGATTACTTTAACTGAAGTGGATGTGCTGTGAGATTTATTGGTTGTGTCCGTCTTCGTTTTTTCGTGGAATATCTAAAAAACAAACATAGTTCAAATAATGGAACGTTAAGACTTTGTTGCAGGGCTGGTGATTTAAAGAGGATTTGTTTTATTATTTACAGAAATGTCTAATGAACTATGACATTAGAAAGGACGGAAATCTGATTCATGTATATTTTGGATTGAGCAGCCTCACCCAAAGTTAATGATGAAGATCGATGTTTTGCAAACCTCCGTTGTCTAAGTATTTATTTGCTACTTGAAGTAGCAGAAGCTGTATATTGCTTTTAACTAACTATTCAACCTTTTATTCGTGTAGGCCTAGTTTAGCATTTTTCATCACATAATGCACATTATTATGGATTTTAATCCAACATTTATAGTTAACTATTTAATGATCCCTTCTAGCTTAACAAATTAGCATTACTCTAAGCTAACTAGGCTGTTTCAACCTTTTATTAATTACTTAATTTAGTCTTTACTGTTATTTCACTTTAGGCCTATCCATAACTTTAAACTAACCATTTCACTTTGAATCCATTGTTTATATCGCTAACTATTTATTAACAGCTAACTGTTTCAGTCAGTCTGTTGCCTCAGCCTACCTATCTACATTTCACTAACTGTTTGGCTTTTTTTGGGCTACTTTTGGCTAAATATTTAAACTTTTAATGCATTAGCCTACTTTTATTAAATCATTACTGTTAGCTATCAGTTTCATCCATATATTCATCACTTTAAGCTAACTATTTAAAGCATCATTCATCACTCATAGGCTATATTGCTGACCCTGATCACTTACAGCTAATTATTTAGTGATTACTTTTGGTTAACTGATTCCACTGATTATCACGTTTAGCGTTTAGAGTTATCTTACTGTTTAGTCATAACTTTAAGCTAACTATTTCAACTATCCATCACTTTTAGCTAACTGCTTTGACTGTAGTAACTCAACTGTTTAGCTATTGTTCGTTAACTATTTCAACCTTTAATCCATTGCTTTGATTGAAGTTGAAGTTTTATTCATTCTTAATTGCCACACATGATGCTCATGTGTGACAGTTGATTCAATATGTGGGAATATATTTTTCAAATGAGTTTTCTTTCAACCACAAGTTCCTCCAACTGCAGAAGTACACCTTGGGGTACTATCTGTACAACTGTTTGTGAAATGCTGATGTAAATCACAGCTAAAAGTTGACACCCTGAGGACCGCAGACACAAAAAACATTCACATTTTCTGCTCTCAGATATGAGAGAAGGGTTGTCCGAGAGGTCAGAACGAGAAGACGTCCTTTCATGTAATGGTTCAGAAAAAAAGAGGACAAATGAGTGAGTGAGTGGACTCACTCTGAGGACAAAGAGGACAGGTAAAGGACAGGACAGGCAGGGCTGGAATCCATTTGGCCTCAGCTCAGTCTCTCTTACTCATGCTCTGTTTTGATTAAGTCCCTAACTGGATTTTTCCAATACCAATAGTCCCAATAAATCCATCTCTATGGGATATTCAAACCGGAATTATTCCTGTCTTTCCTCTGTGCTGCAGAGAAGTGCTCGACACAGTTTGGAACAAGACACCCAATCTGCACTCCTCTCCATTGTCTTCCCCAACAGACAGCAGAGTGAATGAGCGCTCTCGGCCAAATCCCCCTTCCATGTGCAGACACAGACTCCCCTGCCCACAGATACGCCTCGGCTCTAATTAGGCAGACCGCTGGACGTGTTGCGGGGGGAAATCTCTCTGCACAGACATATCGTCTAGTGGCAGCTTTACAGATTTACGTCCTTTCATCTAGTTTGGGTGCATTTGTGTAAGCCAGTGCTGAGGGAGAGAGATTCTGTAGTTGTTTTCTGACGATTTAGTGATGAACACAATCCTGACTTTTTTTTAATGTATGGCTCTCAAAGAAAATGACTGCGTGTGTCCGCGCTGCAGCGTGTTGCACGGCCTTGCACAGAGCGTACAGTATGCTTCAGATCTGCACAACTTAGCTCAGCATTCCCCTGAGACCTGCGTCATCAGCACAGAGGTTATTTCCTGTAGTTGAAGAGCAGCATGACTCTCTTCCTGTTCTGTGTATGAAGAAGCATCAGGTTTGCCCCCCCAAGTCCAAGTTCTTTCTATAATGGACCGATTACAAAGCAAAAAAAAGCAGTGGATACTTTTGCCGCTCATTACTTATTTCCTCTTTCGCTCTAAATGTTTTCAAGAAATCCAGGATAAAGACATCCCGGGCTTAATCATCATCTTGTCAGTCTGGTTCTCGTAAAGGTGAATGTTTCAAAGACGGAAATAGGGAAAAAACTGTCACGGTGGTTGTGTTTAAATGTCAAAGTCACAGCAGTATAGCCACTCGGAATTGAAAGAGCAAAGTCGATCCCTTCGGAAATATAGTTTTCACGTTCACTCTCAGTGCATTCATGGATTATGATTACTACCTGTAGGCCTAAAAGCTCTGGCTCTATAAAACTGCTGCAGCTCAAGTTAAAAAAGAAGAAGCTCGACCTCAAGGAAGTGAAATAAGAAAATAAAAAAAAGGAATATGAGGCACTCTTCCACAACATGCATGAAATTTTAAATTAACAAATGCAAAGTGCACTTTGGGGGGAACTGACGCTGACGTGCAGGCGAAACAATTGCAAGAAAAAACTTTGTTGTATTTACTTGTTTTAAGTTTTGATTTAACACCGTTGTGACCCAATTTCTTAAAGTAGGCAGAGTGCGCCTTGACTAAACTACAATGCAGTGCAGCATTAATGAACGCCAGCGAACAGAAACAATCACAACCACTGAAGTCTCCTCTATTTCCACCCAAACAGAAGAGCTGTTACCTACTGCTCATCTCCTCCCTCTTCTTCTGTGTCCCCGGGGAGGCTTTGCAGCACGGTCCCTTCCAGCAGCTTCCTCCTAACAACAAAAACATTGTTTTATTCTATTTTATTTATTTTTTTCCTCCCCTCCATCTCAGTGGAGCTATTACTCTGCCTCATTCTGCATATGACCCGGGGGCGATGGGAGGCGGAACACATTGGCCGTGGATGATAATGTCTTTCCACACAGCTGAAATCTCAGAGCTTCACACTTCTCTGGTGGTGGTTTTGCAGCTATTTGGTTTTTTGTTGCAGTACGGCAGAATGGAGGATAGTAGTGCTCCCACTGTGGCCTATTGGTAACAGTTTTATATGCTGTTATTACATTAAGCGCTAGCCCACTCAGAGCTGAGGACGAGGTGCCAAAATAGGGGCGTTTGTGCCAAGAAGACCATGTCCAACTTATCCAATTATTTATGCTCAAAGCTAGCAGCTGAGGAAGAAGGTCATTAGATTCACTTCCCACATTTGAAATGTATGAATGTGGGTATTATGTTACCGTCCTTCAAGAGATTTCCTTTTGCTTTTCACATGTATCTGTAAAGACTTTCCTCTGTTGATGTCAAAGGAAGGATGGTGAAAAGGCTGCATAGCCAGATGCTAAAACAAAGTAGCTGTTTTGTGTCATCGTGGCTGAAGTCAAGTCGCAAGTCAACATTCAAAAAATGATCATTATGGACATTGTGTGAGGAAACAAAAGAATTGACATTATGTCATAGTGTTGCAGAGGTGTCTGCTGATGTTAGCATGCTAACCAGCTAGCCTCGGCCTGACCTGTCTGTAGTACCACCAGCTGTTAGTGTAATACATAAATAAAATAAAATTACAAAATGTCAAGAAATGAAATCCTCTCACGTCTATGTTCCTCACAAAACAGAAAACTACAACCACACACCTCCTGCGTGTAAGTTTCTTTCTTTTGCAGAGCGAAGACGAACTTAACTGCCCCGAAACAAAATAAAACTCACCAAAACAGAGTTGTGTTTCCACAGTCACCACTGATTTGGTTTCTCTCCCTTCCCTGTTTGCTGTGTAGCTAATGGGAGCTAGCTACAGCTACATGCTTCCCCTCATGCTCACATCACAATGGTCAGCATGTTGTCATGCTAGCATTTGCTAATTTAGACAACATGCAAATAATTGAATGAGATGTCATTAGTTTTTCCACATAGTTTTGCTCTTAAAATGGCTCCAAAGAGATAACAGACCATCCTGACATGAATGTCAAATGTCAGAGGACAAAGTCAGAGGATCACCTTTCATTAGTCTTCATCCTCTGGGGACAGAAAACATCTGCAGAGACATATGAGATTTTTAATTCTGGAACAAGCGGACCGACCAAAACACCGACACTGCCATCCATAAGGCAGCGCTGCTTGTGTGGCTGAATATATTGATTCATTTTCTTAACAACACCTGTGTGTTTGTGTGTATGTGTGTGGGTTAATTTGCTCTCTAAGTGGGCCACATGAGCAGACAGCAGACTGGTACAAATCCGACACTGCATGGGACTCACCAGGACTACAAAGGGCTGAAATTTGGTACACTTGCAAAAACAACCGAATCCCACTGGAGTTCTCCTTCAAGTTAAGTTTTTATTCCCCAGCCAAATACTTTTTTCTCCGCTTTTGTTCAAAGATGCATTTGTTGCTAACTACACTTGGCAGAGATCAAACAAAGATGGTGTTTTTTGGGGGGTGTGTGTGGGGTGAGGCATTAATTTGTTAGTGGCACAGGCAGAAAGGGTTTCCTGCTACAGAAATGACTTGTATAGCACATTAGGTACTTCATTAATTCACTCTACAAATAATAAATCAAAGAGTGACTTTAAAATGACGCTGATTCATGTTATAGAAGTGTGTTTTCACTCTACACAACTTACTTTTTGCAGGCATCAGGGTGGCATCTACCCGGCATGCTGACTTCCTGTTCAAGAAAGCAGAAAATGACAGATATGAGTCAGAAACTGGTTGAAAATTATACTATTCTGACCTCAACTTCAACACTTTACTTTGAGGAATTCGAACTGCCTGTAACCCAACAAACAGGGACGCTACCAACAATCAGATTAACAATGGGTGTTGTCACTGGGGAATTTTTGTTGAGAAGGTTGTTAAGTTTCAGTTTTATCAATGTTACCAACTTGTCTGTCAATGAAGACATTCAAGAATTACTGTATTATGCTGTTGAGCAGCAGCAGTAAACCCATTTTTAGTCCAAGCAGCCATCAAACCCAACAAAGAGCAATGACACCCCCTAGTGGTAAAACCTGAGTCATGCATGCTTGATGACAGACATCAACAAACCACTTACCTCATTATGTTTATTCATTGTTTGCCTAAAATGGCAAATAAAGTGTCCAATCTTATCTCTTATCTTAGATAGCATTTGCTTTTCTACAATATTGAATTTTACTGTTGTACCCAAAAGTCTTACTTCAGTAAAAGTAAAGATATCATGTTAATAAAATGAGGAAAGTGAAAGTCACCTATATTAATAGTTCTTGAATAAATGTATTCAAATGTTGTATATTAGATGTGCTTTACTATCAAAAGTAGTTTTCTGGCAATTAATGAAGTATCAAAGGTACAAGGAAAAGTAAATTAAACACTACTTGGGCCCTGAATTCATCAATCTGCAACATAACCAACTAACGTTTTCAAATAAACGTAGGCCCATTGAGTAAAAAGTACCAATTTGCCTCAAAACTGGAGTGTAGCGATAGTATAAAGACTAGTTACTGTATTGTCTTTTATAATTAAGTAAGTATAAACGAACAGTTAACTGAATAAATACAATTTGAAATATCCCTACCTCAGTAAGTAAGTCAGTAAGTAAAGTTTATCTAATATAGCACGTTTCACAGAGCAAGGTCTCATAGTACTTAACAAATTAAATCAATTAAAAGGAGTAAACAACAAACACAAGCAACAACACAAAAGAGACACATATTACATCACTAGAACAATAAGTTTTCAGTCAATTTGCAGCAACAGAGGCTTTGTTGTGTAAAATGAACCATAAAAGATTCCTCAGAGGCCTTTTGTTAGGTCTGTGGTGGAAATATTCAAATGGAAATGAAAGGTGAGGTGTGGAGGACTTGTGCTCTTGGTACTTTTCTAAAATTCCGGGTCATGTTGGGAGTTCCCAAACAGCAGTAGTTGCATAATCCTATTAGTCATGTTGAGGACAGCTGTAGGCTGACATCTTGTCAGCCCCAACATACAGAAGAAGAGTTAAACTTTTAATTGTTGCTGCGTAATATAAATAACAATTTGATGCATAGTCAATGATTATAGTAAATTTGACATGTCATGGGCGGTGACTGACTGTAACTAAGAAGTCAAGTGAGAAAAAAAAAAAAAATTCCCTGGTAAATTTTTTGTTGTTCTGCGCAGCCGCAGTGGGAGGCACCGTCCTGCCCCCACGAGCTTCATTCTAACGATTCAGAAGACGACGGAAGAATGATGGCAGCACGCGCAAACAAGTGGCTCATGTTGGTTATTACCTTTGTTTTGTTCGCCCACCTGGTGTCAGGGTAAGTAACATATTCTGAACCTTGTTGTCGTGAAGTTTGTGAGTCATAACGTAACATAGACGTTAAGTTACAAACTGCATCGTGACTCTTCACGCTAGATGTTGGTTGACGGTTGAGTCTGTGTTGTTGTTGTTTCCGGGGTAAGGTCGAGGTGTTAACTCAGGTTAACGCGGTTTTAAACTCCGAGATTCACTGTGAGATTTTTAGCTAAACTGCTGAATTGGTGTATGTAAGTGTCATGTAAGATGACAGGTTGTGACTTTAAGGTCGGTAAGGGTGGGGCAAGAAAACGATGGGTAACGAAATTCACCACAACACGAGTTTAAAAAATCGAACAGTTATAAAAAAAAGAGGCACGTGAAGATAAAATGGACGGTAAGGCGTTTCTCCTCATTTACAGTAGATGTTGTACTCAAGTGTGTGTGTGTGTGTTTTAGCTGATTCATGTTGTTGGAAACTTACTTTCACTTTCGTTTTCGGTCTCAGGGCAGTGAATTCATCCGAGTGTGTAGACGGTACATACGACCATGGCGGGCTGAAATGTTGCAAGTGTGGGATTGGTAAGTACCAGTGAATAACAATACAGCATCTGTTGTATTTATTAGAGCGTATAGTGATCTTGTATTGAAGGCAGAGGTTGAAAAATGGCTGCTAGTTAGCATTCTTAAATGACAACATGTGGATGATGTATTGTTTTTTAATGTCTCACACCTTAATTATATGTTTTTTGTGTTCCACTACCTTGTCTGTCCCTGCTTCTTACAAAACAAACAAACAAACAAAAAAGAAATATGACTAATAGTTTGCATAAAAGTCCAGTGTCTTGGATCTAGGCAAAAAAGAAAACACTTACAAACGGTAACTTGTGTTAAAAACAAAGAAACAGGTCGTACGAAACCACCCATTAGCCAAATATACTGCTCATAACTATTCCTGGGGCCAAAAGGAATCGCATGGGCCTAAATTAATCTGGCAAAAATGTTATTGAAAGCAATTTATTTATATAGTTCAATAAACAAATAGTGAAAATATATTTAAGATGCAAACTAAATTTTGATTCAAGGCCCGTTTACATGCCAGGGCCTCAAGAAAGGGTGAAAATGCATTAAGTTGTCCATCCCAGTTCAAAGCACCTGCTGCATAAGTCTTTGCCTTTTGGAGACTTGGACATCTGCAGGCCACTCGGCAGTTCCCTAGGATGTATTTCTTGACATAGTTTATTTTAGCATCTTTACTTGTTTTTCTGTTCATATGTCTTTTAAACAGATATACAGATAAACACCTGGCAAAGTATTCAAAACCACATCTGTGGTTATAGGTGACTGTAACATACATTGTGACCACAATATCAGCCACACTGTCGCAGCTGGTAATAATAATTATGGCCATTTCAACTTGTAATTGTGTATTTTGCCAGAAATATTTACTTTTGGAATATATTTGTGTGTGACTGTCTGTGTGGATGGGTATATGAAATGAATCAAAACATTTTCTTTTGGCTCTTGTGTCTCCCTGCTGTAGGTCTGTATGTGAAGTCGCACTGCACTGCTAATCTACAATTTGGAGAGTGCGAGCCCTGTAGTGGTGGCACTTTCAGCAGTCGCCCTACTGGCCAGACGAACTGTGAACCCTGCAGATCCTGCTCACACGACATTAGTAAATAATCTAATGCATCTGTGATATTAAACATTATACTTCTTGAAAGGCATTCTGTTACAGCTATACAGTTTGAAGCAGTCAAACAGTCCCTCTAATGTCAGTTGTGTGGTTTTAATGTCCTTTCAGCTAATCTAGAGGTGGAGGAAGAATGCACTACTGCCGTGAACACGAAGTGTCGATGTAAAAATGATCATTACTGCACCAGTGGCACAGACACCTGTAAACTCTGCAGTCCTTGTGCTAAGTACGTTCCGCTCCTCCTAGTATCTGTAAACCAGAAGATGCATGTGTAACGTCTTTAAAGGAATTTCTTCAAAACAATGCCATGATTCAGTTTGTTTCTTAATGCCTACTTTTCTTTTGGTTCAAGATGTCCTGATGGCGTCAAAGAACACTGCAAAGGCAACAATAACACAGTCTGCGATGACAAAGAAGGTGTGTTCAGTTTAGCATGATGCAAATTAGTATATTACTATGTCGTTTATAAACTGAAATGGCATCGTTTGTCTGTAATGAAAATGTAATGTCTGTACCTTTTTGTGTTTCAGTGGCCGATAATAATACAGGGACAATAGTCGGCATAATTATTGGAATTGTATCAATCGCTGCAGTCGTTGGAGCTGCTGTTTGGTGTTATTGTAGAATGAGTGAGTATTTCTACCACTTTAGTACAACTACAAGTGATGCGACCAACAGAGGGCGCTAGAACCTCACACGTTCTCAGTAAAATAGCACCACAGTAATACCTAAGGTTCAGTTCCAGTAGCTCACAGATTAAACACTGTTTTGTATTTCCTTGTTGATATATTTGTGTAATTTTGTTTTTTGATAATTTATCTCCTTAGAGAAAAGACAAAACCCTCCATCCCAACATCCAAACGGAGATATACAAAAGCAAGATGTTGAGCTCAAGGTAAGTTATCTCCAGTGTGATCTATTTTAATGCTTTTATAACTCTAACCAGCTTCAAGATGTTTGTCCTGTTCATCAGACTTGTATCTAACCTCTTTTGTCACACCTGTACATGTGCTTGTTTAATAAACTACATACTGTCTCTAACGCTCCTCTTACTCCTCTAACTTTGGCATAGCTGCCTCTCTCTGTAGGAGGTTCAGGTTAGTTGTCTGAAACCGTTGGTGTCCTTGTTAGTGTGCTTGCTCTGTGTCAGTACTGTTGTGTTGTTACATTATTTGTGGTGGTGTAAATATTTTACTAACATTCATTCTTCTTCTTCTCAGGAGGTACGGCCTCTTATAAAAAGTAAGTAAGAGATTGATGCAATATTGGATGTTTGTCTGTATTTTTGAGCGTGTTGGCTGATAATATGTAATCAGACTGATGCAGTAACAGTGACAGGAAGATGTTAACATTTATCATGACAAATTAAGCGACATGACATTTTATGCTCAGTTGTCTTCATTTGTTTATACGTAAATCAGATTACAACAATCTCTACATCTCAGCTACACTTTGTGCCATTTTTGTGTCAGTTTTCCTGTCATCATTTTTTCATGGATATAATTTTTTTTGTGGCTCCGGCACATGAAGACAATGTCCCCATTATGAAACCTGCCCACAAAGCTCTGATTGATCTGATACCCATTTTTTCTTTCTATGTCATTAGTTCCAGACATGGATCTCCAGTCTTACCTCCCTGACATCGCAGAAGTGCTTGGATGGACTGACATGAAGGCTATTGCGATACGTAGCGAAATACCAATGACTAAAATTGAGGATTGTGAACGTAACCACCCCCATAATGCTGGTGAGCAGACAATCGAACTGTTAGATGTCTGGGTGCAGAGTCAGGGCTATGCGGCAGGTGACAAGTTGTACCAAATCCTGGAGAAGACTGACAGACGGCTCAAGGCGGACAAAGTGAGAGATATATTGCTTCCTCGTTAGATTAAATATTCTGCTTGAACGTGTCCACTGTGAGCACTTCTGAGAGTCTGTGAATTATTACATCAAAGCAATGTTAACATGAAATGTGGGTCAAGGGTTAGCTCAATTATCGACATACCCGATATGTATATATATCCTGTATGTATTTATGAGTTGTGTCCTTGAACATCGTTCAGTCTGCACTGAATTTGAAAGATAGTCTGAAGTTAAAGATATTGAAAAAAGTGACCAGCGGAGTGGTTTCTGTGCATATCTGCTGCCAACAGAGATGAGAAAAGAGGCGAGATGTCTCACTTCTTAGAAACTGCCGTCAACAGCTCTGGAAAAAACCTTGTGTTTAATTCAGAATATTATTGATTAAGACGTAAAACAAATGTAACATCTTCTGGATGTAGTCTGATGAGGAATATGATCTGCTGCCATCCGGAGTTGAATCATGGATTCGACATCGACAGGCTCAGGGGGATCTCGCTTTCTTTTAGCGTTTCTCCTCTCATGTGCTGATTCTTTAAGCTAAACTGCCAGTCAGAGTGATTTCTCTTACTGACGAGCCGCCGGCAGTTCTACATGCTCAATATGCCAAAAAGCCAACATGGGCGGTCCAGTGCTAACGGCACAATGTGTCAGGACCATTAGACTCAAATCCACTTTGAAATGCACTTTTTGTTCTACTGAGCTCTGTATCACAATTGTAGATTTAGGCTTTACCTTAGATTGTCTGCAGAATGTTTTATGTATCTAGTGAATGTCGACTTAAGTTCACATTTACAAAGTGTTTTATTTAGCCAATTTTGTGTTAGATACTTAGTAACAACATTGGAGGACAAAGGAACAGTCTGTGCTTCAGATGTGCCAGAGTCTTACTATCTCAGGAGTAGAACTGTGCTCATATTTGGCTTGACGTTGTTTGGCATGTACCGAGGTGGTCCGTGCATCTTTGATCATTCCATCTGCTCGTCAGAAACCAATGGAAATGAGATTTTTTATTTTTAAAAAGGGTGTTTTTACTTCTTTTTTTTTACGACCAAAAAGGAATTATGGAAATTTCAAATATGGGTTAGGTTTTTATTTTTTTATTTAATAAAAAAAGAATAAAATCACTACAAAAAAACAAAAACACACGTCAGCTGAGGGATTGCCAGTTTGCCCCAAGGCCACACTGAAGGCATCTCAGTTGATTCATGATATGTTTAATATAATGTAAGAAATGACTTTTGCAATGCGTCTTTTGTCCAGACCAGATACTTACCACTATATGATGTTCTGGAGATGCATTATATTTGTTTTTTTCACTCTCATTATGTGATTATTCTGCATTTTGTTATGTTTGAAGTGTCTTGTAAGCCCCTGTCAGACCGGGTACCTCATGCTGCATGACACACAAAAAATTAGGAATTTTAGATTTTTAAGGTGAAATAATGAAATTTTACTCACAAATGGGAGTTTTTTTTATACATAATATATGTATTTATATGTACATGTTGTGTCTGTGGAGGCGCTCAGAGAAACCACCACCACTGTAATGTAAAATAATGTTACGGATAAATTACACAGGAAAAATGTCCATTATGTTCATGTCATTTTGTAACTATGGATCGAGATTTTCTGTCACTGTTTGCTTCAAATGTTCTGTAGTAAAGTGTTGAATAAGATTACGTGCACTGAATTTCACCTCCCTTCCAGTCTCTGGAGGAAGTCTATGTGTCATTTGTGAGTAATGAATGTATTTTATATTATACAATAAATACAATCAGTGAAAGTGTCGTACTGATTTTGGTTCCTCATATGTTATGAAACTATGACTGCTCTAATTTTGATCATTTACAAACAGACACCAGTTGTTGTCGTCTTCTAACCAGAATATAAAATGTTTTAAAAGACAGAACTATTAACTCTGGTTGCAGTTAATGTACTCTTAATGTAATCTACGTTTAAAGTCTTTGTAAGTTTCTTTTTAGAATAAAATGTGCTCAGAACTATGTACTTCCCCAGTTGATGAGAGAATGAGATGCTGGAACAAGAACCTACTTTCAGTTCTGACTTTGGTACACTGGACGGTGTTACAACAAACTTTCCCTTTTTATTAATAGTGTTGCAGCTGCTTAATCCAAGTTTCACAACATGTGAAGGCCAGTTATGTAGGAAGTCAACACAGACAAGAAGTCTGTTTCAACATTTGCCCTTTATAAACCTTTTGAATAAAGAACAAAGAAATGTACCGTTTGTTAATGAATATATGAGTCTTTAGAGATAAATACTGTGAAAATTGATAAAAGTTTCAACTCTACATTTACGTCACTGAAATTTTTAACTACTGTCAACATAAAGAATATCTTCCTGTTTCTTGTTAACTGACCAGACCTAAAGGGTCAGTTCACCCAAATAAGCCAATACAGATACTACAGACTTTTGGTTTATTCAGATTGTTTAACGTACAGTTTATTTATTTCATATTGTTTAATCTTTCTAGTATTCCACACTTGCATTTTAACACGTAAAAGCACATAAACCCAAACTAAACAAAAGATATCACTATAGTTAGGTGCGAAAATGTGATTTATTTGTTATGTGGGTGAACTGACTCTTTAAACTCTTGTGGTTTTCTTTGTTACAACTGTGAGTTTTGTGATCTTACAATTTATTTTTATTCATTACATTTCGTGATCTTACATATCATGTGAGCATTGTAGCATCTTTAAATGTAAAACAAAATTACATTTAATCATTCATTCAAATATAGTTTATCTCAAGATCAGTGTAGAAGAAGTACAGAACCATCTAAAGACTTAAATAGGTTCTTTCCTGTAAATCTCAGAGGGAAAAACGAAGACCATCTTTGTAGCCGTATTATTTTGGGTCCGCTGACTCATTTATCTACTTTCATTTCTTGATATCTGTCGGCCCAAGATTACGACATTGGCACCGTTGTGCCCTCAAAAGAATCTCAGACATCCAGACACAGGTTCAAACAGTACTTTGGTGATTTTAAGACGTCAGCATCACATATAATATACGCATGCAATGACATGGAAAGTCATACCAAATAATTAATTGGGATTATTTCCGCCTGTGCTGTTTTAATTTGACATTTTTATTCATACATCTATACTTTTTTTCAGTCTTTTTTGGGGGGGATCTTAACCTTTTAGCACTTTTCTTTGTTACTTACAGACTGAACATCAATCACGCATACATTTCATACACAATACATACACAAATGCAGATGCTGGGCGCATCAGTAAGTGTGCTTGAGTTTGTGTCACGTCATCCCTCTAATCTTGTAACTGCTTCAAAATATATTATTCCGTAGTTGTTTTGGGGTTGACAACATGGATGATACTTTTCGAAAAGTATTTAAACAAGGTCATATTATGGGTTTTGCCTTTCCTTAATTGTGTTATGTGAAAGGTTTGTGAAAAGGCCCAAAGTTCATGCCAAGAGAGTTACTCCCTCCTGCACTGCCTGAAACACCTGGTTTGGAGTCAAGCCTTTACTTCCGTAACTTATGTAAGTCGCTATGTAACAGCTGTTATATGAATTTATATATTTATAATGTTATGTATACTGCTGTTCTGAAGCCATGGTCACCAGCTGTAGCGGCCTCTTTAAAGAAAATCTGCTTTACAATGTAAACAGTTTAACATTAGTCAGAAATCACAAGCAAGTCAAAACATACGATGTCGTCCCATTATGTTGAAATGGCTGATGTGGATACAGGTTGGGATTTGTCCTCCTGGCAGAACGTGGCGTATCACTCCACACCCCATTATAATAAAAAGTCAAGTCAATTTTTTATTTTCATAGCTCGCTCAAGTAATGTCAGAGCATTTTTGTTTACTGGAAGCAGGTCTTCACTTTTTAGAACTGTTCACTGAGACCCAATATCCCCTGAACTTTCTGGCTGCATTGTCAAACAGTTAAATAATTTTTTTAATCTCTGACTAATGAGGGTGTGCTCAGGCAGCATGCAGGGAGGACGTGTCCTGCCATGTTTTCATGCTGACATGTTGAAATTTGTACTGTGGATAGTTCTTGTCCGTACTCTTACTTCTTGCAAGCGTGGTGAGTCATTTTGAAGTGATGCAAACTTCGGTATCCAAGCTGTTTAGCAAAGTCTGACCTCTGTGTTTTCATAATAACACGAATAGACACATTAATATTTGATAACATTTTTGTGGGACTGTCTTTCTCGAAAAAATTGAGCATCCAATCATTCACAGTGCTGGTGAATGTTTTGTGAAGATGACGCTCTATATTCTTAGATAACCGAGCACTCACAGTAAACAGTTGTATCTAAATACATCTGTGTTTATCTGTTTTTTTGGACAGTGGAGACGGGATAATGTTACAGTAGCCTTTTGAACAACTTCCTGCAAAACAACTTTTTTTTTTCAACCTCCTGTGGAAACATGTTGCCATTAAAGATGATTACATGTGATTGTAATTTCAGCTCACCCCAGCTTCTTCATGAGGGAGGAGACAAATAAAACCCATCTTGTTAGCATGTAAGCATGAGGAAAAATGGGAAATGTTGTTTGGGTAAGACAGTGAGTCGACAATCAAACATATACCATATGGGCTGAAAAACACTTGGGTACTGCTGGACAACTAGTGAGCAATCGGAGCCGGATCTTGTCTGGAGCTGCATGAAAAATAAAGACACACACAAGTCAATTGTGCTGATCTGTTTCATTAAAAGTATGCCAAATTAGCTATTAGCACTACCTTATTGCAATGTTTAACTTTCCAGATCTTTTGAATGCACAAGAGCAGTTAAAAAACAAAGAAGGAAAGGGAAAAACAGAACAAGCATAACAGGCCTCCTTTAATAAATCCAGTAAACTAAAGGATTGTTACAAAAACACCAATATCACATTCTGTGGCAAAAGTAAAGAAGTTGGAGAATCAAAATCACAATTACATTGATTTTCTGAGGTTTAGGTAATACTTTAAAAGACATTCAACCCTTAAAGCTGCTCTGACAGTGTAATCCACTCATCTGCTGTCAGTCTACACTATTTACTCAGTCGGTTGCAGATAGTCAAATCTGCGACAAAACATGACCTCAGTACATTTATACACATACATACATCCATATATGACATCTGAATTACTGTTGTTACTAAATTCAAATGTTAGTAACTCTGAAATGTAAAAGTTATTCCACAATAGCATTTTCATTTAACACATTTGTATGTGTTGTTTGAGTAAACATTCAAATGAAATAATTCAATATGATTAACATTTTCATTATGTCCCATATAAAAAAAATGTATATTAAGCTTTAAATTTCTGCTGTGAAAAACTTTGGTTACACTTGAAGGAGCCAATTACAAAGCTTTTACTGCCATATTTAAAGTTTAGATCCACATTTCTTCCACATCTATCTCATTCTAAAGATTGTGTGTCCATGCTGAAACAGTCAATGTTTGTCTCAATCATCTAAACCCCATTAAGTCAGTAATTTTTCTTCATTAGCTGCCTTTCTAGCAGCTTAACAGATGGGGAAAAAGGCCTTCACATATTCATGAGGCCTTCACTCATCATGACTCCTTCAAGGACAATTTTCTTGCCCTCCTCTGTCTGCATTTCCCCTGCAGTGTGCCAAACAGTCTGTCCCAGTGTGTGAAGTACGGCGCGTAGTTGACTTTGAATTTGAGGTGATGGAGGTCGTGATGCTGAGCTCCTCCGTAGAGACCAAACGGCACCAGTCTATGTGGAGACCAGGGGAATTCATATCCCGAGTGAGCCTCAACGGACAGATAGATGTTAGTGATGTAGAAGAGCATCTCTGTGAGCGGGTGGCAGTCCAGGAGAGCAGGGTTCAGTGTCGTGAAGAAGCTGAGGCTCAGCATTTCCCAGACACTGGAGTTTTCTGTTGTCAGCGAGAAGGTGGCTCTGTAGAAGTGGTGCTCTCTGTGGAAGCGACGGTAAAGCCAGGACACCTTGTGATGGAGCACATGCCACAAAAAGTACTGCGTGTCGAAGAGGAGGAGGCAGGCCAGTATATCCTTAACAACAGTCAGCACGTCAGGCGCCAGTGGAGGAGAAGACGTGGGTCTGAAGTACCAGTGTACAACAGACAGCGGGAAAATGAAACACACGTGGTTGCGGAAAATAGTGCACAGGCAATTCTGAGCCATTTTCCATGTTACCTGGCTTTGAGGCTGAATCTTGAAGCGCTGGATCAGGGTCAGTTGTGAGGAAAGAATATCCAGACAAACGTAAGGCAGGCAGCAGCTCAGGTAAATAGTCAGAGAGAAGAAGACGGGGAAAAAAGGAGATCTGACGAGGCTCTGTTGTCGCAGCCAGTCCCAAAGAATCTGCTGAGGGAGCAGCTGAGTGCTGTTTGAGCTCGTCATGCCTACGGAATGAGAAAACTTCACTGTACAGACACATTTGTACTCAGTGGTGCCACATTGCGCAAGATACAAAGTGTTTCATGAGGGTTTTTTTTTTGTGTGTGGAAGCTGCCAAACAGTGATTTGCATTCAGTCACATGGAAACCATTTGCAGTGGAAACTTCAAACACAGGAGTTTGTTTATGGGACATTTAAACAAGAAGAGTTCAATGTGGATCTTTAAATGAAACAAAGATTTATGAGTGTAAATTTCTGCCCTCAGAGGTCGAATATGTGATTGTTGCTGTGGTTATTACCTGAGGAGCATGAATGATATCTGTTCAATCTGTGCGTCATGTGTCCCGCAGCACTTTGTTAGTTACTTAATATGAAATTCACAGAAAGTACCTGGCAGCCATTGACAAGGAACACACTGCAGAAGAAATCGCAGTATGTTTACTGTGTTAAGTAAAAAGTTATGTAATTGTAAAATAAAACATTATGTGCTGTTTTTAAGCTACAGTTTGTTTTACTGTAAGACAAAACACAGTTATTTCCAAGAACCGTACTTTTCTTTTAAACTGTACAATTAAATGCTGTATTGTATTAAACAAGTGTTTTCACTGTAACTGAAAATATTTTTTTTTCTTTAACAATGTACTAATTTACCAGATGCACACTTTCTAGTTTAATGCTGTGATTTCTACAGTAAACTGCCCAATGGTGTGACCTAAACTGTTTTGCTCTAGAATGCAGCACCACCTTGTGGATGCAGAATATCTTGTCACCAAGCCTGAAGTCGACCTTGTTCCCATCATGTGATGACAGTTTAACCATGTGTTGCTGTCTATTCTTTTGTCTGCCATTCCCATTTAATTATGTGAAAATGGGCAAAAACACTCACACATGCTTTATATGCACACCATTCCAAAGGTGCAGTGTGAAAGAATTGGAATTCTGTCCTACTCAAAACAAATTGGGGGCATCAGCAAAACTAACCGCTAACTGCAGCTAACTGCCAGTAAGCTCAGTTAGCCATACGGTTAGCTGTAAAGTTAGCAGTCCAGACTCGGAGCTCTGTCTTTACTCCACTAGCATAGGAGCTTTGGACTGGTATGAGCTGGGGCTAGCTGGTTAGCATTGCTAACACGTAGACATCATAATGACAAAACTGTGATTTCTTCATATACTGTTGATGATTTGATAACATTTTTAAATGTTATCAATTACAAGATATCTCCATAAAATGTCTTATTTCACATTGCTTTGATTTTGCCCCTCATGTAACATTTAGGCCTAGTTGATAATTTTAGCTCAGATTTCTGTTCTGGACATTTATGCAAATGAGTTCTAATGTAATAGACAATGGGGCAATTGTATATTAAATATAACATTTCAGAAACTGTGGTAAACTTAAAAATAAACCTTTTAATGTAAGTAAAATATAAGGGAGATAAAGGTAAGGGCTTACATTTGTAACCAGTCATAAAAAAAGGGAGCATAATATTACTATAGTCCATTAAACTACAGCAAAACTGTTCATTTAAGTGTAATTCATCCTCAAAGTAGCCCTATATTGTAATAATTTAAGTCCTTTTTATTATATAGAGTCCAACACGTGTGTACACCATTGCATGCTGTTTAAATGCATCATGGCGCCCACACCCTGCCCCTCTCAGCTCAAACTGCCTGTTTCGGTCACACAGAGGAAGCTGGGCGGTGTCTCTGTGGGTGGGTGGAGCTCGCAGTCAGGAAATGTGTAAGAAACAAGTTGTGAAGTTTTCCTCGTTGTTCGCATGAGTCTGATGAGGCTGAGAGAGCCCGCCACATCACAGGAGTCCATCCCCGTGAGGTGTAGCGGAGGAGGACATCTTCACGGTAGGTTCGGTTATCTACTCTCCTTCCTTATCTTGCTAAACTTAGCCCACAGCTCCGAGCCGCGGAACATGCAAATGATGCTAGTTGCTGATCACTTAGGGGGGAAGTTCACATCTAAGTTGTTGTCGTGTGTTTATAAACGTTACACATACATACGTACAAAGGCTGGTTTGTTCGCTGAGCAGGCTGTGAAGTGACTCATGTGTCTGGATGGATGATGTTTGTCCGTCATGTTGGTTTCCGTGATGAGCGGAGCGGGTCACTATTTTGTTGCTAAGACAACTGAGGAGGGGAACCGTTGGCGCGAGCTTATGCAGTGACGTCACAGCAGCGGAAATACTTTTATTTGACATGTTTTCATGGACTTATAGACTGTTTTTGAGTAGTTTACTTGTACCTAACACATCAGTTAAACATACCAAATAAACATACCACAGTTTACTACTCGGCTGTAGCGCTTTTTTTTGTTTAAATGTATTTTTCAAAATAAAAGTGCAACAGCATTAGCATCAACATCAGTATATATAATGTGATTTATTATGGCATTATTGTGCTCATGCATCCTAAGTCACAACTGGGTAGTTTCATGTATTCATGTATTGCTGATGTTAACTTATAACAATAATTATCTAATAACATTAACATTTTTGCTTGTACTTAAGTATTTTTACTTCATGGTCTTAGAGCTCGGTTAATGGGATACTGGTAAATACAAGTAGAGAAGATATAAAGTTAGCAGCCTTATGTAATCTTGTCAGTCAGCAATCTACTGTATCTAACAGTTTGCTTACATTAGCAAAGATTAGCCTCTTTAAGTTAGTAACTATTTTTTAATCATTTCTAACAGGAATTATCTTATCTTATTAGCTCAGTCTTTGTTTCTGTTGACTATAATCTCATGTTCTGTAACAACAGATGATCTCAATAATATTTAATGAACCATAGTGCAGGGACTGTGAGTCTGGCTTTATGTTTGTTTGGATGGTCTCAGCCATGTAAGTGTTGGAAAGCATCCCAGTGAGTAAGGCATGGGAAGTTTCTGTGGCTCTGTGACCTCACATACTCTGCCATTTTAAAGCTCAAGTCCGACTGAGAATGTCTCATAATCTCCTGATGTCAAAGTGAGATCATGATGCATGCATACTTCCTGTTTCTTGTTTTCAAGCATGTTATATGTCAAAGACTATAGTGATGATCGTGTAAGTCCATCATCGCCAGAGCAGTGTGCAGCTGTCTCTTTAAATTCATGAAAGCTTGGAACATAAGCGAGAGACTTATGTAATTTCCTCTTCTGTAAAGTACATTGCATTACTTGTCGGTCAGCTGATGACGTCCAGGAAAGAACATAAATAATGTCACTGAGTTTTTTTTTCTACATTGTTTTACTTTATTTGAACATTTTCCAGAAAGGGTGGTGTCATTAATTTTGTTTTGTACAATATGTTTACAGGATATAAATGTTAAAAGAGGCACAATGTTGGTAACTGAGTAGGGTTATCAGAGAAGGGCGACGTTCTTCTAGAGGGCTCAATCTTCCTTCCTCCCATGTTGCACAGTCTGATACAGGGCGAGTGCGTCACTCAGCCCACTGACTCTATATTTAGAGGTACAATCTGTGCTTCCCCTCTGGGTGGAGTTCAGCTTTATAAAAATAACTTGATTTTTTTAAAATATGTATAAGATGATTTCATGTATCATCATCTCAAATCAACTTCAGTAATATCACTCTTTCTGCTCTTTGTTTCAGGACCTGAGCTGCAGCTGCATTGACGACTGCAAGGTGCTTAAATGTGTATAGAAACGAGCTGAAGATGCAGGGGGCCATTGCACGAGTGTGTGTGGTGGTGGCTGCTGCCATCCTAAACCACCCTTTGCTCTTTCCTCAAGAGAACACCACGCTCCAGGATCAGGACGAGGCACTGATGGCTCGCATGCAGGAGCATGAGGAGAGGCTGCAAATGGAGCAGGCCAAACTAGAGAAAGAGCTCTCACAACTGGACGTGAAGCAGGAAGAAACCAGCTCGGAGGAGGGTGGTTATAGTTGGTACTTTTGGAGCACTGTGTCTTTCATCATATTCTTCACTATCGAGATGTACAGGGTGGATCAGGGTGAAATCCGGCCAGTTGAGGACGAAGATGTGTTTCCAGAGAGCGGATCTGTCACCCCCAGGACAATGGTACTAGATAAGGATGTCCTGAGCAACTTCTGTGATAAATGCACCTACACTTCATCCCACGAGAACTGGCGAGTGAGGGAGTTTGTGGAGGGTTTTGCCGATGACTTGCTGGAATCGCTCAGGAGCGTGTGTGACAGGGATGCGGACATGGAAGTCGGGGACTTTGTTGGGATTGGAAGCATGTTCGAGTCTTGGAAGGTGTGCAAGCCACTGATGTGCGACCTAATAGTGGCTTTCTCACCACCAGATCCGTACTGCTTCCAGTTTGACCTGTGGTGTAGCCCCTCAAGCGACATGCCTCCAGACATGCAGGGCTGTGGCAAGATAAAGGTGGCGAGGCCTGAGGACAGCTGCCTCTGTGGCTCTGCTAATATGGGAGAGGACATGCTGTGTTTGTTGCACAGCAGGAACGACACGCTCAAAGTGGACCGCAGTCCTGATGAGCTGCTGTGCTCTAGGAACACGTCTTTCCTAGCCAAAGATCAAGTCATGAAGTGGTTTCAGATCTCTGTAACCAAAGCGTGGGGACGCATCTCCCACAAATACGACTTTGAGGTTAATTTTCGCAATCTGGATGCCGCCGGTGCGCTGAAGATCCGATTCCGCTCGGGGAAAGTCATCGTGTTGAATATCATACCGGTGGTTCAGCTGGAGGATACAGATGCTTATTTTGTCTCACACTTTCCAGCCGAGTGTGACAGCGCTCCAGACCCATACTGGCCCCTTTCTTTAGCTGTCTACGAGAGGAATTTGCTGAAACATTTTGCTAAGCGCCTACCACAACATTCCTGTCACTTACACTGCCTTCAGATTGTTACTTTCCTACACAGAAAGCAGACAGGGCTCACAGGAAAAAGCGCTCTTACCAACTACCACTTAAAGACTGCTCTGTTGCATTTACTGCTGGCTAAAAGGCCCTCAGCGTGGGGCTTTGAGAGTATGGAGAACAGGCTCCGGGACATGCTCAGCTTCTTGCAGTGGAGCCTACAGGAGAAGAGACTCCATCACGTTCTGATTGGGAACAGTAAAGTGCCAGAAGGCATCCAGGTTCCTGAGATGATTCGCAAAGCGGAGCCCATCAATCTGTTCCGGTCTCTGGTGCTGCAGAGGGAGCTTCACGCAACAACAGTCAGGCATTTCCATGAGATGTTGAGAAATGCACCTGTGCTCATACAAGAGTACACACCTCACCTGTCAAATGGAGGTTTACAACACAGCCTAGATGAAGGTGTGTGAGCTTTGGCCCTGTTTGTTGTCAAAGTGTTTCATACTTTCAGCACTTGCATATCTTTAAATATTATACAGTGTTGCTATAAAGAGTCTCAGCACATAGTCATGTACTGAAATGAAAAGGTGCGCATACAACAGTCATTTTAGTCATAGCTGATCTCTAAAGATATTGTGGTTTTTGCTGCTGCTTCCTTCAGCTTCACTTGACATCGCAACCAGTGTTTTGAGAATATGGCCACCAAACAAAGATTAGAAACATTTGAAAAGTGTTTTCTCTTTGTGAAATCAAGATGCAACAAGAGCAGCTTTTTTCTACAAGATTCGATGGATATATTTTCAGAACATTTAGACTGTTTCTAAAGCAGCACAAAAGTTATGTAAATGAAGATTTATGATCAACATTCACCTCAAAAAAGATGAAGCACTTCGTCAGAGAAAGATTTTAAGAAATACCTCTCATGTTAATCATGTTACATACAATACAGCAGTGTTTTTATTTTCTTGCATACTGTTGCAAATCTGATGGCAGCTATTACATTTTGTAATGTTCAAGGGAAATTCCAGCATTTTTAAACCTGGGACATATGTTTACACATTTTTGGTGCGTAAATGAACAAAAGGTATGGAATGGGCCCAGTAAATGACCTCGGCCAACAGCCACACAACAAGCTGCAATGGCGTCAACAACAGGTTGAGATTGTTATTGTTATGTGTCTCAACATTATGGATAGTAACTCTACAGAGATAGACCTTATCATTAGATTGAAATCCTTTTATTAGACCAGACACAAAGTCATCGCTTTCCCCAATGCGACCAGACCCCATTCACAAAAACAATGATTTACCTCTCAGAACACAGGAGTTGCAGGTCCTCTGCTGCCTCGATCCTGTGTTCTGCATGGCAAAATGACCATTTTTGTCAGTGGATCCTGATGGCTGTGAAGAGAGCGATATGAAAGCTGTTTCTGGTTAAACAGAACTGTCCTGCCCTTTCAGTTTAATCTATAGGGATAGATAGCGTAATGTTGTAAGACGCTGTTGGAGCCATTTCAGCAGGTTTTGTGGCTTTCTGTGAAGGCGATCTACTGGACTAATTCCAAAAAAATTTGGTAATCATTAGTCATTCACACCATAAAAAGTGTGAACATAGGGCCCAGAGTTTTAAAATACCATCATTTCCCTTTAACTACTTGTATTGTTTTCACTTATTACAAAGGAAGGTCTTTGCATTTTACTTTTCCCCCCCAAAAAATCTTTGACAAACCAGTGTTTGTGGCTTTAAACACCATGTAGTTTTTTTGTATGACAAACACAAAATTCAGATTGAAGTCAGAGTCATTACATTTCAAATTTTTATTAGAATTCAGAATGATACCTGATTCATATTTAGCTCACTGTACCTCATACCTATTATGGCGAGTTCATAATTTCCTCTCAGTAAAAAAATAAGTCTTACATATTTACTGTATCCCTTACAGTTAAATCAGCATGATATTTTCTTGTTACATCAAACAGACATAAGAATAGTAATTATGACCAAATGCAGAACAATGGACGGTTGAAGGTTTCATCACTTTCTACAGGCCATAGTCATAGTCGGGTTTCCCATCGATGTAAGACATGGTAAAGGCCTTGTAGGCGTCCACGCTGTGCGTGGTGGCTTTGACAGCCGGGTCCTCCGACATGCGCTCTGCCCACTTCTTCAGCTCAGGTGTGCTGTCAAGGCAGCTGAAAAGACAAAGGGAATCACATCAGTCACCTAAGACCAAACACATTAACATAAGTCATGAAATATAACATATCAGATGTCATAAAGGAAACATGACAAAGAAGACTTCATTAATGTTCCTGTGAGATTCCTTGCTCTTTATCATACTGCTTACTTTTGTACTGTACCTATAATTTGTACTTCATGCTCCTCTGCAGAGTGACCTTGAGTGTTTTGAAATGCTTCCATAATTAAAATGTATTTATTTTTAGAGGTCCTGTGAAATTATTACTTACTGCTTCAGTTCGAACATCTCCAGCCTATCAAACCACGGCCACATCATGTAGTCAATCATCGTGATGGAATCACCACCGAAGAACTTGGTCTTCTTATTAACCAGGTCCTGAGAAATTAACATTACCGTCATCATTATTCAATAAAAAAGCCATTTATTACAATTCATAGACAGTTACAATTATACTGTATGGTTGCACTCATGGGGACAATTTTGACTTCAAAATCTAATAATTTACATGTCTGGTGAATGTAAAGAAACAAGAGCTCTTGACTTTGCAACCCACCTTATTCAGTTTGGCAAACTTCTCCTTCAGTTCAGCTGTCAGTCCTGAGACATCCTCGCCTTTCCTTCTGCCCATGGGGATCTTGTAGAAGTAGGGCGTTACCTGTATAAAACAGTGACATTAATATGATTTTTGCTCAGGGTAACAATAGACAAGTATACAAAAAAATGGTCTTTACATATGATACCTTGGAAAAATGTTCCAGCATCATCTTCTGTTGAGCTTTAGCATAGGGGGAGGAAGGAAGCAGCTTGTTCTGAGGGTAAGCTTCATCCAGGTAGTCACAGGTGATGGGGGACTCATATATCACCTCACCAGCAGGGGTCTCCAGTGTTGGGACAAGACCAAGAGGATTCTTCTCAAGGAACCACTCAGGTTTGTCTTTAAGGTTGATGTTGATGGTGTCATGCCTGAAACACAGAAACATGTTTCACATATGTAATCCAAAACACAGATAATAGTTATTTTATGTTTAGGTAACAGGGATGCTATAGCTTAAAATTGAGTGTAATAAAATGTGTCTTTACTTGATCCCTTTGGCACTCAGCACTAATCTGGCTCTATGAGCGAAAGGGCAGAATCTCATGCTGTAGAGCCTGATGCTGCCTTCAGGGACTGGGCCTGGTGCAGCACTTCCTGAAAGACACAAAATACTTAAGTGTTTCATTTTATGCTTAACATTTTAGAGCAAATTTTGGAATCACAGTGAAGGCTGGAGTTAGAATTTATACTGATGAGGTCATAAAAGGTCAAATAGGGATGAAATCATCTATTTTGTTCTTTTTGTCTGCAAAAACAAATTATTGCATATATATGTCAATTATTATTCTACATAACAAACATACAATCATCTTATGAAAGGTATTATACATTGTTATTAAAAATGTGAAACTACCCAATAGTATATAAAGCAGTTTAAATGAGTTCAGGCTCAACCTACTACATCATTATAATGCCGCAGTCATGATAATGCATCTATAATGATAACCTGATAATGTCTTACGATAACAGATTACAGATAACACAAATACTAGCGTGCAAAAACTGATATTAGGACATTTTAGGCCTCAGTATGGGTTGGATTTTGTTTCTAGATGTTAAAAAGCAACAAATGGGAGTCTTGTAATTCATATGAAGTCATTACTTTGTGTCATTTCATTTGAAATCCAAGTAACTTTACGTTTATTTTATCTGTTCTGTTAACTCCAAATGCAGCTGACTCTGATTTTAGATCATGTGTTTGGCTAAAACAGTTTGCTCAAGAAAAAATATTGAAAACATATTTCATAAATTATTAATAATAAATCGATAATTGATTGTTAAGGTATTGTTCAAGAAAATTACTTAACATTTGGATCCATACCTGCTTAAATACATTCATTTTTTAAATATACATTTCATGATATTAATGATGATCTTTGTTAAGGCAGGACTTAAACTAGCACGTATATGAATATTTGTACATTTTATTAACTCATATAAATATTTCTTCATGGTAAAACAGTCTGTCTGAACTTTATCCTTTCAGCCTTTAAAAAAAAAAATAGTCACATAAAAAGGACTTTGTGTTCTTTTCTAATAAGAAACTTCAGGAACACTTAGAGTAACTTACATATCTAATTAGTAACTCATAATATCGTAAATAAGACAGAAGCACTTCAGGATATTTGAGTCATCTTTGAAAACTGCAAGTCATCAGTACGTCCCTGTAGGCTGAGCTAGTCTAGAAAAAAATGCATTAAATTAAATGGAAATTAATAAAATTGAAAGAGAGGTAATTATTTGTACTGTGTCCAATACTTTTTTTTCCACAAAACTTTATTGTACACAAGTTCAGATACAAAATCCAAACAGAAACTGTTTGCAATACATGCATGTCATCTACTGTTAGCGTTATGAACTGATCTGGAGGAGAGGTGACACATTGCTGACTCACGATGACTTTGCAAAAAATAGTTTCTCTTGATTACGTGACTGTCGGCTCAAGACAATGCGGAAGACGTGCATGTGATGGAAACCACCTGGCAACTTCTACTCGTAGTTTTCAGTTTTTTAATGTAAAACAACACATTCAGAACACGCATTAACCACCCTAAAGCAAGGTGCATATTTAAGGAAGTATAACTTTTGAGCTAATCGCAATTTAGCTTGTTAGCAATAAATTACAGTAAATTAGTCTTCTGCACGATACGTTTTCAGTTAGCCTGGTAATCGCTATACGTCTTACCTTTGGCGAAAGACTTTTCCGTAGACATGTTTACGCTTCAGGTGGTGAATGAAATCAGAAAGCGATCTTTGCAGGAATAGAGACCAAACGACGACAGAGAACAGAGCGTACTACCAACCGCTGAAAGACTGAAATATTTTATTTGTCTTATACTTCCGGTATGGGCGTGTCTGATAAAACATCAGCCAATAGCAATACTGGAGGGAGTTCTCTTGTTGCCAGGGATACGCAACAACTCGCCCGTTCGTTTGTTGTGTTGGAGAAATAACTTAATTTGATTGTATGTACGTTTAGTTTTATTTTTTATCTTAAAATGGATGACACTTGGAGTTCTAATGTCAGGTACGTCGCCCCTACAGCTATATTTACTCCTGCACATCATATGTATAGATACACCCTTGACATTACTGTTTTATCACAACAGTTAGCTAATTTAAGCTAATAATGAGCCCCAGATCGTGAGTCTCGTGTGTAACGTTATGTTGACATGACATGAAACTCAGAAGTTCGTTTAAAAAAAAAACCAGTTACCATTGTTGTGAATATAATTCTATGTAGATAATATGTATTTGTTTTGCTCGCCCCAGGTGGATACAGGGCTTTACAAACAAGAAAATCGAGTTTGTCGACGGTAAAACGGTTTGTTATGCATGCGGGAGTCACCTCTGTTTCCTGAACCTGGAGACAAAAACACAAAGTGTGCTTCAGAGTCCTGGAAGAGGCGTTGGAGCTTTGACAGCAAATGGCAATAATAGGATGTTTGCTTTCTCTGAACAAAAGCTATCCCCAGCTATATTTGTGTACGTTTTCCCCGAGTTTCAGTTGAAGTGTGAACTAAAAGGTAAGGTCATATAACCCCCCATCAGAGATTACTGCCTATTTATGTCACTGCCATTAAGTGCCAATTAGTAGGTATTTTGTTTATTTATTTATTTTTTATCAGAGGTGGAAGAAGTACACAAAACCTTTATTTAGGTAAATATAGCAATGCCATAATGTAGAAATACCACATAACAAGTAAATAAAAACAACATTGTGTTCTTTCCTGATAAAAAACTGCAGGAACACTTACAGTACATTTATAATTAGTAACTTAAAATATCAGTAAATAAGACAGAAGCACTTAAGGATATTTCAGTTACCCTTAAAAAATGCATGTCACCAGGCTTAGGGTCTAAAAAAATGCATTACATTCAATGGAAATTAATAAAATTAAAGAGGAGGTAATATTTTGATTATTTCCATTACCTTTTTTCTTCCAGAACTGTATTGTACATAAATTCAGATCCAAAAATACAAACATAGACTATTTTCAATACATGAAAATATGTATTCTATCATGTAATCTACTGTTAGCTTGTACTGATCTGGAGAGATGACACATTGCATACTCACAATGACTTTGCAAAACATAGTTTATCTTTTTATGATGTGACTGTTGGCAAAAGACAGAGCAGAAGACATGCATATGATAGCAACAACCTGGCAACTTGTAAAATTCAGTTTTCCACAGGTTTTTTAATGTAAAACAATGCATTCAGAACTAAATCTATGTAACTGCCATAATGTGCCAATTAGCAGCATTTTGTTGTTGTCTTTGCTCGAGGTGGAGTTCATTTAAACCAAGTTCCTATTCGCAAATCTGTCTGTTTTTTGACTTTCCTCTTTGATTTTATTTACCCACTAATTAACTCAAACACATACTGAAACATAATGTTTGGTGCACAAGAAATCGTGAACTGCACAGACAAAAATAAAAGGTAAATTTATACAGCTGCTTGATGGAATCAATGACCTGACTAATTTGATTCTGAATACAAAAGATGTTTGTTCAGCAGTGTTGACAGCTGATAACCAGCACCACCATCAGTTAAATATACTAGATACTCTTTATTTTGCTACAAATAAAGGAATATCTTCTATTTCTTAAATGAAGCATTACATTTTAACACAAAACATTTTTTCATTGATACATTCAGCCTGTGTAGCCTAATGAAAAAACTCAGAAACAGCAAAAAACAATCAGCAGTGAAATGAATCAGTGTGTGTACACACAAGGTTCAGTAAACAGCAGAGTGTTTGCACAACAGAGCAAGCAATATGTATGCTCAATATTTACAGCAGCAGCAGATGGATGCTGCAGGAAACTCAACAGCCAGGAGTTTCTGCTCACAGCTGAACATCAGGAACCTGTTTCTGCCATTTTTAATTTTTTATTATCGTCATATCCAGTCATTGAAGAAGTACTAAGATGTTTACTTCAGTACCACAATGTAAAGTTAACAGTATAACAATAGAAACCAGAATGGCACTCAGTCTCAATCCAATATCAAATGAAATATATTTAAATCTAAATTATCCAGATGTTTATTTGGATCTGAATCTCTCATAGATACCAGCCACCTAAATATGTCAGTTTTTGCATAACTGCTGACAAACCAACAAACCAACCAGCAAACAGACATGGGTGAACACACAAGTTCCTTGGTAGAAGTAATACAAGTATTAGCATTCAAATATACTTAAAGTTCATACTGTGCAGCCCATCTTATTTCACTTGTTGATTACATTTGTATTATTAATCAGAATTTGCTGTGAAATAAAAGTTATCAAATAAATGTCATGGAGTAAAAAGTGTAATATTTGCCACTGAAATTTAGTGGGGTAGAAGTAGCATAAAATGGAAATATATAATATTATATGACTTCCACCACTGTTTTTTTCCCCTATGATTTCATTATTTTCTTCTGAGATGTGTTGTTTAATTTGTTTGCATGAACCCCTTTAATTTTTTTCTGTCACACATCTACACCCTGAACAGTTACAGCTGATTCTGTTTTCCAGGAACAGCACAGCTGGACTACACATCTCTGACATTAAGTGATTGTGGTCCTTATTTGGGCTCATGTTCCTCTCTACCAGACCACACCATAACAGTGTGGTAAGCCACCGAAAGCAGTACACTACTTTACATTGTGTGCCATCTGTGTTTCAGTTATGTTTATTTAGGCAGGGCAGCTCTATTACTGT
Source organism: Diplodus sargus (assembly GCA_903131615.1). NCBI lineage: Eukaryota > Metazoa > Chordata > Actinopteri > Spariformes > Sparidae > Diplodus > Diplodus sargus. Next base: position 8,509,044 of record CAEMYA010002116.1, on the reverse strand, counting down.
AACCATGACTGTGTCATGCAGGAACTGGGAAACCGCTGAGCCCATTTGTACACAACCACAGGCCGGGCAAGATGTCGTTTCTTTGGTGTTCAACCCCCTGAATTGGCTCCAGCTTTGTGCTTTGGGCACCACATCCCTAACTGTCTGGAATATTGAGAAGAGTGCCAGCTTTCATGTCCTGAAACCGAAGTAAAGCAGACTTGGCTGCACAAGCATTAGTTAAAATCTAAACTGATGTATGGACATAAATTAACCCTGCAATGTAATATTTGTTGTGTTGCAGTGTGATCGAGCTTCCAGCAACTGATGGTTCTTTTGTTGAGGGATTGCTGGCCAGCTCTCATACTGTCAGTGAAAAATTGCCATATTTTGGTCCAGAGATGCCACCATCAGCCATCATAGGGATAAAAGGAGACAAGGCAGAAGCCATTGTGGTATTGTCCTACAGTCACTTATACACAGCGACAAAATATATACACTTTCAGCATATAATGTGTTTGTTTTGGTGATACAGCTGTGTCTGTTTTTTTAGGAAAACAGTGTTGTTATCAAGCACACAAACTATTACAAAGTGTAAACTGTCACAACTCAACATGTGTTTACACAGACCAAACTCTGCACCAAAGCCAGACTAACTCCTACTGCCATCTGCTGGACAGCCACATCAGAGATTTATGTGGGCTGTGCGGAAGGCTTTCTGCTTCTCGTTGAGCCGGAGAGCCTCTCTGTCTCAGTTCTCTTCAATCCTACGAGTAAACAAACACACAGACTGGGACTGGTACTGGGCTGTGGTTGATATTTTTAAACTCAATGGGAGTAATTATGTTGTTTCATATAGATTTTTGTGTCACATTTGTTTAGCTGCTGATGCCATCCCCGAGCTCAGGCAGACCAACTTTCAAGTTTTAACCCCTCACAAGAATGGTTTGATCACTTTAGGAAAGGTACAAGCCCATCCTCTCATTAACAGCTGCTTGACACCTTTGTAATGTAAAAAAAGATTAATGCATTCATCTGCTAATAGATAATATGAGTTGCAGTTTCATCAGGATTTCTCAATCACTCTAATGTAAAAGCTTTTCAAAATCCTTATGTTTTACAGGGGAATGTGATGCACTGTCTGCAAATCAAGCAAACTCAGATCAAGATCACACAGACGTGGCAATTAAAAGGGCCTGTCACAGCTGTGACGAACTCCCCTGACCATGAAACATTAATTTTATCTTCTAATACTGTAAGTATTCATAAAATAAAATAAATTAAAAAAACTTGTTATTTTATCAAACAATAGCATGTTACACAAGAGCAAATATATGTTACAATCTGAGAATTATAACGACCTTTTATTTCTTTAGGGGCAAATCTATATGTTTAACCCAACACACTCGGACAAGATTGTCAAGGTCCTGGATGTTCTCAGTGGCAACTTTGTGGTAGCAACTTTGACGCACACTGAGAGAAAAATTTGTGTGGTAAAACATAATGTGTTTCTCAAGAATTACAGTGTTTCTTGATGGCATGTGTAATTTAGGTCAGTGTCTTTTAAGTGAGTTGTGATGTCTGTGTTTATGCTGGTTGCAGTCAGTGAGGGATTCTGGAGAGCTGCAGCTGTGGTCCACAGATGGAATTTGCCTCGGTTCCTTGTCTCTTCAAACTGAGGTCAGATTGATAACATATGAGCATTCAGAACATATCAGTCAAGCACATTGTCTGTATTAAAATAAAAAGATGCTGAGGCGCCAACTTGCATTCTTACTAATGACCAGCAGGGGGCGACTAAATGGGTTTTAAAAATCCAATTGTATGTTGGGAGCAGCAGGGACGATGCATTTTTGTAAACTAACCCGTAAGTTAGCATCAGCCTGGTTCCTTTGACAAAGAGCTTTGAGTGATTGCAGAAGATAAGCTCTGTGGCAAACACAACTTTATGATAAGTTTTTTAATCATAATAATCTTCACAAATGAATACCACTTTGTGATTTTGAAGCTGGGTTCAAACATAATCCCTCTCACGTGATCAACTCATAAACAAAATGGAGATCTGGATAATTGGGGAGAATCCATCAAAGCAGTCTCAAGGGCTAGGATGTTTTTTTAATTGTTTGGCAGCACTGTCAGCTGCTACTTGATGCCTCTCTCATTGGTTGTTGAAAATGACTGAAATAAAAACTTTTTGTCCAGGTGAGAAGTCTGGCCTGTTGTCCTATTGCACAGTATGCAGCTGTTGGAACAGTTTCAGGAAACGTCCTCTTCATCGACCTGAACACGGAGCAGCAGCCTCGTCTGGTGCACCAGGTTCATCTCTACCACGCTTCTGTGGATCACCTAGTGCAAGTATCATCAATCCATGTAGTATCTCCTCATATATTTATGAAGTAGAGGCTTTTGTTATCTCTTCCCATGAAACCCTGAACTGTTCGTCCACTCATGGTCTTGAAAGCAAATTAAAATGTCCCATTAAATGGTAACACGCTTTGTTATTGTGTGTTTATGCCAGATGTCTGTGTATGTGTTGTGTGTGTGTTTTTTTTTTCTTTTTACAGTTTTGATCAAGAGGGACACTTCCTTCTCACTGGGTCCTCAGATTCACATATCTATGTACTAGATGCAAAGCCATCAAAGAGGTTTTCAGTCATAGGATTCACAGGTAGATTCTCCTTTTAACATGTTTAAATTGATTGTACTTGTTACTGCTCTTCTGTACAAACCAAAACGTTGTTCATGTAAAGTAATTTTTATTTTATTTTTTTTACCTTAGAACTGATCAATAGATTTACAGAAAATGATTGTACTCTCAATGTAACACTAGTTTTTCAGGTTCAATAATAAAAGATAGAGTAAGATCAAGCTGACCCGCATCCTCTTGTCCTTTGTTTTTCTATAATAGTTGTTCCTGGACCGGTTCTGTCACTGTCCACTCAGTGCATCAGAGACTGTGAGCAGGTGAATGTTCTTGCACTTTGCGCTGGACAGGAGGGCAAAAATCATGATGGTAGCCTGCTCACGGTGCTCTCTCTGCCTGAGAGGGACCTTACAGGTAACACTGATGGCATACATTGATCCATGACTTATCCCCTTTTTAATTTATTTTTTTGGCACCTGTTAAACCTTGTTAATCACACGCCGTCAAGCAATTAACTGATGCACAGCCCGAAGAGAGATAACTTTTTATAGACGCGAACACATTGAGGTTGAGGGTCTCATGCAATGAATTATTCATACGGTCATGGGGTGATGTTGATCTAAAGCAGGACATTCAGACAGAAGCTCAGGGGGTCCACTGCAGACACGGGAGAAGTGAAGAATTTACTTTGCAACTGGCACCTAATGAGTTAATGAATCATCATCTCCTGCAGGTGAGGAGAGATTTACGAGGTGATTAAACCAAAAGCCAAGGATTGTGCTAGTCGGTAGAAATTAACAGAGTAATAATGGCCTGCGGATTGCTACGGTTACAAAATCTGTAAGCAGCAACAAAAGAAGTTCCAGTTTTCTGGCCTTCTGTTCTCTTTGTTTTAACTCTGGGAATGTCATCATTCATCCATGGATGTGCTTTGACAGTGGACTGGCTTCCAAAGAGAAAACCCCATCCACAGACATTAGCATAAACCATTAATAGTACTCAACTGGACATTTTGATCCAAATGTTTAGACATGTCGTCACTTACACTGCTGAAAAGAAAGAAAAGTGTCTGGGGGTTTACAGAAACACACCCTCTACTTATACTGCCTGGAAAACTATGCTGAACAAGATAGACCGTGAGACAGATCGGTCTCTAAAAGGAAAGAAACATTAAGTTAGACGGGAGTTGTGCCCACACAGGTTAAATGGGATTATTAAATATGATTGTAGTGTTTGCTACCTACATCATAGTTAAAGAGCCACTCCAGACATGTTTAAAGAGTAAAAAAGACTGGCAAAAGGCGCTCTGCAGTAATCACGACTATAGACCTGGAATTGTTTAAAACATAAACTAGAAAAGGAGCCTGACTGTTTGTAATTACTTATTTATTTACTTTTCACCATCAGTGTTTTCACTTGCAACATTTTGTGATGGCGGCCCGCCATGTAAATCTTCGCTGCAATTGGGACGAAAGAAAAATCTAAAGACAGCAAACACATTCCACAATTAATCATCTGAACCGCTTCCTCAAAATATAAAAAGTTGTTGTTGCTGGGCAGTTTTGCTACTCCCTCCCCCCTCAAACTACCCTGCCGAAAGAGAGGAAGAGGGAGTGAGAAAGGAGATGTGACTCGTGATTATCATAATTTATAAAACATGAAGTGTAGTGAAAGTACAGCCATTTCAACAGTTCATACACAAGATCTTTTAAAGTGAATGAAACACTGAAAATATTTATTATGTGACACTGACCTGCAGGCCTAGACTGTGTAGACCGACATGGTTGCCTGTCTCCTCACATCATCAAAGTGTCCAGTTACGAAGTGCCTCATCCACTTCAGTCCTGTGTCCTGGGAGTCAGCGAGGTCTTTGCTTACTGCCACAAGAAGAAAACTCTTCAGCGATTTCAGCTCCCTCAGGTTTACTGCTGCTAAAGTTTCTGATACTTACATAATTCTCTGTCTTCATTCACCTGAAATGTCATTGATGCATTTAATCTGAGTGTTGACGCAAATGAAATCATTATCCTTCTCTATGTACAGGACACAGACTCCAGTCAGTCGGTGGTCCACCTGAGACCAGAGCAGGAAGTGCGGGGTCATCCTCTGGGCCCTGCCTCTCTTGTTCTGTCTCCTCACCAGTTATGGCTCACTTCTGCGGGTCGAGATGGCCTATTACGCATCCGAAAAACTACTTCCATGGTGGCTGCTCGTTTTATTTTGTTATACTTTATTCTTGTAAACATTTGAGTCATGTTTTGATTGCCTGTTGTGTGTCTAACAACGGCGTTGCTACCACTACAGGAGCGGTATTTTGAGCTGCAGTGTCATTCATGCCGTGACGGTGGAGTTCGGAGTGTGACGTTCTCTGCAGACAGCCAGACGCTCCTCACAGCTGGCTTTAACGATGGCTCCCTTGTGTGTGCCGATCTCAGGTAAAGCAGAAAGCGGCCTGTCTTACAAAGTGCACCACTGCGAACAGTAGAGGGAACTGTTGCTTGCAGTAGTGATGTCACTCTTCTGCAGTTTGAATAAACATAGAACAGTTTTCAGTATTTCCTCTCTCAGTGGAAAAAGAGTAAATAAACACAACCAAAGTGGTGAGCTTGGGGTGATCACGGCCATAATTTTGAGGAAAACAACAACGAAACAATAAACTCCAATAAACTTAACAGCACAATCTCCACACTGAATCAGAACCCACTCACATTCCACATCTGCTCGCTCCTCCATGCTTTTCTTTTGAACTTAAGAAACCTTTTCTTGTTTTCCTCAGCTGTTACTACTTTGCTATTATCAGAAATCCCTGTTGTGTTACTGTTTTCTTTTTTTGTTTTACGTCTTTTGGTGGTTCACTGTGTGTCTAATCTCTTGGCTGCTTGCTTTGTTGATGAATTTAAAGGAGTGGCTGGTCATATTCTGTTTCATTTTGGACATCTCCAACAAATCCTACAAAAAGACCAACACCAACAATAGATATATGTACAATAGACAAGTACAAGTATTATCTGTGTAACCAAAGCCTTAAATAGCTTTTTCCTCTATGTCGTAGAGTGTTGTCCAAAAACTGCTGCCATAAACACTCACAGCTAAACAACTGTCCTCAGCAAATACACTCTTGACTCCTGTTTCAGTAACATTTGCTAAATTAAAAAAAGTACAGCGTACAACTGTTTTATGCAATTACTTTAAAACCCTTTGAAAAAATGAAACTATATATTTCTGAACAGTTTTTAAAGATTTATGTCTTCAGTAGGAACAAATGGGCTTTGTGTTGAATGCAAAAGACGGGGTAGGGAAGTCAGAAATTACAGAGGGATGAACTAATTACTGCTAGTTTGGTCTTTTCATGGGATTTGTTGGGAATAAAACAATGGTAGAATACAGGCAGCCTTATCCTTTAAGGTTGTTCTACTCTTAGACTCACTGTGAGGTGATTGTGAAGAGTTAGACTGCATTTTACTGAAAAAAGTCTGTTGTATAATTCACTCCTCTGCAGTTTTGACCCATTTTAGGTCTGTGGCATAGAATGTAAAAGTAATTCCACCATATGAGAGAGGAAAAATCACGTCTACTGTACAATTCATCATCACTCCTTTATAAATAGGGTGATCAGACGTCCTGAAAAAAACTGGGACAATCATGAATTTCAAGCATTTGTCCAAAGACTAAGCAACAGTTTTGATCAGTTACAACTTTATAAAAAGAGTAAATTCTGATTGTGGCAAAACACTTTTCTGGTGTCACCATGCAGCAGTTAGTATTCTTCATTACTCATGACTGCTGTGTGTTTAAGCTGTGTACAGTTGTGGCAAGAATTAATAACAGCTAACAGCTACTAAAAAAATACGGAGAGAATTGAATGTGTTATACTGTTCATTGCCATCTTGACCACGCCCAAATTCTTTGTCCCTTATTTCACCCGTTCTCATGTGGTCGATCTATTCATAACAAATATATTCACTTATCTGCTCTTTTATTGTGCATTTCTTATGCGTTTCCTTGGCTTCACACAGGATTAAAGGTGTAGATGCTGGCAAGGTGAATAAAGCCACCCAGTACAGCCAGTCTTTGGATCTTCTGTTGAAGAACATATTCGATACAGAGAATTCTGTCCTTATTGACTGGCCTGAGTGGGGCCAAGGGTCTGCAGCTGCAACTGAAAAATCAGAGGGAAGTGAGGTAAACTGTATTCTAAATTAACAGAAAGTTAGTCCTGCTTAAGAGTGTTCTGACAGTGCTGGTTTTTGATGCTTTTGAAACACTGCAACTGCCAAAAAGACAGGAAACATATCAAATTCAGCAGCATCAAAAACTATAATAATATAATCATAAATCAGACACAACACCTCTATAAAACAGTTTTAACAAAATCATTTTATTACAAATGAATAATAATGATGATATTTTACAGTTATACTTAGTATGATTGACGAAAAAATGTAAGACATCCTATCAAGTTCGAATGATATAAGGATAAATGTGAAGTGTTGGTAAGAAAACAGTTTGTTTCTGAGCTGTTTCAAACATACAAGAACAACTTTGTGTTTTTCATTAAGGCACTGTGGTATAAATCTGGTCTGAATATTGCTCAATCAAATTATTTTAATTGTTGTTCATGCAAGGGCCTCGTTTGTTACTCAACTAGATTAACACTGAAGCAATGTGTTCAAGCAAATGCTTATATGTATCCGTATGTTTGTTATTTTTTGTAATGTGCAGGTCGGTGTTGAAGCAGAGTCTGTGGATGTGACGGAGCAGGATGAGAGTTATAACAGCCTGCTGTCTGCTCCACCTTCACACCCCACCTGGCTGGAGAGCAGGCGAGAGGCGGTTAGTGACTAACATGCCATGATATTTGCGGTGGTGGCATAATGTTAACAATGTTAACTATGTTTAGATACCTCTGCCATGTCTCTACGCCGTTGCAGGTGGAGGGTTACGACAGTGCCCTTTGCACCTGTGTGTGATATCTTGCTGTGTTTTTGTTGGCACACAGTTTCTCTGAGCAGCAGCTTGATTTATCGTCATGTAGTGAGTGAGGAAAAACAACCAATTAGCAAGTA
>CAEMYA010002116.1:8467633-8501258 GCA_903131615.1 Diplodus sargus | reverse complement strand
AAAGCTTCTTGATAACAATACTTCGATACTGAAGGTGTGGCAGTCTTTGAATAATGAGTTCTACGCCTCATTGAAAACCAAGTATGGGAAAAGGGCCGAGGCACTTTCCAGTCTGCTTTTATGCTACAACATGCTTTCTACTCTGACTCACCTCGGTCATGTGAGGACTTCTCTTTAAATCAAGCTGCATCAGGTTGAGTGATGAAATGTTGGATAGCATGTAATTTATTTTCTCTGCCCCTGTTGTGAAATGTGTCATAATTAACACGATTTTTTGCGTTCAGTTTAATTTACTGCCCGAAGGTGTGCTTTTTGTGAAGCTGACATAGCACAAACTTCAATTCTAATCGAATCAATACTTTATTGGATTTTGTTCATTTGAAGAGAGTCTCGTGAATTTCTGCTTCATCGACTGGTACTTTTCACAAGAACAAACTCAGTAAGATTCAAAATATGTCTAGCAAGATTGCGGGTCAACAACACCACAGTATTTCACTACCTTTAGAGATCCGGTTGGCAGGAAAAGGACGGACAATCCTTAGCGATGTATCACACTATGGTGAATATGAGTTGTCACGATCAGGGCGGAGGTACAGGGTCCCACCTTTGCAGACTTCCGTGCCTAGAGATGGTTTATATCCTCTAGTATAACTCTGTTAAACGAATCCTTTTGATATGACGTGTGTGCAACTATTGTTTTGGTATATTTATATTCTTTATATTTGGTGATGTGGTGAAGCACTTTGTTTTTGAATGTACTTTTTTTGTATGATTGTAATTTCTGTAATATTGTGGTAGTTGTACTTTGATAGTTGCCACAAATATAATTTTCAACTTAATTTTTTACTTGTTTTCAATCTGTTTATCTTAAACAGGTTCAAAAAGAAGAAAATGAGCAATACTCTGAGACAAAGAAAAACCTGAGAAAAACAGTCAAAGAGTTACGTGACACTGTAAGTAAGAGTTTGACCATCAGTTTGTTCATTAATCAACATTCAAACAACTGTAATTGCCCCCAAGGTAGCTGAACGGCTAGTTTCCATCAGGAGTCCCTTCTCCTCACCCTACGTATTTGTTTTAGTCCTTCCTTAAGAAGATATTTATACATTCTTGTGCATGAAAAAACTTAGCATAGTAAATACAGAACTTGCTGACAAAATAAAACTCCTCACTGCATGTAAGCACAAATACTGTGCTGTTAAAAATATTTGGTAAGTGCTGCTCAATTAAATGAGGCTTATCCCTGTAATCATATGCAGCAGCTCACTATCCAGGGCAACACATACACACAAAATAAATTCTGAGGCTCTCAAGAGGTTGATGAGTTTAAAAGCCTTTAATATCTCACGGTTATTGAATCATAAGTAAAATCATACCAATGTTTTCCAGCCCTCATCAGAGCAAATAAAAAATGGCCGCCTTTGGGCTTGCATATATTCGTACACAAATAGTCACATGATTAGTTGAGACTGTTAAGATCAGTTGACAAACCATGTTTAGCAGAGAGACTCACAAGCAATAAACAAATGAATAAACAAAAAAATATATTTTTCTTGAGAACAAAAGCTGTTTGTAGAATTCAGATTATAAACACATCAATGATAATGAAATATTTTCTACTTAATACTACTATATAAAATATGAAGCCATGCTAATGTCAACTAATGTCAACACTGAATTCAAAGTGATTCAAATGTACATCTTATTTTAATTTATTTTCTTATTCTACCTTTGTCAAAACTAATCATTAAATTAGTATACAGAGGTTCAACAAAGAAGTTTTATTTAGAGCGGCACTTTGTAGTTTTGGAGAGCAAATCTGCACTCAGTTTTAATGCTTACAATAGTAATGTGGTAATTATACAGTCTGAAATATTTGTTTCTTCCATAACTGAATAAACAAGCTGTTCTCAGAGAAAAACAAGGTCCCCAGAACAAAAGAAAAAAAAAACTGTCAAAGCAGCAATCTGACTATTTAATTGTGTGTTCTGTTTTGTCAGATTCAAGAGTTGATGCGTGAAAACGAGAACCTCCCTGATATTGAGCGTCTGGAACAACGTGAGTTCAACCTGGATGTTGAGGAGCAGGGGAGACTGGAGGCCATGGTGGAGCAGGAAGTTGCTCGGGTAAATCACACACACAAACATGAGCATTGCTTTGAGGTCATGACTACAGGGATTCTTAATGCAGTCACTGTCATTGTAGGTGAGAAATGAGATTGAGTTGGAGAATTTAGCCAAATGTTACCTCCGTGATGTCCTGAAGAACGAATGCTGGGACACTATGAAGGTCAAAGGCAGGACTGTGAAGGTAAAATGGCTTTAAGTGTTATATTTCTTAATAATCACAGTGTTTAAGAGTATTAAATCACTTCTGGCTGTCTCCCACAGGCCTTTCACTCTGAGTATGAGGTGAAGAACTACCCACTGAAGGAGCGAACAGAGGAAGAGGTGGAGAAACTTCGCAGGGTGCAGAATCTGAGGAAGTTAGAAGAGGCTGCTTGCACCGTAAGCAAAACTGGTCCAAAACAGGCCTGAACAATCTGTGGTTTAGATTCTTGTGAGCACTGCAAAGAGGGGCACATGTGACGAGTTAGAATGAGTTTTTTGATATGTTGCTCAATATGTTTAATGTGAAACAGAAAAGGCAGCAATGCAAAGTTACAGCATCAAAAGTTCTACATTTTCTTAAGTCTGTGTTCAGTGTGTGGGTTTTTACACTCTGGGAATACATTTTATGGCAAAACCACTCAAGTCAAAACAGGTTCGCAGCTGGAAAATAATTTGACGCTTTGAATCAAAGTCCTATCTGTGACCCTTCAAGGTTGTAACTTTTTTAAATGCTTGAACACGTGCCAATCCAACAGTGTTGAAACTCCTCTAGATTTATGGTCGTGTGGCTGAAAGAGAGTTGATACGATAGCTATCTTCACTGGGATGAAGTTTGTAATTTTATGACCACAGATTCTCTCTAATTCAAAGTGTCGTCTCCACCTTTAAACTGCAGCAGAGCAACTTAAAGAAAGGTTCCAACACAATCATCGCAAAGGAGGAAGAGCAGGGGAAGGAGGGCCATAAGGTGAAGTGTTCTGCTGTGACGGGAAGTTTCTCCGCTGAGTTAGGATATTCAAATCCCTACATCCAGAGTCAGTTCGGCCTGCAAACCACAGAACAAAGGATCAACCAGATAATTCTGCTACAGGTGGGAACCTGCTCAAAAACAGCTTGAGCTCAGCAAAAGTGTGACAATGATGCCTTTATATCATACAGTACTTTTCCAAAACAGTGCCCAAAACACTAACTAAAACAAAGAAAGTGAAATAAAGAGCGCTTAAAATAAGGTATTTATAAGAACTGATCATAACTAGTATTTTTTCTTTGCTGAATTTCACTGTACTCTCAATGCAGGATGTGATTTATCGCATCAAAACAGCGTTCAATGTCGAATTTGAGGCTGTGCACAGGCAGAAGGTGCAGGAGCTGAACCGTGCGAGGGAGAGGAACAGACACAGCAGGGCGATCATGCTGGAGCTGGACATGAACGAGGAGCTGTGGGAGCCCAGCCTGACCGACAGCGAGCAGCCAGAGAGGCTACTTACCGTGGACGACTCCGAGGTGACTGACCTCCTCATGAAACATTTAAAACTGTTGACAAAAGTTCACAGAAAGTTCAACAAACATCGTGAACTGCTCTGCGGTTTGTCCATGTCTTCTGTGAAATGCGAAATTGTGTGTAATTATCTTTGTCGAAGAGGTTTTTTCACACCTCACCAGAGAGATAATGCACCTTTGTCCTACTCTAGATAAAAGCAGAAAGATTCCTCACCCCAGAGCAGAAAAAGGAGGAGGAGAGGAAGAAGTTGGAAGAGCAAAGACGTTTAGCTGCCAAGGTATGCTGCCATAACAAATGTGTTTTTTGTTTTCTGTTTGTCGCTATTTACAAATTCTTCAAATACTTCCATAAACTGCAACTGCTGATGACAGTAAGCATACATGTAACAGTCCTTTGCCAAAATGAAATGAAATACATTGCTGACTTTTGTGTCTATAGAGTAGATATAACAAGTCGTAAATAGATGTTCAGCTCTGTCATTAACGAGGTCTTTCTCTGTTAGGGTGATAACTTCATCGAAAGAGCTCTCGATGACATGATGGACGGAGTGCTAGAAGTGAAACGAGAGGACATCTTGAAAATGGTGGGCCAATGAACTAATCCAATATATCATTTTGTACGAAGTAATATACCAAGTGTCCTGTGAAACGTCTACTCACAAATTTGATCAATATAAAGAGACATTTTTTAGACACTTTGATTTGCAAATAGCATTATCTTCTTTGTCAGTTCGGATGTTGAAACCAAGCTAATATAAAGATCTGTCAGGGAAGTGGTGAAGTTTATTTTTAGTAAATCAGCACGCTTAAATCCGACAGCAAAATAGAATCATGCTGTAAATTATACCTGTAACAATTAATTGATTATTCAGATAACTCTTTTGAGAACGTATTAGGTAATTTTTCAAGCAAGAACCTGTGATTTCAGCCTCTCAACTTGAATGTGAAGATTTGACGAGTTTCTTTGTGACATATGATAGTAAACAGAATACCTTTGGGCTGTGGACTGTTGAAATGAAAGAGGTTCTGTCGTTGAGCTGTGAAAATATATAAAAGTTGGCTGCTTCTCTAATGTAATTTTTTTATTATTAGATGTTAATTTATTACATAATCAGATCGAAAAACGAAAGAAAACTCTTCCCTGCCTCCTGCCATCACTTCTTATGACGTAAACAAAATGCTACATCTAACTGCAGCCTGTAATTCTCTAAATTTTGGCAAATTATGTTTTTTTTTTAACTTAAATTCTTTTCTATTCAGTGTCAGTTGAATTAGACCAATAAGCATGAAGGGCACATAGTTTCTATTGAATTGACTCCACAGGAAATACCTCCGCCTGAGTTTGTTTTGACCAAAGCTGACATCCACTGGACTGAGGAGGAGAAGAAAGTCTACAAAGAGTATGAAAAGAAATCCAAAGACCTGAGTCTGGAGAAGGAGAAATACAAAAAGGTATTACAGCCGATACATTCACAATTCTCTTCTAGGATCAGAAATATGATCAGAACTTGTGATCAGTGATCAGTGAGTCAACTCGTTAACTCTGTAATTGCAGTCACTGGAATGTGAAATGAAAAACCTGCAGGCTTCCACTAAGGAAGCAACCCAAAGGTTTGATGAAACTTTGAGAAAGCTTTTTGAGAAGAAAGTGAAATGTGAAATGGCGATATATCAGGTGAGCCAACACAAGCACACACACACCTGCAGTGCATGAAGGCGACTCGTGGTTGGACTCTTTATCAGACGTGGAATCATCCGTCCTGAGTGATCCGATCACATTTTAACAGCTTTGACCCAAACCCTAACCCTTGCCATCAATTAAACGTTGTCTCCTCTCATAATTTTCTTGTAAATGCAACATTTTGGGGGTGAGATCCACTTTAGACACAAACACAGCAACAAACTGACTGTTTTTACAAGGAAAGAAACAACTTGATGTATTGCAGGTTTTACGAGAAGGCATGAATGATTAAGAATCTGTCATAGATGTTTTCATAAAGCTTGTTAAGTTTCTTTTCACACAGCAACTCTTAAAATCACGTTATTTGTAAGGGAGTCTGGCGATATTGCCATCTCCAGTTCAATACTTAGTTTAACTGCGTTCGCAGACATCTGCTGCTGACTTCAACAAGTTAAGAGAGCGCACACATGTAATTTATGGTACAGCGAACCACTTGGAAATTAGCCAGTCTGTAATACATGCTGCCTGTTTTTGTGGCTTCTTCTTGTTTAGTGGAGGGCGTCAGTTGAGAAGTGAGTCAATGTCAGTGTGGCTAAGGACACATGTGCGTACACACTGCTTAAAGAATGTAGTCACATGCTGCCCAGACCACCTCCAAATGTGTATATTGGATCTCAATGCGTCTTGAAGGGTGCTCACACCTGTGCTTAGAGCTGTCCACGTGTGATCAGATCACTCAGGATAGACGTTGACACCGAGTCTGAACAGCCTCATAATGGACACATAAAGTCATCACATTAGTTCCTCTTCCCCCTTTTCTCATGTTCCTCACTCAAGATGAACGGCCCTCTCTTCTCATTGTGGTTTTTTCCTTGAGATAATTATGACATATGACATCTGGTGTGCATGAGACCCTAGAAAACGCTGTTCAGTGTCTTTTTTTTATTTAACAGGAAGAGCTCAAGATTACGTATCTGGTGTATGCAGTTCAAATAAGAGAGGAGATGAAAAATCGAGAGCTGGAGCTCAAGTACAAACTTGAAAAAACGACGGCACACAAGGTCAGAAAATGTGAACACAGTAATGCTGAAGGAATTTATGACTGCCAGCTTCAGATTCTGTTATTTGCGAGTGGATGATGTTCTTCCAAAATCTATGAAGAGCTGCTAATCCCTCGGGCGTGTTTTTTGCAAGAGCCAACCTGTGCGGCACGATGATTTGCTCATGCTTCAAAACTGTCACAATTTCACATACATGCCGCTTATATGTCTTACTGACATATATTTCTTCCGCAGGACAAAATTGGGGAAGTGGTGAAGAGACACGACGAAGAAGTTGAGTTGTTTCAAGAGAACTATGACAGCACTGTAGCTGAAGACAGAGTAAGCCAGCTGGTAGAATAATGAAATCATTGTGACTGTAAGAGCACATTTATAATATAATATCAATCTATCTGTCCAAAGGTTTTGGACAAAGAATTCAGGAAGGAGTTCCTTGATTTACCGAGCAATGCAGTCGATCAGCTATACAAATTATTCAAGCGTAGACCCAGGTTTGTAATACATTTAGTTAAGAACATAATGCATTTGTGCTGAAAGTTACATGATTTGATAACCACATCATAATTCTACATGATTGAACAGTTGCAGCGCACTGTCTCTTTGTGTGCATCAGGGTTCAAAAGATAAGGACCCATTCCGACAACAATCCTTTAAAAGAGCAGCGTCTGTGCGGTTCTCTAGCTCCTGATGCGCTCAGTAACATGCTGAAGGCGATGGAGGAACTGGATGCTCCACACAATATGCCAGAAGGCTTGAACCCATCCATCTGGGAGAAGTTTTGCTCTGTCCGCAAAACAAAAGTAGAGTGTGAGCATAAGGTAAATTAAAGACACAGAACCAGGTGAAGGGGCTCTATGTGACAATTTGTAGTGATAGACATCTATTATTAACTTATTTTAATGGCCATATGTGAGCAGACTGTAACGTGACGGGAAAATGAGACCTTCACAGTCTCTCTCAGTTGCCTCTACAAGCTTGTGGATGATTTATTTAAGTTGTTTAATACTGCTGGACTGTGATTTCTTTGCGAAGGATTCTGAGGACTACGCATTATCAAGTGCCTCGTCTCAGAGCCTCTCTCCACTATTAACAAATAGCAACAGTAACTAACGTTTGTTTAGAAATTTCGCCTGCTAACATAAACTAGTGATTTCCAGAACAACACAGAAAGTTCCCCAGAGCCCCTTTAAAGATTGAAAACAGACATTGTTCCACTGAAGTACATATATGCCATTAACAAGATATTTTATGGTCTATTTACAATCTTTAGTCTTTCTAATCACACTTATACACGGCCCTCCAATTTATAGATGTAGCTTTTCCATCACTGCATTTGAAAAAAACAAATATTTTCACTTTTTCCCAATAGATTCAGGAAGCTTTCCCCAATGATTGTTTGTTTTGTTTGACTCATCGTCTGCAGGTAAAAGTGAAAGCTTTGACTCTCGCTGAGATGCAAGCATTCCTGCAGCGGAGGAAAGAGGAGGAAAGGACAGCTCACCAGGAAATTCAAAATATCTCTGATGAACTAGAGAGGTATGATTGTGATGTTGCACATTACATATTACAGTAGGGATGATACGATGACATGGAAGCCACAAATCAGTCTCTTTCACTGTAACAATAATCATAGGTAATATAATAAAAGCGAATTAACATTTTCCTTGTCCTATTCTCTCCTAGTTTGCATAAGGAGAAGAATCATTTCCTGACAGACATACTGGTCCAGTTCTTACTCAAACAGGGCCAGCTGGAAGTGTCGACCACAGACCTGACTCCTGACTACACTGACTCCGTACTTCTCCACAGGAGTGTGGTGGAGGATCTGAACAGCAGCATCAGGGTCAGCCTACACAACCACAACCACAACCACACAGACACTTTAATTTCAGATTCTTAAAAACAAGGACGTAACAAACCGGTTATGAAGATGTCCGTGTTTTAAAAACGATATTTATCGATAGTTATCGATATGTTCAGGCAATCGGAGAGCAGAAGATCGCCTCCATGGTGGAGCGCAAAGACTTCCGTAAGGGCATCATCCAGCTGCAGTGGGAGCACAAGAAGTTGGGGATGTTGATAGAGGACCTCAACAACAAGGCGAGGGACATCCAGATGTTACGACTGTCAGAAGAGCAACAGGATGTGAGTGTAATCAGGATACTAAAACACCTGAACTCTGCATTTAATTTTATCTCTACAAATACTGGATAAAAAACACTAAATAACACTTTCTTAGCAATGATGCTACCAGACAGTAAACAGATTTGACTCTGTACATAATTCCGACATGGCAATTACATGTCAAAAGTTCAACATCTGCTTGTAATATCCCTGAAATCTCAATGTTTAGGAGGAAACTTAAACCCTGTTCACATTTTTGGCCAAACCTCAGTCGCTGATATGACGGCAGGTATTTCGGTTTTGGCGCCCTCAGATGTTTTGCGAGCAGAAAATTGTTACCATCCCAGAGTACAGATGGATCATCTTTTACGATCGCGGACACACACACCCTTTTCATACAAACACCACACCCCATTTTTTCATGAAACAGGTAAAGACTAATTCTGTCTTTATTCCTATTTGAATGTGTCAGCCTTGTTGAAACAATGATTCAAATTCTGGGAAAAACAAAAAAGCTAATCTGCTTCACTTGGCAGGAAATGTCAATCCAAGGCGCCAACATGCAGTTTAATTAAACACAGACCATAAAACTTGACAAGAACATACTTTGCTCGCGCTTGCAATCCATTAACCCCTTCATGCACTAAAAGAAACACAAGGTATTTCACCTTTCAGCCATGTAAAAAATAACACGGAGGAGGTGGTTGGGCAATGAAAGAATACATAAAGATCAAATGAGTCATCCATCATCTTATTTTCAAAAAGTGGATGAGTACGGCATAAAACAAAACGTGTTTCCAGGCCTCAGTGCCAGTTTCCTCTGGCACAAGGTCCAGGTAGCTCTGCTGAGGCGTGGCACTCAGCTTCCTGTGATTGTTTAGGCCCCCCTGAGACCTTGAGGGAGAAAAACCTTGAATATAAACAAATCCATCCTGGGGATATTTTATGATGAGGTGTATTTGTCATGACTGTTTGTGAGATCTTTCATGAAAAGAAATGACACTTAGGTAGAAAACCCCTGCAGGAGACTTGATCGTGCTGCTCCATCTGTTGTTCTGATTTTTTAATTGTTTTGTTTTGGGTTTTTTTGCAGTTCCTCCACAGGGCAGATCGAGAATGCACCATGTCCAAGCAGGCTTCCATTCTGAGGAAAAGTAGAGCTTTCCAGGAAAAGGTAATAGAAAACTAACAACGGGATCAAAAATACATATTTTCCTTCAAAACTGTAGTGCTATTTATCTGAGTAAAGATGCCTGCTTTCTCTTTGATATACGATACTCTATCGTACTAAGGATGCACTGTTCAATCAGCCTAACATCAGCGCCTTGTTGACTGACAACGGCCTATTGACAAATAAGATTCCGATGTCAGTGGCATACAATATGTTCATCTCTTGTGTCTCATCCATTTTGCGCTGGGCACACACGCTGTCCAACTCCGCCTTCCTGGTGGACCACAGCATTACTTCCTCCATGATCCTGGCAACTTCTCATGCACACGTGCAGAGACACGTGCTGTGAGCACGTGTGGTTTGTTTTCAAATAAAAGTGAGAGAAAATGTCACAGATGTTTAAGGTGTTTTGAAGGAAAACAGACCAACTTGATAATTTCTTCTAAATCTAATTGCTTTTCTAATCTCTTTTACATTTACATTTAATTATATTAATTTCTGTATCACACGAAGAATGTTTTTGTTGGGATAAGTACTAAAAACTCTGCTCAGTGAATAGTAGGTAGTTGTGGCAGGATAAAAGGGCTTTTGAAGCTGTTATTTTTCAAAGAGTCCACAGGAGCCATTTTCTTTGTTCTGAACTACACCCACTGAATCACTGTGCAGAAGGAAGTGTACATCTACTCACGAGGGAGAGGCTGGATAACTTGGCCAACTATCATTAAAGCTCAGCTGAGGAAGATGCCACGAATGCTTACATCTATCGCTGCCACGAGCGAGAGCCTTTTGTCCATTAGTAGATTAGTTTCCTTGCACACGATGATTTGGTTTAGTTCGGTAGAAAGAAAATAGTTCCTCCATGAAAATGCTCACAACACAGTCTGTGGATTATCTTAAGTAACCGGGACATGATTTCCAGAAAGAGACATTGCTGTTCAGTTGTTTGTGGTGCTTTAAGTAATTATACACACTATCAAATATTTTTAGATTCATCTACAGAGCGTGCAGCATCGCATAAACAAGATCGAACAGCTCAACAGGCAGGCGGCGAAGAAAGCCGAGAAGAACACAGTAGTAGAGCAGCAGTTACCTGATATGGAGGTGACTGTGGAAGAGAGGAAACACATCTATGAAGCAACAGGTGATTAAAACTAATTTCTAGCTCTCATGAAAAACACTGTAGATTTTAGAGCCTGTTCAGACTGATAATGTGGCTTTCTTTGGTGTTTAGCTTTAGAGGAAAATCAGGCGGCTACAACAGAGGAGCGATACCAGGAAATCCTCCAGAGGAGAAAGCTGGAGGACTTTGCCAGAGCACAGGCAGAAGAGCTGGCTGACCTCTGGGCTGAAGTCCAGCGTCTGAGGATCCGCAGCTTTCCTTCACTTGATAAACTGAAACACACCTGAGCAAAGCTGTGTGTTTTTAACAGTTAACACGGTTTTATTTTACTTAACTTTACATGAAATGTACAACTCAAACTGTGAACAAAACCGGTGCAGCAGCATCAAATAAAACGTATTAAACTTTTATAAACTTAAACATCCTTTGTGTTTTAAAGTGAATTTATCAGGTAGTAAAGTCCTCCTCTGTGCGGTCAAAGTGCAGAATGCCATCATCCAGACCAAAGAGATCAATAAGCTCGGACAGGCTGGCTTTTCTTCCATCTACTGGGACTTCTGTCTGGAGCTCATACAGCGCAGACTGAGCACAACTCCGCCACTTGTCGATCAATGTTTGGAGCTGTGTTAAATCATTCTAGGGAAAGAGACAGACAATGTGTCACTTCAAGTCTAGTGAAACGGGGGGGGGGGCAATCATGTTAGGAGCAACCCAGACAAATCAATATGCAGCTGATACCTTGCCTCTGTACATTTGAACCATCTTGAGCCTCCGCACGGTCTCCATCTTGTCTTTAACCTCCTTCTTCAGTTGGTCTCGTTGTTGTGCAAAGTCTTTTGAAGGAGGATGTGTTGGTTCGGGAATGGTTCCAGAAAACCTCTCACTCCCTGCTCTCGCCTCATTTCTGTTTACCTCTACGCTGGGGATGATCAGTGGAGGATTATTAACCATCTGACGGGAATCTGCTGAAACTTGTCGGCCATCATCCTCCTCCTCATCATCATCATCAACACAAAGGCGTTTGGCCACAGAATGGGGCGAGGTGAAGGAGCGCCTTGATCTCTTCAGCCTCTCCTTCAGAGAGGAACTCAGCTGCTGATGATGCTGTGGAGAGGACAAAGAAGGAATGATGGGGCAAATAGTTACTCAACTGCTGACTAATAGCACAAATTAGATAACGTTTCATTAATCTGACATAACTTAAGATCACTTTGACGTGGCTACCTTCACACAAAAACGCACTTTAACCTACCTTTCCCTCTTTGAATTCACAGGGGCTTGACTCCACTGAATCACAGGGTGAAGAATACTCTCTTTTTACTTTACCCGCTTTAGGAGTGATCTCCATGGGTGAAACTGTCTCTAACTCATGTGAACTGACGTTTGTTTTTTTGTTTTGCTGTAGATACAGTAACGTCCGAGCTAACGAGTATCAACGTTAGCTTCTCCTAAACAATCACGACAAACTCCTTTCAGAAAACAAAACTAACAACAGAACGTCAGAGTGCGTGTAGACGAACACTTTTACAGTTTAAACCAGCGAGAAACAAACTGAATCTGCCCAAAACGTAGACGAAAACATGAAACTCGAGGCGATAACAGACAAGTCTGTTTTTCCTGATTTTTGCGGCTCAAGAAAACCTCCAAAGGCAGCGATTGGCTGGAAGTCGATGACGCGTTACCGAACTGAATCCTGGGAACTGTAGTTATTGCCGGCTTTGAATGTTTCAGCACTAATGACGGCTTTAAGACCCAGTATTTCCATTATAATCCCAGTAATGTGAGAAGAAGCCCTCTCAAAGTCATACCTAGTCATATGACTATCCCTTTAAAGATCAGATTTCAAGTTTTATGTTTGTCTTTTAAATTACAGTGTGCTTAATTGTTGGAATTGCAAGTCTTACATTCTGTTCATATTGTTTTTTGTTTGTTTGTTTTCTGCTTTTTATCTTGATGTTATTAGTTTTATTTATCTTTTTATTACCTTTATTGTGTTTTTGTGTTTACTGTGAATCACTTTGTGAGGATGGATTTATTAAAGAACAATAACACGCTCGAAGGGAAGTCAAAAGTAAAACAGGAAGAGTGATTGTTGAGCTGCAGGGGTTCGGTGTTACTCGGTTACCGTGGTTACCGGGGTCGACTCATACTGTGATTCAGCTCTTCTCATCAGTTGATTCATCTCTATTATAGGATTTATTTTAAACTCCCACCGCCTGATGTATTCACCATTTGTTTAGGATTGTTTTTTTCAGACTTGTGCTGTTTCCTTCGCTTTTTTTTTTGTTTGTTTTCAGTTTGTGTTTTTCTGTCGCCTCGAGGAGAAAGGTGTGAATTAAAACGTTATCCTGCCACGACTTGAACATCAAAACTTGGCAGTCTGATATTACACACCCTAGGGAATGGGGATTTTTAACATTTTATGCTGATGAATCTCACAGGGCTGACGGTTAAAGATAATTGCTACGTGTGAGTCAGGAGACTGTTTTCTGTGCCTTTTTTTATGCTTTTGAGTAGTCGGCATGAAGTGCTGTGCTTTGCACTTCGGCATTATGCATGAAGTTACTGTGGCAGCGGTGTGAGTTTATAGAATCTAGAGGCTACGTGAGAGACTGAGAGAACGCCAGCTCTTTCATCAAATGCAGCTGTGGTTTCTGTACACAGACTCAGCTCATGTTTGAGCAGGCAAATCATTCTTCTCAAAATGTATAAATGGGTCGGGGAGTGACATACGTTTCTCCTCATTTACACCTTACATGCTTTGATCCTGCAGTGGAGGAATATATTGTGGCACTCATAGATTATCTCAGCTCGTTCTCTTGAGTCCCTTTTCTAGTGGAGGAGACGTGATTGGTTTGGCTGAAAGGTTATTTTGTATTTTGGGTCGGTAGGTTATTTTGATTTCTATTTGACACTCTGTGTTATCTGCTATTTCTGTGCTGGAAACTTCCCTTTCATGTGGCACCAGAGTCTTGTCCAACACTTCCTTATCTTCTAGGTTTACATAGCAGGCTTTCTAAATGGCAGCACACGCGCACAACCCCTCTACCAGACACAGGAGTACCTAATACTGCAGAATCAGCTGGAGTTTATGTGGTTTTTGAGTGGTGCAAATGATCAAATTGCTAAAACTAGCTGACATGCAGAAGATCTTTGACTCTGGTGTGGTGTGTCGTTCCCCCAGCAGAGATTTTGTGTTGTCACAGTAAGATCAATGATATATTGGCATGTTGCATTTAGATTAACATATTCTTTCTACCATTTGACTTTTGGTGAACCTGAACGTTACATGACTGTTCTTCAAGATTTATTGGTATCATTATATTGAGAGTTTTCACTTGTTTAATTACATTTACCTGACTGTTGACATATCCACTAAAAGGTGATCATTAGTCAAATGAATCACTGTCATTCCTCTGATGTAGGCAGCTGTGTATATTGTTGTGACTGGCTCAAAGCCATGACAAAGAGGCTGTGAGGCAACACAACACGTGGGCTTCACAAAAAAACAGTATATGTGGAGGTTCTGCGATGCATACAGACCAAAAAATTGTGTTAATATATTATATCGCCTGTAATCTGAGACCAGGAATTCTTCTCAGTGTTATCGACTATTAAATGTTACTAACAACATTAATAATGGCTCGGTTATGTTCAGACGACCCAGTGTGACGGAGCTAATGTATCAGATAAATGTCATACAGCCATAATTCATTATATCATTTACACTTGGGCTTGTTTTACTGTGACATGTCAGAAAATCTGCAGTGAAAAGAGGCTTCTGACTGAATTTAGTGCTTTTGAAATGACAGTTTGATCTATAACCCAGTGATTGTTGAGCCAGTTGGATGATTGTGGTTATTGCACATCACTGCTGAATTTGCCCCTGAATGAGACTTGTGGTTTTTTTAGTCAAGGATGAGAGAAAAGTAATGAAAAAATATGTTGACCACATAAATTAAAACTCAAAAGATGGTAAATCTTACACTATGACACATCGTTCAGGTGCTTCTGTGTCACTGTTGCTCTCAGTTTGTTAATATTTGTGTTGAGTTTCACACAAGTGTGGAGATTAATTTCCTAATCTACTCATTCTGAGGGGAATTAGTCGATTAATCCAATATGTTTTATTCTATTTGCTCCAACTGAAGTTAGGTTTTCCAAAGACTGTAAGAATCAGAATGAGCTTTATAGGCCAACTATGTGCAAACGTCCAAGGAATTTGACAATAACTCCAAGAACAGTTTCCAGGAATAGTCATACAGCTACAAGCAAGGACGAAAAAGCAGAACAATGAAAGGTAAACTCGCAGGTTCATACAAGAGATTGAAAAAGACCAAAATCATCGGAAAAAAGGCTAAAAGTAAATTGTTACGCCCTCTCTGCACAGTTTCCCCGTGTTCCTTCCTCTAAGCCAAGTATTCAGGTACATAAACACAGATAAAATCCAGCGAGGGGCTCGAGCTTCCAGCAGTCAGCCAACCTGGAATTTATTCTCAGAATTTATTCTCTCCATCCACGAGAAAATGAACGTCAGCTGTATCTCTATAAAACTGTCAGAACGCCAGTCAAAGTCAGTCTGCGCAGTCTTCCCTGTATTATCTTTTATAGTTGACAATGAACAAATGCATTCCTCCTGACAGACAAATGATGCCTGCAGGAGATTTCACCGTGACGTTGTTGTAAACATAATGTAGGTGCAGATTCCTTCATCGCCCAGAACAGAAGACATAACATGATGACCTATTTAACAATCTTTACCATCAGTTCATCCTGGAATCCCATTAAGGTTGTAACTATGAGATAAACATTCATAATTCTATAATAAGTCATGATCATCTGATAAAAAGTCAAAATCATGAGAAAAAACGAAAAAGATTCATTCAAAGTCAAAATGATCAAAATTAAATGTCAAAATTATTAGATAAATTGTTGTTATTGTGCAATTTAAAGTCGCAATGATGTGATAAAAAGTCAAAATTATGAGGTTAAAAATGAAAGTTACCACATTACAGTCAAAATTATGAGATGCAAACCATAATTATGCAATTAAGAGTCACAGATGTAAGATAAAAAGTTGTGATGATGAGGTTAAAAATCAAAATTATAACATAAAAGTAAAGAATATCAGGTTAAAAGTCATAATTATGTATTAAAAATCAAAATCATGAGATAATTGGTGATTTTTTTAAATCTCATTATGATTTCATTTCAGCTTCTTTATCTTATGATTATTATTTTACCATTGAATATATTTTTCAAGCTTAGTTTTCATGTCTTTTCTCAAACCTGCTATAAGCTGCAGACTCACAAAAGCCTGAAAGAGTGAAGTTTAGTAAACTGTTGCTTTCTTTACAACAGTCCACTGTCACTTTCACGGTGAGTCATGAATGTGCCACATTATCTTGTTGAACCTGGCGAGATTAAGCTCTTTTTTCCCTCTAATGCAGCTCTTTTGAACTCTAATCTCACCTAATTTGGGCACTTTCAGAGTCTGCTGCTCTCTCCTGTTCCAGAGAAATAACAAGGCCTCATCTGGAGAGTTGTTACATGGCTGAGTTTTATCTAACAAGCCAGTCAGCTTTTCCCCACCATGCCGGACTCCTTTGTTTAAATTCAGCCCCCCCTTCTCTTTCCTCTGCTCTCCTTCAGATATGGCATTATTCAAACTCGCACATCCATGTGAGCTCCTCCTCCTCCTCCTCACTGTCCTTGGGGCCATTTGTTTTCCATCATTTGAGCAGATTGGAGTCATGCTCGCTGTGAGTCACGCAGGGTGGGTGGATGTCTACACAGGGTGTGGTGGGTGAAGGAGCCCAGTGGCGCTTGCGGCTGCCAGTGGAGGAATAAAGCATCCAATTTGACTCCGAGTGGCAGTAATGCAAAAATGAATGGACGTGTGGAGTTTCATTATGATCACGCAGCTCGGAGGGGAGCTGTAAACCACCGCGGATCTCAATAATAAACAGGGAAAGTGATCCTGCAGCAGCTGCAGCAACATGTTGCACAGCCCGTCGGACCAAAACACGGCAGAAAAAAGAGCAATTCCGACAACTGTTGCGCTGCTTTTCGGAGTGTTGGTGAAAAAAGACTGTTTGGTTATGTAATAAGCATATAGACTTAAATGTTTCCAATGTGCGCGCCAGATGTGTTCCAGCTGCACCAGGCTGCGCACAATAGAGCCAGCAGACTCAGAACCTGAGAGAAAGAAAGAAAGAAAGAAAATAATCCCACCCACACCCCCCACCAACCCAAATCTGTCCTCTCCACCTCCTCCCCAAAACTTTTTTTCAAAAAGTGGTGACTAACAGCAGCAGAGGAAGGAGGAGAAGAAGGTGGAGGAGTAAGATCATCACTTTTCTTTTTCTCTTTCGACTGTCTGTGCAGAGGTGAGTCTGACAACTTAATTGGTTCCCTCAGGCGCTGTTTTCTTGTCTTCTTCTTCTTCTTTTTTTTTTTTTAAGACTCAGTTTCCGTGCCGTCTGCTACACCTGCCTGCCAAAGCAGCTCCAGCTCTGATGGGCGCGGCTGGGACCGGTGCCCACATCTCTGTGTTTTGACTTGCCTGGGAAAGTCGAGCGAAAAAAGGCACAAAAGAATCGAGGAGGACTTTTTTTCTTTTTTTTTAGAGCACATCCCACCACGACGCGTCAACTTCATATAAACACATTATCATTCCCCCTGTGGATCAGTAGAGGTCCATCTTTGTAGAGGAGGACTCAGGATTTGATTGATTGTTGTTCAAGCTGGCTGAAGGTATGGATTTTAACAAGTACACTGGGATTACCTGCAGACTGTTTATATGTATATATATTTATATATATATGAAAGTGTTGCTGGTGGATGGTGTTTCTTGCATCTCTGCACTAACAACTGCGCTCTAGGACTTTGGTGATGGGCTGTCAAGCTCCTTTTATTGGCTTTAAAGTTAGGACGGTGCTGCAAAGTCTTTATTCTTATGGCTAATAAATTTCAAGTTCTATTTAGCTTGTCTGTAAAACCCAACAGGGGGTTTCGGGATCATTTTTCCTTCCAGTGGGATCTATATAATTAGTCTGTTATGCTGATCTCAGGATAGTTTTACAAGTTCTTTTCACTTGTGCTATTTACATCCCTCTAAATATACTGCAGGTCAGAAACTGGACGTGCTGGAGCCGATTTAAACTGGCTGTCCAGATCAGTTCCAGAATAGAATGAAATGTCGGTTTGACTGACTTTTACCCTGATTCTTGCACTTTACATTACAGAAGTTGTGATTTCTGGTCACCCAAAGTCTATTTTTTGTTGTTTTTTAGTCTTAAATGTTGAATCAAAGTGTGCAGGACACGAGGCACGTGTTGTTAAATGTCCTTGGCTGGCAGGGTGTGGTGAGAGGATGGTGTATCAGTGCAGTGCAGGGATCCACTGAAGCCTTTTGTTCTTTTGTTGGTTCAAGTCTTCAAAGACAGAAAGTGAATAAAAAGACTATTGAAATCGACAGATGATGTATTGAAGCCTCAGGAGTCTCTCGTGTGGTCTCAACCTCTCACGTGAGGTTTATGCGTCCGGAAAGTTGTTTTGTTTTGAGTTGAGTTGTTCTCTGTGAGATTTTTCACTGTGACCTTTGGGATTTCATTTTACGATCATGAAACTGATGTTATGACGTTTTTCCTGACATTTTCAATTCATGCAGTAAACACCAAAGCGGTTTGGTGTTTAGCCCAAAATCGTTCCCAGCATAACTCGCAGAAAATGTTTGCTGAAATGCCGTTTAACCCAAAGTTACAACGAGGAATGAAACAGACTTTTTTTGGCAGAGCATGAACATGACAGTGGTCAACATTTTATCATCATCTCACCAGATAAATATGGGATGGACGAGTTAACGAGAGAGATGGACTTCTCGGCAGGCTTGTCAGGAGAAAAGGGTGAGACTTCTGAGTTTATTCATGACGTTAAAGGGCTGGTTCACCTAAAATCACACACAAAATAAACACTTCTCCGATCACACTCCGATACAGGACCTTTAAAAATATCGAAATGCAACAGCGTTTTTGATACCAAGAAGAATAATTGAGGAAAAACAACAAGATATGACTTTTCTTGTCTTGTAGCAGAGAACAGCAGATTAATTGTAGAAAACATTAATATTTTCTTAAAAATATTATATTTATATTACATTTTCTCTTCTTAGAT
This sequence comes from Diplodus sargus, assembly GCA_903131615.1. NCBI lineage: Eukaryota > Metazoa > Chordata > Actinopteri > Spariformes > Sparidae > Diplodus > Diplodus sargus. The sequence goes on along the minus strand of CAEMYA010002116.1, from coordinate 8,482,315 downwards.
TCATCCTTTAAATGTCATCTGAGTTAACTCGCCGTCGGAGCAAAAGGAGAACGCGAAAGCGCGACTCGGTGTATCGATACTGCAGAAAATTGAGTCCTGAAACCGTCTCAAATATTCAGAATCGATACGTATCGTTATATCGATTTTATTTTTGACCGATGCATGCAGATAATTTCGGTTCAGACTTTTAGAGAAACCCACCGCTGAAACTTCTCTGGTCACGCAAACACAATTGGAGGTGAACCGACTTTTATTTACGGCGCTTCAAAAAATACTTTCGAAAAAAATCTCAGCAGAAACGTGTCTTTGCTAAAAACACCATCCCACATCCACAAACCTCACTGTGGCAGGAGATGTAAAAACTTGATTTCTCATTTGAAGGCTTAATGACAGATTGCCGTAGCGTCAGTATGTGTTTAAACGCTGCATTTATTCCCTGGGTGATGCTCTTCTCTCTCTTCTTTGGGGAGCTTACTATCACTAACATCATGGCATGACTTCACCGTTCTCGGGTTTCCATTTCTGCTCCTCTCTCTCCAGACTCGGGCTGTAAGTCATCCTCCGGGGTTTTCCTCCGGTAGTCACTCCCAAATATAAAGGACAACTCATCTTAGCTTTAGAAACTTTGGACACAAGGTCAAGGAACGCCTGATTACATGTTTTACGCCCAACTAAGACAAACATGTAATCCGTCATCCACTTGTTCTTCTCTTGTTCTATGTGGCGCTTGTAAACTTTCTGTATTTATCACTGTTTAGAAAGCGTTTTACAGAGGAGAGATGAGGAAAGGGGAAAGAAGAGATGGGTAGGATAAAGTAGTTTGGGCGCTAAAAGAACATTAAAACGCCAAAACAATCGAGTCTCAGATGGATTTCACGCTGGCTTTCCAGAGAATTTTGTGGAGGCTGTTTCAAAAGTCAGTAGAAGTATGATAACTACTAACTACCGGTTTATAGCCTTGACCCTTAACAGACATAAGTCCGTAAAAGGAAGGAGGAAGATGAGGAGGATGACGAGTGGGAGGACAGAAGCATGAAACTGAAATGAGATTTACATGAGTGGAGAACAAGTTGCCTCCTAGTGGAAGAAGGCTGTCATTACTACTAATTATCTACACTTTAACTCCTACATGTTGTTTATATTTAGCAAAGAGTTGAACTGCTTCAGAAGAGATAAGAACATAAACATGAGTAAGTTCACAACACGACTGTCGAAGCGACTGAAGGCTCATCATCGACTTCGGAGCACAAAGATCCACTTACTGGAAGTTTCCCAGAGCATTCATGGAGACGGTTTTAGCTTTTATTCCCTTTACTTATGTCATGACAACAACTAAGTCATCTCCATGACAGTTGAGCAATTTCAAAAAGCGAATGAAAGCCTTGAGATTTGTCTGAAAGCTCCGGGAAATCTCAAGTAAGTGTTTCCCATGCTAAGACATTTTCATGACAAAGAGAAGTCAAAGCTGCAAAAGCTGACATGTTGGATTTGATCACCTGCAACATGTGATTTATCAATTATTTTTCATTTACACAAGACTTTACTGTCAAATTATCAAAAAAAGAAACCCAAGTTTGAACTTGAAGGTGAGAAAAGTAGATTTTTGAGTCTGAATCCCGACTCGTTAACCAGTCGGCTCGGCCGTCTTCCCAACATGTCTGTTTTTGACGAGTTGGGGAATTTAAAGCATCAGAGCTGGGAATTAACTTTTCTTACTGACAGGACTATTATATTTGAATTAAACTACCTAAACAAACCAGATCACAAAATGTACCAATGAAAAATAATTAATATATCACACAAAAGCTCTAAATATGGCTGAAAGCTCTGGGAAATTTCAAGTTGGTGTGTCTACGTCTCGTCAAAGTAAAAACCAAAGAGTGACGCGTCAGATTTATTGTTTAGTTTTAATTAAACCTGAACTTGAACTTAACTTTGACTTAAAAAACTTCGTTTAGCTCAGACGTACTTTTTAAAGGGTCATAAATTGCAACAAATAGCTTTATTAATCAGTTTTAAACCATTGATAAAAAACTTGTTGTTGCTGTCTACTTAGACATCTGCAAAAGTTAATCTTTACCAAAGTGTTTTTGTTATGATAATAATCCATAATTACTACTTGTAAATGTTCAGTTTCTAAGAGCTAAAAGCGACTCCCTTGAAGGGAAGAACACCAACCTGGCAACCCAAACATTGTTCTTATTATTGGCTTATAGCTGATATATAAAACACTATACAATGACTGATCCGCTAATCCTCCTGTGAGTTATTGCGTGGAAACTCCATCCGACAGTATCGTCCATCAATCAAAGCCACATGAATTCATCTGTGGCGGCGTAAAAATCATCACCATGTCAGTCACTCAACACTCGAGCCAACACCCGTTAAGTAGGATTAACAGCCATACGTTTAAATAACATAGTCTGCTGTATATATCTGAGGAATTCAACGCAGTGTCTTAACTTTCCTTCTTTTTATGTTGTGTTATCAGTTGTAACAGAAACTATAACCACCACCACCAGACTGACTTCTCTACCACCAAGTGAGTCCCTCTTTTCTTCCAGTCACGCTTTCTTTAATTATCGGCAGCAAACTAAACTTATAATGCAGTAATTATAGCCGAGCGGCTCTGAAGGGAGCACCCGATGAGTAACAGCTTCTCCTTGTTTTGCTGTGTGTCTTTCTCGTTGCTAGAGGGAACCAGCGGATCAAATCACAGGAATATGTCCAGCGGTGCTGGAGGGCTGGGCTTGGAGAAGAATGTCTTAACCCAGAACAGCAGTGGAACGTATTTCTCCTCATGTGAGAGCAAATTTCCACTCAGTGTCCGAAAATTTGGGAAGTTGCGGCCGTTTGTGAGGAAGAGTCTCGAGACGCTCATGTTGTATTTTTAACCCCCAGGAGAAGGAAACTGACTCTTACTTTGATTTCTGGGGATTTGCAGATCATTTCACATCACTTACAGTTTTTAGGGAACTTCCACTTCTCATATTATTCACTCAAGTAACGTAGAAATACACTAAGTACATAAGTTTAATTGTACATCCTTTTCCATATTTATTCACAATCTAACAAATACAACACACAAAAACAAACACTAAGTATTAAAAACACAGAGAATAAGCTCTTTTAGTTTTATATTATTGTTTACTACTGCATTGTTTTCACGGCTGCATTAATTGATAAATGCTAATACGTTTACTTAAGTACCTATGTACACATATAAGGTACTTGTACATGACTTGAGTATTATCTTTTAGAAACATCTTATAGGATATATTTCATACGTGACGACAATTGTAGATAAAGCTACTGACAGTTTCCCAGTGTATAATTAGAGCTGATCCAATGGGATAATTAAAGGGCGACTCCACCTGTTTTACACATTAATGTATGTTTACAGTTCTTAAGAAGTATTACTGCATATGTGAAACACGTAGATGAAGCCGTTTGGGGCTCCAGAGGATCTAATCTGATTAAAATGCCTCCAGTGATGTCACTCAGTGGCTACGTTGCATTGTGGGTAATGTAGGCACCAGTTTTGAAAAAAAGAAGAACGCACGGAAAAGGTGATATGTCTAGTTCTGCCATGTCGATTTTGATAATTTGTTTTAAGACTGTTCATGCTTTTGAAAACCCGGCACCTTCATTACCCACAATGCATTTGAGCTACGGAGTGACATCACTGGACGCACACTGGACTGCATTGCATGCAGCTTCCTCTGGAAACACAAATGGCTTTCAGACTCCCTGAGACTTGTAAACACACTTAATGTGTAAAATGATCTATTTACAAATTAGTTTTCATGCAAAAATATCAACATTTAATGATTTAAGTTTGTCAGATGTAAAGATTTACACATTATTCCCTTGTCAGTATTACTTATTGTTCAACAGTTGGACAAAACACACTGTGGTCTCATTGTGAGTGTTACAAACCTAACAATCAATCAGTTTATCCAGAAAACAATAGTAACAGAGTACTTTTACCATGTGTTATGGATACTTTGGACTTCAGTGAAGGATCTGAGTATTTCCTAAACCACTGCCAACACAGTGGCTTCCTGTATTTTCCAGCAAGGGAACTGTTATGTAACTATAAAGGTTCCTGGAAAGAGTTATTTAAAGACTAATTTGGTACTAATTATATAGAAGATGGACGCAGTGTTTGATTCGTTCACTTAGAATAATGTAGTCGTACAGCTAGTGAACAGCAGGTCATCTGAATGGGTAGTTTAATCTATGAAATGCATCATCAGTGGTTTATATGAAGAATCTTTGTAAAACAGCTGCAAACATCATCATACTTTCCTCTGAAATGTAGAGGATTACAAGTATAAAGTAGTATGAAATTAAACACTTGTGTAAAGTATAGATAAGTGAGTAAAAGTAGACTACTTGGTAGCAGCGAGCCGCTGTGTCTGGACTCCAGTGACTCAGTCATATTCCTGTTTGTTTATATACACTGTGAAACGGATCCAGTTGCAACAAATCAAAAATAACTGGCCTGTATCATCCCTCCAGCCTCTGTAGGTGTGAATACTGGCAGCTTAAGCTCCTCCTCTGGAGTTTACCTGGGAGGAGACTCTTCAGGAGGAGGTGATGGAGGAGGGGGCTACTTAGACGGAGGAGGGTATGGAAGCGGAAGTGGAGGAGGCGGCGGCGGCGGCAGTTACATGGTGAGCTCGGTGTCAAAGGTCAGGTCCAGCTCGTCAGGCGGTGTCAGGAGATCGCAGGCCAATGGCTCGTCAGCAGGCCTGTCGCCAGGTTTCCGTGAGAGGAAGACCTTAACCAGCCGCTCAGGAGGTTACGATGGTGAGATCCTGTTAATAAAGTCAAGTTGGCATCAGACGGGCCTGAAGCAGAACCTTTAAGAGAGAAGGAAGCCGTCGTGCATGAGGGTGCTGTTAACATTTCTGCTGCTATTGTGTTTTCTTGTAGGCAGTTCCAGTGGCAATTCCTCCCCAGAGTTTACACGCAAAGATTATGGGATCTATTGTGAGTGAGACTGATGACTGTGTTGGAATACACCTTATTTTTCCAGCTTTATCCTCATATTTGTGTTTTCTTCCCCTTTTTCCTGTTTTCTTTTTCAGGCTCAGGCGCCACCAGAGGGAGGAGTGAAAGCAGAGGTATGCACTGATAGTTTCATTTGCTCCTCCTCCCTCTTCATTATTTCTGCATCATCTGCCTCTGAATCTTTATTAAATCAGGATTCCTTTGTCCATTGTGTGATTTTTTTTTTCCAGAGAGCGAGATCAGAGCAAGATTGCAGAGCGCCTCTCCCACGGCCTGCAGATGTAAGACCACTTGAGACACATTGATCCGCTCGCTCCCGGTTATGCAATCGACTCATAAAGCGACAAAGCATCTTTATGAGACTCTGTTCATTCAGAGAAGCACGCAGATTCTTGGACTTGAATTATGTTGCTGTCACATGTTCAGTGCTCGCTATATATCACACACAGGACATTCCCCTCTCCTCCACCTCTCACATGAATGTTCACCTCCGTGAAATTTCAATTAGTAACACATGTGCGGCTCCTCCATACAGTAGATTCACGGTACATCAGCACAAAAAAAGGGAAGGGGAAGAGTTAAACTGTGAGGATCAGGGGTTTGTTTGCAATGTGTGGAAGTAGGGAAGAAGTCAAGGGGCAGATTTGCGGTGGGCAACAATGGCACATATGAGTCACTGTTTGCAGAACATCCCGTTTTGAACCAAACAGTGGAGACTCAGAGTTTTACAGACGCTGAACGCTCCCTCTGCTGATTCAAGTGTATAACTGCAGTAATTGAATCCACATTTTTACACAGTTAGTCATCATGTGCCACCTTAAATCCAAAGTTCAGTTCCAATGTTGCAAAGCTGTACTTTAAGAAATGAGGGAAGAAGACTTTCACTGTACTAACTTGTATTTACTAAGATTTTGAGGGACTTGCACTTTTCTATTTTGTGCTATTTTATACTGTTAGTTCACTATTCTTCACATGTCATGTGCATTGGTGGTTTTTAAACTATTAAATTGTTGATTAATGTATCATATTGACTTCAATATAACGCAGGGACACTCAGCACAACAGCGACAGGCTACATTTACTTCCTGTAACACAATCTACGAACTAGAACTAAAACAATAAGCCTAAATTTAAAGTGTAGTAACTTTCAATTTGTGCTGTCCAACCTGAACATGTTGGAGAAAAAACGGTAAAGAATGCAGGATTTTGCATTGACATTTTAAATTAGAAGTTACCTCATCATACTAAAGTGCTTGAACAAGCGTACGCTCCATTCTGGACTTGAACCCTAAAATGAATTTCAGTATTGTACTTGTTGAGCATTGTTTGTGTGTATTTGGCTGCGCAGGGACGGAGCTGGACGACGTGAAGAAGCTTCTGAAGGGACGCTCCTGCAGCGTTAGCCCCACTCGCTCCTCCAATGCCTCCATCACCCTGCCCGTCCCCAAAAAGGCCACCGTGGAAACCAAGACCATCACCGTGGCCTCTCAGTCAGGTATAACCTTACAAGAGTAACAACACATACCTAACATGCATAGACAAGTTGTCCCCCGCTTAAAAGTATATGGTTTAAAATGGCCTCAGTTTTTTGTCTCTCAAGTTGTATTACATTACATTCAATGAGTGACGGAGCTCGACAACTGGATTCTAGAGAGCTCAACCCAGACACGTACACACACCAGAACTATGTAAGACTTAAAACATATTGTAAAGTAAGGAAGTAATCTCAACGCACAATGAAAACACAAAAAGGGTCAAAACATTTTTATCATCCTGCATCGGAGAGAATATTTTCTGACCTACAGATTTTCCGTCTTTGTGTCTTTTCTCTCCTGCAGGTTCGACTTCATTCGACTCTGGTCTGAGATCAGCTGGCTTCCACACCATCGATTCTGCAGGCCTGTTTGATACCGGTCTGACAAACGGGCACTTTGATACTGTAAAGTCAGGCCAGTATGATGTCACGCTAAAATCAGGCCAGTATGATACTGGTATTAAATCAAGCCATTATGATGGTAGTCTGAGATCAGGACAGTTTGACACTGGTTTAAGATCAGGCCAGTACGACACCAGTGTGAAGTCAGGAGGACAATATGATGTCACTATGAAATCAAGCCAATACGATACTAGTGTGAAGTCAGGACATTATGACATGAGCTTGAAATCAGGGCAGTACGACAGCAGTGTGAGAACAGGCCAGTACGACACGCTGGACACCATACTTCCATCTTTCTCCTGGTCCACCTCCACGCTGCCCGCTGCCTCTTCCACCACGGCGGTCGCTGGCAACACCAGCTACTCGTACCAGACGAGCACCAACAACATGCCGGGTGGATCCTCACCCGTCGGTCTCACCTCACCCTCGTCTCTGTCAGGTGAGACCAAACTTACCTTGAGAATTAACCTGTTACCCTGCAGGTGAAATGTGGTGTTTTTTTTTAAGAAGGAAAATAGGTTTGTGCAGTGTTGCATACTTTATGTGGACAAACACGTAATTATACCAATGAGGTAACAAGTCCACTCAGGTAAACATTTAATATCTAAAAGTAGGCATCATTGCTTAACCAATCTGTCAATAAAGACAAGAAAAACTGCCGCACTGACACTCATCTTCCTGTAAACAATAAGAAAAAGTCCTATAAATATCTTATTATAACTCATTTGGACAGATTTAAGACACAATATCAGATTGTCACCACACGATTATCGCAGAATTAAAGATAACAATATTATCACGATAGTTGGAAAAAATACTGTTGTCATACAGTTTCTGAAGCAAGTTTAACACAATACATGTTTTGGGTGATTATACTTAAATTAACCCAAAAATGTGTCATGCACATTTCTTAAATTCTAATGTATAATCCTATTACAAGTTGTAGCTGCTAAAATGTGAAGATTTTATACTTTCCCTGCATTTTCATTTCATTGTAAATTAAATATTGAATTGTTTGTCTTCAGACTTAAGAGATTTAATGATGAATCTATAAATAAGTTGGTGTTTTTATACTGTCCCATGCTTAAACTTAATGCAGAACAGTTTTAATGGTTAGTTTTATTTTGTCATTCACTTTTTTCTCCTTGTATGTCTATTTTGTTATGTCTTATTTATTGCATGTTATTTAATCAAGTCAAACTGCATCTATTCTTTACAGTTTACGGCTTTCAGAACAATCTGGCTCCCACCTCCAGCAGCGTGCTCACCACCAGCGGCGCTAACGTACATGCTAACGTAGGAGGTACGACAGCTTGTTCGCATACATAATTCCACTAAATCTCAACACATTTTGACATTTTTTTCACTGAGTGTTTATTTGTCTGTATTTACAGGTTACGGCGTTCAGAAGAACGTGTCAAACGGAGTCGGTGTCATCAGCACTGGAGTCTCTACAAGTAAGTCCCCAAAGGATTCCCCGCAGTGACTGTTTTCTGAAACTTAAATGATTCCTGACTGTTTCTTTTGTTGTCATCAGCCACTAGATCCCAAACTGTCGACGACGCTTATAAGAAAGACTATAAGTTCCTGATCTCTGAGAAGGAGAACGTGCCGGCCAAGAGGGACGCAGAGATGCTCATTTTGGCCAAAGACAGCGGGAAGCAGTTCACCAGCAGCAGCAGCGTTCATATAGGAGGAGGTGAGTCGGATACTGATCGCCCCCTTCTGGATGAACGTTGAATTTTCTCCACAGCAGCCAATTGTGAAGCATAGATGGTATTTTAACAACCCTAATTTCTGGTTTGAGGGAGGCTATGAGTTGTGATCCTTTCGATTTAAACTTCCTGGATCTTCTCTGTCCTATTCCCCGTCGTAATATTGATCCCACGTTTCTATTTCCAACAGAAAAATCCCCAAATGACCTAAACTGATTTTAAAAGTGCCTCTAATGGTTTGAAGAAGATTAGATTAGATTAGAGCTAACAAGATAATTCATCACGAGGAAACGACTTAATAAGATAAGAGGAGTGGAACTGAGTTTTAAAAACAAACCACATGAGCTTTACTGAACATCTTTGTTGTTGGACAGTTTTTCCTCGTGTTGGTGGTATGAGAGTAAGATCACATATGGTGGTCAATTTAAAGCAGATGTGTTACCGTCCAGTAGGCGAGAATCCAAAGAATTCTTCCTCTTGGCTCAGAACAAAGAAACTACACACACTGTTTGGTGTTTGAGTGGTAAAGGCAGGTATTTGTGATGCATCAATAATGAGAGCTCCTCGATTTGATATTTTCAGCTATAGTTGACAAGATTCAATCCCTGCATGCTGTGATGGCACTACTGATCTCAGATTAAAACTATAAATATGAAGAGGAAACAACCTTCTGTTTTCTTGAGATTAATGAACTCTATCACAACAAAAACGACCTTTGCGATGTCGAGATAACACATTATCTGTATCTGTTATATTCCCTTTTAGCCGTGTTTTTTGTTCTGTTTGTCAAACAATGAAAGCACTGTTTAAAAAAAGCATGTCTAATTTTACAGGGTCGCTTTCGGGAGATTCGATAAAGAAAGAGAAGCTCATTTCAAGCTACACGGAGACGATGCCACTGAAGTCAGAGACGGGCAACTCTTACTGTGAGCGGTTGCTTCAAAACACCTCTGAGAATAAAAAACAAAGTACTTTGATTTTATAAATAAATGACTTCTGTTTATTTATCCATTCTACAGATGGATCATCTGGAGTTGTGATGAAAGACAAAGCAACCTACGCAGGTATTTTTGACTGCGTATATTCTGATATTTACATGATAATGAACATTTTAATTTGTGAAAGTGATGATTTCACTCTTTTCTCCGTCTGCAGAGATTCACAGAGACAGCGGCGCCTTCGGAGGTGGAGGCCTGTGCTGCTGCTCCGACTCCTGCTGCTCCTGGTGGAAGTGGCTGCTGGGTCTTCTCCTCCTCTCCCTGCTCCTGCTCGGACTCCTGTTTGGGCTCATTGCACTGGGTGAGGCCCACTTACACAACATAATGAGAATTTAAGGGCAAAATACAAAAAAAGAAACTCCACAAAGATAAAAAACGAAGGTGTCCTGAGATACCCTCAGCAATGAAACGCCTGGGAGTGACGGTTTTTGAACCAATAAAAAGAGTGTTTCAGCTTTTACAGGCTAGTGAGCATTATTTCACTGTGCTGCTAAGAGCTGGGAGGCAGTAAACGTACTCCTTTCCCTGGAAACTTGATCTGTGGGTACTGTCTCGCTGCCATAAACTCGGTCTGGCATTCATTGTCAGTGGAGCAGCTCCAGAAATCGTTGCTTGATGACATCAGAGACTCCAGTTTGTTTTCCTGCAGCAGGAGAGCTGTTGATTCTTTTTTTTAAACATTGATAATAACGTGATAAAGAAAGAACCTGGAACAGCATTTCTAATATGTAAACATGTGCACATCAGAACCGTTTGACTTTGTTCTGCATGTAACGCAGTCGATCCTTCGCAGCGCGCAGGTAGATCCATAAATCTGATGTATCTTATATCACATAATTCAAATATTAACAGAATATGAACAGTCTGTGAGCACACATTCAGTTTGACTTATTCGAGGACATTATAACTTCTACATCTGTTGTTAATAAATGTCCAAAAACTTGCCTTGACATCAGAGAAAAGACATTCTACAGCTACAGAACTTGTCTGAGAATCAAGATGTTTTTATGTTTTCGGCAGTACAAATGTAATCCAGTTATAGCTGTCTGTCTAATTATGGATACAAACAGAAATGACTGATAGCTAAGTCAGCATTCTCTGGCATACACTGCAGTTAACATTAATCAATACATTAAATTATGTGGATTTGGGTTTTAATAAACAAAAAAATCGTATATAATTATTACTATTTACAATAAAATAAGGGTAAAAGCAGTAAAATAACTGTCGTATTTCTGATTTACCTCATCCCAGAACATGGCTACCAGTGATAGATTTGTAACTTGTGACACGATATTAGTTTATTAAATTACAGATTGAGTTTAATTCTTTTACTCTGCCTGAATGTGCTCCTTGTACGGCATCTCACCAAATGTTGATGTCCCCTTTTTTTCAGCTGAGGATGTGAGAAAGCTGAAGAGTCGCGTGGCGACCCTGGAGACCAAGGCCTCCGTCGCTTCTGCTCAAACCAGTCGGCTGGCAGGTTCTGACAATGACATCTATGTGGCCGGTGGAGCTGCTGGAGGAGGCAGCGGCCACACTGACAACACGCTACACCTGGGTGCTGGAGGAGGAGGAGGAGGAGGAGGAAGCTCGAGCTCCAAAACACGAATCGCGGTTGCCAGTGGTGCAGGTGGTGCAGGTGGCACCGGTAGCAATGGCATTGATGTCAGCCTTGCTGGTGGTGCTGGTGCTGGTGCTGGTACCGCTGGTGCTGGTGCTGGAGCTGGTGCTGGTACCGCTGGCGCTGGTACCGCTGGTGCTGGTACCGCTGGTGGGTCTACTGGAGCCAGAGGTGGAGGTGCTGGCACAGGCAGTGGCACCAGTTACACTGACACCAGTTACAGTGGCACCAGTTACAGTGGCACTAGTTACAGTGGTGGTGCCGGCAGCGCTGGTGGTACCACAGGATTCGGTGGTAGTGGAGGACACACAGACGCTTCTCTTCAGCTGATGATCCACAACATGTTAAAAAGGGAAATGCATTCACAAGATTTCAGAGGTACTAACACACACACACACACACACATACACAGACACACACACACACACACACACACTACGTTTACTGATCTGTTGTTTTCTGTTTCAGCTTTTCTGACATCCTCAGTGCAGGGAGAGAGAGGGCTGCCTGGACCGAAAGGTGAACTATATATATTATGTATTTCATGAAATCTGAATATATAAACATTTTATTTTGAAGATAACATGAGTTATGTTTGATTTATATTAATTTATGTTTATCTTTTTGTACTTTCAGGGGACACTGGAGCTAAAGGTTTGGATTACTCGTGATTCTGTTGATCTGTTTTATTTCTTTGTTTGTTTCCTCATTATAATCAGATGTTTGCTTGTCACAGGTGACGCTGGGTTCCCTGGACTTCCAGGTGAGGAATGACAATCATCATAACTCTTGAGTCATTAACAGTAGTTTGTATTTTCTTAGGACTATGTAATGATGTAACTTTACCGTGACCTTTGATCTCAGGTGCTCCTGGTGCGATGGGACCTTCAGGCCATGAAGGTCCTAAAGGACAGAAAGGAAGCCAAGGTAGAGAAAGTTCAAACTACATGATGCAAGTTCACTGTTTGGTGTTTTTGGATTGAAATAAATGAATGTAAAATGTCTGATCAGGTGATCATGGAGTGGACGGACAACCTGGTATCAGAGGTCGTGAAGGTCCAGCTGGGCCCAGAGGTGAGCCAGGACCGTCAGGCGTTGGACCGAAGGGTGACAGAGGTACGTATCACATCCCCAGAAGAACGTTTGTTCGAGTTCATCTTGATTCTGTTGCTAAAGGATCTCATGTGTTTGGTTTGTGCAGGTTCTCCTGGTGATCCGGGGGTTCCTGGGCCTGTGGGACCTGTCGGACTTAAAGGTAAGATCATCGTACTTCTTGTCCTTTACTTTGACTTTTTTCATGTTTAATTAAAAAACAACAAAAACAGCTACTTGTCTTGTGTTTTTACATCAAAATACCGAAGTTTGACTTGTAACTGGAGCAGTTTATTACCTCATGTATGAATTATCAGAAGCAAAAAATGGAAGAAACCTATTATTTTATTGCAATTTCTAGGATAATAGAACTTCTGTAAAGCTTTTTGTACGTCCCAGTGAGTATTTTCTGAAAATGTTTTTGTCTTTAGGCTGTTCTTGTTAAACAGCAGTTCTCCTTTTTAATTATTATTACTTATCTTTGCTCAAGGTTCACCTGGAAATCATGGACTTTCTGGAGCACCAGGTCAGTTAATTTCTGCTTGATGTCACTCATGTGGAGCGTTACAGGGGTTCCAGAAACACCTGCTATTACCTTGAATTCACCAGCAGCTGCTTATGAAAGGGATTAAGTCAGAGATAAGAGTGTTTGTTTAATTTATCATGATGTGTTTTGTTATAGGTCAACCAGGTCCTCAAGGTTTCCGTGGCGAGGCAGGATTACCTGGGGCTAAAGGTAGATTCATGTGGTCATTATTAAGCCGTAAAGTGAAATGCATCGTTATTTTGCTTTATTTTATTTACAATTATGTTTCTCACAGTCGTTCTTCTCACTCTGCAGGTGACAGAGGATTGGCTGGATTCCAAGGAGCTAAAGGTTTGTTGTGTAACTAAATCAGATGTTTCTCTGACTTGTGGGGTCAGTGAAAGTTTTAACTGTAGTTTAATTAATGTTTTTTATAGGTGATCCTGGTCACGATGGTCTCAGAGGTATTAAAGGTCAGTACAGCTCTGTGAATTTAACTAAAGTATCTGAAGGTGTCAAACTGGCGTGTTATATACTGAGTGCTGTTTTCTGTGTTCCTCAGGTGAAGCAGGACCACCAGGTCTGCCAGGGCTCGCTGGAGAGAAAGGATCCAAAGGGTCGATGGGTGAGTCTGAATGACACTTAGATTACTATCTTCTTCTAAACTCTAGTAAGAACTTGGTATTTTTGGTTTCCTGGCAGAGAATTTGATGAAAAGTTCAACACTGATATGAAGCTTCAGCCAGCAGCTGATTAGCTTAGCACAAAGACTGAAAGCTGGGGGAAGAGTTAGCCTGGGTTTGACAAAATGTAGCTCGAATACACGTTAAAAATGTTGTATAATCATTTTTATCATGTCATTCCTTTTAATTCTATACTGTTCCAGCTATTTAGGACAACAGTTACTTCGTAGCTCGCTTATTTAACTTTTTTTTCCTCAAATTTACTGTAAATGTTTTGTAAGAATTAATACAGAACAGTCCAACTGATTTGAAGGACAAGTTCCACCAGAGGGCAGCAGAGAGGTGTCTGCTCATAAAGTCTGCTGCCCTCTATTGTTCATTAAAGGAACAGCAGACACTGAACCAACTATAAGAGTTTGTTTCTTAGGGTAACATCTTTATCAATATTCAATATAATGAGTGTTTTTCTTTGCTTTTATGTCGTCAGGCTTGGCTGGACTCGATGGTCAAAAGGGATCGAGAGGTAAATGAGTCATTTTATGAGCAGATGACAAGTATTACACGTTACACAGCTCAACTAGACACATATATTATCCTCCTTCTTCCTGATTATGTAGAATTTCAGACACCCACAGTTTCTTTTAGCCCCAAATAAATCCTCAGAATTTATATTTTCCTTTGGCCTTCAGGTGACCAAGGACAGTCTGGGCCTCCTGGACTCAGAGGTCCTGCTGGACCTCCCGGAGATGGTGGACTTCCAGGTAAACTGATCCTGATGTAACTCTTATGAAACTTGATCTTTAGCTGTGTTAACATCCTCATTAATGGATGATGCGATAAGATACATTCATAATATCTTCCCCTCTTTGTAGGACAACCTGGACTTCAAGGACCACCAGGTACAACTCCACGTTTAATCCAGCATACATTGTTTATTGTTAATTCTGAATCTTGCAGCAAAGTATTTGCTTTAAATGCTCTCGACAGTAAAAATATACTTGTGTGTTTCTTAAAGGTATACCAGGGAATCCAGGAAGACCTGGCGCTAAAGGTACAGCTGCCGTTAGCTTCCTTAAAGGCTTCTGCTTT
>CAEMYA010002116.1:8435745-8467407 GCA_903131615.1 Diplodus sargus | reverse complement strand
ACATTTAAACATAACATATCAGAAAACTTCAATACAGATTTAATTAGTTAAAAAAAGAAACTGATGTTTACTTTTTTGTTCCAGCTGGCTCCTCCGCTGTTGGCATCCCAGGACCACCTGGACCTGCTGGTCCTCCCGGCCCTGCTGGACCTCCAGGATTATCAGGTCTGACCCTTAAAAACCCTGATTATGTCCTCAACATTCTGTATATTTTACATCTCAGCATTTGAAGATCAGTAGTAACAATACTTACATCACCATGTTGTACCAACTTCAATGTGTTACTTATCTCTTCATTTACCTCCTCAGGTCCGATTGGTCCTGCTGGTCTGCCTGGCCAACCTGGTAGGTCTTTAGCTCCCAAAGACGGCTTTTTAGACTGGATATGTTGCGAGTGTCATAGATGTTTAATTGTGTTTGTCTACACAGGTCCTAAAGGTGACAGAGGATATAAGGGAGACCAGGGAGAAGCAGGAATATCAGTGAGAACATCTGAAAGTGTCAGCTCAACCAGAAATGAGAGTGAGTACTTCTTTGTAATTGGTTTTCTATAAGACACACCGAGGTGAGAAATAACCTGCTGTATCTGCTGCAGAACACACCTAAAGTCAGTCTGTAACTTTTGAGTGAAAAATATATATCACAATCTTCATCTTTCAAATGACAAACTGAGTTCATAAGCAAAATAATCCAGTTCAGTAAACTCAAGTGTTCTGAGGCACAAACAGCAATCTTTCTTTGGTAAAGACACGGAAATATAATAATGATAATATTCTTTACATCCTTGTATGCGTGAAGAAATCAGCGGTACTTTTATATAAACTGTTTGTTAGATAAATATGTTTTATTAGCACTTTCCAAATTTCTATTAATTACAAACTCATAGATTAGATTATATTTCTCTAACATGTCGTAGAGTAGAAGGATATAGTTGCAGCTCTCTTAGCTTTAATTAATACTAACAAATAGTAAAAGTCAGTTTGCCGACACTCTTCTCTTCTTGTTCTGGTTCAGATTATCCTGTAATCTCCCCTCTCGGCCACAGTCGGTGCTGTTCAGCAAAATAAAACATAAACTGTAGTTTTCATGTACCCTGGTTTGTCTGACTCTGGAGACCAGGACATTGCTCATTACTTTGTGTGTTTTTGTTTTCTGCTTTAGGACAGTTTAGTTCCGGTGGAGCCTCAGGAGTCACCGGACCTCCCGGCCCGCCCGGCCCGCCCGGTCCACCAGGTTTTCCGGGACGTCCAGGTAAATATGACCTTTAATGACTCCTCTATAGAATTTGTTGACCACAGTTTTCTTGTAATATTCCTCAAATTGCATCACTGACTGTGTGTTTTAAAATGTTTTCATCAGGAGATTCAAGACAAGGACCTCCAGGACCACCTGGGCCTCCAGGTCAGCCTCATTAAACCCACTGTTTCAAACATGGCTGCATCACACAATGTCCTTAATGATCCATTCTTCATATAAATCTTTACTAATTAGTTCTACCTTATAGGTTATGGAAGACCAGGACCTAAAGGAGACAAAGGAGACGCAGGCTTTTCATCCGGCTCTGGTATGATCCAACATCTCAACGTGTTCTCTGTGTTGATGTGAGTTTGATGTTTACTGACCGGTAACAGGAAACATTTAAACATTGTTCTTCATACAGGAACATATTACACTGGACCACCAGGACCACCAGGGCCTGCTGGGCCTAAAGGATCAACAGGTGATCACATTTTTTCTAAAGGTCTTTTACTTATACAGTTCTAGAAGTATTTTATTATAACATGTCCATCTTTATTTTAGGTTCTCCTGGACCGAGAGGATACCAAGGTAAATATCTTTCTTCCATCAGTCATGATATAGATCATTGTGAGCCTTCCCAACATAACTAACTGTGAGGTGTCATGTGCGTCTCAGGTGAAACAGGCCAGCCAGGTGTGCCAGGAAGACCAGGAAGCTCTGGGACAGGTCAGTGTCCAAACATACATCAGACAAAACCACATTAGATTTATATTATAAACATAATCTTAAGGTCTGAGGATGAATCGTATATTTATGTCTTCCTTACAGTGTCCACTTACTCCGGAGGCCACAGCATCCCAGGTCCACCAGGTCCACCAGGTCCACCCGGACTTCCAGGACCACAAGGATTTAAAGGTAAACTTATCAACACATCAGGATCTGTGAATGCTGCCATGTTTGTATTTCAGAGCTAAAGACAAAGATAAACTTTTTATGTGCCTGTGTGCGTCACATGGAGGTACTGATTATGTTGGTTGACCTTCCTCAGGGGACACTGGAGCTCCTGGTATTCCCGGCTCTTCAAGAGGTGAAAAAAAAAAACCTAAATACTTTTTACAAATATATATTAAGTGAAGTGTTTTATCTCAGTTAGAAAAGCTCTGAAGTTTAACTCCACATAACCTCTCCAGGGCCTTAACTGTCTCATTGCTCCTCAGGCTCCGTCTCAGTCACATCGGGTCCTCCTGGCCCTCCAGGTCCTCCTGGTCCTCCGGGTCATCCAGGCTCCTTTGCAGCTTCCAGTGAGATGCACCAGTACATCAGCGACTATCTGAGTGAGAGCTTTTTCTTGAAGCAAAGTCAAGAGCTCACGGTCTGTCAGAGGAACAGAGGAGAGTGTGAACATGTTTCGTTTGTCTCATGCAGGTAGAAGCAGATTGAGTGGAACACCTGGACCTCCTGGTCCACCTGGACCTCCTGGAATCCCTGGAAGCTTCTCAGGCTCAATTGATGACATCTCCACCAGAATCATTGCATACATTCAGCGTAAGTCTGTGATTCTCTCCAGATACTATATATTAGAGTGGAATAAGCAGTATAGTAAAAGACACGCTAACTGTGTTGTGTGACTTCAGGTTCAGGCTCAGGCCTCAGCCTTGGCGTTCAGGGTCCTCCAGGACCTCCTGGTCCTCCTGGACCTAGCTCTGGCTCTGGATCCCTGACGATTAATGCTCTCATCGCCATGCTTCAGAGTGAGTATGATTCGACTGAGTTGATACAAAAGCTCTGCAGAAAGTGTTTCTTCAGAGGCTTCACCAGGCTAAACTTTGTCTCTGTGCTGTGCAGGAGATGAAGTGAGGAGGTATTTGTCAGGACCACCAGGGCCACAAGGACCACCGGGACCACCAGGGTCATCAGCAGGATTTTCAGCCAATTACAACGTGGAGGAGGTTGCCAGATATGTCTTTAACATCATGAACGGTAAGCACAAGTTGCACTAACAGAAAGCAACAACTCTGTAAGTGGAGCCCGGACTTCATCACTCAGTGAAATTGCTTTTATTGTCTTTTTTCAGACAGAGGGATTGCTCGAGGTCTGCCTGGGCCACCAGGTCCTCCTGGGCCTGCTGGGCCTTCTGGTGGATCAAGCTCTGGCTACGCGACCGCTACGATCGACTACACTGCGCTGATGAGAAGTAAATTATTAGATTTTTTTCATCAACAGATCTTTTTTTCCGCTGCAACAACGGTGAAACTTTACGCTTCATCTTCCTCTTCTTAGATGCAGAATTCCGCTCATGGATGAGCTCTTCGGTAAAACAGGGTGCTCCTGGTCTTCCGGGTTCCCCAGGGCTGCCTGGCCCTCCTGGTCCTCAGGGACCACCGGGAGTCTCCTCTGCCACTGTGTACGGGTCGGGAGGTCGTGGCCACAGCATGGAGGAAATTCAACGCTACCTGCAGGGTGAGTCTGACGGAGAGAAAGAAGACGATGTACGTTACTTGTATATATGTTATCAGGTTAAAAATGACTCGTGCACATATCAGAAACACATTTCACTTATGGCTACTTGCAGATTTATATGGGTTTAATTTAAAAACAATCTATTCTCATTGTTATTACACTGTGTACAGCACAGTTTAAATGGTGATAATGGTTATGTTATATTTATATTATTCATTGAAACCTCAAGTTTAATGGAAGCATTCGTTACAAATCTCAGCGAAAAATTACTTGTCGTCCCGACTGCCTCCCTGAGAGAGTTCCACTGAAAACAGGATTAAATATTTATGTGTCTGAAGCTAAACACATTTAGCTTCTTGTAAACACAAACCAAAGGCGGCGTCTTTGCAGATGCACTTCTAATTTGTTTGCACAAAGTCGCCAACAGGAGAAGAATAAACAGCCTGTAAATGCTTTCATTAGCTGATATCGGCCTCAAACCTTCTCAGCTCATCAGCGACAGATTCCATTCTTTATTCACTTTATTCACATATTTGGCTGTCTTGCCCTCACCAGTGTGATGTTTTAGGTGATTTCTGGCTTCTTCATAGACTAAATTGTTAAGATAAACATCCAGGTAGAAAACCTCTTCATTAGACTTTAGCTTAAAGTTATTATTTAAAAGTGTACACATTAAATTCATCTTATATGAATGTGTGACGCTCTCATACCTCATTTATAATAATACTTTCACTGATGTTAGTTTGAAGACTGAATTCAGCTGTTGTGCCACAGATTGAAGAAAATTACAGCTGGAGTTTAACCACACGAGCATAAGATGTTGCTGTTTTTAAAGACGCTAGCAAAACCATAAAGTACATGAAATAGGCAAATTGTAACTATTTGTCTTTACATGTTACAGTTACACCTATGAAATACGAACAGCATAGGTAAACAAGTTTCACTCTGTTCGCAGTTTTCTGATTCATATTGTGACCAAAAAATCACCAAAGGTATGAAACATTGCATTCATCATTTTCTTCAGACGCGGTCTTCACAACATATCAATAGTCTTGAAAGACAAATCCCTCCCAGTCCCATTGGCCTTTGAATTAAAACACTCATCCATAAATAAAATGTCCAATTTTTCTCAAACAAATCGTAGTAATTGCGTCCGTAACCTCACACACACCACTGGAGGTCAGCAAAAACAAGACTTTCAGAGGCGCTGAAGATATAAAATGGAACAGTTCCACGTTATGATGTCTGAAATTGACCAGACCTTAGTTCTGTATTTTGAGTTGTGTACGTTCGTTATCCCAAATGTTTCCAACAATATTCAAACAGAGAGAAATCTGTAATTCTGTCCAAGGCAATGAAGGAAGTCAGCAAACTTTATAACATAATCTCATCAGTGAACACTGGTTTGGATTTCTGTGTCCCTCTCAGTGTAGCTTCACATTTAATAAGCGAAATGTCAGATCTTTGGTCGTCTCGACTGTCTAGACAATAACAGTTAAATTAAATATTCCTCAGGATCTGGGTTCAGAGGTCTTCCCGGCCCTCCTGGCCCTCAAGGTCCACCGGGACCACAGGGTCCATCAGGTGGTTACAGCGGATCAGTTTCCTACAGTGGAAACTTCCCTCGGGAGACAATCCGCGCTGAAGTTCAGGAGTATCTGACCAGTAAGATCCCGTCGTCACTCACAGATTAAACACGTGATCAGTGCCTGCATCCAAACATTAACCTCCATGAAACTTTTATTTTTCAGGTGACAATGTTCGTCGCACCATCATCGGACCACCAGGGCCTCAGGGACCAAGAGGTCAGAAAGGAGAGCGTGGGGAGCCGGGTTACGTCCAGGGCTACGCGCAGAGCCAGAGCTACTCTCAGGGCAACTCTCAGGGCAGCTCTCGCTACGGCACCGAGCGCAGAGACGTCGACATCAGCAGGCTCACTGAGACGCTGGACTACTCCAACGTCGCCATGAAGGTTACGGACTACATCAAGAGTGAGTGCATCCAAGATTTCACTTCCTCATTTTTATTTTTATTTGGTTAATATGCTACAGAAGTCATCAAGGCTGCCACAACTATGAGAATATAAAAATGGTTGACTGTGGTTTATGTTGTGATGCATGGAAACGTCTCCTGATGTGGAGTCTGAAGCTCATAGATTTTTTTTAAGCAACGCTTTCTGATTGGGTCTATAATTGATTCATTGGAGTAATCTGTCCCCTGAACTCTTCACCTCTGTGTCACTAAACAACGTCCCTCCTGTAGATCAAGGCCTGCTGCAGGAGTATATGGTTGAGGGTCCCTGGAGGGCGAACGTGAGAGCGATTCAAGGCCCCCCTGGTCCACCTGGACCTCCCGGACCAGCCGGTCAGAGCCGTGTCATCGGCGCCTACGGCAACGTCACAGCCGACCTCATGGCCTTCTTCAGAAGTGAGCATACAAAGTTATGACTTTCCACATACTGTATCAGGTCGAAGCTTACATCAATGGAAAACTATCCAGACTTATGTAAGTGCAGCTGGAAAATGTTGCTTCATCATGACTGAATCTGGGCTTTTGCTCTGGCGCAGCTTACGGTACCATCGCCGGCCCGCCAGGAGGCCCCGGACCAAGGGGAGAGAGAGGGTACCCAGGACCCAAAGGAGAAAAGGGTAAACAGAGCAGATGATAAAAGACAGGTTATTACTAACAGAGTTATTGTTGTAGTGGACTGAGGTAGGAGATTTGTGTGTTTGCAGGTGATGCAGGTCGTCCAGGTTTACCAGGACTCCCTGGACCATTAACGGTCCAGGTCCCACACAGAGTGCAGAAGAGGGACGCAGGTAAACATCAGTCCAATTATTTAACAAAACAGAAAAATGTCTGGTGTTAAATAGAAATAACTCATCACATGTTTTGTCTCTTCTTTCTCCCACTGCAGAGAACAAAGAGGTCGTTCAGAATAAAGCAGTTGGTCGTCGCAAGAAGCTCCGTCGCCATGCCACCGGTGGCTAAAGGGCTAACACGCTGCTGAGTCGTGTCAGATTTAATTTTTTCTCTTCTTTTTTTTTGTATAGGATCAATGCAAGTAGTGAAAAATGCTCCTTATTTCTTGCCATTTGTAGAAAAAGTTCAGGGGACAATTTGAGCAAATAAAAGTGGCCAAAAATGCATCAGTTTCTTTACAAACTGCTTCAGTAGAGTTAAAGATTTTTAGCTGCTGGTCAGTGTTTTTGCAACACGGACTTCTTCTTTTTATTTTTTTTTATTTGACATGTGGGTGTAAAATGTTTACTGTGCTCAGTTAGATGCTTGCATTCAACCTTTTTTCCAGGGGCAGCTTTGTTTAAGAGGAAACTATTTTTAAGCAATACGTCAGCTGATATATTTCATGTGCACTTTGCGTCTTTTCCCACTGCTCGTGTAACTTGAGGTGTATTTTTTCTTTTTTGTATTAATTGTCTTTTGAGGATTTTTACTGTATTGAGGAATATATTAGTGTTGACTGTTTCAAGTACAATATTTTCACTTTACCCACATAAATCAAGTCCAGCCTCCACTCACGATATACAAAACAGATTTATTAAATATACAAAGCATCGCTATCGAAAGCTAACACAGTTCCAGTCAGAGTGAGGGGCAGCAGGGTGGGGGTGGGTGGGGGTGAGGGTTGGGACTGATGGTGTACTTGATGTTGAACAGATGAACGACAGGGACTCAGATAATTACTAACAAACGACTGATTGGAGTGTATATTTTTGTATAAGAGCGCACTGAAATTCATATATTTTCTTTATACCTTGAAGTGTTGGAAAGATTAAATTATAAAAATGTTCCCGGATTATGTTTAACGTGATTGATCTGATCAATATACTTTGAGAGACACACAAATAAATCTATTTTTGGACCTGTGAGTCTTGATATTTATGTGACTAAATTGAAAAAAAAATCAAACAACAATTCAATGTTTCCAATGTCAAATAAACGATCAGTTTTTTATTTACAACGACAACAAAAGAAAATGTCCATTTATAAAGACACTTACATACATACGTTTGATCTGACATCAAAAATGCATATACGATGACTATTCATTGTGGTAGAATGATCGACACATCCAAAATGCTGTGACTGAACGAAATAAAAAAATATTTCAAATCTATGGGGCGTATGGTGTAATTCACAAGACACAGTCTCCAACAACCCCGATAAAAATCCAGCATTCGTGACAAAACACTCGGCGATGTTAATGTCAGCATACAGAACTGAACACATGCACTGATGTGGCGAAATAAAACTAACCAGGTCGTCTTTTAGTGAACCGTCTGTGAATACTCTGCTCATAAAATACAAAGAAGCACTTCTCCTTCCCACAGTTACAGATACAGCATTTTACCTTTCATACAACACGGTTGTCAATCAAAAAAAAAAAAAAAGGAGCGATTACAGCATCAATACATCAGGATACATGTTTAGAAAACTAGATCATAAAATACTAAAGGGCATGTTTGGATAAAGAAAAAAGAGTAGAAAGAAAAGGGGGAAATGTTGAGACAATTCAGTCAGTTTGGAGTTTGAAAAAGTAACTCGCTGTCAAAGACACGTTGACAGTTTACTACTGCATATTTTGTCTTTAGCTCAAGTGGCAAAAACAGTGCAAATCAAACAGCTTTACATTCCTTAAGTTTCGTCTCACAACGTTTGTTTGTGAGACGACTGCTCAATCAAACTCCCAGAAGATATAGTGATTATTTTTTTTTATATCTAAAATAAAAAGTATGTCATTCTCCAGGAAGAAGCAGGACACCTCTTGTGTTTCACTGGGTTTCATTAAAAACTTGGCGATTCATCTGGACGAGTGTGGTTTTTCAAAACAGCAGCGCACGCTCCGTC
The DNA here is from genome assembly GCA_903131615.1 of Diplodus sargus. Taxonomy (NCBI): domain Eukaryota; kingdom Metazoa; phylum Chordata; class Actinopteri; order Spariformes; family Sparidae; genus Diplodus; species Diplodus sargus. Next base: position 8,458,839 of record CAEMYA010002116.1, on the reverse strand, counting down.
TCCACACATTGATTTTCAATAATGTCGGCGTTCGACCTCAAATCTATGTGCATGGAAACTTCTTTTTAGGACCGTGTGGGTGGTTATATAATAAGAAAGATGATATAGTATTAAGATGGAGAAAAGTGAAATGTGTTGGTTGAATGGATCTTGCACATGACATCCATTAGTGTGACGGGAAATTGTGTGTGTGTGTAATTTTTATATATTTGATTTTAGGCTTATTTAGGTATTTAAAGGAGTATTTTCAGTTTTCGGTCGCAGTTTGATTCGGTTTAGGTAACAAACCTACTTGGTTAGGTTTAGGTAAAATCATTGTTTGGATTACTCAACTCAACCTTTACCATCGTCCTTTCACACAGGACACAAACAGCGACGATCACAAACATTAAAACTCATCTCTGTCTGAAGTTAGAGGCAACGACACACCCAGTGCGAGTCAACGATAATGCGCCAGGCACACGAGGAAAAGCCTCCAGGCTGAAATACCGAGTTTTTAGAGAGTCCTGTGTTGAACTAAACTGGGGAATGTACGTTTGGGAATACAGCAATACTAAAGCAACAGATATAATTTTGTTCTCAAGAATGTAAACTCCTTATTTTAAGCACAGTATCTGATACAACTTCATATGCAGGTGCACACATGTAACATCTTACAACACAGTACATTCCTTTTAATCTGAATTAACAGCCTCATGATCCCAACATGACGCTGTATTTGAAAGACGTTTTCTTTTTTAACTCATCAGCACATCTCCCTTAAACCAGCTCAGCCTAACATGCAGCAAAATATGACCTCAGGTTTAGCTTCATCACCAGTTTATGTGAAATGATCTCTCAACATTTTGCGATTATAAGGTGGAAATCATAACCTGTTCTTTATGTGCGAGACATTCAGGGGCGATGTTTGTACTGCAAGCTGTGGAAAACACAAGAAAGGGCCTGAATGCAGAAAGAAAAGAACTGAGGCACTGGAGATCATTCATACTGTAGCAGGCTGCGCTCACAATAATCTGTGGAGCACGATCGGCCTTCGCTACCAACTGCAGACTTTTTTAAATTTGAACATGCTCAAAAAAGTGCATATTATCCATCGGACGTTTCCCAACAAGCTGAGAAAAATTCTGATTAAGTGAGGGAACGGTGTGTAGGCACGTCATGCTCACTAACGGTGGAATCAAAGCAGTGAAGAAGTTTTTGTGTTTATCAGTAACGGTCAGAGAGATGACGCCGCTCCACCAGGAAGAGTCTGTGAACGCAGCCCGAGTCTGTCTTGTAGCACAGACAGAGAGGAGGCTATACGCCAGAGTTGTGCAGGTGTGGTATGGGGTAGAATTTGGACACTCGACTCTGGGTGGTGGGGTTAAGGCATTCGGATTCGCCACTCATCTTGAAGAAGACCTCCTGCTCCTGGAGCTTCCGCGTGAACTCCTCCTCCAGTGCCTGCAGGGGGCAGCAGATACAAACAACCGAGTCAACCTCTCTGAAGATTAATGTTCAGACATCTGAACTCTCTGCAGGAGCACGATACGACTCTAGAGATTATTCATAAAAGACATTCAAAGGGTAAAAGGGTGTTACATATACCTTCTTCCTGGGCCTGAGCTTCTCCCTCCACTCCTTTATCTCTTGGCTGTGCTCCTCATCCAGCTCCTTCAGCTTTTGGGTCTCATGTTCAATCAAAATGTGGCATTTCTCATTCTGTAAGAAAATGTGCTTTTAAGTCCAGCAGCCACACAAGGATGTGATTCAATACCATCCACCATTTTTGAGTTAGGTGTTAAAGCTGCTCCTTTTGCACCCGAGTCAGCATAGATAAGAAAGTAAGCTCGATGCTTTAAATGTGATCTAAAACAGGTTAAATGTGTGCGTACCTGTAGCTGCTGCAGCTCCCTGATGTTGGAGTCACACTGCAGCTGCAGATCCCTCATCTGGTTCTCGTGTTTCTGGTGTTGGTGCAGCCTCTCGTTCTTCTGCCTCTTGTCTTCCTGAGCAGCGAACTGAACAGACAAATGTAACAGCAGTTCAGTCCCACAACACTGCACCAACATTAGCTGTTGCGTGACTTGTCTTTTGGCTGATTTCTGCTGCAGAGACTTTTTAAAGATGTTCCAGATTTCCTCCAAGATTGCGCAGTAGGTCGGAACAAAACCAACCAGATTTAGTAGATATTAAATGTTCAAGTCAGCGGAGTCAGTGACGTTTGTGTAATGGTGAATGGAAAACTTTGTGGTCAGACAGGCTGGCCTCATTAAGAGTTCTGTTTGAGTTGGACAGATGTGAGGTGAGTCCGTATGCCAGAGTGACACAGTGCTGTTAAAAAAAGACCATGCATGTTCAGTAACATCACAAGACGGGCAGAAACTGTAGCCACGCTGTCTGTACCTGTTTTATTCGCTCCCTCTCCTGCTCGGGGGTGACGGATGCAGTGGCAGTGATGCGGAGGCTCTTCTTGAACATCGCCATGCGGGTCTTGGCCTCGCTGCGCTGAATCTTGGGCAGACGAACCCTCTCTTGAGTCTGTTTGTTCTTCATCTCCTCCACCAACCGCTGGTTGTAGCGCTGCATCTGCTCCATCTCCTATAAAATGCACACACAAAGATAGTTTTTTAGTTCAGCAGCATTAAATAAGATTCCACGTTCTCGCTGAGTATATTCCTCTCCAAGCTCTTACTTTCTCGTGCCTCTTCAGCAGCTGGTGTCTCTGCAGGAAGTACTGGTCTTTCAGCTGCTGCTTAAGCTGCTGGTGCTTCTCCTGCAGGTGGCGCTCCTCCAGCTCCCACATGGCTGCCTCTCGAGCTTCAAGACACACACACAAATGATGACATGTTTTAATGCCACACAAGTATGAGTTAGCAAACATGCACATGCATGTTAGCCGGTGACGAGCAGAGTGATGAAAACAAACAGACACAAGTTGAAACACGTCTTCTCAAACAGAGTGTCTGTGTTCTCGTTTGTGTGTCACTCAGCGCTCAACGACATCTGATTCCTTTACTAGCTGAGACTGAATTGAATAGTCAAAAATAGAAATGTTTTTCCGGCCGGTACTGATTTCACGTCTTTCAGTTATGAAAATAAAATTAGAAACCTGAAACTTGCACAAGATTCTTGGTAATCTGTCACATCGTGTTGCCTGTTTTGATAACAAGAGTCTGCTGACATGGTGCCTTCAGCTGTGTTGTCAGGAAATCAGAGAAGTTTCACATTTCCTTTGACTTTACTCCAACTAGCCAGACCCAGAACAATGCCTTATTAAGGTTACTTAATTTAGTGTTGACCAAGAACTTGCATTGCACAACCTGAGGACTGGGGCTGTGGTTGACGACCTGAGAATGACACTGAAAACATCTTTTTCATAATTGCTTTAAACTTTGTACTGTTGCTTTAACTGTCCACTTGAATGCAAGCACACTGGCTTGCCTCGCCTTTTTTCACTGTGTGTGTGTCTGCTCTGTTGACTTTCTTCATCAGCATTCTTTTTATTAAAGTCACCCAAAAAATACAACCCTGATTCTGTTTTCAACAGCAACAGCAGTTGAGTCGTGTACCGAGGAAGCTTGCTGCTAATTATGTAGCCAATCGAAACCAACATGGTACCAAATGGCATCACAACAACCAGCTGCACTTGCAAGTTTGAACAGTACAACGGCATGAGTAGGCCGCCATCGGACAGGAGAGGTCACGCATCAAAATCAGTGTGTTTAGGAGGGACGTGTTACCAGAGAACATCCTTCTGTGTTTCTCTGTAGAGCATGCGTGAATGTCACTAGATAAGAGAGGCAGAGCGAGGACAAACTGTTCACTAGATAATCGTTCATGGCCGGCGTCATGTGTGGGAAACACTGTCAATTTTTATACAGTAATTTCAATATTATTAAAGGGACTTATTACCTAATAACTAACACCTATAACTAGGATCTGCATATAAAGCGACACCCCTCCATCTCCTACCTCTCATCAGCTGCTGCTTGTGGTTCAGGCAGTCTCTCTCAATAGTGGCGATCTCCAGTTTATGCTGCTGGATGATTTTCTTCAGAGCTCCGTCCAGCTCTTGCTGCTGCTTCTGTAGGAACTCCTGCTCCTGATGAGCCACAGAGAAGAAGAGCAGTGAGGAACAGCCAGAGGTGTCCGTCGTTACAGAGGGACAGCAGAGAGAGACAGCAAAGGGAAATGTCACAGCACAAACACATCTAAATATCAAAACTGCCTGAAGTACAATTATATAATCTAGTCAAGTCCAGCACTTCAAGTTCAGAACAACACAGAGCACTGAGATATCACATCATCAACTGGAAATCAGAAGAGGAGACACTCAGAGTTCATGGGAGGCAACGATCCACAATGGAGGTGAAGAGAGAGAGAGAAAGAAGTTAACAGTCCAGCAAAGACTCACATTCACAGTTTTATGTGAGACAACATCTACATCGACGTTCACATCGTCCAGAGAAACAGCCTACATTATGCATGACTCATCACAGAACGGGCCAAATTATCAGTTAATATTCCTTCTTATCGCTACATGATTCAAGACGATGTAATGATCTATTCTTTAGTTTTAGTTCTTTAGCCAGCTGGTGGCAAATTGAGGGTTATGCACTGCTATTACTTAACTATGATCAGGGACTAATTGATCAGATAATTATAAAGAATTCATCAGTAGAAAACCTGGGAAACATTAGTATTATAGTGCTGATTCCTAACTGAGATGGTTAAAATGTCAGAGAAGAGACTTTAAAATCCATCCTGTAAGGCAGCCGGTCAGAAGGGAATTGACTGCTACACCTCCTCTGGAGAAGAGTACGGTACATGTTTACTCCATGACTCATACAAACGATGTATTACAATATAAATACCATATAAAATACACAGACTAGACGTAGAACGTTTGTGGATTGGTGGAGGAAAAATACTGAGCAGGAGAGGAGGAGAGATCCACCGCACAAACACAGTGATGACAACACTCAAAAAAACAAAAACACCGCCCATGCTTACATGTGCCGTATTCAAAGTAAAAACTGACACCATCACAAACTATCCTGGCACGTAAGTTCGCTCACATCTAAGTATGGGCCAGAGGCGGAGAGAAACAAGGCGGAGGGGGGTGGGGGGGACTTACATCCTGCATCTGAGCGTTGAAGAGTGCACATGAGGACAACTGAAAAGACTGTATCATAACCTGGGCCACTGCCTGCGGAGGAGAGCACACAGCGCACTCGCCCTGATCAGGGACAGGCAGCACACAACAGGCTGAACATCTCACACACACACACACGCACACACACACACTGATTCTTCCTAAGTAAGAGATGGCCCTTTCCTTGTTTGGGGGTATCAGTGAGTTTAAGGCGCACAGCACAGTTAGGAGAAAGTCAATTAATTAGTCATTAATACCGCTCTTCATGCTTGAAAGCGGCTCTTAATTCCGGCACTTGAGCTTAATCCAACTTGCGAAAGAGCAGTTTTGTTACTTTCCATGCTACTGACTCACAGAGCGTTAATAATCTAAGAGTTACCTTTCAAAGAAAAGAAGGCCTTTCTCCACATGACTCATGTGTAATTCATAAAAGATACACAGGAAACTAAGTTTGGAAAAGAGCTTTCAGTACAGGAGTCTGCTGTGGAAACAAACGCTGTGTCTGTAATCGCTCCCTCGTTCAGTCACTCATTGATTCGCATTATAATAACACTGCAGGGCGCTCTGCAGCGGGCAGTAAAAGGAGAGCGGACACTGATGAATCATTTAATCATTTTTTATTAGCGCTGACATGAGTACTGTAAATTCCACACAAGTAATCTCAGGAGTGAAGGTGAAGAACTGCATTGTGGGATGTTGAGTAGACATTAGGATTCAATGAATCATCACAATTTCTATCAAACAACTAACGAATAATCAACTAATTGTTTCAGCTGTAATTATCATGCTGTGATATTGATATATTTATATCTACTGTATTACATGTTCTACAGAACGGAGTAGAGATCACTTATAGGTAAAATGACTGATGGGAGAAACTATCTTTTGGCTAATCTTGATAATTATTTTACATAATATATTAAGTTGCTTCCTCACATTGATGAAACAATTATGTGGATCCAGCAGAGCTATAAAGCAGCTCCGCTTATTGATTTGCATCTTTGCTCATGCTGTCTTTATGCCACCAGAGTTTCTATAGTCCCACAGTTAATATATGTATCGTCTTATTGTCTGACCAAAAACTCAGACACAAACATTATTACACTGCACTCCATAGCTAATAAAGAGCGATTACAGACGCAGCAATTCAAGTGTTTGTGCATATGAATACAAAAAGCATGAGGTTGTAGGGAAAGAGAACAGGAGAAAGAGAAAGAAAGAGTAATCTTACTCTCAGAGTAAGAGACAGCAGGTGACGGTTTACCTCTGCAGTCTTAAGGAGCGACAGATCTTCCTTTACGCGTTTCATGAGCTCTTTTCTCATGTGTTTGGGAGACTGTCCAACCTCCTGTTTGGCCTAAAGTGTGTGTGCAGAAACTGGTTGATGCTGTATATTCTGGAAATCTAACAAAGCCGGCCAACAACAATAGGAAACATGCACGGACGACTTTGAGAGGAGAGATACTGCATCCAGCCACCAAATGATTCAAAGACAGCATGCTTAATTTCCTCGTTTGATATTCCTTTGAAATCGTCAGTCAGCCTTTTTGATTAGAAGATTTTCAGAGCACGTCAGATCAGTAAGTCTGATCTGCACCAGTTAGAGTCGAGTTATGGATTTTGACCGGTACATGGCAGAAGATGTGTTAGTCCTCAAAATCAGCTCCCCCTGTAGGCTTTTCATTTATCATCGTATTACTTTGCATTAAATTAAGTCCCACAGCCATCAAGATGATCACTGTTGCCTTCACAAATTAGAGAGTAACTGAGTTGGAATCATCTAATGAAGCATCACGCCATGTGCAGAATAACTTGATGGTTCTTTCCTGTTCGTACACGTACATAAGCAATCATCCAGTATCTAAGAAATATTTGATACGATGTCTTGAGGACTAGAGGCTATTTTGAAAAGAAAATGCTTTTAAAAAAACAGATAAAGCATTCATACTGTAGTATATTACCTGGTATCCTTGACCCACTTCAGTTTGCTTATCGACAGATGTGTGGATGGATACTGTTTCTTTTGTCTTGCACTCCTACGCAGGACTGCAGTTCATAGACTGTAGCATTTAACGCCACTGTACCATTGTAAAACTGGCAGCTAAACTAATGTAGCTAGATCCGTGTGATGTAATCTGTCCGTGGGTAGATAGAAAGGCCGCAAGCAGTGAGAGCGGGAAATAATCTTCACTATCATATTACTCACAGGTGGGCCAACAGACTTGCTGTCTCAGTCCAAGGAAGGAACAACAATGGTTATTTTGTTTTCTTGGACGTTCCGTTTCCTTCACTGTACTATTACAAGTGTTCTTACATAAGACTGAGTAGTTCAAGTGTGTATACAGGTTTTGGGGAGTACTACTGCATATGTGAAAAAAGTAGTATAAAGCATTTTGCCACTCCAGAGGAAGCCGCATGTGTTCTGATAAATTGCAAGTGGCTAAGTTGCATTCTGGGTAATATAGGCTCTAGGTTTTGAAAAGCAGTCCGTTGGTCTGCAATGCCATTAGCCATTGAGTGACATCACTGGGGGCAATTTATCAGATTACTTGCAGCCTCCTCCCCGAACCACAAAAGGCGTTACACTGGATTTGTTTTGTTTGTTTTATTTTTACACATGCTTTTATACTCCCTAACACCTATAACCACAGTTTAATGTGGAAAATTATTGAAGCTACCCTTTAAGTATCCATTCAAATCTAGAGGAAGTAATCAGCTGGATGAGATATCTGAGCACACGCTATCATCAGAGACAACTTTTATCACGTCCATCTTTTATTTTCACTTCTACCATTGGCTAACCGATATCTCAGCATCAAAGCCCACACCGCTTGTTTAAAGATAATGTTAAACTCTGGCAACAGTCTGCGCGGCATAGCAGCTACTAACCCACTTGTGTTTTCAACACTATTAATCAAGTCTACTGATTTTAAGTATTTCTTTATAGTGCAACACTGCGTGTTTAACCCTGTATGATAGCGACTTTTCATTGTATGGAAATGCACTGGATGAACGGAGTCGATAATAATATGACATTGAGGATGATTCCACATCAATTACTCTGATCAAGACTTAAATTATTTCCCCAAATGATCCCAACACCACCAACCAACAGCAAGTCGGTCATTCCCATGACCAAAGCCACCTCACACACTCATACGAGAGACATGGTTAGTTAAATACACAATGCCAATACATTTTCAATAAAGAATACAACATTGCAAAACATTTTATCAATAGGCAAATAGTTTACTAGCATACTTAGAAAACACATAGAACACAGCTCAGAGCTGAAGCAACCATATCAAGCCAACCTGCAGGATGAAAATATATTGTACTTGGCTCAGAAAGCAAATTGCGAGCTTTACAACAAACACCAAGGCATCAAAGATGCCAAAAGGCAATACTGCCGTAAAAAAGCTGCATAAAGCCAAACACAAAAACTGCAAGCACACCCAAAAAAATCCAACAAAGCAGTTAAGGCTGCCAAGCAGAGAAGGGGCAGAGAAGACTAATAAAGACCAAGCACAGCATGTCTTTAGAACAATCCCAGTATACCATCATGATAAGATTGTATCCTTAGCCTGAACTTTTATTAAATTGTTCTCTAAAAATAACAAATAGACTCCATAGCAGCACAGTATTTCTTATGAGGCAACCAGAAGCCTCGGGGCTGATGAATAATGGATACAACAACATGGAGCTAGCAGCAGCTAGGAGAAAGATAGCACAGTCTGTCTGTTGCTACCATTTGCACACATACAGTACCAGACAGAGCAGCAACACACACCACTCCCATAGGATTAATATGACACAGCCAAGTATGCCACCAGCTAAGTTGTTAAAAACATGCTCCATTAAACAGCTTGTATACTGTATGACATGCAAACGCTTACGACCCCAAGCTCCCATAGTTAAGGGCTAATGCAGAAATATCGTTGTCATGCACGGCTGTACCTCTTTCTTCCGGTTCTTCAGCATGTTTTGGAACTTGGAGAGCTCCTTGTCTTGATCCCCTTTAATGCGTTTGGCTTCATCTCGGAGGCGGCTGGTGTGATCCTGTTCCAGTCGCTCAATGGTCTGTTTCTGCTTCTTCTCAAGATTCTCCACTTCTTGGTCATACTGACGCTTCTTAGCCTGCACGGACAGAAATGACAGACACTAGCATTAGCCTGACAAGGTGACAGCAAGTGTTTAATATGTGATCCGATATCATAAGATTAACATAGATAGGTTCATATAGTTATTGCTTAGGAGGGAGGAAAAGATTAACGGTAAAGGATATTTTATGGTGTCATTTTGCTTTACAGTAGGAGCTAAGTGAGAGAGACAGCTTGCTTCATTTAATTCCTACCGTCAGATTTATATGATGTTTGAAATGAAGCAGCTCATTTCCTAGGAGTCGGCCAAATACAAAAAAAAACATCACACCACTGCGATACAGCAAATAACTGACTCACAGTTGTTTCCTGTTCAAAGCGCCGGTAGATCTGCTCTCTCTGCTGCTGCAGCTTGTTGCTCAGCTGCTGCTGGGCCCTTTGCTCCTCTTTCTGCAGGAGGCGCAACTCTCTCAACTCCTGCCGCCTGAGGAAACCACACAGACAGTGCGGTGAGGGTGCCACCATATTAGACTCATCTCAGATTCAGGTGTTTGTCAACGAAATAGCATTTTATTCACAAGAAACTTCATTGCTGAGATGTGATTACATAATTTGTTTCATTATCTATTTTTACATTAATCTTAAAATATATTTGAGCCTCACATTAGTTGTTTCCTGCGCTCCGCATCAGCAGATGTTAAATTGATACATGTTAACTCTGTGCACTACTGACATAAGCTCATGAACGCAACAGTAAATAATCAGACGGCAGTGCACTTGTGTAAACATTCTGCACAGCGTGTCATGTCTTTAAAAGGCAACGTGGAGGATGACAGTAACATAATGCAGCATTCATCACGGGAGATAACCCATCTGGCATTTGTTAAAAGCTGTGGGAGTTGTGAAGTGAACGAGAACTATTTATGGCAGGCATGTTAAATAGGCCATGTCACATATTTAGAGCGACGGTATGGTAAGCAGCCTGAATACATACGTACCTCAGGAACCTCATCTCCTCGCTCTTGGTGTCATTATCCGTCACTATCTTTGACGTTGTCACACTGACCTCCACGCCGTCCACCATGAACTTACGCGTCTTCTTCAGAGTCTTCTTCTGACGTCTCGACTCCTATAAATGAAACAGGGATATTTTCAGGGCTCATATGATCAAAATCGTGTTGCTAATTTATAAACTGAAGCTGTACATCAGAAACACTTTATGCTCACCTGCATAGACACAGAGCCCCCTTCTTTACTCTTTGACAGGAAGCTAGAGATGGACAGATTGAGGTCAAGGCTGTTACTATCAGCAGCTGAGCTGCTTCCAGAGTCAGAGTCTTTCTCCATATCCGGTTTGATCACAGCAGGACTTCCATGCTCAATCTTGCTTTCTGAATCAGTTTCGCTCTCTGGGACAGAGACGGTATCTTGGGACGTGCTCTCATCTGCACGAGCGACTTTCTCCTCATCTTCCTTCGCAGGGACATCTTTACTTGGGACCACTTGTTCTGAATCCTCAGAGGTGTCTTTGGCTTCATCACTGACTCCATTTATGGATGCAGCTGGTGCCTGTTCCTCCGTTTCAACCTCCTCTCTGGGGTGCTCTGGCTGTTCTGCCTCCTCGGGGGCCTCCTCCTCTGGCTTCTCCTCTGGTTGACTTTCTTTGGCCTCCTTCTCCAACAAAACCTCAGCGGGGGACTCGTCCACACTCGGCTTTGTGTCTGTGTCTCCATTTATGTTTGTGTCTATTACATTTGTATCTATGATTTCTGTGTCTGTAGTAACATCTGTTCCATTAACAATGTCTTCTATTCTATCTTCTGGCTCTTTATGTTCAGTAATCTCTTCATCTGTTTTTTTGATTTCTTCTTCTACTTGTGTCACTTTCTCTGGTATGGATTCTGGTTCTTCTGGTGCCTCTTCAGGTTGCTCTTGTGATTCTCTGGATTCTTCTGCACCTGCTTCTTTTTCTTCCTCCTCTTTCACCTCTTCTGGTTCCTTTTCTTCTTCTATTACTTGGGTAGGTTCCTCCTCTGTTTTATCCCCTTGTACTTCCTTCTGTTGCTCCTCTGTTTCTTGACCGTCTGTTACAAGTTCTTCGGTATCTGCTGATTCCACAGGTTCTTCTGGCTGTGATACTTCAGGCTCAGCAGGAATGTCCTCAACTTGAACATCTTCTGGTTTAGGCTCTGTAGACTCTTGTGGGATTAAGTCCTTGGTGGGCTCTATTAGCACAGGTGCCAGGTCTTCATTACTGGCATCAGACACCTCATTGAGTTTCTCCCCCTCAGTCTTGTCTACCTCACTTGTTCCAAGTCCTTCATCAGAGAGCTTATCACTGGTGTGGTCCTCAGCAGGCTCGACCGTCGGCTTTTCTATAACAGACTCCAGCGTGGAGGGAGTTGGTGGGACTTTGTCATCCTCTGAGCTGGCAACGCTGACATCTGATGGTGCTCGCTTGTGCCCAGGAGCCGTCTGAGCATAGTTAGAGAAATATAAACATCAATATATCATCAGTTGTTGATAGAAAACGTCACAGCAATGCAATATATCAAAAGGCATTTCTTCTCCAGCTCCAAAACTATTTTTAGTGAGATCTGAGGCACTCAATTTCTAATGCAGGACCAAATAACTTCTGACTATTTAGACGTATATGTGGTTCAAATATTCCATGGAGTTTCCTCAATGTGGAAGATACATTTTAAACCAAAAGAAATAAATGAATCACTATTGATTTATAATGTGAAAGTTATTTTTACAAGATATTTCTCAAGATATAACAAAATATTTTCATATATAACGTTATAACGACAGACAAACTTATGTTATGACAACCAACATCAATATATATAAATAATTGTAATTGTAATATTTACTTTGTTAAACTGTGAAAACTTTTACATTAAAACATGATAACTTACATTGTTATATTGCTGGTGTGTTACAATATAGTTTGTATGTTGTCATAATGTGAAAATAACTTGATATAACTTGAAAAACAGCATGAACCAGGATGGCCGCGGTGAGTTGGTAAGGAATGACCCGAGGTACGTCAATAAAAAAACTACATACCACGGGTGTATCGGGCTCTTCCTCCTCCTCCTCCTCTTTGCTGTCCTCGATCTCCTCTGTGACTTCAGCTTTGGCTTCGGCGATGAGCTCTCTGAGAGGTCTGCTATCAGCGACACTTGCGACAAAAGGATGCTACGTAGATGGACAAAGACAAAAGACATCAACATGAATTGGAAATCTTTTGTGTTTCACAAACTGTCAGAAGAATAAACAGCAAAACAGAAACAACACATTCAAATTGTAGTATGTGTGTTTATTAGGGCTGTCAAAATCAAAATCATTTTTTTAATGCATTAACGCACGCGCAGAATGACCCGCCCTGTTTATCCCATAAATCATCCCGCTCCGTCTACTCGTCCTCGCTCTAACGTTATGACTGATTGTGACCCGAAAGAGGTTGAGGAATCCGTAGAACCACACACACTGCAGGAAGGAGGTTACGTTTTGAAGCACCTCAAGCTCTATGTATCATCTCAACGCCAAGCATGTATTTGTCGGAGCTTCAACCTCAGGTGTAACATCTAGCTGGCGGCAGACCACCCTCACCGAATGCAGGGCATTAAGTAAGTCTCCCTCTGTTGACAGATTAATATTGTCGAGGACACAGGCTGCAGAGAAGTTCTGAAAGTTGCACCTCTCGACGTGTTCTGCAAGCCAACGTCAAACGGCACAGTAATGGCTAAAATCCACAAACTCTTTGGGGGCGGTCAGATTGACATTCAGAAAATGTTAACTAGTTAGTTTGCCTCAGAAACTGGCTAAAAGAAGAACAGGTAAAAGGGCCACATTTAATTGTGAAATTGTAGTTTGTTAAGAAAAAAGTTTCATTCATCATGTATTTGCTAAAAAGAAAAAAAAAAGAGCAATGGCTAAGATGCCCAAATTGTTTAGAATGAAAAAAAAAGTCTCAGCAATAACATCATTTGGATTTGTTATTAATACAAAACAAATGTTAAACAAATATATTGGAATTATCTTTCCGTTCCAACAACAATATACAGAGAAAATGTGAAATCTTCTGTCATATTTAGGAATGTTGATTAATCTAATTAATCCACAGCTACTCTGTGATTAATCAGATTAAAAATTTCAATCTTTTGACAGCCATAGTGTTTATGCATATTTGGGTGATACTACAGGCTGTGTGGATGGTTGTGTACTGTGAAATAACAGCAGGAAGTGAATGAAGTCAGGCAGCTCACCTGTAGCAGCTGTACTGGGCCCCACCTATTGTCCACATTCTTATCAAGAGACTTCCGAAGAAAGTCGTTGAATTCTGGTGACCTTTCAAGGACAAATAAAAAAGATTCAGCTTGCTGGCTGTAGACCAGAATAAATGTCCCTGGGTCCTGCTCTGTGTAATATAATTATTACCATACATTCCCTTTGGCCATCCAGACTCGGGCATTAACAATTAACCAAGCTCCCACACATTTAACTGTCAACATATCCTTATCGTCATTCCGGAAACACCTCTCCTCTAGTTATCACCAGCGCACCATCTCACCAGCGAGAGGGATGCATGAGTGTGGGCGGCTCGGACTTGGCTATTTTCAGCAGCACTCTCATGGGATTCATCTCGTGGTTGGGTGGCTCAATCTGTGCCAGCTCTATCAGGGTAACCCCAAGGGACCAGATGTCAGCCTTGTAGTCATAGGGACGGTCTTTGGACGTTTCGCACATCACCACCTCTGGGGCCATCCTGTGAGATAAGAAGTCAGTGGGTTTGTGATTAGCATTAAGCAAATTTTGGACCAGTACATTCAGACATGTTGCTTTGTGATCCTTAGTTATTAAGTGGGAAAAAAAATAGTTTGTGTGTGCATCTCTGTCTGGAATTTGAAAGATAGGAAGCCTATTCAGTATTTTCAGCTGAGGTCATCAAACACCAGAGTGTATCCGAATTGCTGAATGAGGCTTTTTCTCTTATCCCACATTCCATGACAGCTTTGTGCCACTGCATAGAAATAATCATCACCCCCTAGCTATGGGACACACTAAGACAATTATCAGATAGAGAGGGGTGAATGCCCTCTTGTATGCACACAGATGACTCACCAATATGGAGTGCCGATGAAAGAGTCTCTTCTCTGTAACGTCTTGGTATTTTTAGCAGACACCCCAAAGTCAGCTGAAAGAAGAAATGAATTACAATCCTTTTGATCTGCAAATCAACAGCATAATGACACTTTCTATGTTGTAAATCCATTGGAATAAAAGACATAAAATAGCATATTACACATTTCTACTAAAGCAAAACAGTCTCATGTCTTAACTAACCTGCCATAACTCTTTAATTATGACCCCAATAAGACTGAAGAATCTCCCTTTCATAATGCTCTGGGAGTCCATCATCATTCCCAGCAGCTCTGTCACCTGTGACACTATTCCAGCCTCTTCTCTTTCTCCTCACACCACTTACAGTGTGCACACATTAGAGGGAAAGAGAGATCTATCATTAAGTCTGGTGACTGCTTGATAATTATTGTTTGCCAGGCTGCGTCATGACCCTCTGCCTACAGAACATGAATCATCAGGGAGCCAGCAGCTATGGATGCTACAGCAGCAACATGAATGCTCTTACTTCTGGCGTATTATGTAACCGATTCAAAGCATCATCAACTCCAGTACATAAGTGGTGCATAAAAAAATACACTTTTTAAAAAACTTGATGCCACATGAATGAGTCATTCCAGTTTTATCATATGTAAACACAGTGCTGTGCACTTTTACACAATCCCACAAGTCACATAGCACAGCTGGTTGGCACCGCATTGATGGCCAAGGGATCCAAAATTGACTTTACTAATTAGCTACTTAAGCCTATTAGTGTTAGACCCGCTGGAAGGTTCAGAGTAACCACCAAGGACATACATCTAAGAGGAGTCAACAATTAATCAGTTATTGTTCTGTGTAATACTCTTAAGCGAGAAATCTGACGTGTGCTTAGCTGGAACGCGAGTGATAATCCTTTACATTTAAAATGCAGCAAAAGATGGGAGATTTTTACCCAGTTTTACTTCTCCATCCAAGGAGAGGAGAATGTTCCCGGCTTTCAAGTCTCTGTGGATGACCTTATTCTCATGGAGGTAAATCAAGGCCTCCAAGGTCTGCCGACACACCACCCGGATCTGTGGCTCTGTCAGTGGCCTCTCCAGTTCTGTGGATACACATGCAGAGATAATTCATTAGTGATCTTATTTAGTTTTTGTGTTTTTTTGTGATGCACTCTCAAAAACACAGACTGAGCCATTTGGACATATCAAAATATGATAGCCTGATGGTTTCCAATAGCAACTGGACGACAAAACTCCACCCTGACACCAGCCAGCATGTATGACTGGACAAATCTGAGGGAAGAGATGTCTCTCTGTGTGAGTCAGACCACAAAGCAAAATGCATCAACATCCAAAAGGAAAGTGAATTAATTAGCATCCTTTTTGTTATGGTAATTCGCTTGGAGAAAAGTGGTGAGGTCTAAGGTTTTAGAGAGAAAATGCACGCATCAGAAGTGGACTAACCACTCCTTGAAATCTGAGCTACAATAATTACACAGTTGGAACAACTTCTCCAACTGGGGAGAGGGAAAAAAAATCCCACAGAGGCTTCTGGATGGAATAGAGAGAGAGAGTTGGCACTTGAGGATGGAGCAAAGAAAAAGGCTCCAGAGCTTTATAATAATTTTCTGTTTCCTTCGATAAATGAGGGACTTACCCAGCATGATGGCATCCACTGCACCACCCGCACAGAACTCAATCAGAATCTGCAACGGTAAAACAAAACAGAGCACAGCAATAAATGATGTGTACTGTTGTGCAATAAATCCATCGTGTGCTTTAAAAACAAACTTTAGTTATGCAAGATAGGCAAACAATATGACCTTTATGGGAAAGACATCAGAACCCCCTACTCTATGTTATTGATTACGCCGTGGAGACATTCCAAGAAGCCAATCGATCAGCCGCATTGAGAATCATCTACAGACACATCTTTTCTTTTCCATTTCAGGACAGTCTTTATGTGTCAGTCCTTGTCGGATCGAAATATCAGCAGAGGTTCTCAGTTGCAAGACGGAGACACTGATCTTCTGCTCATGATTTCTTTATATTCAGAACGATTCTGAAGCAAACAGTGTGCAGAGTGGAGTGTGACAGTTGGTCAATCCGGTGAAAACAACTTCTACATAATAAATTCTCATTCTTTAGGGTGTATGTGTAGGTATGACTCACATCCAGGATATTTCATCATACATCCTGATGCATAACAATTTCCTCATTTTGGTAAGCATTAAATATATTAAAGCGATACTGCATCGTTATTGTAATATGACACTATAAGTGTGGATTTTTTTATATAATAATACGGCAAAATTGTTTTCTTTCTCTGGTTTTAATGGCTGTATTACAGTGAAGTTCTGTAATTTTCAGCATTGGCCTCCATCCACTATCAGTCGACCTCTTCCAGTAATATTAGGGAAGATCTGAAAAGAAATGCACTGATGAAAGACTGTAAGCCAGGGAGTTAATAACCTTAATGTCTTAAACTGACTTTCACTCGTCAATCCCTGTGTGAAAGTTTTAACGACATACATATAAAGCTGCAGTAAAAATTTAGACTCGAACACAATGAGCCCAGCAGAGGTGAGGCATATTCAAACGACATGACCTCCTGTCTGATGATACAATCCATAACTATGGATTCAACAGTTTACAGCGCAGTTATCTCTGTGAAGCCGTAGTGCATTAGATGAACATAATACCACTCCCTTCTACTGTTATTGAGATGTAAACCAGACCATCTCCTGACCTCATCTGTAGTAGCTGATGTAATGTACCCAGCCACCACTTCATCTGTATTGGCATTGTGAGTGAGACGGCAGCTCATGGTATCAGATGATACACAAAAATCAATCAGAGCTACACCCGAGCACCACCCTCCATTCGGGGATTCAAAATAAAGAGGACAAACCGAGCAGTTGTTGCTTGTCTGCATAACAACAACTTATCGTGCCACAGCAATCTCTCTGGTAATTTATTTTGGTAGGATTCTGACAGGTGTTACAAATGTGCACAAATTAAAATCTGGTGATCATAATCTCAGGTTAAATTGAACACCATGGATGCAAATAAATCTTTCTTTTTTTCAGCAACATACTTTCCTTGATTAATATTTTGTAGAAAAGGGAAAAAAAAGACATTAACTCAACCAAACACATGCAAAGCAGAGGCAGTAACACATTCATAATGCTGCTTTAAGATGGGGGCCCGAGGGACAACCTGTATGCAGCTCTGAATTATTCACAGGCACTTTCTCCCGCCACCAAAACCACTCCATTATCATCCCATAGATGTGGCCAGTCCACAAGGGATGGTCACATGACACCACCTGCCAGGACCTAATTGTTCTGGGGCCTCTTACTGCACACAGAATGAGATCTACTGACTATGTATTAAAAATGCACTGTGACTCAACTCTCTGCTCACACTTAAATAGCTTGAAAAGGAAGCAGACGCAGGACTCTTTTCAGAAGAGTCTTTCACATGTTTTGCTATTTTGTCACTATAAAAGGAACCATATTCACAGTTTAAGATTTGTGGGAGGGTCAAAATGGGAAGTATTCCGCTGCAATTCACAAGTTCCAGTTGTTATCAGAGCTGTTCTTAACTTACATTGTAATAACATAATCCATCATTTTAAATTAGATGATGTGCAATCTAGAATGTGTTTTTTTCCCCAAATGTGACCTGGGACTTCTGGGAGATCAAGCAATAGAACATGCGGTGCAAGAGAGAGAAAACGCATTACTATTATCCTTTAATATAAAAATACAAGAGTCCTTTGAGTAACAGCATGACGAATACTGGCTTGTGATGAATTTGTGTGTCTCCATGCGTGACTGGTTCACTGCCTCTGTGTCTCCTTGGCTTCAAATCAACAGCAACAAACGAGGAAGGATAAAAAAAAACAGTTCTCCCAGTCAGGCGCTTTGCTTACTTACCCAAAGTTTGCCTTCGAAATAGAAGGCATCCAGCAGTTTGACAATGTGATGGTGGTTGCAGGAGGCCAGAATGTCAATCTCCACCATGTAATCCTCCAGCTCATCCTCCGTCTTTGTGTCGATAACCTTGGCAGCAGCAAGGGTCCCATTCTGCTTGTTCTGAGCCTGAAAGCAACATGGAGGACAAAAGAAGGAAACTGATCATTGAGTATGGGGTTTAATATATTTCTTATATCGCTGGCTGGCTTACAGAAGAATCAGCTTAGCTTACTTTGTTGGGGCGAGTGCTGTGAAGTGGCTATTGTGGAAGCACATCCATCAACAACAACAACGTCATTAAAGACAAAAGCCACTTTGAAACTAGATCTATAAACACTGGAATGCTTTATGACTTGTGTAGATCAAAGCGATCTCTATAAATACATTTTGTAGACTTTATGATAACACATAGTAATGTATTTAAAAGGGGAATAACCATAGAGGAAAAAAAAACACCCATCTGACGTTATAACATTTACAGTACATCTTCTGACCTACTAGCAAAAGCTGATCTTGTCAAGCTTGCTCACTTCCTGCTCTTCCGTTTCTACCATGTCTTCTTTCCTTCCTTTCACTTTCATACACCTGCTGTAAGGTCAAATAAAGTTGCAGTGGCACAAACACAGAGATTATACCAAATAAATGTCCTTTTTAATAGGTTTCTGGTAACACATGCTCCGAAATATTCATTCCTGGCTAGGCTGTACTGAAGAGACTAATACAAAAAATCACCTCTCACTCTGTCAAACAAGTAGCAGGAGGTTATTTTAAGGGCCTGCTTTGGATTTACTGTTTATGGATACAGACACAATCTCTGGGAGTTAAGGAAAAAGAGAAGGGAGGGAGTGTTACGACCAACTGCTGCAGAGCAGAGTGTGTCACACCCTATATTTACACAGTTCTGACCTGACACACTCTGTGTCTTTCCCTTTGTACTGGCCGACGCCTGTCTAGCAGGCCACCATTAATTCATATTCAACATTAGCTTAAAGATGGAGAGGGCAGCGATAATTTGTCTGTCGTTGAGCTGTTTAAGTGGAGTCTGTGGCCTTTAGTCATTATATATACAACATTTTGCACTACTCTGGTCTGGTTTGAGGGAATAAATGAGAAGAAGTTGGTGTCATAAAAAAATAAACAATCCTTTTATGATCTTTTAGCATTAGAAAATTGATTCGATCATACCAAGGATGATTCTGTATTGCTTGGTCACACTACTCAGCAGGACTGAATTTCTGTCTCTCATATTATAAGACATGAATGCCAATCTGACTATGTGGACTGACAGGTAAAGCAAGCACAATCATTTAAGCAGTTTGTGTTAGGTACAATAAAAATGACACACCTCTTCACTAAGAAAAGCTAGGTTGATGTGTTCATGTCAGCTGATTCACACTTCACTGGTAATTTCTGTCACCCCGCCCAAATGAGGAAGCCACCAAAAGCCTGTGAAATAACTGATGAAATACGTAGTCTGTGTTGATAGTAACCTGACCTGATGAAGGCAGCGCCTCCCCACCCCTTCGAAGTCTTCTATACTCACAAATCTGTCTATTAGTCTGCAACTGTAGTCGGACACGGCGCGATAGTCTTCTGGCTTTCATCACCGTTAGTTAATTAGTTAATATGACTTGGAATCTGGAGATTTCTGGGCCATCTGCTACATTATTTGATCAGAAGAGTTCCAGGAAGAGAGCTGTTCAACTAGGTTCAAGCGTCTGGTACCGATGAGGAGATGGAGCCTCGTGTGAAACTACTTTTAACCAAACTACTATTTCAGGGACACAACAACGATTATTTTCTCAAATAGTTTGCCGATTATTTCCACAATCATTTAGTCTAAAGAATGTCAAAGTGACATCTTCAAAGTGAAATCTTCAAATTGCTTCGTTTGTCCAGCCAAAACGAAAACCCAAAGACTCTTCATTTACTATCATTAATTACATAGAAAAGCATTGATCAACAAATGTTGGACATTTTGCTTGAAAAATGTCTGAAACCATTAATCAATCAGAATAGTTTGCCACTAATTTTCTTTCAAACTAATAGCAGAAGCTCTATGACATTTCTGATCTGATAACTGTGTAAAACCTGTAGTATACTCCTCAATCCTCACTTGAAAGTTGTGTAAAAGAGGTTGTATTGAGATTGACAAAAACACCATTTAACCTCCTCTCAAAGACATATACCGGCATATGAGCAGAGCTGAATATTTGTCATTTTGCTGACCTTCCCAAAGGCTGTTCTCAGCCCAGTACAAATCCACACAAAGATAAACTTGGAGAGGTACGTCAGGCAGCAGAGATTACAGGTGTTGGACACAAAACCATGAATACCTCGCCAGATAACGCAATCCAACACTGCAAACTACAGCCTACTACAGGGATACCTGCAGAAGGAAACAATCCCTGTCTTAACAAAAACTGAATGTTCATAAGCATTGCTTGGGGGGTTTGTCATTAAATTTGCATTGTACTGAACTGGTGTTGTGGGTATTGTCTCCGCCTCATGTATAATTTACAGTCTGTGTTGACGAAACAAACAGACCATCAACCTCAAGAAGTGTTTACCACTGCACTTGATCTACATCCACACCTGTGCACCTGTCACATTGTATTGCATTCACAAACTAGCTGCCCTTGCCAAATTCCCATTTCACAAGGCTGGGATTTGACTTTTAATGGCACCCGCTCTCAAGATTTGTCATTTGTGAGGTCATGTTTATTCTGTGGAAGTGAACTCAATGACATTGCAAATGACATTGCAAAGTCATATTTATAACCTGGCCTACCTTACTTACACCCCCCAAAATTGGAAATGCCCCTGACACACTCACCAGGTGAGTTTAAACTGTCACTAAACAACATGTTTCTTCACAAATGCTCCACAGGAAGATTTTAGCTGCTACAGTCCCGTTTTTAATGAGTGTCGTAACACACATATGAACGAAAATGTCTATTTCTAGTGGCCTAGAGGACACCGCCTTCTTGATGATAATTTTAATGAAATGTGCCACGACCTGAATGCGACATCATTTAACACAATGGAAACGAGGAGTGTCTAAAGAAATAGGTTAGAAACCCCCAAGGCGGATGTACCACATTACCTTGAACACTTTCCCAAATGCTCCATCACCCAGTTCACCAATGATTTCCCAAATCTCCTCTGGGTTAACGTCTCTGTGTACATGTTCGTACTGCTTCTTCTTCTTATCAGGCCCCAACTTGAATATCTTCCGAAAATTGAAGAAAGACATCTTTTTCGGACGTAAAGTAGTTACAGTGCCGTCTGTGGATGCGGTCTCTTCGGTTATTTCCGCCAAGAAATTATAGCGGGTTCCTCCCGTCGGCGGAGCTCAAATGGCTAACGAAACAACAGCATGCAGGCGTTAAATGAAGGCATGCGAGCTGCTTTGGTCGCCATTCAGCTGTGATAATGTCAATTATAACTTCCCTCGACGGCAGTTGTTCATAATCACATCATAGCTAGCGGTGCTCACAGGACGCGGCTGCCTGGTCGGGGAGGTGAGGGATACGGAGAAGAGTTCGCCGTTCCGCAGAGGCTGGTGATCGCGTTGACAAAAAGATGAGACAGGATATATCCTCAATATCACCACACTCGACACGGCATTTTCATCATTTAGCTAACGTAAGCAAGAGAAAACCAGGGAGAGCCACAGGGACCCATGCTTCGGTTGGCTGACCAGACAGAAGTTAGCGGACTAGCATCAAGCTAACGTTACTATTTGCATTTCCGCTAAAATCCTTCCAAAATAAAAGCATAGCTAACGGAGAGGCGAAGAAAAACACTTTAAAAAGAAGTTAACATTAGCTAGGAGAAGTTTAATGGCACATGTTTAACAGCAAACAATGTGATATTAACTGTATTTTGTGCTATTTGGTGTACGTGAAATATTGCCAGCTCTGATGTGTGAGGAGCAACGTTTACCATTTTTTGAGGGACAAAAAAAATGTCTTTTATAAATAAATAAATGCAGAAATTGATAATTAAATACCAAAGAATTATGGAATGAATGTGAAAATGTGAAAATAAATGAGTATGTATAAATATTATGTTCACGACCGTTAACCGTTAAAGTTAGCTGGGCGTTAAAAATGGCGTTCTGCCATCTTGTCACCATGACGCTCCATCTCGTTTGCTCGGTCAGAAAGCTTTTTTTCCTGCTGAATTTAACCTCATCGCCATCATTTATCATGATCAACAACGAGTTTATTCGACGAGATCTGTTTTCTACTGCTGTGCCATCACAAGAAAACCTAGTAAATGCGTTTACTTCGGAGATGAATGTCGATGTTTCCGCCGTCAGTCGGTCTGTCGCCGGTTAGCTTGACGCCGTTAGTTAGCTGTATCTGTTTCCTGAATCTCCTCCTCAGCAGGACGTGCTGCTCGGCGGCTCGGCCCCTCGGCCCTACCACGCATGCTACTTGTGATGCTGTCATGGCGAGGAGAAAAAAAAAATGGTAGAAGACTAGAAGTTGTTTTTACATAAGATGTAGGCTAACTGATCAGTTCCGTCTAAATCACAGTAAATAAGCAGTCACAGGCTGGGACTGTCCCGACTGGATTAACAGAGAAGAAACAACCCTATGATTAAGTTTAGTTGGTCTTGTATTTTCATCATTCAGAGCAAAAATATGTCTGTAAGTGAATTCACTAACCTACAACAATATTGGCTAAAAGGTACTTGAAGGATCCCTGTTGCCCATCATGACTCACAATTGGATCAT
>CAEMYA010002116.1:8413336-8435591 GCA_903131615.1 Diplodus sargus | reverse complement strand
ACAGTCTGATGAAAGTGCTCTGTGGTCTGGTGGTGCCATAGCAGATACTTCTTAAATAGCAGACTGTGGTCGGGGTGGGTGTTGTCTTTTTAGTATCATGTGCAGACAATTCACTGTCACAGACACACCGTACAAATGCTATTGTTTATGTGACATTTATTTAACCAGGCAAACTAGTAAGAACTAATTCTCACTCACAGTGGGGCCTGAGAAGCATTTTAGGGTTGTAGTTATTTGAGTGGACTCTAAGTTAAACCAGAATCAGTTTTATTGGCGAAGTCGGGTTATACATACAAGGAATTTATTATAATAATGATATAATAATAATAAACTTTATTTCTATAGCACCTCTCAGAATCAAAGTTACAAGCTGTTTCACCGAATATACATCATACAGTACAAGAAAGACAAATCAAACAAATAAAATGCAATAAAATCAGATGCTTCACAAATACAATACAGCAGTGAATAAGAGAAATAAAACACAGAGATGAGATAAAATATAAAAGAGCAAGATAAAAACTTGGATCCTTAAGTACATTTCTTTTACTTTTACATACTTTTATGTTTACTTTTTTCTTTTAATTGCTCTTAATGTAGGCATAAGAGAGAAATAAATATACACAACAACGCTGAACAGAGGTAAACATAAACATTTAACTCTTATGTGCATGTAGGTTAAAAAACAGCACTCAATGTCTATATCCTGCATGTCAGATGCTTAGATTCATATTTGACAATGAGGATTTACACGTTATAAAACACTAATTAACTATTTTATATGCAGTTGTGTAGATGTATTCACATGATCACAACCCAGCAACTATAGCTGTAGTAAGAAATACAACAATAAAAGTATGGAATGGCTTTAAAGGGGTGCTTTTTTGTATTGGGGAATAATTTCAAACCCAGGATTTTAAAATTGACTATATTAATTAGGTAAATGCAAACTCAGGAATATGTATTTTTTTCCATAAAAGAATAAATAAACTGTTCTCAGAGGAAAAAAAAGTCCTCAGAACACTGTTTGAAGCTAGAAAGGTGGCAGGGTCCGCCACATATAAACAAAGTAAAACAGTGTGAAATTGTGTTTGTAACCCAGTTTATTTATGTAGTTTGTTTGGGCACAAAAAACACAGTCAATGAGGATCTTGCACTGTACGTGGAGTACTTGATTTAATGTACTAATTGTAATAAAAAAAAATAAAATACACCTCTTGTTTACATTTTTAAGAGGAGGAAATCTATTTTGTATGTTATGTAGCGCCCCCGTGTGGACACATGAACTAACTTGTAGTCTCCTCTTCACCTCCATGCTCACTCCTCCTCCTCCTCCAGCAGGAGGGAGCAGAGTCATTTGCCAGATGCGGAGTTTACGTGCTGTCGGAAATCCTACTAAAACACGGATACTGTCGGCTGTGACTGTGAGGTAAGCAGACAAGTTACATGTTTATCTTCGGTTGGTCATACAAACTGTTTACTTGAAATTAAGCATGTTTATATTAAATCTTTTTTTTTAACGGAAAGTAGGAGAGACACTTGAAAGCAGCATTACTATTTTCTTTCCCACCCACTTTGAAAATGTGCTTTTCATAATGTAAGCTACTCAAATCTTCATCAAAACTCTCGCTGGTTTTCAGATGAATAAGAGTTTTCTTTGTTTTACAAGTAAGAAACAGCAAAACAGGGTCGCTAACAGTCTGGCTTCACGTCTTCACAGTGTCCCGTGTTGTGTCCGGCCAGCTGCAGCAGGACCGCCCCGTACACATTGATTTGCTCTGCCCTCCTGTCCGGACCCCGCAGCCCCTCTGGAGGGAGGAGAAGACACACTGAACAGCAGCTTTTTACTGCGTTGTCATGTTTCACAACGAGTTCAGAGACTCCGAGACCGCCTGACACCATCAGTCCATGGATGCAAGCAAAGCCCAGAGTGCCTAGAGACTTCTTTTCTTCACGTCCCAACAAGTTTTTCCTCTCCCACCAGACTCCTCTACAAGTCGCTCTGTGTCGTTTTCATGGCTGAGCATTGTCTTCTGTAGAGTTTAGAGTCTTTCTTGGTGCAAGAAGTCAAGATGCAGCTCCGGACGGTGCTTGACGTCAATGTTGTGGACGTGCAGAAGAGACGGAATCCCTCCAAACATTATGTAAGTTTGTCTTCTTGTTTTTGTCTTCCTGCTGTCAGTAGTTAAGTTCACAAATGTTGGCTCCGCGTTGTATTTGATCGTTTCAAAGCTGAGCCTTGCTCGCAGCTCTGTGGATGGCTGTGCGGGTCTGTGGATTTGCCTGCCTTGCAGTTTTGCACAGACAGTGGTCTTAGATGATGGATCCCAATGACTTCGAAGATCCTCTGAATTTTCCTCTTTTGCCACCATGAGGTGGTAAAATGTGGATGGGTGGACGACATTTCACCTGACTGTGGTTATGTTTTGTCTTTTCATCCACAGTTTGTGGCATTAAAGGTGCACTATGTAGTTTTTTTGGGGGAAAGAGAAACATCTTTGGCTGTTTGAATAAACAAAATCACCATACAGGAAAACAATTTCACACTGTTTTACTTTGTTTATATGTGGCGGACCCTGCCACCTTCTAGCCTCAAATATTGTGCTGAGGACCTTATTTTCCTCTGAGGACAGCTTCTTGTTCACTTATGGAAGAGATACACATTTCTGTTCTCCCACCTCTATTATTGTACTTTTACAACAGCTATAGTTTCTAATGTTGTGAACATGTGAATGCATCTACAAAAGAGTCAATATATTTTGGTTTATGTTCGTTTCTCAGCCAATGCTGGCAAAACTAACGTCATTTTCATCTGGATTTACTTTATTACTTTGTTTTGTTTTTTTTTTACTGAGTAGCTGATGCTAACATATTAATGTAGGGTGGTGAATGTGTTAATAAACTCAACATTTCGCCTGCTTAACAGTAGCATTTTAGCAATCTGACATTAGCGTCTAGCAGAGGTACCCAAACTTTTGTTCCCGGAGGGCCAACACTGAAGCTTAATGGTGGACCACGGGCCAGAAGCAAACACCTAGTGTATTGTTAATATGCAAATTGGTGCTATCATCCCCAATTGCCTTAATTGACAGACTTTCTGTGTCCTTCTGCCCACTGTGGGGCATGTTTACCTAATAAGATTTGTATTATTAAAACCATGATAACGATAAAACCGTGACCAGTTCTAGATAGATACTTTATGTATCCCTGGATAAATTATCATGTCATAGCAGCAGTACACAAACATCCATGCAGTACAAGGATTATGCAGAAAACCAAATATTAAAAGCACAAATGCAAAATAAGAGTTATAGTAAAACTAAGGTGTCATGTGTATGTAATGTACTGCAGCTGACCAGTAGAGCTAATTGGCAAATATGGCCCGGAAACTAACATTAGCAGAGCACTTTCCCCCGGTGAGTGATGGGGGAGCCATCACAAAATATAAATAATACATTTCTCCCGTTTGTCTCTCAAAGGAGACAGGAGAAGTGATTCACAGGGCAGATATGTATGCAGTAGCAAAAGAAAAAAGAAAAACTAGCATGCAGTAATTCGAGTTCGTCTAAATGAGATTTTGTGCAATGAACATAAATCAGTTGCTAGTAGTTTGATGGTCTGTACAGATGGAGTAGTTACAGCACGCCCACATTGTTCCCTGAATGCAGCAAATCACTCTCTTCTGAGACAGAGTATGCCAACAAACCACTTGATT
The DNA here is from genome assembly GCA_903131615.1 of Diplodus sargus. Classification (NCBI taxonomy): domain Eukaryota; kingdom Metazoa; phylum Chordata; class Actinopteri; order Spariformes; family Sparidae; genus Diplodus; species Diplodus sargus. Next base: position 8,431,876 of record CAEMYA010002116.1, on the reverse strand, counting down.
CAGACAGTTTCTTGTGATGGGCAATAAACAGGTGGAATTTGCTAGAAAAGAAACACAAGTTGATATATGTAGAAATCAAAATCACTGCTTCCGGTGCTAGAACAAGAATCAGTGGATTCATACAAGTCACACTAAGGAGGACGGGAAAGTGTGTATCAATCTCATGGCAATCCATCCAGTAGTTGTTGAGATATTTCAGTCTGGACCATGGATGTTAGTCCACCTCTTCGGTCCAAAATCATGTCAAAATGATTCTGTTTCTGACTGAAAACCTGCAAATCTATTGACATTCCCATCAGGCTATTCTGTATTCAGTGCCAATTAGAGAATGTTAGCATGTTAACATGCTGAACTAACATGGTAATGAAGTAAAACCTTTGTTAAACATCGGCATCGTTAGCATTCTAATGTTAGCATGTGGCACAAAGCATTACTAAGAGTAGATGTAGCCCTAATAGAGTTGTTAGCCTCGCTGTAGGCTCCCAGTCTTGTGTCACTGCAGGGTCTGGTCTTGGTGTTGTCTTACTAACTCGAGTAATCAAATCTGATGAGCCACGAGACATGTCTCAGCGGGACTGCGAAAAATCAATTAGTCCATCAGGTACAATTAGATTAATTAACCTGAGAGTTAGGATCAATTGCATCATCCATCTCCTGCTGAGGCAGCCTCCCTGAGGCCACTAAACACAGGGCACAGACCTTCCCTTGGGACGGAAGCCGGAGGTGAGGGTGGACTGGGAAGTCCCCACGAGGGAAGAAGAGGGAGGAAAAAAAATAAAATCTCATTATCTATGAGCTAAGCAACTGAAAATGCTTATCCGGTTTGCGAGAGGAAAGAAGCAACCCTTTGTCTTTTGTCAACACTGTTCAAGTGTGACTTCCTTCCAGGGACTCGTGGCACTGCAGCCAGATGCAGCATGGCAACTAATCCTTGTTTACATACATCGCCAGGGGATCTTATTGAGGGGGGGCTGAGATCCAATGGGAAGTCGTCTGTTGTGCGCTTTACTGCATGAACACCCTTGTTAATTACAGATTTAAATATTTAGAGAAAAAATGCGCTCAGCTATATCTGACTATAAGTCGGTGTAATTTAATGCAGATGAATCCACACATAACTATCCATTCATTTGTTGCATTCACTTGTTTTGAATCTGCTGTCAGGACTTAGCACATTAATAACTCACGATAATGTGTTAAACTTTTGCATCGCAGAAGTAACATTGTCATGTTGAAACGTAAACATGGTCCTTGGCTTGTTTGGGATTCATCTTGACCTGATGCACCTTCACCTTGAGCCATGCTGTTGCCTATATCCAGAGTGTTTGACCAAGCTGTCTGTATCTAATTAGCGTGCTGCTGGGGAGCTCGTTCCGGCTCTCTGCACACTCTTTCCGTAATGAACTGTGTGCAGGATGAAGACTGCATTTCAAACTAGTAACTGGTGTCCTTGCAGATTGCCACCATATGTGTAAATGCTGCTTTTGTAAACACTCTGTGCCATGTGCTTAGATGGAAATGTATTGGACGCAGCCATCTGTTTCCGAACCTCGGGACGCAAACAGTTGTTTGTTGGCCCTTTATTGTTGAGGCAAGTAGGGAATTTATTTTGGGAAAACGTCTGGTGAGTGTTTTGTTCAGTAAATGACTGATGTCTGCCAAGGAAATGATCCTATATGAGTAAACACTTCTTCCTTTTCATTTTTCCTGCTGATAGATGGAAGTACTGGAAGCTGCTGACATAATGGGAGCATTATTTGTTCTCTCACAGCAGCGACTCAGGTGGACATTGCAAAAGTAAAATGCAAAGTTGTTAGTTTTACAAGTCACTGAAATGCAACTTTGCAGCTTCTTGTAAAATTTAGACTGAAACTCATAAAATCTGAAGTCACATTCAGTCATCTGCACTCAAAAACAATAATTAATTGTAAATTGATTTTATGATGTACTTGAAATCTATTGGCCCTCTCATTGACCCCCGATAGCTTCCAATGGGTGATGGAAACAAATGAGCTTAATGAGTTTATTCGACCTTTGACGACCTCTTGAAGTTGAGCCAGGAGGGAATGCGTGTTGTGTCATTAAGGCAGCTCAAGCTGGAGCGGTGATCGTGGTACCGTGATGTCTTTGACAAAGTGACTTTGTTCCTAACGGACCTCTTTGTGTTTGTGCTTGTCTTTCTCTCACTAGGTTTATCTCATCAATGTCACCTACTCAGACTCCACTTCTCATGTCGTCTACAGGAGATACAGCAAATTCTTTGACCTACAGGTACGTTATACTAACAGATACACTATATAGTCCTACAGCCAGGTAATACATGAGCAGCTTAATATGTGTGCCTTAGATATCACCATGAATTTCCCCCAGTTATATACTTACATTAAGACAATTGTTTTTTTGTATTATTAGGCTTCTGAAATGTTATGTTCTTGTTAAAAGTGCACTGATTGCATACATTTCCAGAACAGAAAAACTGAGCATTGGATCAAGCCAGGTTGAATATTGTTGTTGTTGTTTATTGACATATTAGAGTTTAAGGATTTTAAGTTTGGTGTATGTAAGTGATGTTAAAGTGGAGAATTCAGGCTCTAAGTGTATGAGAAAAATGAAATTAAGATTACAGCCTTCTGTACTACAGTATGTTACAAGTTCCTAGTGATGGTAATGTTCGCTAGTGTTAGCAACGTTCATTTTAGCTGGCTAGCATTAATATGAGCCAAAATATACACCTAAATACGTATTCTGCGTGTTTCCTTTTCACTAGTCTGAAAGAAAATTTTATGGAAACAAAATGTCTCAAAACTGTACGGTGCATTTCATTGTGTGCTGCGAAAAGCCTGATCATGTCTTCTGCATATCAAGCTTGGTGAGGTCAGTTTGACCTTTTGGTCACGTCTTTCTGTTCAGCTGCTGGAAGGCGCTCTGCTTTGTGAAAGGTCTCATTTAAGACTACTGGAGCCTTCTCGCACAAAGGGAAATAGGGGAAATCCAGTCAGCAGATGCAGGAAGAAAACATGACCTCAGTCAGTGTGTAGAATAAAACATGGGGCAAACTTAAGCCTCAGGACTCTTTGGAAGGATCCAGTTGCCTCTGGTGAAATTTCTGCATTTCCTAAGAGTGATCCAAGTTTACATTTTTTATTTGTCACATCTAAGTAGCTGAAGCAACACTGTTGGCGGTTTAAACCTAAATGAGTGCATACCTTATCAAACATTTTGCTTGTAGGAGTTGTCTCTGGCTCATCTCCGATAACCCTCTCTGGCAGACTGCACTCTACAGCGCTGTGGTTTTGGTGGGCTGGCTGTGTTGAAGGCAGCAGAGGAAACCCTTTGTTCTCTGGTCTCTTGCTAATAGCCAGGAAAATTCTGCCCTGGTCTGTTTGATGGAAACAGAGCTTCTCTCCTGTCTCTGTAAACATTAGTCTTGTCCATAGATCCCTGCTGCCTGGGCGTGTTTGTCTGGCCACGTTAATCCGTGAAGAACAACAGTCTGCAGCTGTCCATACAGAATGGGTGGGGATGGAGTGTTTCAGTGGTCCTTATATTGACACAGTCATATAGGTGAAAGATGAGGGAAACACACTTTCAGTTGCAGAATATGATTATTATAGTGCTGGCTTGAGCAGGTGCAAAAAAAAAAGCAAAAAACACTGAGCATCCTCTACCTACTAGGCAAGAGTAGTGAAAAGATGCTGTCTGGAAATTGGTTTAGCCAGTGAGGCTTGCACTAAGCTCCACAGAAATAGGATGTAGTTTAGGTAATTTGAGGACCAATCCCTGAATGCTTTAGATAAAAAAAAGGAGGAAGTTGTGCTGAGGAAAGGGTCGGGGGTTTGGGGTTGGGGGTAATGAACCGTTTAGAGCCTTGGATTGTAAGACTGAAAGGAAGATGCTTTCCCTTTGAAGTTTAGATAAAACAGCAATTTAACGGCTGTGTGTCTTGTTATCAACAATGATGATGAGCAATGACAGTCACTTTTGTAATGCCTGTATTAAAATAATTGGCAGAAACTGAGCTTTTTCTTTGTGAGTCTGCCATCGGACGCCTACAATCTTTCCCCGTCTCTGCACAGTCCTCTGTCTTCGCAGCACAATTGCGTGTTTTATGTTCTCTAGAAGCTGACAGGGAAAAAAATGCATTTGACACCCTTGGCCCTTGACTAATGTGGCCATGATCTCATCTGATAAGCATTAATTCATAATGCAGAAAAGCCAAGTAAGGTCACAGAACAAGTAAAGCCTTTTAAACAGTGGCCGATCATTCATTTTACGTTCAACATCAGTCGGCAGTGTGTGGCTGGTCATATAAAACCACTTGCCACAACAGGCGGCTTTGCTGTTTGTCTTTAAAGGGTGAAGTATCCATTTTCATTGCCAAATGGATGTCCAAAAGTGCACTCAGTGCTAATGTTTCAAACCTCTCTAGTGCACTAAACATAACTCATAACTGCTCCTCTGGGAAGCAATTATCATAAATTATCAGATCCCATCTCCTTTTTTATCTGATTCCTTCTTTTCTGCTGACCTGAAATGATGGGAGCTCTTTTTAAGTTAAGCACATTCATTTCTTAAAGACTTTCGTGCTGCTCACTGCAGAGCCTGAACTCCACCAAACAGAGGGAAATGTTTTCAAACCACATATGTTTGACACGGGCAGTATTGGTCAGTGTGTCAAACAGAGTTTACCGTGAGAGAGCAGCGAGTGAGTTCTCCACACCCTTCGACCACAGAGCACACGGGTCACGACATTCCACAAGAGGATTGTGGAGTGTGCAAGCTGGCCTGGTTTCCTTTTGGATGTCCGAATGTCCCCAAAACCCCTTAGTCGTCAGTATTTCTGGATTGGGGAATTGGAACAGGGTCAGCTCTACTCTGTCAGGATGATAATTTGTCTGGCCTACATTCCCGACATGAGAAAGAATTTTAAGAAGGTTATTTTTCTAAAAAATCTGTTTTGAAAGCTTGGCTACTTTGCAGACATATGAGCGACTGAGAATAGTTGATGCAGCAGGACCAGAGAGGTCATCTCCTTTATTCCCCATTCTCCTCAAAACCTGATGCCAACATTACCAAAAAGTAATAGGTTGGGCATTTTGGTGTGTTATGCTCGTTGCAGGTGTAGCCTAAAGCCACTAGCCTCAAGAAAAGAAGAGGCTGCAGAGGTCTTTCTAAGGCTCTGATTGTCAAATGACATCACTTGAGGCAATTCATTGGACTTCTTGCATTTCCTTCTGGAGCCACAAAAGGCTTTATACCACTGTAATATAAATAAACTGATAAAACCAATTGAGCCCATGGGTTATGTACAGTATATATACTGTAGATAAATTATTCTTAGTACCAGAGGAGACATTAAAAGTTTACATTACTTGTTTCTGTTTATGATGACAGTGCAGCCTTTGTTACAACATGCAGGATAAAATGTGATTCCAAGTAAGTCCGAAACACTTCATGACCAAGAGGGCTCCTGCATTATAATCTCTCTGCAGTAAACAACTGTCAAGTAGATGTCAAAACACAACCAAGAGATGGGATCAGATTGTTTTCCCACTCAAACATTCCTCCAAACTCCCCCTGTCTGAGATTCCTCTGAGAGCATTGTCTTTGTCTGCTGCTCAGTGCAAGTGTCTCTTTGTCTGTTCCTCCCCTCTGCACTCCTGCGAGTGCAATTAAGTTTAAATGCTTCAGATGATTATCATTACAGTGCACAGAAGCTGTTTGGTCTCTCCTGTCACCATAATTCATGTCTACAATGTCATGATGCAAAAATAGGGATATGCATCATAACTGATTGTTTATTGCCCTTTCTTCCCTGGGCATTTATTCACATCACTGATTATTGAATGTGTAAAAATACACTGGGGAACATCATTACATCATAGCACCTGTTGCTACATGGACATGTTCTTTTTCCCAGTGAGAACATTCTTGGCTAACTCTGCAGCTTAATTTACAGAACTATTCGTGCAGAGGTTTGGAAAGTGGAGAAGGCAATTTTTGAAGGAATTGTGTTGTGACTGCTGAAGCTAAACTGCACTGCAAGCTTAAAAAGTTTGGCAATACCCAAGAGGAATGAAATTAGTGGAATCATACTGTAAAATGAACCACTGGACGTGGCTGGGGAATTGTTATGAAAAAATCTATAGCCAAGCAAAAGATCACCACTGTTGTTTGGTTTGTTTGTGATGTGACCAGTCACTTGCATGTTTACAGCACTTGGCTGGTAACTGGTGTTAATCTTGAGACTGCGTGGAATATTTTTAGTCTGTTGAAAAGCTGGTTTTAAACTGCACTGCTGGCTTTTTATTTTGTTTGAACAAGCAATTGAAGGCGTATGAGGAGCTGGACGAGTAGGGAAGAGTTTTATTATAATGAATGGCATTTAAAAGTTCAATAAAATTCATGCACCATAGAGGTAGAACATTATACGGTTTGAATCAATTTTCTAGCTAAAAGTATGATTTCGTAGATAAAAGATGAAAATAGTATGAATAGTAGGAAAAATGCTAAAGTGGGGAGCTAAACTGCATTTCAACGCTAATGGCTGGACGCTAAACTGCATAGCTGGCTTAACTTTGTATTTAGAAGTAAGTGAGGGAGAATGATGGTATGCTAAGAAAAATAAGGAAGAAAAGTAACTGCTGGAATGTCTAATTGAGCTGAATGTTCTGATATTTGAATTAAATTTCTATGTTGAAGAATGTGGAAAGTGTGGGTGCCAAAATCACGTCGGACTTAACTGAATTTTGTATGTAGATGATGAATACATGTTGTAAAAGCCTCCAGCAGTCACACTAAGTAGAGCAAACACAGCATTTTAGGCCCTTGAAGCCTCTAAATGAAAGGTTTATGAAATGTGAGAAATGCTTTCCCTCAGACTTTGGTTCCAAGTTGTTCCTCTGTTGCCGTAGAAACAGTTTTCACACCTGTCCCGAGTGTATCCAGGAGGGTCCCGGGAGGGTGAGGTCATCATTGCTTCTGGACGAGGAGCCTCTGTGTCAGCCGAGGTGGTTTCAGAAGGTGTTGAGTGAGCACTCCCATCTTAGAGGGAGTATATGTCTCGGTCCAGCTGGGAGGCTGATAACATGATGAGCGTGCAGCTCAGTGTGTCACATAAACAATGCAGTTGCCAAAAGCACTCTTTCACAAACTGGGATTTTTGGAAATTACAGCCCTCTCTATAAAACTGTATTATTGCCATAGGATTCTAAAGAAAAGCAGTCTGGTTTGTATATATATTTAATGCCCTGCCTTTTCAGTTTTAGGAGCCGAAAAACTCTTGTGTTGTGCATGTTTAAGTGCAGGTGTGGTTAACCAGGGCTGGTCTTCATACTCAGCCCTTTTGCTCTGCCCTTAAACCACAATAATGACAGTTGTCCTCTTCAAAAGAAACCATTTCTTGTAAGCTGTCTGTATTTTAGAGGAGTGGGGAAATGCCATGCCCTGAGAGAAATTTAGAGATTCAGCAAAGTCGTCAAATGAGTGGAGAAAAGAACAAACCGCAACAGCAGAGACGAAACCACCTCTCACTGGAGAAGTCCCACAAATAACTCCTGCAGGCCTGGACACTGTGGATCCAACTATACTGTCCGAGCCTGGTTCTGTTTGTCCACCTGGTTGTTTTTGGCTTAGTCTGGACCAAGACTACTCCTTCTCCCAATTGAGCGTGCTTCAGCTTTGCGCTAACAGTCTTTGCTGTTTCACAAAGCACATCTGGAACGAGGCAAAGCAGAACGAACAAAGGCGGGGCAACATGTGGATTTCCAGCTCGCTGTTTCTGTAGGATGCTGTAATGTGCGTCTGTGGTGCTGCTGTGATTTATTCAAAGAGGAAACTAGAAACTCTTGTTTGTGATACAGACGCACACTTTACACATTTGCGATGTGTATTTTTCAGCACTCTACAAAACATATCTATACATCATTCACAACACAGCCCATGTTCATCGTACATGCAGGACAGATGCACACATTCATGTATATCTGAGCAGACAAATGCTGAAACACTTACAAACAGCTACACTGTCAACATAAAAGACTTAACACAGCATCTATTTTTTCCATCTGTTTCAAACTATATTTCTCATAAAGATGGATCCTCTGCTATCAAGCGTGAATATCAAAGTGTTAATTATCTCCTCTCATGTCTTTTCGAACTCCTCAAGTGGAACTGGCTTTTGATTTTTTTTTTCCAGAGAAGTGTGGGTGATGTAACCCTGCCGCTGCCCCAGAGATCAAAGTGAATCTGTTTGTAGTTGCACGACACAGTAGCTTTTCAGACGGTTAGCAATTACAGCCCGTGTTGAGCTCATCTACCGTAACAAGGGGGTTGACTGTTCCTGGACAGTGTGCGGCCTACTTTTTGGTTTCTACTCTCATCTCAGATTCCTCCACTTTCAACTTTGTCTTACAAACTTGCGGTAGATAGAAGACACGTTCATGTGGTTTAGTTGCGAGTTAATGATTCCTGTCAATTATATTGGCACGTGTCTTTTATGTGGCGACTGTAAAGGCATGTTTTTGATTTTTCCTCTGTACAACTCATGTCTTTGCTTTCCTTCTCACATTTGCAGATGCGAATCCTTGACAAATTCCCTATTGAAGGAGGACAGAAAGACCCCAAAAAGAGGATTATTCCTTTTTTGCCAGGTGATAAACACCATGCTCAACACCACTCTGATATGAACCAAGATAGCACAAGAAAAAGAAAGTCTTTCAGACATTTTCATGAACAACAGATGTTTGTTAGTACTCCTACAGACTCCATAGCGTTGCCCACCACATTTCATTGTTTTATTAACTGCCATACTCCAACCAGGCCGGATCTATTTGAGGTCTGCAATAGCAGTGGGAGGTTAGCAGGGAGGGATTTGTCTAATCTGATAAACTCATTGTGGGCCAGAGCAGAGGAGAGCAGTGAAGAGATCCTTTGTTTGACAAGCCATACTGCTCAAGTCTGACCTGTGCTGTTTTGATCTTTCTGGAAGCCCAACATGGGTTGAACTGTATTCCCTTACAAACAGCAAACAACATGCACAATTTCACTCTTTTGTTGGCTTTTCGTGATGATTAGCAGGCAGTCTCTTACGAGTTATAAAGTGAGAATAGAAAGTGAGGAAGAGCAACTTTTCACAGCTGCTCTCGTTACTTTATGGATCAGAGCGCCCTTTTGAGTTCTTCTGTGTTTTCGAAGCCTTTATTATTAAAGATTTTAGACTTGTACTCAATGCAGAATACTTTATTTCAGTATGTCATATGAAGGAAAACACGCTTACTTTGTACAGCTGGACTTCACATTGGCAACATCTGAATTACTGTCCCAAGTAACTGTACTAAATGCTTTTTTAATAATATTGTTCCCCATTATAAATGCATCCAGGATTTTACTAGAAGAAATTAATACATTGACATTTCCATGTAAATACATAGACATACTAAAGGATAAAATTTATTGAAAGGTTAACAAGAAAAAAACTAAACAATAAATAAAAACCTCAAAGGAAGGGGAGACTGAGGATCAGTAAAATAAATTGCAAACACCTATATTTAGTTTCATCATTCAATAAAAGATAGTGTGTAAATAAAATGGAGAAAGAAAAACTTAACATCTGAAATAACAGGTTTGAATGCTGCAATTTACTAAACTTCAGTAATCCACTTGTCAGTGGTAGTAACTTTATGTCCCAACATCAGTGTTGTCGGAATCATGAATATATATACAAAGATGGTTGACGCGTCTCCACTTCCTCCCACTGTACAAACACTGAGCCAAAATATCCTTGATACAAGTGCTACCATCTTGTGCTAGCGTTGGAGCCAGAGTCTGCTCACTTCAGTAGTCATCAGGTGGTGGAGCCTTGGTATCGAATTCCCGCCTGAGCCGGGCTCAGTTGTCAACCATGACATCAGTGTGTTAGGATCTGTGGTCTGTGTAACCATTTGCAGCAATTTACATGAACTAACAACCGGCCTCCAACACTACACAGAGGTTGCACAGAGCCCCTTTAAATGACAGAAACCACCTTGTACACGTGCTTTGAGCTTTTAGTTTTTGTCCCTGAGATGTTTTGGCTTCTCTTCTGAGGAGCTGTCAGGTCATCCATCTTTGTTATACAGTCAGTAAAGAGGGAGGGATTTTAATAAGTATGTTGATGTATCTGAAATGTTAAGTTGTATTTTGAATGTTTTTTGGAGATGTATGTATAACAGACAGTTCTGTTTTTCCTCAGGTAAAGTCTTGTTTCGCAGAAGTCACATAAGAGATGTAGCCGTCAGGAGGCTGAAGCACCTGGATAATTACTGCAAAGTAAGACAAAGGCTGTATCAGTTTGTCTACTGTTAACACAGAACATGTCATCTTCTTAGACAGTAAATGCTGACTACTCATTTTCTAGTTTATATGTGGCTTGGAAGAGCACTTCATCTGTGTCAATAAACTACTCCCCGACCGTCTGAAACAGTATTTCCAAGGCAGGCCCCAACATTTATCTCCCCCCACCAGCCTCAACAGGAAAGCAACTGCTCTATCTGCAATGGTCATTTCCTGTCACCAATGTAAATAGGCAGCCTATAAAGGAAACAAGGGAAACGGAGGCGCACAGGGGTAGAACAGAATCTAAAGAACAAGAATGAATCAGCACACTGATGAGTACAGATGGCTAACTGACCCTCTTATATTCAGTAGGTCAGCGGAGGGAATGTGGGGCAGGTGCGTTGCCAAGTGTGGCAGCAGTTCTCATTTAAAGGAACTAAATAAGATTTGCGGTGAAGGCAAGAAGCTTAAAGACAACAGAACTAGATCTGTTTTTGATATGTTCCTATAAGGATATCTTTTCTGACTCTAGTGCAGTCTTATTTTGAATATCTTGCTGAAATGGGCGATTGTTTTACTACAGCGACTCTGTGTTTTCCTTTGTTTTAACCCTCTGGGCTCAGAGCCTTCTTCCTTCCCCTCCACACCCTCCACATCTCCGCCTGCTCTTCCCATCTGACTGACTCTACAATGACTAAGTGTCGTAAACTGGTTACTCACTGCCAGTCAAACAAAAAATACAGCCCTTTTAAAAATACATGCAACCTTTTAAATATGTGCTGTTGTTGCATCCAGTAGCTTCACCCCTCCCTTCTTCCCCACAGGCTCTGATGAAGCTCCCGTCCCACATTTCCCAAAGCGAGGAGGTCCTTGCGTTCTTTGAGACCAAGTTAGAGGACCTCAACCCTCCCACAGAGTGAGTAACCATCACTGTGTACTTATATCACAAGCTATCAGAGCGCATTAGCATCATCTCTTTTATATGAACTGTTAGATACCAAACACACCCCTCTAGAGAGACAGTGTTTGTGTGTGTGTGTGTGTGTGTGTGTGTGTGTGTGTGTGTGTGTGTGTGTGCTGTTCAGCAGCTGGGATGAATGCCTTTCACCCGCTCTGACCCATCTTGATCCGGAGGCTTTGCTGCGTCTCAGGGTTGATTGATGGATGCTGGTTGTTGAGAGGCACTGTGTTTTATTAATAATGATTTCTGGGAGGTGACACCTGATCCCAAAACGAATCCGTGAGGATCAGCAGTGTCACGAGGGTGCGTCTGAGTTCAAGTCTGGCAGCCGATAAAGCTCTCAGGCTACTCATTTGTCTTACTCAGTTCAAAGTCAGAGTGGGAGTGATTACAGACTGTCCGCTGGATTACTTATTGTTTGAAATCTTTTTCTGTCCTTTTGATTTACGTCCTGTTGTCTGTGAGACTATTTTCTTCCAGCTAAGATATGAGTTTAAACTCATCAGATGTTGTTGGAGTACTTCTCAGTCTGGTCGAGAAACCTCTTGAAGGATCTCTCCTCCTCTACCGCCAGATCTTCCACCTCTAACCCCGCCGCCCATACATGTTAATCCTACTTCAAAGTGAGGTCCTCCTCCAGTCTCCGAGACGGCTGAGTGCAGCTTAAATTGAGAGGTTGAGATTGTCTAAAAGCCACCCAAGTGCTGAGTTCACTACAGGGGAATCAGGACCTTTTCAAAAAAACTTTCAGGATGTTATACTGTTGTTTTCAGTACATTCACAAGATCACAACTAGAAGGAGCATTTATTGTCGATATTGGAGGTACAGTATGTAAGATGTGATTTTGATTGAAAACATTAAAAGATTGACTTAATAGTGAGGGCGAGGTTCGAAACCAACATGTGGCCCCTTGCAGTGTGTCATCCACTCTTTGTCATCCCATTTCCTGTCATGTCTCTCGTATTAAAGCCTTAAATAGGCAAAAAAGGCGAATCATTTAATAGATGAATTAGATAAAGGACAGTTATGTAAGATAGTAAAAAGTAAAATAATAATTGAATGTCAGAAAATGTAGTTTAATCATCTACAGATGATTCTAACAAGGTGCTGTTTCACTGTATAATTTACAGAATATAAATCTAGAGCATCCATGAAACTGTATTTCTACATATTTTAGGAGCTATTTCATCACATTTTGGGTGAATTCAGGAAGTGTGGTTGTTTGTTAAACCCTCATCTGCTACTGCCATCTAATGGACAACAGATGTCACTGCACAGATTTAAAAATAATGGATGTGATATCTTGTCAAACACAAGAGGGAGCCCTGATGTAGGCAGTGAGTGTCACATTACACTGATACTCTCAGGTTATTTATGCTGAGAGATCATGTGGGTGTTTGTGATGATTGTGCTCTGTGTTGTTTTTCACAAGAACAGTTTAGATATACAGAATTGAATGTCTTGATTGGCCTATTTAGATTTATGTTGAATAAACTTTGGTGAGATAGTGTTCACAAGAAAGACGTATCCAACTTCATCTTTTCTCTATGTGGAAAGTTCTTCTCTTGTGATCCCTGAGTGTAGAAACATCAGTATCAATGGGGGGGCGAGTGTTTCTGAGACACCTGATTGTCTGAAGTGAACAGCTTCAATAATGGATTTTGATTCTTTTTGGCCTTCGATCCTTCAGATAAAAGTGATGTTCACTTAAACTTTAAATAATGACGTCCTCTTTTAAAGGAGTTGAGGAGGATTAAAGGCTGAATGTCAGTAAAAGTTGAACAATGGAAGTAAGGAGAAACAAATTAAAACAGATAGACGTTATAAAACATTTGGATATTAAGAATATGTTTTTCATAGTTTTCTTTCCTTGGGTCAGTACTTCAGATGCCAGTTTATGATCGAGTACATGAAGGGAAGATTGAATTACAGACGTTAGATTTCCTTTATGATAATAAATGCCACGTGGCCGGATATTAAATCACATAAATTAAAACGTTTTAGTCATCAGTCATTCTTTCAACACTGCAGTGTACGTTTGACTATTATGCAGATTTGAAATTGGGTGTGTGGTTTGTTTGTAACAAAAGACAGTGAGGTGACTTTCAAAGTGATATTTCTGATATTTTTGTCATCATTGAGTTTTGAGGTGTTTTGCAGAGATAATACGAGCCATCAGTGCCAGCCCATGTTTTTGCTGGTCCACTGTTTTTGGCTGCAGTGCGACTGCTTTGAACTTTATTTTTAGAGTGGAAACAGGACGTTACACTTTGTTAATCCCCATGGGGAAATTTGTCCCCTGAATTGGATCCATTTGAGCTATTTAGGAAGAGTGTGCAGCGCCTGGAGACCATCTGCAGCTCTGAGGCCAGCAACTTGGTCAAGGGCAATGGCACAATTATGAATAATTCAGTAAACATATGCATATATCCATCATCGCCATAGCAACATCTTTACACATCTGAAGCTGAATCACCACCGCTCATGTTTAGCTATTAATCTGTTTAGATTTTGTTTTTGTTGATGGGCCTCTTCCTACTGCTGCTTCTTTGGTTTGTGCAGTTGTACTGTGGCCTAACAGACTGTGGCTCCACATCTAGACTTAGGAGTCTGGACATATGGTACCCAGCGGCAAGCATACTGACTCAGCATACAAAAAACCAAAGATTAAGACTTCGACCCACAGGAGAAAATGTACCGCTCCTAAAGAAAACTCATACTTCCTGGAATGTTCTTCCAGTGCAGACATCTAAATCAAAGCAATTGAGGATGAATGTACGAACGTTTCAGGTTGCATTCACTAAACCTCCTTCAAAGCCTTCCGTTATATATTTTTATATAGTTTTAGTTTTTAAGTAAATTAAGTGTTATAATGTCATCGCAAATGTTTTCTCTGTGCATCTCACATTGACTTGAATTCAGCTATAATCACAGTTTGGCACAAAGACAAAAATAAGTGACGTTGTGACTTTTGGGAAACACTGAAAACATCAGATAATATGTCAGAGGCTGAGGAAGGGAGTAAGCAAATAACTAGCTATCCACTTTGTTGCTAACTCCTGTTTGTTTTGCTCCCATGATCCCACGCTACTTGACAACATCATCAAACTCAATTTGTTTTGATTGAGAGACACCCAGGGGCAAAATTTACTCATTGTGCATTTAACTACACAAACTAAGTAGGTGGGAATTTGTGAGAGTTCATCCATGGCAATAATTAACGATCCTAAAATGTCCACATGTTATCACAGTCACAATTTCATATCACAGAATTTCAAGTCTAGGTGTAAAAAATGTATGAGCAAATTTAACAGTGTCAGCAGTGGTGTTAGAGGACTCAAACTAATAATTAAATATTAATAAAACAACCTTCAGTGATGTATCACTGTACTGTGACAGAAATAAATAAAGAACGATGACAAATGAAGTTAGATACGAGAGCAAATGTCTTTCTAAAGCAAAGCAGTCCATGAGTAATGTGGGAGGTGGTTGAGGGGATATCAGAAGGGATGATATTATAGCCTACAGTTGGAGATGTTACACTGTCGGATCCACCAGAGGATGAAACCAGACTGAGACCTGAATAAAGAGCCTGAGGGAGCTGCTGGAGTGAGAGAATTTTCCTCATAACTGCTGGACTGAATACATTGGCTGTGTGGAAATACGCCAATAAAAATGATCATCTCTCAGTAAATTGGCAAGCCAGGATGATTCTGACGATTTGGTGAATAGAATATTAATTTTGCAGCAAGCTTGTCTCAGTAATATATTTCATTTTAGTCAATTTCAGGATCAATTCTGAATACTAAATTTATTCAGACTGAGATGATGTGATTTTAGGTCAAATTAATGTCGGGACCGCTGAAGAATTCTGTTCTTACCCAAGAGAAATTTTAATATGATAACACTGACAAATGTGACTTTTAAATCATTTCTACGTGCCACATGAGAACGGATCTCTTGAGAACAAGTGGTTCTTACATTAATTAATGTCCGTCTGCACTCCACCAGGCAGCATCTTCTTGTACACTAGCTGTTAAACACTCTGGTAGTTTCTCAACAATGCCTTTCTAAACCTTTGTGTCACGTAACTGGATTCCATGTTAACGGCCACACACCCTGTAGACTTGTCGAGAATGAGAAAAGCGGGGATCAGTTGTGTCACTGAGCTGAACCAGATTGCGAGGATGACATAAAAAATCCATGACAGCTTAGGCTCTGCAGTTTAAGATAAAAAAAGGAATAACCAGCGACTTTGGAGATCAAAATGTCCTCCATTTCAGTGAAGACGAAGAAGAATTACGACTCTTTCTCCATCATATTCCCATGAAGGAAGGCACAGCACATCTGATCGTGCAAGACACATGAGTCTTCAGCATGAAATCCATTTGTGTGATTAAAGGCCCAGTATGAAGGATTTAGTGGCATCTACAGGTGAGGTTGCAGATTGCAGTCAACTTAGCATCAATCATCTGTAACTAAAGAAAAAATCTGCAGATCGGTTTGTCTGTTCTGGGATACTTTAGAAAAATTGCAGCCCCTAAATCCTCCCGAACCCCTCTAAATCCTACACTGGATCTTTAAAACTGTCAATCTGGTATTCAAAGGTGTGGAACAGAAATATGTGCTGTAGTTCATAGTCACAGAGGCTGTTGGAGTTGAGACGGTCTGAAGATATCAAGTGCTTGTGACAAGATGTCTCACTTCTGTAGTGTCAAACTAAACATAGGTCCATGCTGGTTGGTATAGAGCCTGTGCTGAAAATACATTTCCTCAGTTGTGCTGTGCATACATCGTAATACTCCTTCATGTGTGTCTTCTTTCATACATATGTAAAGAGATACACACACTTGACTGTGGACGATGTTATCTTCATTACCCTGGAGATTTACTGCTTTAGATATAACATGTCTAACCACGTAACCTGCTCTAAAAACCAAGTCGAAAATCTAGTGATTGACCTGTTTTTGTCCACAATCAGAGGTGAGTCCCCACGCTGTCGATGTGAAAACGCAAAATTATGTATTTTGATTTATATGACAAAAAAGGAGTATTTTTCTTTATCGCAGAATGCTCAAATTTTACATCATCATTTCACCACAAGGGAAATTACTAATGATTCAAAGTAGCATTCTTTCGCCCTGACATCACTGTGTAATCATGACCGAGCTTTGCTGGAGATTTTGGCCCATGTGGGTGAGTTTACTGTGCTGTGGTGAGGCTCTGAATGAGCAGCATCATTACCTTTGTTAACCCTCCGAACTCCAAGCAGTTTCTGGGTGTTTTTAGCCCCTGTTCACAAAAAACAGAAATGAAAAACAGGCTCCACATATTATACATATTAAGATATTAATTTTTTTTTACAAACAAATGGGCAGCTCTTAACTGCTGCATCTCTTTAGCTCTCAGCTCCATCATAATGATTTCCTGTTCATTGACGTCGACCCGTTGACCCCTGAGCTGGAGGTGACTCCTGCTGAGGTTAATCTCGGGTCAGGCAGGAGTGTCTGTGTAATGTATACAGGCAGCAGGGCAGACACTTCAGTCCTCTGGCTTGGCTGAGAAATGTGAGCAAAGGACTGATGTCTCACACATTCCATTTCTAATAGGCCCACCTACAAAGAGTGAGCTGCAAACAGATGGTTATTCTCAACTCAAGCTTAGGATGGACTCTCACGGGCTCGGATATTTAATGATGTGTTCAGCCCATGCTGTTTATGTCTATATACTGTATGTGCATCTCCTGGCATGGGCGTGCACATAATGAAACCAAAGCTGTATGACATGTAAAGACTTACCTCACTGCTTTCTGTTGTTGACGAAAGGTTAAAATGTACGCAGGCGCAAAAAAAGTCTTTAAGCATTTAATAGTGTTTGGACATATTCTCGCTCCCCTTACCTTCCCCTCATCTATTAGATTTTTACTGGTGATAGGAGGAGAGCGCACAGAGCCAGGGTTGTGCGCTCACTCTCCTCCTGGGAAGAATATTATTCCAGCTCTGTGCGAAGGGGTCACGAGCCAGCAGGGCAGGTCAAGCATCTTTATCCCCATCGTTTCTCCCCAACCCTCTATAGTGCTTCTCTCAGTTTCATCTCCACCCTGCAGGATTTTAATAAAATAAACACAGGTTGCTTCATGAAATACTTTAGTGTAATGTATAAAATGTGTTACATCGAATCTATCTCACAGGATGTCCCGATGTGAGCAGAATCCGGTCCCTTTACCATAAACATGCTGTGATTTATCTGTACGTTTATGCTACATTACCGACGTACTTATTCACCCTGCTTGCTTTTCCAATCCTCCGTAGAATCTGTGAACTCGTTTAAACTGTAAAACTGATGACATATTTGGTTTCCTCTCCTCACGATGTGTGTTTAACCTGTTAAAACTGGACAAACACAGCTAAGCAAATAAGCTAATAATGCCTCAATTAAAGTGTTCAGTCGTGCCATAACATCGCTAGAAAGCTTAGATTCCATTTTAAGCCATTTTAAGACAAAACCGCATTAGCAAGGCACAATCAACAAACAAACAAACAAGCTTACTATACATAATTTTTTCCCCAAACTTTCACTAGATCCATTTCAGTAACATATTTAGTGCAAAGCTCCATGTAAAAAAACTGCGACCGCCGATGCTTTTTAATGCTTTTATCAATATCTAAGCCCGCCCTACAGCCTAAAACAGCCAATGGGTGATTGTATAGACAGGTGACCCACTCTCTCTTCCTTTTTCTTTCTCCTGAGAAACTTTCAGGCCAGCCTCTAGATGTTTGATGTATCATGCAGCCAATGTGATTTCAGAT
This sequence comes from Diplodus sargus, assembly GCA_903131615.1. Classification (NCBI taxonomy): domain Eukaryota; kingdom Metazoa; phylum Chordata; class Actinopteri; order Spariformes; family Sparidae; genus Diplodus; species Diplodus sargus. The sequence goes on along the minus strand of CAEMYA010002116.1, from coordinate 8,413,791 downwards.
CCAGCAATACATAGTCTAGATCGGTCTTTAAAGCCATAAACTTGGAAATTATGCATGTTTATGTAGTTTTATGCATTTGTCTCTTGGAGTAGCACTATTTTATGTGCATAGAATTTGTGTAAATAAGGAAATAAATAACTAGAATGAATTTTTTGCCCCTATGACTCGCAAGGATGGGTATTTGGAGCTCACAAATTGAATATTTTTTTGATTATTTCTCCAGAAAAACTTGCATTCAGTGTCCATTTTCAGTGAATTGTTATCTAATTTGAACTTGGACCATGTTTTACTATATTATGTGGATCCATTGTGTTTCCCAGCTGTGAAGACAGTTATAGGTCATCTGTAGGCTTATTTTTGCATTAAAAAATGTGGGCGCGAATGATTCAGTGTGTTCAAACTCCTATAGATTGATGCCAGAAACACTTACAGAGCTTCTGACAACTTGGGAATCA
>CAEMYA010002116.1:8376988-8410141 GCA_903131615.1 Diplodus sargus | reverse complement strand
AGAGAGAGAGAGAGAGAGAGAGAGAGTGAGTGTGTGTGTGTGTGTGTGTGTGGAGTAGCCTACATTCAGTCTGCGCAAGATATTAGATTGGTTTCCAGTTATATTCATATTGGCTGCCTGGAAAGTTTGTGCCTGTCATTTTCAGCTACTTTAATGTGAAAGGTTTGGTTTGATATTAAATCTGTTATCACCTCTGTAGTAAGATGTACGCTCTGTACGTTTACGCTGACAATAAATCATTCGATGAGATCAAGTCTACCAATGAAAACAATAATAACACACTTTATGTCTGGTACTCAGGAAGATTTACTGTTCAAAGTCAACCTGGAGGACATACCGTACAAGGCCTTCACCATCGCCCCCATGCCGGACATTAGTGGTAAAAGCAGCTGAAAGATTGATCTTTCTCTTTTAACGCCGGACAGCAGATAAAGTGCAGCGAGTCTGTGGTGATATTTGTGCTGTAGCTGCAGCTTACGGCCTCCATAATTACATGGTGCAGGTCTCCCATAAGAGTTTACTGAGCCCCGGCCCTAAACAGGAGAATGTAGCCCGTCACCACAAAACTGCAAGTGGTCAGAGGTTCGACGAGGAATTCTGTTTACCTCCGTGCACACGGATGATCGCTCACTGTCCGGCTCGTTGTCATCTTTGCCTTCATCATTTTCCTAATCATCTTGATTGTTTGTGAAGGCCCCGTCCACATGCACAGTGCGCAGATATTTCTTAAAACGTAGCCTTTTTGTATGTGTTTTGGCAGATTTGTCTATAAGGCATTTAAAAATTGAGAAAGAAATTCTAAATTTAGATTGTGATTAAATTAAATTATAATATAATTATTATTATTATTATTATTATATTGTAGTAGGTGACAATATCAATGGGAAAAGGGTGATTTAAAAGGGAATTGTGTTATATACTTTGGGAGTTTATCTCTCATATGTTTCCAGTAAGATTCTGGCCCGTATCTCATTTGTTGTCCTCCAACTTCCACTTCAAAAGCTCCACAATATGAGCTACACTGTTCACTCAGCATCACAGGAGCCATTAATTAAATAAAGTCTAACGTATAATAGAGTTGTCATAAGTGACAGCAGATACTGGGCTCATAGACATAAATCACTGTCAGATGACTGAGACTGCTGTCATAACGGAACTCTGATGGAAACTTCTCTGGACCGTAGTGATGAAATTCATAATATTTTTTTACCAAAACTTCGGAAGCAAAGACAATGAGAGACGATTTTTAGATAAAACAAAACAAAGCCAGTGTTGAAATTAACTTGGCTTGCTACAGATTCAGATCATCTTTAAAGCATAAGTGTCTGTAGTCAAAAAGAAAGCGAGATGAGCAGAGGACTGATACAAATTGAGTAGGAGAGGAGAAGGAATGGAGCGCTCAGGGGTGTAGTGCATGTGAAAAGCAGCTGGAGAGGAGAGGAGGTTTACGTGGCAAGTGGAAACCATTTCAGAATTGCGCATGGACTGAGGGAGTGTGTTTATGTGTGCAGACTTGCTGTCTTTATTTGAGCTGCGGGTCTCCGGGGGCCTTCAGGGTGTGCATGTGTGCAGGAGACTGTGTCGATGTGGGTGTTTACATGCCGTACGTTGGCGTGCATGTGCGTGCGCCTGCTTGTTGGGAGGAAAAGGGGTTAATCTGTTGATCCTAGCTCGATGGTGGGTGGGTCAAGAGATCCCTGTGTTTGTTTGTGTTTGCAGTTGGATAAGATTTTAAACTGGCATAGGAAATCATTAAGGCCAATGAGCACTTCCAAATCCCCTCAACAATCGTGCACTGTTTCAGCAGCTTCTTTCTCAATGAACAGCCAATCCTCCCTCCCAGACTAATGCACAATGAGTCTCACAGTAGCAAAAAGATTCATTTTGTGGTTTAACCAGGTTTAACTCTCAGGTTTTACTTTGTTTTTCCACTAGATGTCGTTAAAAGTGGTAGACACGGCCGTTAAACTGAATTCATACATTCAGCTTTTACATCGGTGTAGAAATGTTTGTTTGTTTTTTGGCCCGAGTTACCACTTAACTCTGGCAGAGTCGCAGCACCACCTCCTCCGGCGCGGAGCTGATCCAATACAGGCCTCTCTGTTTCTGATAAGTGACCATTTGTCACAGTGGGCTTCCACCCTGGAGGAAGCACTTAGGCTTTTTGTTCAAAACACCATGTTCAAGCCAGAAAATGTTCTGTAATAAGTTAGATCAGAAATGTATTCATTATTTGTCGTTTCGTATAGCATGTCAGTCGTAGGGATAAGTCACAGCATGGTGTTCTCTGATGCTTTTCCTTTGCATACAAGTACAGTAGTCAAGTGTTGAAGGCGCCAGAGTTTCTACTGGAAAACCTGATGAAGTGGAGGTTTGAAGTCCCACTTACTTAATTAGCAGCTTGCCTCTGATCCCAAACTCTTTGGTAACCCTCTGAATCATCAACATCCACTGCAATGATGCTGCGGCTAGACTGGAGTTAAAGGTGGAGCGTCTTACCTCCAGTAGAACTATGGAGTGATGTTTCCCAGTGATGTGACTGAGGAGACGTGAGTCCCACTTGTCATTAGGTTGCAAGATTCGCAGTCCAAACTAGGTACCGGTGACCTTTTTAGTGATGTTGCATAGCGCCAACAAAGGCAACAGAGATGAAGCACAGCCGTAGAAAATTGTTCCTCAGATTTGCAGGAAAGATTTCACGCTTGCTTGAGGTGGTTTTTGCCTTTTTTGAAAAAGATTTAATGCGCTTAATGTGAAATGGAAACATCTTTTCTGAATAAGTTTTGATGTGGCAAACATTTAAGTCACATGACTAATCGGCTGTTGAATCAGTTGTTGGCGTTGTCCTGGATATTCGTAAGAAGAACATAAGATCCCTGTTCCCTGCAGACGGCCAAAGCAACTTGTTTTTGGTTCTTCCAAATGTCATCCCCACTTCTACATTACTCGTGGACTTTTGCTGGAAGTCTGACAGTGCTGAGTTCTGTCAAAATCCACAATTTGTCGAGTCCACTCAGGCCCTCAAAGAAGACTTCCAAAGTCCACTTGGGGTGCACTAATTTAATAACCCACAATTCATTGCTAAATGGACACAATAGGAAGTTATTGTTTAATGCTTACAACAATAGCTCTATTAAAATGTTACTAGAATCATGTTTCACAATGCATTTTGTCTTCAACGTGTCTGTCAGCACCTTAGCCTCGCAGTGTTTTGCCCTCACAGGCTTGATGTGATGACAGCGAACACGCCATTGTACGTATGACTCAGTCGGCAAGTCCAGGGGGTGGACATTTGGATCCAGCCATTATTTCCTCTTCTTTGAGGTTTTGCTTCCAGTTAGTGACCTCTACTTCTTCTAGTCCGTTCCAGCCACACTGCCAACTTCAGACAAAACGACACTTTGTGTAGCTTAGTTTCTTCCCTCCAAACCAGTTGATGGAAATGCACCTAATTCGACACAGCTAATGTAGTTTTCAAATTCCTCCAAACCTTGGCTATATTTGAAAATGCTCTACTTTTCTGTCCAGCATTTTACCTTTTAACTTCCATGACTATGCTAATACAATAAGAGATACAGCTGATCAAGTTAAGATAATGAAGATATTCGACAGTTCTAAACAGCCTTATGAAAGCTCTCTTACTGTAAGATGGATTTAGGGAGAGTTTCTGTATTATTTGTTTGTGGTCTGCCCCTTCTCCCCCAGGGCCACATACTGATTCAATGACATGAGTACATCTGTACTACATTGAACAGCAGTCCTGTGTCCTTTTCTAATCCAACTGCACATCTGCTGCTGATGAGCCAAACAAAGGCATTGCACTTTGCCAAATTTACTCCTCTCAACCCAGATCTGCTCTCGTAAAGTTACCCCAGGGGTCCAAAATATGGCACTAAGATATAAAGGCCAGTGCCAACTATGCTATCAAGCAAAATGCTTCATCCTGAAAAATCTCTGACAGAGAAAAATTCCTGGGTTTAAATGGGTAGACTTGACTCCCCAGTTTCCTCCTCATGGTGATGAATTATCGCAAGGTTCCCAACTGTCATCATCTTTGGACGGAGCTGATGATGGGTGAGTGGGGGTGGAGGTGAGGGTTGGATGTAGTTAAGACGTCTGGGAGTGCAAGGGTGGGAGCAGGAAGCACATGTATAAATCTGAGTGAAGAGAGATATAAACACACAGAGTGGCTGATCGGGCTTTCTGATGCAAGCCAAGAAGAAAACACTTTTCACAACTCAGAAATATGTTAGATATACACTGTGCATACACAAACTGTATAATGCACATAGAAACACACTTGCAAGCTCACACATACTATGACAGTCAGATGTACCCTCACAGCCCTATAATGTAACAAACTCAATATTGACTTATATAACTTTATATTATATACCAACTATTTCAACCTTTTATCAATTAGGCTACTTTTAGCTAACAGTTCTATCCGTGGATTGATAACTTTATGCTAACTATCTTAACCATTTATCCAATAGCTACTTTACACAAACTACTCCATCTAATTTTACAGTTTTAACAAATTATCAATTACTTCAGAAGCTCCATTAATCGATTACTTTATGCTATTTCAAATCATTTATCTATTACCCTACTTAAAACTACAATATGATTACCATTTAGGCTAGCCATCACTTTTAGCTAACTCTTTCAACCGTTTATGAATTGCCTTTTAGCTATTTCATGTCTTTGTCTTTGTCGAGCAATTTCCACCTTTTTTCCAGTGCTTCTGACAATATTGTTTTTAAACCCTTTACAAATTACTTTATGCTAATTATGATTACCACTTATCCATTTTATATACCGAACATTCAGCTTTGTCAATCATGTATCCATAACCTTTAGATAACATCTTAAACGTCTGTGGTAACTTGCTGAGTCTCACAGTTACATATAGACTAGACTCTAAATGTATATTTTCCACTTCTGTTGATTCACACAATCTTTCCACACAGAAATAATCACTGTACTATATCACTTGCATACCAAGCAAAAGCCACCTCTTTCAGGGTGTGACTGATAGAAGATCCGTTACCCTCACTGGGCGGATGCATTTGAATGAAACCTTCATTTGTACACAGTTATTTATAAAGCTCATTTTATGCTCAGCTCACTTTACACATAGCTCATTTGAAATTAAACCTATCCTGTCCAAGGCTGTTTCACCCCATTTTTCTCACACATGTTCTCCTTGTTCTGGCTCTGTCTTCCTGCTGTTGCAAAACATTTCATTTCCTGAATGGGACTGAAATATTAGCTTTTGTTTTTCAGGCCTATTGACTTTGCTGACAAAGCCTTTACTCACTCACCTCTGGTCTCAGATTTACTGTTCACCCACAGCAGCAGTTAATTTGGCGCTTTAGAAACCTCATTTTACATCATTTGACATATATTATGGTTTTATGAGATCACAAGTTTTATTTCCATCTGTCTTGAAATTATATTGTTGACAAGTGTGTGTGTTTATTAATGTCCAGGATAACATATTTATATGAAATTAGGTTCCTGCCAGGTCTTTATTTTATTTCAAGGCCAGTTTCAGTATTAAATAAGCAAAGGCACAGAATAAATATACAGGTTTGTTGTAGCTTGAGTAGAGAGAAAATGATCGCTCATGATCATATAAAACGTAGCTCATTTGAATTACCGCCATTATCAGTAAATCTGTAAATGTAAATAAGACAAGACTCAAGGTGACGGCTGGGAAAGTTATCTAAGATGTTTAGATTACCATACTGCACACAAAGTTCCTGATGTTTTATGTTACCTTTGAGAATTGAGTTTAAGAAAAGAGGTTATCACTGGTAAAACAATGTTTTTAGTTACAGTTTAAACTCAAACACATTTGAGTCTGTGTTCTTGTGTCCTTGTTGATCCCACATGTTGAGGGATCAGTGTTAATTGATCTGTGAGTTAAAACAAACCACTCAACCACACATTTCCAGAATAGTGTCCAAGAAATATCACTCCTTGCTGTAACTAAAGTAATTGCTGTCATATTTTACTTTGACGAACAAGAAGGCAATACCCAGAATTTAAATAATGTGTTCTTTCCAGCGTGTCTGCACCCAACTCTGTGGTTTAACAAAACATCTTGCGCAAATAACGTGAAGCTTCATAAACCACAGCCTGACCACAGTAATCCAGCGTCAGACTCTTTGGCAGATTTAGCATTTGAGATGCTAATGGTGCTGAGTTCATCTTTATAAGTTATGAGGTCCTTGACATTTTGAATTTAGTTCCTGAATTGAATGCAAAATATTATCCAAATAGAGAAATGTTAATCTTTAGTCTGGAGTATTGTCGCCAGGTCAGCTTTTTCTGAGAAATGGTGACTTCATCCAAGTTGTCTTAATCTTATCTAAGCCTCAAATCTTCTACCAATTGGAAGGAAATGTTCTTATTTTCCATCCTCAGGATAAAACAGACTTCCTTTTTCCAGAAAATGTGTTCACCACATTTTGATAAAAAAGAAAATGCCTTTCTCTTCTTCTTTTGCTTTATGTTCCATGAAATAAGGGGCAGAACGGTTCATTAAGATAATATTGAAATTGCAATATGGCCAAGTGCAGCATCAGGTCAAAAAGATCAAACGTGCAATATGTAAGAATTGATCAGCTGTCAAATTGCACCAAAACACAGAGGAGGCAACATGTCACCAGAGTAACCGCTAGCTGTAGTTGACCTTAGCTAGTTAGCTCAGTTCGCCATGCAGCTAGTGGTTTTGACTGAGAGCTACGAAACCAGGGCAGTATTAGTGTTGACGACGCACAGGAGCTTTGGATCTGACGGGCCGGGGCTAGGTGGTTAGCATGCTAATTTAAGTAGATATCTCTGCAACATAACTTACAGACATCATACTGTTAAAACTGCTATTTCGTTACATTCTGTTGATTATTTCAGGTATTTGATATCTAAAGAGACCCCTTAAAATGTCACATCAACATGTTTTTAGTCCTTTCTTAGTATATATACTTTTTTTACTATGTCATGCAACCCTACTTGAAAAAGTTTGGAATTATATGAGTTGAAAGCCCTTCTTCTCCTCATTAACTAAAGTAACTGGTGGCAGTAAGTAAAATCATCCCTGCTGTCATAAATAGAGACTGTGTTTGTAGATATTTTTCACCATAAGCAGCAGTCTTATTAGGGTAAACAGATACAATCTTAAGTGTGCAGACAGTGGCTCCCTCCTGCTCAGGGCTTTGAACTCAATGGTCAGCAGAAGCTCCTGTTAATGTGTGAACTGAATGTCAGCTGGGGTTGTGTCTGGATTCCAGCTGACGCTTGTTAGATGTGCTTTAGCTCCTTGAGCTATGCTTGCTTTAAGGATTTATCACGATTAAGGTTTCAGCTGGGCTCAGTTTAACTAAAGCTTCACTCATGTGAGGGGCAAACATCTTGCGGATGGTTGTAATGTATCAGTCATTATGTGCTCTTTCTGTATGTCTATAAATGAAATCACACGTTTCTGTCTTGAAAAGACATTCCTAGATGGAGCGAATCAAACTCTGGTTAAGAAGTTGAATGTGGCCAAGTTATGAAAGAAGGCACAAACTAAGTCACTGCTGGTGTTTATATGGTTAACTCAGCGAAGTACAGAAAGGAAGGTTTCCATTGGCTGGGCTGCACGCTGTAGTCAGAGCTCTAGTGTTTCATGGAGACAGAGGGCCATCCCTCTGAGCGCTGCTCCAGCCCCTTCATCTGGTTCTATTTAAGGCCTCTAGTGCCGACTCGTATGATTGGCGTACACAACCCCCTACTCTTCCTCCAGCTCCAGCCCCATCTGAGGAGAAGGAGGCTTTTTAGCAGATGGTTTATTTTCCAAGGGAAACCATTTCTTTCTCCCACTCTACTGTCCTGTCCTCAGCTGGCTTTAGCTCACTTTTCTATCACTTCTACGGCTCCTTCTGCTCTCTTATTGCTGCTCCTCTTTCCACTGTGTTAATGTGTCTGTCTACGTCTGCTGAACCGGGCCCAGCTTTGTTGGACAATCAGGATGAGGCCCCTTCAGTAACACAGGATGGATTTTCTGCATTTGACTGCTTGATCCTTCACTTTTTGGAAGGAGATTCTTTTCCTAAACTTCCAGCATCTCCGTTGCCCTCGTTGTTGGGCTGGAGGGGGATGCAGCTCTATGGCTAGACTCTCAGGAAGATGCACTGAGCCCTGTGAATATTGTGATTGGCTGAGCTCTACAGACAAAGTGGCCTATGGCACAACGAGTGCCCAGCAGTCGTTCTCGGGGACCTATGGCTGGCAGCTGGCTGACAGCATGTTTTTTCCCATCAACCCCAGGTCTGGATGCTTCGGATCCCATGCTCCTGGAACAGTATGTGGTGGTGGCCAGTTACGAAAAGCAGGAGCCTGCAGAGATCAGCCTTCAAGCGGGCGAGGTGGTCGACGTCATTGAAAAGAGCGAGAGTGGTGAGTAAATGCATAACAAAGAAATGCATGCGTGTATGTCAGACACAAAACAGACTCTCTCATGATACAGTCCATAGTTCCTCAAGCATGCAGCCCTTTCCCCGACTCAACCCTCTCACCTCCTCCTTTGTCCACAGCTTGCTAGCTGTTACTTAGCCCCATCTGGAGGCTCACTTTGGCCTGCAGTCAGCCCTGTTTTTTCCCACTGTTGGTTTAGGCTGGGGGCCAGAATGTTGCCTCTAGCAAGAGGAATGTCTTCCAGACTCGTATTAATTATTCCACCTCACTTTAATGGAAAGCCAGCAAGACATGCCGGCTTTACAAATGCCAGCTGCAGAGAGCCCTTAGTCAGCTGTTTAACCTCTGGAAAGAGCTAGCAGACAAGGCCAAGAGCATGTTTTAGGCTGTGTGTGATTCAGTTGTACAACATTAAATGGTTAATGAGTCAGTAAAACTTCACGATCTTCAAGGAACATGCTGTAATGCTTCCAGGAACGTGTATCTATTGTGGGAGGAAGAAGATATAAAAACAAATAACCATGTTTGAGATGTGGTAAATGATCACTGGTGAGATAGTTTTTTAGATTTTATGACACAAGACACTAGAAAAGCTACTTAAACTGCAGTTACATGTTTCTTACTTTAAACACCATGAGTGTGTTGGGTAAATACACTAAAACTGTCTAATCACCTGCAAGAATCACATTTATTTTGAAAGGAATTCGCCATATGAAGCGCAACAGTGACCGGAGATGTTTAGGGCCCAGTAACAGGGTCTGACGTTCAGCTTTAATGGTGTGCTGAGACAGTAAAACAGTAATGGGACTCATGTGTTCGGGGGGGAGAGACGGAGGAGGAAGCAGCAACGAGAGAGGCAATGGGACTTGGGTTTCATGATGGGTGTGAGTGGAAACGCCATGCCACACTGGCCCTCGAGGAAGAGGGTCCGTGGAGTGGGATCGCTTTGAAGTGTCACGTGTCCTGCCTTCGGGTTCATGTATTTGTTTTCACTCCCTGCTCCAGTAGGATTTTGACTCAATGGGGAGCCGCTGTGAGGCGGATATTCCAACACCTTGAAGTCCTTTTATCGGGGGCCTTATACGAGAAGCTTTCCTCCATGAACTTGAGCTGCAGCAGTCCTGAGGCCCCTTTTTTGCTATTTGTATTTCAGCTGACCACCGTGCAAAGATCTGCGTGTTGATGATTCACGCAGAATGTGAAACTCATGCACCTTAATCATCTCTCTGCAGATTTATGATTTCCAGGCTACTTTGTTTTTGTTGTAGCTTAGTTTCCATGTTGTTATTGCTTTGTTTCAACTTCATCTCCTATGCAGGCTACGTTTTGTTGTGACTCTCATTCATTGATCTCTCATTTGGTCGGATTTGTCACAAGTTTCTAGGAAGCAAAACAGTAGACTCCAGGCTTCTTAAAACACATCCTATTTGACAGTTTTATTACACACTGACGGACATGTTCACAGAGATCCGTAGTAGTAAATACAACCCTCCCCGCTCCTTTACATCTTGCTATGGAGACCATTTCCAGCAGCACAGCTAGCATTTAACCGAAAACTCAACACCTCCCGCAATGGAAGTCGTCTAAATCTGCTCCATTTGGCTGGCTGACATCACTCCTCATCCCTGTGCCAATACTAACAAGACCAGGTGTGTGCTAAGAAGATTTCAGAGCTCATTTGATTTAGCATCCATTCCCTCGCAGGATAAGTACAAACCCTTTAATGGTCTCTGACAGATTGATCAGGGTATTACAGAGCTGAGTATGCTGAGTTAGAGGCACTAAAAGGTGTCTGTTACATTTCTAATGATAAAAGGGTTTTTTATTGAGCTCCCAGTCACATATTTTCCTTCAAAGCCATGCCGACTCAAACCGACGCAGGCTCCCCTGCTGGTTCTTTGGATGCACTCGGTGGAAAATATCAGTTTGTTGTCGCTCTGCCATCTCATTTTGTATCAGCATTGTGTGTCCGACTGGTTTTATATGAGATCTTTTTTACACAAACGGTGTGAGAGTGTAACAGTGACAGATCTAGAGATGGAAAACTACAGCTCTGTATTATTTTTGCCACTCACTCTAGTCCTCCAACAGAAGTCCTGCTGTTAAAGCTACTGTAGCATAGACTGTGGCCGTGACTGCTGCCCAGTGCAGTTATCGACTTTTCCTTACCTTGGATTAGATAATATATGCCTTTGACGCGGCTACTAAATCTAGGTCAGACCTATAAGCGAGCTCAGCTTTCTCCACTTTTCCAGCCGGCTGCCCTGAGCCAAGGCCGTATTTTCCATCGCAGTGGCTCGACGATACAGTTTGTGTCGTGGCCTTTGTTTCAGCTAGTACAGTAGTTTACATTGATTTCTGGTTTGTTGGGATATAAATAAGTAGAGTAGGTGGAAAATCAACCAAGACTGCTTGATGTTTTTCCAGAATAAAACTTAAAACTCAGGAGTTACTGTTTGTTAACACCCATGAAATTAAATGCAAGGCTTAATCTGAAGCAGCAGTATGAAAAAATATGCATTATAATAAGGCACAAACTTTTGTCTGTAATTAAAATTTGTTTCCTAATTATTAATTCTGTCCTCGCTCCCTCTGCAGCTATTTTATTTGTCTGTTTTATGAGAGTTTGCCAGGGGGAGATGCTGGCTCAGGAGGAGAGAGTAGTGCAGGCAGAAACTCAGGGAGAAAATGGAAAAAGACATTTCCTGCCAAAGTTAGTGGTTCAGAGAGGTTGGTTCATTATAATGGCTTAATGGATCCTCCAGGATGCCTCCTCAGTTTACACTCTACTGGAGGGATGTTAACCAAAGCTAAGCTAGCAGCCGTGTTGGTCAGTTCAAATGCTCTGTACTCAGTGGTTTAAACTCTGCCCTTTAATGGGGTAGTATGTCGGAAGGGAAAAAATAATTTGCAGCCACTTCTGGAAATATTGTACTTATTGCCGATGCTTCGCCTACACCTCAAGGGCAGCGCTAGGCGTGTTGTGCCCAGTCCTGAGTAGAAAATCTCTCTCTGTGGACCAGTCAGGGTTTAACTTGTCTCCTTTCCAAGTCCAGATCAGCCTCTGTGATTTACAGTTTGCCAAAATGAACTCCAGGAATGTCTGTCTGTCTGTCTCGGAGAGGCCGGCTCTCATCCATCAAGTCCCTCCGGCTTCCTCAAGACCCCCTGGCACCACCCTTGTACAGTATCCACCCAGCTTACTTATGCAGGGTGGAGTGAGTGAAATTTCAGGAAGAGCCTTGAGGGTCACTCACTGAGACAGTAATCTGAACTGTTTAAATTTGCCCTTTCCGTCCACACGTACGCGTTTTAAGTTCGACAAATCTTGGCCTTAGAGAAGCTGGGAGGTTGGAGAGCTATCCTGCAGGTGATGTTCAAATCCTGGCAGGTTAAGCTGCTCTGGCCCCTCAGCATGGCACGATGGAGGTGCAGGATGTCTTCCTTACTTTCATGTGGAAAAAATGTACCAATACAACGATGTCTTGAGGCTGGAAGCAAGATTATCTCAGCACAGCAGGAGCTCTGTGTTCAGAGAGGCTGGTTTCTCATTCCAAGAGCACAGAATTGCTGGTACTGGAGATTTTAAAGTTGGCTATAACATTTTACAAGGCCGTATTTGTATAACGGCAAAAAATGTCCAGATCCAGACGTACATACAATCGCCTTTTACAGCTTCCTTTTGTCATGATTTTATTCCAAAGTGTATCAATCTAATGAATCTAAAACGCATGCTTGATGCTGTCATATCTAATATAATAACAACACTTTCGCTGACATTAGCTGGAGACCTAATTTACCTGTTGGGCCACAGACTAAAGAAAATGACAACTTGAGTTTCACCAAAACGTGTTGCGTAAATATCGAGGACACAAGCAAAACAACTCAGTACATATAATAAGTACAGTAGAAACGCCACATACTGTAGGTGTGAACACTGTTTTTACTATAAGTGTCACAGTTATGGCTGAAAACACAATTAAACAAGTTTGCAGATTTCACATATGTGTACAATGCAAATAATTTTTTTCTACCTGGAAAACATAGTTACCACGATCTCACTGTTATTTGGCCTACACTTATGGCTGATTAGCTAAAGTTAGCATGTCAACGGCTAAGATGGTGAACGCTAAACCTGTTCAACATTAGCATGTTAGTGTTGTCATGGTGACTGTATCAGCATTCCAATGTTAGCATTTCACTCAAAGCACTACTGTGTCTAAGTACAGACTCACAGAAGTGCTGGCATGAGTGAAGTCTCTGACCCAACCTTGGTAAAGGTATCAAACTAGTGTGTCTTCTTGAAGTCTTAAGACTGCAGTATTTGTTGTTTCACCTCCCCAGGTCCGAACAATCATCCTGCACAGCCAGCATGTTATTGGAATGACATTTGACTGACAATGATAACACAATCTATCAGCTATAGAATAATGAAACCATCTGCGTTTAGATTTGTTCCCTTTGAACCGCACTCTCATCATGATTTTTTTTTTTCCTCCACTGGTCTCTAAATCTCCAGAGTAAATGAAGACAGACTAGCAATCCAATTAGGCTTCTATTATAGACTGACATTTTTTCTAGTATTGTTGGTAGTTGCTACTTTGAGGACAACAGAACATGAGGAGGTTGTCTTTACGACAGCAGGGCCAGCAAGAACACCACTTGGAAACATGAGGGTGGAAAGTTTTCTGTCTATATTATTTGAATAAACACCTGATGCCAGCCACATAGATCAGTGTTGTTTTAAATGTAATTGTTAATATTGGAAAATTGATTTCTCTTGGTTCACTGCAGTGTGCCCTGTACTAGCCGCACCCAGGAGAGAAGCACTGCTGTGCACAGGCTGTCTTTAGTTTTTTGTGACAAGTTCTCTGTTTCCATTTTCATGAGGGAACTGCAATCCATTTTCATATTTTAGCTTCAGTGTGACAGCACCATGAAAACTGGCCATACCGAATTTTCAGTCTCTGATATGCAGCAGGATTAAAGACAAGGTCAGCGTTAAGCTTCCAGTGCTGTTTGTGCTCAAACCTCCAGTTTCCCAATTTGGTATGTGCAGCTTCAGCAAGAACATGTTTCCTTGTATAAAAGAGGAAAAACCCTATAATTCTTGTCAAAGAACCACCAAAGACATGATGCAAAAAACTTGCCAAGTGTTAAATGTCTTTTCTTGAGCTGAAGCTGCAGCAGCAGATGGAAGACACATTATCCACTCATAGTAATCCTCGTCCTCCACATTCTTTCAGCTCACCAAAGGAAGTACTAATGACAAGAAATTAACCTTATCCTGCATTTCTTGATATGGAAATTCAGACGGGAGGCTTGTAAATGTATTTCAGAAGAGTCTGCCAATGCTGTGTTTTCATGCATCTTGTTACAGAGCGATACAGGCTGCAGCAGGAGCAATAACAGTATTTAATAGTAGTAATAGTGGAGCCAAAAAGGTGCCTCTCTGTCTCGCAGAAGAATTGACCATTGACTCAAACTAAAGGTGGGCTTTCAGACACTCAAGGACCGCTGTGTCTCCAAATCAGCAGAGAGCACTCAGGCTGTGGGCTATAGCTCCGTTCAGACCATGAGGGGATCCATTCAGAGGCTGGGAGGGAGAGAAGGTTATTCCTTAGGTCAACATTGAGTCTTGAAAGCTGTGTTGTGCCGTTCTCGCCCACCCCCTCTCGTACCAGAGCCACCCAAGTAATCGAAACCCAGTGTTTTCTGAAAACCCGAAGTGTGTGTATTGGACTGGATACCTTCCCCCTTGTGCTTTGATACTGGATCCACTGTTAATGAATACAGAAGCTGGAAATGAATGGGGTTTTTCTCCTGCTCCACTCAACAGTGGTGTCAGATATCAGCAGGACTGCTGAGCCACTGCATTCCTCATCATCTCAGGTCGTGAAAAAAAAAAAGACTCCCTTGTGCTGCTGGATCTGTGGTTCTCATATTTGTGCGTAGAAAGCACAAAACACTGTTAATTTCAAATTTGAGTACAGTTTAAGGTTTCCCGATGATGGATTTGTAGGGATGAGGAGGGCATTAGGGAGCATGGCTAAGTCACACTGTGTTATGTAAGCCATTGCTCAGGTATCAGACTTGATTGATCGTATACCTAGATTGCAGTTTTATGGGTCATTTAGTCACCTTAGGTAAAAACCCCAAGTTGCATAAATCTAGTTTCTTGTTGCAGCAGAGAATCTGTTGTTGATTACAGTAAAAAATGAAGCCGATGTCTTAAAACTGATAGAGTTTCCAGATGGCAGAGACAGACAGAGCTCAGAAAATGCTGCTCCGTCTCATCATGTCTGTATCATCTGCGCTCGCAGGGGGAGAGCACAGGTTAGATGAGACTATGAGGACGGCTCTATAGGAGGCTGACAGAGAGAGAGAGAGTTTGTGTTTACATGTCTGTCTTTCTCTTTGAGGAAATGCCTCTCAGTAGAATTAAATGAGTTGATGATATAGTTAAATGAGTTGGTTTACATTTTGGAAATTGTGCCGACTGGCTCTAGTTAGATGAGAAGGTTAATGTCATTCTCTTGTTTGTCAGTTTTATTAATGATGCTGCTATTGTTACCGCCAAGCTAGCTGTTTCCACTCTGTTTCCAGTCTTTAAGCTAAGCTAAGCTAACTGGTTGCTGGCTGTAGCTTCATATTGAATGGACAGACATGAGCGTGGTATCGACACGCTCGGCTAACTTTCTGCTCGAAGGCAAATAATTGTATTTCCAAAAAATGTCAGATGGACTGAATTATCCTGTCCTCTGTGTGTTTCATGTCAATTGAATTAGGCTGAAATCATAATGTTTATTTTTATTACAGTCAATATTGTAATCATGCCGTTTTGAGTTTTTTGCACCTCACAGCAGGAATAAATAAGTAAGTATAAACTTACAACTGGCCCTCAGCTCCACTTAAAACATCCAGTATTTCATGATGTCCTTGTAGAGCAATACAACCGTGTTGTCAAGACAAACTGTTTGGTTTCTTGCTTTCTGAGGCTGTGACATTTGAGGTCGATGTCTGTGGTCAGGATCCTCTGGTGTGATGATGTTATATGAGATCTCCACCAGAGCGCTGTGGGTTAAGCTATTGTCTTATGTAACCACTGACCCTCAAACGTTTAAGATTACAAGACTAAACTCTGCTCGAACGTTTTAAAAGCCTTTTGATTTGCTCGGGATGTTGTCTGAGTGGCTATAATCGTAACACTGAATAATGTTTTGCAAAGTGTATTGCCAGTCAGCATTTGGCTGTGTTATTTTTTTCCCCCGTTGTGGTTGAAACTCTGCAGCAGCTTTCCAAGATTTTGCACTTTTCCTTACGTGGAAGGCAGAGAGACATGGAGAAAAGCAAACTGATCAACCCCAAGACAGTTGATAGATCTGAAACCAGACAAACACACAGATACATGTGCGCTCGTAGAAACACTCACCCCCGACACATATTTCCAGACATAAGGTACACTTGCTTCACCTTTGTCCCCACATCTGTGCGGATATTCTCCGTATCTTATTTCAATTATCTGCCATTTTTGCTTTTCAGCAGACAAATCCACTGCTTCATTCACTCCTCTCTTACAACACTGTTCTCTCAGCTTTTCAGTACCGCCATCGTTTTCCCATGCAGCGAAATTGCTGTCGTGGCAGTGGGAGACCAACAAAACAGCTGTTTCTTTTATAATGACCTCATTTAAAAAGGTTCATCATGAAGAATGTACAAATGATAAGCCACTCAAGAACGTAGGAATCACATTTCTCCTCCCAGCCCTTGTGGAGAAACATTCAAGAAGAATTATCACAACTAAAGACACCATATGTGACAATGGTAGGGTCAGTTAATTTTGAATCTGAAGCTTAAACAACCCTTTGACTGATCATTTAACAGTTAATGTCCACCTCATGGTTTCTCAAAGTCGTGTTTAAGTTTAAGATGAGACGATATCAATCTGAGTCAACCCAGTGCACTGTGA
The DNA here is from genome assembly GCA_903131615.1 of Diplodus sargus. NCBI lineage: Eukaryota > Metazoa > Chordata > Actinopteri > Spariformes > Sparidae > Diplodus > Diplodus sargus. The sequence goes on along the minus strand of CAEMYA010002116.1, from coordinate 8,393,709 downwards.
GGCTTATCAGCGACAGAGCAGACATCTGAAGTCCAGATATCTGTAGCAAAGCTCAGGGCTGGAAGTCCTTTTAACTTCATCAGCTAACTTGTTTGACACTTGGTTGTATAGTTCAGGTAGCGCAGTCTCTGATAAGTATCTCCTGGATGGTAAACTATACCGTGGCTGCAAGTGTTCAATCAGGCTGCGAAATGCCGCGTTTTCCACCACTGATAACGGTTGGTCATCGAGTACGATGAAGTTGAGCAACTTCTCGGTAATCCCTTTAGCTTTCACGTTGTCTGCTGGGAGTTTCCCGTGCTTTTGGAATGACTCCAGAAGTGATTCCTGACGGCTCCTTTCGTCTTTCTGCCCCCCGGCTAAAAATTCCTCGTGCTCTTTCATGTGGTGCTTTTTAAAATGTTCAGTTACGTTAGTGGTGTTGTACGTTGCGACTGAGCTTCCTTCTCTCTGAATAACGGCTTTGCATTTTGCTGTCTTGCTTTGCGATGTTTCCAGTGCAAAATATTTCCGCACAGCGGACATGTTGGCTAGCCACAGTGCTTCGCAATGCTAGCCTGCTAGCTGGCTGCAAACTGTGGAATGGATTTCCTGAACGGGGGCGTGTCTCATAACTCTGTGTCTCATTGAGCCACGCCTCGTTTCAGGAAACCCATTCCACAGTTTGCAGCCAGCTAGCAGACTAGTCAGCAGGAATCACTTATGGAGTCATTTCAGACATTTTAGACATCATGAGTGTGACAACAGCATGCACCATGCAGTGTTCTTCTTCTTCCTCTTCTTGTTGTTCTTCCTCTTGTCAACCGTCTTCCTTCTACTTGATGGAAGTGTGGAGATGCTGCACTTGTCATGTCAATTAAAGTAATTTGTCTTCATATTTCAGTGTTTACTGTTCATATAGGAAGGTATAGTACATTGACGATGGAGCTGGTTTTGTGTAACAGTGAACTGCAGTAACTCTGCGATGAACGACATGAAGCAGGTTTCTGTACATTTCATATATTGCAACCTGTCTGATATAAACTTGCGACAGCCATGAAATCAGCACTTGCGTAATGTGCATGTGTGTTTTTAAAAGTACTTTTATTGCTTCTTTTGAGGTTCAGTGAACTTAGCCTAAGCACCTGCCATATGGGAGGATGGTTGCAAAATACGGACGAGGCCGCCCGGGCCATCAATAACAGCCTATATTTACTCAGGCCTCTTAGAGTGACTGTGTGTATGTTCAGACTCTCTTCTACCTCTCAATTAAGGTACATTATGACAATTTACCCTTCCATTTGCTTACATTTCTTTAAGTGTTGGTTTGCTGAGGTGAAAATGACATTTCTCTCAAGGTGCCAGCACATGTAAGGATTTTCTCTTTGAGGTGTCGCAGGTCTTTTTTCCTCCCGCCGAGATGACCTCTCTTTATAATGGTCAATTTAATTTAATGTATCATTATTATAGTTGACGTCGCCCTTTTCTGGTCATTAAACAGGACACATCAGATTTATTTAAACGCTGTCAGTGACTTAATGAAGTGTTGAAAAATGTTGGTATAATGAACTAATATAAAATTAGGATGTCAGTGTAATAAATGTTTAACAATCCTTGACTCTTCTCTGCTTTGTCGTGTTTTGTGTTCTTTGTTTCTGAATATTGTAGACACTATTTTATAATAGTTTGCTGCTCTGACTGATTTATTGGCAGGAGGTTTTGTTTAAGCCACAGCTTTGGTGCAAAGACTGAGCGCATTACACGGCTTGTTACGTATCTGAGCCCGAGCCAGCATGTTGCTCCGAGCCAAATAATAACAGGATCCTCCTATCTGGACCCGCCCTGACTCTCCCCGACTGTACAGCTGATGATGTTTTTGTTGTGTAGCTTAGCAAGTCAATCGATTGAAATAAATCATCCAAAGTTATAAAAGGCCTGGAAATACTTTCTTTGTTATGAAAGTCGTGCAGTTTTGTCTGTCAGCAGGATATCTAAAAGCACTCCAGTAAAATTTGGTGGGCGAATAGATTTACAAGCCAGGGAACATTTTGAAATCAGTTGTGTTGGTCTTCGAAATTAACTGCAGTAATAAACTGCCTTAGAAAAGTACCTGCGAGCATCCCTGCAGAAATCAATAATTTGAAGTGAAAGCCGTGATGTCTTTGAACGTAGCAGCTGGTTGAGGAAATAAACAATGTTTGCAGAGGTTTGTATCTCTGCTCTGAGAGTTAAAGTGCCATTATCATCCAGCAACTGAGAAATTGTCTGAGGTCTCATTTTTCAAATTCTCTCTGACTTTACAAAACAATTTATCTGCATGAAGCAGAACCAACACGGAGTGAAAAAAGCCTTCAACACCAGGCTGGACTTTATTTTCTACGTTAAATAGCAGCACCAACCTCTTCTCGTCTGTAGCAACCTTTGATTACTGTTCGTCTAATTGTAGTCTGCAAAATGAAGGTTAAAGTTAAGGTTACTTTATTGTCCCCTGTGCATCAGAACAGACACTACAGTATGCACAGTCATGCATGAAGTTAAAATGTACAAAGTTGGCATATTTTTAATACATCAGTCATGTTTTTTGCACATCAATACATAGATCGCAACATGACAAAGTTGATTTTTGAGTCTCAGGTGTAATCCTGGCGCTTTGGGATGGACGACCAACCCGACTTACAGTCCCAAAGCGTCCGTATATGACAAGCTGGAAATTAACTTCACTTACAGATTCCAACATATTTCCTTCATAATGATAAATCCCACTTGACTAATGCAGAGATTTACAGCAGACTTTTCTGAAAAATGTATCTGGATGTGTGCTTGGTCAGCACTGAACTCTTGTTGCAGCTCAGGTCAGACAAATGTCAGATATTACTGACTTTAGACAATGTAGAACATTTTATTCTACTTTTTATTGGATATTATACATTTTACTTGCCTCATCCTTTTACTATATAATACAAATAATAGTGATTTATGTGTTCCTGTCATCAAACTACATTCCATAGCATCTATTATTCAATTAATCAATCAGTCAATCAAAGGGAAATACGTTTCAAACAATTTTGATGAATTGTTTTAGCAGTTATTCGTGCTGCAGTATCATTCTTTAATGTAAGGATTTGCTGCTTTTCTTTGTAATTAATGATAGTGAATGAAAAGTATTTTGGTTTTGGACTGTTGGTTGGACAAAATAAGATAATTGATGACCATAACGAAAGTAATGGTTAGTTGCAGCCCTGATTGTGCACAGCTAACACACGCCGTGTCTGTAGGAAAATGTACATTGGACGTACGGACCAGCTGTGGAAGTGTGATGGAATACTCATCGCCCCTTTATGGGTCATCCAGACAGCTGTCGGCCATATTGCATTCCCGTCACCACAACAAATAGTGTACGTGTGGTGGACCACATAGAGAGCATTTTGTGTGCCAACTTTATCACTCTTTTCCGACACGGTCTCACAAATGTGGACTGAAGTTGAAATGTTCTGATTAGTTTACATACGTACTTCACACCGGCACACCTTATCTGATACAATAGATCCACTCTCTTTATTGGGGTCAGGATTTTTTAAAGTGAGCCGAGGTGTTTGCCATGAAGCCTTTGTCATGGGAACTGAATCAAATCATCTACAACAATACAAATGGATATTTTGGCTTGTAACAGCAATCACGCGATGTAATCTCAACTGAAATCATAACTGATCTGGTGAAATTCAAGTTGAACAAGACCTCGATTTTCCCTCGGATGTTCTTGGCCCTGCACTTTGTTATAGACTCTGTTGGCAACACATTAAGTTCCTCATGTTCATGTTTTGACCGAAGATAAAAGATGTGATGGAGGTCAAACTGATGGTATTTGTTTTCATTTTTTTCCCGTCTTTGTAGTGATTTATTATGTCAACTCTTCTGGGCGGGGGTCTTATCGCAGGCCTAACTTCCTCTGCAGAATTTCATCAAATCTTCCAGATCTGTTGAGTTTGTAATATAACTAATGTACCTTTCTGTGTAATGCACTGTTATTAAACATGACGACTGTATGTTTCCACAGGTTGGTGGTTTGTCAGCACCGCGGAGGAGCAGGGTTGGGTCCCTGCTACCTATCTCAACTCCCACAGCGGCACGCGGGATGACTTGGAGCTGGGCGCCTCTAAAGCTGGAGAAGGTAAGTCTCCTCCTGCAAACTCTCCTGCCTCTGCCCACACACACACACACACACACACACACACTTTCAAAGACTACCTCACACACTCTGTTATACACCCACACACACTTACCAACTATGCCCAAAATCCTCAGTCTTTGATCTGCGACAAAACGGAGCAAACTCGCCTCTACGCTAACGGCTGGCGCCGGGCTGGTGTGAGCGCCTCTCTCTGTCTGCCTGCCATTATAAGCACGCCTGAACAGAGTGTAGATTCAGGCCTGGGTAAACAGCAGGGACGAGTGCCAGGAGAGAGCAGACCACAGCCACTGAAGTGATGTTCTGTACAGCGCAATATTACGTGATATGAGCTCATGAAAGAGGCATGTGTCTCCATCAGCGGTAAGGAATAAAACATGGGGATCGCTGCTCTTTAAATCACAGTTATCGTTAATTGCAAAGAGCTCTCAGATGGATTATGCTTCACTGATGTCTGCTTATCATCCAGGATTCCTGATAAGTTACAATGATGAGCAGACAAGTGTTGTCGTTAAATTTTGTGGGCTTACTGAGAAAGGGATCCAAAACCCTGATAAGAAACACACCTATGTAGAGTTCGGTTTGCCAGAATATGATGCAGACAGATGTGAAGACGGCGTCCAGTCATGCAATCATCTCGAAAGCCCTGTCGGATTTAGTTATCAAGCCATGTGAGAGCAGCTCATGTTGTCTGATTCCTCAGGCATTTAAAATATAACAGGGCTCATTTACTGTCCTATACCCAGACTTTAACATTTTTGACACATACTGCAACAACTGCAGCCTGTTTGTTAAGATTTATGCAGTATTGTGTTAAAGAAAACCCAACAAACTCGAGGCACGGAAATAATTAAGTTGCATGTTACACTCCCAAACAAACATCCAGATTTTCCAGCGCTACGGCCAAAACATCTTTTGTGCTGTACAGTTGTTGTACTCGGTAACAATGGGACCACGGTTCCCCTCGGTGTTGTATATCTTATGACTCAAGCATGGAGAGAGAGGGAGGGAGTACATTAGGATAAACTGCGTTGCTGTTTCACAATACGTTAAAATGCCCTCACAGCACACACATTAAATCAACAGAAGAGTTCAGCATGTATGCATACCACACACACACACACACACACACACACAAACACACACACTAACCTCAATGCAAACATCTACACCCAACTCTCCTATAGTATCTACTCTGTCACAGATAGCTGCAGTTTGCTGCCAGGGGGTTTCGCTAAAGCACAGTCTGTCAGTGTAATTAGTGTTTATGTGTCTCGTCAGTCATGGGAAAGGCATGAAAGTCATAAAGAATCTCTTTGTCAGTCCTGGGGTCTTCAGCAGTCTGTGCCACCACATGGTCACACAGACAGTTTGGAAAACTGGATTTGGAATTCATGTTGGTTCTTTTTAAAAAGCCGGAATAAGACACATGCTGAAAGCTCAGACAGCTTCAGATGAGACTTGATCAAAGAGGAAACACATGCCGGTGTTTCTTGTTTTGGTCACATTCTATACAAAAAAATAAGCATATTGCTTAAAGGATATGGGAAATGCTCTCTTGGTTATCACCACTCTGTTGTCTGTGTGGTAAATATGAAACTCTGCAAGCAGCCAGTTAGCTTAGTCCAGCATAAAGGCTGGGAAAAGTGAGGAACCAACCAGCCTGGCTCTGCCAATGGTTACAAAATCTGCATACCAGCACCTCTGAAGCTCACACATTAAAACATTATGTCTAAATTGTTTGGCTGGGACTTAGTGAAGTGCTTAAGACACGCATAAGATGCTGAATCAGTGATTTTGCAAACTCTCTACCATCTTGATCTTTAGTGGCCTTTTGATCGAGCTAGGCTAGCAGTTTCTTGTGCTTGCAGTCTTTGAGTTAAGCTAAGCTAACGGATGGGTCGTTCTCTGCCAGAAATAAATTAAGCTTATTTACCCAAATGCCAAATATTACGTTTCTTTGTAATACCTACATATGTTTATTTTTTCTTCGCTTCATCACATCAAAAATTATTCATTTTAAACGTTATTTCAGAGTATTTAGCGTTGGAAAGGATTTTCTTTTTCCTACATCGGATTTGCAGGATCTACTTCCTCTTTTCCTCTGTTTTGACTTGTGACACAAGATCTTGCAGTTTGCAGTAGAGCTGCAGTGATTAATGGATTGATAGATTAACTGATTAAAAGAACAGTTCACCCTCCACATGGATGGAAAGTCGGGTGGAGTTCTAGTCTACAAATCATTTCTAAGTTGCAGCATTCTCTTAAAGACCTGAAGTAGCTGGAGACTTGTTATAAAACATAAACAACTTAAAGCAGCTTGTCGGTAGTAATTCAGGTCTCTGGAAGCCCCAAGATTTCAAATTGATTTGAGAGTTGAAACTTCACCGACTTTCCATTGACACAGGGGTAAGAAAATCATGATTGACTTATTAATTTTGAGGGGAACTTATCCTTTAATCTCCAATCTCCTGTTTTGATAAAAGATAAATCAGTTTGATTATTTTCTTAATTTAAAAAAAGTCAAAATAAATCTTTCCGGGTTTTGGAGAAAACAAAACATTTAAGGACGCCATCTTGGGCTTTGAGAAACGTGCATCAACCATTTTCAGATATTTTATAAACCAACAACTAATCGGTCATGAGAGAGAACAATCGACAGATTAACCTACTGTGAAAATAGTCGTTAATTGCAGCCCCAGTTGGCAGAAATCCTTTCCATCTCTGCTGTTTTACCAACAAAAGTCAGAGGGAAATAAAGACTTTCTGACAACTCCAACCAGCGGCACTGTCAGCTGCTCTGTTAATTAGCATTCCTGCAGCACCAATGTGTGTCCCAGATGCTCTAACGCAACAGGATGGGAAAACCATGCTAACAACATCCTAATTACAGGCCACGGAGAAGATGTCCTGGTTTAACACTTCCTCTGTAACCTCCATCCATCCATCCATCCACTCTAACTGTCCACCATGTTTGTACTTTGTGGTCTTGTTTTTTTATGTCCTCCATGTTGTGGCTAATAACGAGGCTCTCTGGGCTGAATCCATGTCATTTTGTGTGCTGTGTGTTTGTGCAACATTTGTGCTCGCTCTTCATGTCTCCCATGTTTGTTTGTTTGTTCGTCTGTGTGTCGTCGCCTGGTCACCACGTGTGTCTTGTCAGTTACTAAGCGGCATAAGGCTCATCTGAAGAGGCTGGACCGGAGATGGACGTTGGGGGGTGTCATCAGCAGGCAGCAGAGCCGAGGTGAACTGAGACAGACGCTGCATCGCCTCCCCCCTCCACCCTCTCCTCCCTTTGTTATTGTTCTTCTCACCCCATCTCACTTGTTGACTCTCATCACATGGCTCAACTCGTCCCCCCTCCTCACATGCACATACTTGCTCAGTCTTTCATCCAGTGTCATCTTCCAGCAAATGCATTTATCATGAGCCACACAATCCACCACGACTAACCACTAATTGACGTTAATATAAAACGGGCCTGGAAAGCAAAGGTGAAATCAGCAACTTTTATATGCGCCCAATTATCGACGCTAAGCTCAAATTATGTTACAAAATTGCCCCATGTAAGCATTTTTCGTTATAATTAAACACCAAGTGCCAAAAACCAGTCTTCAGAGGAGAAGATTGGGAGAAAAAAAAAAAGAGCGACATCTGAAAGCAGTTGCGTAATAGACTCCGGAATGCCTCATGCTGCATTTTAGAGCCATATTTTGCTTTTTTTATGAGCAAATGAAGCGTGCATGTAGTTTTCTAATGAGTGTGGCAGAAACAGACGTTTACCCTGCTGTGGTGCAGATAGCAACCAGTATTGACAGATAAACAAAGAGCGTTTTAGAACAAGAAAAATTCTCAATCACAGACTTGCACATGCAACAATGGCCAAGGGCTTTTTTTTTTCCACAGGGGATGCGTTTGGATTGCTGACAGAGGAGTGAGGATAGGCTATTGAGTTCAGCTCAAACTTTGGCAGCGGACGCTGTTCTCTGGAGTTGAGGGTTGTTTCCACCCTAGGACTTAAATCCTGCTTTGTGTTTGAAAAAAAAAAGAAACGCCTGATATTTTGCTGACTCCACAAGAATAATTTATAACACTGATGCAGGCGATGCATGTTGTGGTTAACATAACATCTGATTCAGAGTTTCCCTCCGTGGCACCGCTGGATATTGTTTGAAAGAGGAGGCTGGTGAGAGGAGAACGGTTTACCAGCCTCGACACAAAGAGGCCGGAAACACCAGGCAAAAGGAAAATAAAGCGTACAGAAATACCTTTGCTGGAGTTTCTGCAAGTAAAGGGAATTACAATCCCACACCCGTTCAAGCTCCTACACAACTTTGGAAATGGGTGGAGAAAGAGGAAACTGGAAAAATGTGTCACCACAGTGTTGATTCCTGTGTACCAACTGGGAGGACAGCAGCCTTTTTATGCGCTCTTCTCCTTTTTGAGTACACTTCTCCTCCCTGTGCTGGCTGCTTCCAGACAGGAATCGCTGTAATGACAGGAAATGATGTCTTAGCTCTGCCCTCGGCCTCATGGGAAAGCATAAATCAGCGTGGAGCCTCTGCTCTCTATTATCTGCTGAGTTAGGAGATGCTGCTGTCACAAGACTAAGGACACTGTTAGGACACCAGCCTAACAGTGGTCGATTCCAGTGAATTCAGTTCGTAAAGTAGTTGTTGTTACAAAGAAGTACATTTTTAAGGACTTTCCTGGACTGCTGATAATAGTGAGATGACAGAAAATGAGGGGAGAGAGAGAGGAAACGACTCGATGGGATGTTGCAGATCGTGATCGGTGCCTAAAGGCAGGGACACAGATTACTGTTGAGCCGATTATGACTGTGATTTGGGGCGTGACGACCAATTTGGTCTGTTCCAGTTGGTGTTTATTGATAGATGAAGTCGAAAACTGTGTGATATGTACAGATTATTAACGCTGCAAGATGCTGTTACAGTAATTTTTCTTAAAACGTGTTTGACAATGGCAACCGATGAGGTCACTTGTGTGTTGCCTGAGGGAGATGTATCGATAAATAAACAGCTTTAGCTGACTCACCTCCAGTGGATGCATCCAGGATCTCATCCAAACTCTCCTCTCTTTCCTTCCTTTTTTGGCCTTTTCGGTGTGAATGTCGCTGCATATAAACAGTGCTAGCTGCTAGTTGCAGGATGTGTTTGTTTTAGGACAAGAAAACACAAAAATTGGCGTTCTCACTTGATTTGTAGGGTCATTTAGCGCCTGAACTCTAGTGGTTACTGACCAGTCGTTCAGTGTGCTGTCCAGTGTATTTGCTCAGTTGTCACGTTTATTCTCTATCAACAAAAAAAAACTGTTTAAGTTGGTGGGAACAGCCGTTCTGTATGCGTGCTCTGTCCAGTATTTCCACTAGTTTTAAGGTTTGTGTCAGGGTTTGAAGGAAAACATTTTGTCCCGTCTGTTGGAAAGCAGCCTCACTCTCTATTTTTCTTTCTATCTGCTCTGGCAGTAAAGACATCCCTTCCTGAAGTGTTTTCACAGTAAGTGTTGTTGTTTCATGCAAAATGCATTGAGGTGAAAGCAGTCTGGGGCAGTAAAGTCGAGTGGGTCTTTTTTGTGCCAAACTTCCTTGTTGTGTTTCCACACAGTTACCTTGCTGAGCCGCGGTGGAGGGACTGTAACAGAAAGAGGGAGATATGTGTCATAAATACTGTAATGTTTGAGGATACACAGTTGATTTCTCTTACTCAGACTGCTGAAACCTTTCCTTCAAATATCAAGTCAAAGCTGTAAGATGGGATCACTTAGAGGCCAGTATAGACAGTCAGGGGCGTGTTCAGACTCTTTTTGATTGATGTGGTTCATGTGCTGCGCTGACTTTAACACTGGTGGCTTGAAATAAGCGTGCGCCCACACACACATCTGAATAGCATTAATGTACCATTTCTCATACACTTTAACTGCCAATATTACTGTCTTACAGTCTTAAACGTTTTACATTCCATTCCTTTAGCTGACGCTTTTATCCAAAGTGACAAAGTGACTATAATCACATTTAAAAGATAAATAGTCCTATCAATCACAACACAGCAGCGCGCAACCAAACAGCTATACTGTAAAGCTTCCATATTTTATTCTTTGCTTTGAAAGAAAACGATGTGCGTCAAAATATTTATCAAATAGTTGGTTTGAACTAAGATCCTGCATCTTAACTGGGCAGATAGCCAATCATACTTGAGGCTAATGGGGTGGCACTTTGAATAAAATAAGATTTCAGGGGTTGAAACGTCCCCGTGGACGAATAAACATGTGAGTATTATTTAAACTTTAACCCAAGTACACCTAGTTTGTCTTGGGAATCAAACTGTAGCTCTAAATGTAATGCGTTCACAATATTGTAATGTTTCCCAGTATAATGATGATAACATTATACAGTTTGCTTTTTCACTCAACAAAAATATAAAAATGCAACACTTTGGTTTTTGCCCCTATTTTTCATTTCTCGAAGTAAAATATTTTAAGTAGCCCCCCTAACCTGACACATGTGACATAATTTGGCCAGTCCAAAGCACACCTGTGCACTAATCATGCAGCTTAAACACGATCATGATGCCACACCTGTCAGGTGGACTGATTATCTTGACCAAGGAGAAGTGCTCACTCACATGGATTTTAACAAATGTGCCCTCAGAATCCGATAGAAATACTTATTTTGTGTTGAAATCTTCTGAATCTTTTACTTCAACTTGTAAAAAGAGAAAAAGAAAGCACTGCATTTATATTTTTGTTGAGTTAAATTTTATTACATCACTGTCTTTGTAAGAAGAACATTCCCTGGATTATTAAGTTCTTTCAGCTTCATAAAAATAAAATTATAGACAAATCTAATGTGCCAAAGTCTATTTTAATGCACTCACATCTAGCAGCTCAGAAAGTGGAATAGTTCCAGTTACTGTATCACAAGCGCATCTATCATTAAAAATTGCTGCATAATAGAAAGCTAATTATCTTTTCATCCTCATCTCTTATTACTTCAGTGTGATTAAATTAAGTACCCCCAGTATTCTTTCTCTATTTCTTTTCTTTTTCCAATGATTATATGTTGTTGTCAGAGATCTCACAGCCCTCATAATCTTGTTGTCATTCTCTGCTCTGGCTTTGGCAGAAGAGAAGTACGTGACAGTGCAGGCCTACACCAGCGAGGGCAAGGATGAAATTGCTTTTGAGAAAGGAGTCATTGTGGAGGTCATTCAGAAAAACCTGGAGGGCTGGTGGTTTATCAGGTAAACGTCTGCTCACAGGCATCAGACATTTGTTATTTCTTTCATCATGAAAATAGGTTTTCTTATCATTTTCCCCTTCAACTTACTTTCCAGGTACCAGGATAAAGAGGGCTGGGCTCCAGCTTCTTACCTGAAGAAGATGAAGGACGACCTCTCCCCCCGTAAGAAGACTGTGACGGGCCCAGTGGAGATCATTGGAAACATCATGGAGATCAGTAACCTGCTTAACAAGAAAGCCTTGAGTGAGAAAGATGTGCAGACTGAAGGTGTCCCAGAGAGCCCCCAGGTGGCCAGGAAGGAGATCAGCTTGCCAATCCCTTGTGCTGCTGACTCCAGCCCCGTTAATGCCCCACAGGAGGGAAAAAGTAAAGCAGAGCCGGCCTCACCAGCAATAGCTCGCATCGCCCCTCATCGGGTGGAAATTGGTTGGTTATCTCACATGATGCATTGTTCAATTTCTCTAAGGTTTGGCAGATTACAATTTGTTCATATTTGAATTGCTTTTTCCCTCTGTTCTCAAAGGTTCCCCAGTTCTCAGGCAAAAACCTCCTCCTCGAAGAGATGCAACCCTGGTAAGAGTGTTTGACATTTGTAGCCATCCATCCATTCCTCTGGTCATCAAATTATTTCATCATCTTTTACTGACTGAGGATCATGGAGCTTAAAAGGCTGCATTTATAGGGGATATTAAATGTCCACCCCTTGTCAGCTGTCCAAAATGGTTTAATTGTCGTAGTTTAAGACCAAACAAATCTAGAATGAAAAGGATCATCGTGTGCAGGATGTCTTTCCAGTGAATGGTCATGGCCAGGACAGGTTAGAAACAATTAGCAATAATTACTAAGTAAAAATACCAGTAAGTAAGTGTTTAAATTGTCCATTAAAGTTATATAATAATAAAGGCATATTTGCGTTTGAGCTTGAGGTAAATAGGTAGTCATTTAACCTCGTAGTAGAGTGTGAAATAATTTTGAGAAACAGTTTGAAGGGGCCACAAGTCGAGACGGTTTAAAACTAGCTTTAAAATGACCTTAAATCCAACAACATACAGTATTTTTATGAGATGATCACACACTTTTTAATGTCAAATCTTAATCTGAAAACTGACAAATTACTTCAGCTGTCAGAAAAATGGACTGGAATACAGTTCTGTGCCATTTACAGTATGACTAACCACACCAATTTCATTTGTGCTTAGGGCTTTCAGTTGCCCTCCCCACCAGAGCCCCCTACAGTTGAAGCAGAGTATTACACCATTGCAGATTTCCAGTCCTGCATATCTGATGGCATCACTTTCAATGGAGGACAGAAAGCAGAGGTAAGAATCCTTTTTAAGAGAAATTAATTATTCAGTTACAAGACAATTAAATATGAGAACTTAGCATTCTGTATATCTCTACATTCATAATTGCTCAGTAACAACAAATCTAAATATAATAAAAATGTATCAAATGCCTTCATAGAAAGACTAAAATCTATTGTGAACATGTTTTGTAGGTCATTGAGAAGAACTCCGGTGGATGGTGGTATGTCCAGATTGGAGACAAGGAGGGCTGGGCTCCCTGTTCCTACATCGACAAACGCAAAAAACCCAACCTGAATCGTAGAACGAGCACTCTGTGCCGCCCAAAAGTTCCACCCCCAGCTCCGCCTGTCAAAAAACAGGACTCAGTGGAGACTGCACCTCCCAGCAGCCCCGGGTCTGAAACTCCAGAGTCCCCTGTGTCTCCTGGGAGGCCTGTGTATGAAGAGCCAGAATATGACGTCCCTGCAATTGGTGATCTGGACCTGGAGTCTGAGTTTGAGTTCCTGAGGGGGGAAGCTTCCTTGGTGTACGTAAAGAATGAGGACACTTCCTCTGAGCGAGGATCCCACCTGTCCTCCAAGCCGTCTCCAGCTTCATCACTTCACAGTGCCTCCTTCAAGATGGGTGAGTCGTTTGAAGATGGCCACGAGGCAGAGGTTGAGGCAGAGGCAGAGGAAGAGTGTATCTATGAAAATGATGGCTTCCGACCTTTCAGGGAGACACCAGAGAGGCAGTGCAGCAGGGACTCAAATTCTTCCAAGACAAGTGTCTTGTCAGAAGCTGGCAAGACTGCAAACCCATCATCAGGTGGATGGAGACCTGCAGGGAACAAGTTCAAGATCGACTTGAATGGGAGTCCATTTTCAACCAAAGCCGAGGAGGCAGCCAGTCCAAAATCTGCCTCCACTGAGTCTACCCCAGATCTGTCCAGAATCAAGAAAGACCAAGAGGACAGCAAGGCAATTTCTTCCACCAAATCTTCCTCTAAACTAAAGCCAGTCGTGAGGCCTAAACCACAACTGGCCAAGGCCTCCAGTGCAGAGAAGATGGACATCAGCACCTTGAGAAGACAGCTACGGCCAACAGGGCAGCTGAAGAACGGCACCAAAACTAAAGGTGAGGACTCTGAGACAGCTTCAGTCATCTCCTCAGAGGACTCCTTCTCCTCTCAGAGCACATCCGATCTCTCCTCCATTTATTCCAAAGGCAGTCGGGGAGACTCTGACCTGGAGGGCTGCAACCTGTTTCGCACAACAGATCCGTATGAGAAAGTCCAAGAGTCTGAGCTCAGCTTCCCTGCAGGGGTGGAGGTGGAAGTGCTGGAGAGGCAGGAGAGTGGTTGGTGGTATGTTCGCTGGGGAGATACAGAGGGTTGGGCTCCAACTTACTACCTGGAGCCCGTCAGGCAACAAGATGACATGGCCGGGTCTGAATCTGATGGCACCCCAACTAAACCTGGAAGCCTCAGTAAGTCAAACAGCCTGGAGAAGAATGAGCAAAGGGTGCAGGCATTGAACAACATCAACCAAAACCTAAAGAAGGTCACCCCACCCATCCCCTCCAAGCCTCCAGGTGGCCTCTCCAAACCTACCGGCTTGTTCGGTTCACGGAAGCAGAACAGTGCCAAACAGCAGCAGGTTGTGCGACCTCAGTCTGTCTTCATATCAGCCCCGATCAGGGATGGTCCCAGCCCTGTTGGCTCTCTCAGGAGAAATGAGTCCCTCAACTCCACGGACCACCCTCGTGCTAGCCCCACAGTGCGACGCAATGCCTCCTTTGGGACTGTGCCGCGCAGCATGGCGCCAAACAACATAGCGCTACCCAGCAGATTCAGATCTGGTACCGATAGCTCTGAATCCCTTGGCCTGAGCTCTCAGAAGAATGCCCTCCCTGTATCCACAGTGAAACCCAAGCCCCACATCATCCACAACAACCTCAGAGAGGTTTACGTCTCCATAGCAGATTATCACGGCGACGAGGAGACCATGGGATTTCCCGAGGGTACGACTCTGGAGGTGCTGGATAGAAACCCCAACGGATGGTGGTACTGCAAGATTCTGGACAATGGCAAACCACGGAAGGGATGGGTTCCCTCAAATTACCTCGAGAGAAAGCACTAGCGCTCATGTGTGGAGCTGGCAGAGCTCTGAACATGCGTGTAAAGACTACTCAAACAGATGCATTTATTTTGTAAAGAAAAAAGGCTAACCCTAAGACGATATGTAAGGTTCTAAATCTTACCCCGGTACCTTTGCCAAAAAAGATCAAATTGTGACTTTGAGATGAAATGAGACATCTGGTCAAATGAGTCGACATGAGACGGTGCGTGAGACGTTGCATTGAGAGCAATATATTGGGACTTAATGATACAGCCAAAGAGAACACCAGAGTGGAAGAACGTTTCAATGATAGTCTTGCCATTAACTTGAACTAAGATGTCCTTCAGTGTCCACTCCTTGAACCTTTCTCTGTAAGTTTATAATGTAATTTTTTAAAAACCTTTTTAAGCATTTAAAGCTGATTGCATGTTTGAAATGATTCATTATACTGACGATGCCTTGAGCTGTTGAATTAAACCTCTTTCTCCTCCTTTCCATAAAGAAAATCTCAGTTGTTGCCAAAGCTGCTTTGTGTAAGTCTCATCTTGGTGCTGACTGTTTGCATGTTTTTTTTTTTATACTGCTTTATACTGTATGTCACCTTTATGTGAAATATTTTATCCATTTAATTGTGTAATATTGTCCTAACGAAACAATTTGTGAGCATCTCTGAGTATCACAGTATTTTCTTTTCCTTGAATATAGAAACAGTTCCTGACGATCTCCCCTGAACTTTGTTTCCTTTCAGAGGCTAATATGTCCAAAATTAAACTTTCTCTAACGTCAGTGAAGATAATATTTATTCATCATTTAAAAATCATATTATTACTTATTTTATTGTTTTTGTAAGAAATTTACTGATATAAAAAAAAAAAATCACAACAGCTTAACTGCTCTTTTAATCATGATAACATTTTGAATTTCTGCTGGGCAGTAAATTTGACATAACTCTTCAGATGCAGTCGTACTGGGATGCTCACTTTTGTTTTATGTTAACTGTGTGACCAGTGATGATCACTGAAGTGCCAAAACAAAGAATTAAATAAATAAATGCACTTTTGAACAATCAGTAGTACTTTCTTTTTCTTTTTTTTTCCTACTCTCATCACTCATGGTTGCTGTTTGCCAACACGTCAGCTTTGGTCCTCGAGAGCAGTGGATCTTCACTCCCACAGCCAGATTAACTCAAGTACCCTCATCAGCTGTTCTTGTGAATGGGGTTTACACTGGATGTTTTTTATTTAATTGAATGAGTAATGTTTCGAGTTTGCATTTACATCACCAGCTGGCAGAAGCTGGATGCTGTTTACCCATACTTTAAGCTAAACTGTGTTTTACTCTGAATTACTTACAATGTTTATCTTCAACTTTTTAAATTCCTCATTTTAAACAATTTTTCGGCTGTTTCTCATTTATATTTAGCAAGCCTACCTATCGACTGTATTTAGCTAACTATGTAGCTACTAATTTAAGTGGTAAAGACAAGACCAATATGTAGCTGGATCTATGTGACATTTGCAGGTGAGATTCAAATCAAGTTTAATTGTGCTGCAGCTTATCAGTCTATAGTCTGCAGAATGACATCAGCTTACAGTGCGCTTTCCCCATGACAAGTGTTTGGAGGCTAATTCAACAAGCAAAATGCAACTCTCTTTATAACTTCGAAAAGAAGGAGACTTAAGTAGAAAAGTTAATTTTGATGACTGATCTGTTGAAAAGAAGGAGACTAAAGTAGGAAAGTTAATTTTGATGACTGTTCTGTTTGTGACTAATAACAGCAGGCTCCTGTCCAGAACGCTGACATCACTGCTTTGTGCAAGATTTGATTGGATGCACCAAAATAACGTTTCCACCTACGTAATGCAAAGCGGTAATGCCATCATCTTTTT
>CAEMYA010002116.1:8340709-8375832 GCA_903131615.1 Diplodus sargus | reverse complement strand
CATCTTTAGCATTTAGATTCAAAATTAGTTCAGCCACGACAATAAGAAACATGACTATGATATAACTCGTCTATTATGTAGAAATTGGATGTTGCATGTCCCACTAAAATGTCTCCCGTAGAAGAAATAAGAAACACACTTAAAACAAACAACACATTTCCCTCAGAAAGGAGTCGAGGGTGCTCAGGGAGTTCAAACAAAATGTGATGAAGGTGCTCTTTGGTGGGGAACGCTCAAATTCATTAAAAAAAAATCCAAGGCACTCTCCTGGCAATTTGTTTTTAAAAAAAGCTTTTATCTTGATGGCTTTTTCATGCTGAAATTCCTAAAAACATTGAAAATGCATGTTAAAAATCAGCTAAGCAACGACCCAGAAGGCTGCTGCTTGTTTGTTTGCTGCCTTGGATTTTTCTATTATTTGAGACAACAAATTACATCAAGATCATTAATTTTCGGTGGTGTAACAGTCCTTAATCCTATTTTTATAATCTTCCCTACTCATCAGATAATCTCTTCTCACACAGCCGATGATGGTTTAGTATTTGAAGGTGTTTCTGCTCCGTGGAGGAGCTGCTGCAGCGGTTTCCGTCCTCTGGAGGGCAGCAGCACTCAGCTCCTCTAGGCTGAGGAGCCCAGCATCTCAGTAACCTTCACCTTTGTCTTCGTCAACACAGTAATTACAAAGTGAAGGGGTGAAATCCCTCAATTGATCTGTGCTGTGGAGAAAAAGTTGTACTTTTTTAATATAATTGAACTTCTTCTCACAGTTTGTCCCTCGACGCTGCAAATCAGGCGAAGGAAAAGATTTTACATCACGCTGAACATCAGAAGCTTAAAGCCTTAACTACAACAGAGGAACACACTCAAACTCCAGCTGTCTGATGTCTGGTTAAAATTCCATATCGATAGTGTCCCTGCTTTTTTTGGAATACAAATTTGATACCTTAATAGACGGTGTGTGTGTGTTTGACCAAACAGCTGTCTAGAAGAGATACCACAACACAGCTCAAACAAGCCAGCCGAGCCCCTAAGCCTTTCAGGAGGCCGGCAGCCAGGTTCACTGAGAGGTCTGCGTGGAAAGTCTGTGTGTACACAGACGGCGTTGAGATATACTGTATTCACGTCACTGTCACACACCCTGGCTGTGTGTTTCCCTCTTACCTCTGAGAACACTTGGCGGTGAACGGCAGCCGCTGATGCCTGTTTCATGTCCGGACGTCACAGGCTGTATTCGAGTGCAGCATAAACCGGCGCTGCATTAGAGCCAGGCCCGGAGGGTAGTAAATAACAGATGATGTTCACTGTGGCCAGGTCTACATACCACGACTCTAAACACTTTCTCCGTGAGTTATGGCTGTTTACTAAAAGCCCTTGCCTTTGTTATTCATATAGTATATGGCGGGGCGTTAGTCAAGTATACTACTGTGGTGACTGATTGTGTTGAAAGATGGCTGCCTTCTCGTTCTCTAACTGTTGCACAATTTGAATTTTCTCGCCTAAGAGGTTGCATCAACCATTTGTGTAATGGACGACGTGGGAAAAGGTAATTGCTCTCTCATTCTCCATCTTTCGTGCCAGATTGACTCCAGTTTCCTGGCGTGCATAAAACATAATAAGGACTGTAGCTGTGAAATGGTCATTTTTTACTTTTTATTGCATTTCGGGTAAAATGCCTCAAACAAAGTAGGAGATTGGTTTTCTTCTGTGCCACCCCAGTCGTCAGGATAGAATTATGGCCTGTGCTGTGTAGAAAAACAACTGCAGAGAGGGAAAGGAGCTTGTTACGACCCCATGTTTAATTTCTTGTTAGGTGGCGACCTCTAGTGGCTGTTGTGATTATTGCAGCTGCAAAGGAGGAAGTGAGGAGTATGAAGAGTGAGAAGTCCCTCTAAGAGATCAGGTTCAACAAGCACAGGACTTTCATTCAGGAGGCGGATGTTCATGTCCAATGTGAAATCAGAAATCAACAGTGAGTTCTTTTAACTTACTTTTGTTGGGAAGTAGCTTCACGCACATAACGTAGCCAGAGTTACATAGGTAGCAGAAGCAACGTATTGACATAAAGATAAAGATAAAGAGGTTCCTTTATTGATCTCCCTTGGGAGGAATTTGTAGGTAACACAGCCGTACAGAGGTGCAGGGTTCCTGAGATAATAAATAACACCAAGAACAAAAAAGGATCAGTCTTCATGACAGTGAAGTGTATGGTTGAGTCCTTAATCAGGGGAGGAAGGAGGTGTTGGGAGCTGTGGTGGAGGTGTTTTATAGTCCGATCGCTGATGGTATGAAAAAGCCCCCCAAGAGCTTTGAGGCACGAGGTTGGATGAGTTGCCTCAGCTCGGCGTAGAGAGGTTATGAGGGTTTGTCCATTATAGCTAGCAGCTTTCCTCTCATCCTCCTCTCTGTCACCGCCTCCACACTGTCCAGTTTCAACCCCACCACAGAGCCGGCTTTCCTCACCAGTTTGTTCAGCTTGATGGCACCACCGCTCCCAATGCCTGAAACCACAATGTTTTCCTAAACCTTACCAAGTTGTTTTGTTGTTTGTACCCAATGTGGCTGTTAAGGCTCATTTATGCTCCCTTATGTAGATTAAAGGTAAGTCTTTAAAATTAATGAAATGTTTTTAGTTTGATGATTGTGTTGATGGTACCTAAAGAAGAACTATACAGGCTTAAAATGTTCTTCAAATGTCAAAATAACAAGAAATAATAACAAGTACAAAGCCAGTAATTCAGACTTGAACTTTATTTAACAAACTGAACATATTTAAACCACTTTAAGAATTTTTTTTTTTTTTAAACAACTAGTAGAAATCTCCGGCCCGGGAAACCAAAGTTACATGAGCTGATTCTCACGTCTCAAATGCACAATGCCCAGCTTCACTTACCCGCTGGTTTTTGTTTCGTTTTGGACAGAAAATATTTGGTCACATTTGTAAAAAATAGGCTGTCAGAATTGTACGGGAACCACTCACGCCTGCTTCACCACAACACAAATTTCAAGATATAATTCAAATATGCACAAGAAGGACGAACATTTCTCTACCAACTAATAGGCAACTGATGTCATCATTACACGTTCTATTCCCTTTTAACACCATGTTTTAGTTTATGGCATCAAAGCAAAACTTTTGACATGATGGGAAATGTGCTCTTCCGGTGAAGAGTTCGACGTACAGATTGATCCGACTCTTGTCCAGCGAGTGGCTACAGCTAGCAGACGGTTAGCTTAGCTGTCAGTTCATCCCAGTTGCTTAGCTGGGTTTTGTTATTTGTTACCTGTTCACCATCTTCCATCTCTACCTGTACAACTTAATGCTTCAATAAACCTCTGAAATCATCCTGCTGTCTCAACTCCTCTACATGTGGGTCCTTAGCATTGCGTCCTCACCATCTTAAGAGCTAATCTAGCTGTTCGCCCCCCATTTCCAGGTTTAATGCCAATTTACGTTTGCCGGCTGCTGCTATAGCTTCATTCTGTTCTGTGTTCATCACTACCAACAACTTATTTCAGAATGTTACACTGTTGTAACTTTGTCATCTCAAACATTGCCATGAAAATATAAGCATCTCATTATTCCATATATGTGTATTTATACATATTTTTCTTCTTTTCCCTGTATTGATTTTTATGTATTTCTTTGTTTTTATTGGATCATTGTCTACTGATTGGTTGGTTTTGCCTGTTGTGTGTGCAACTTGTTGCCAGTCAGTATTTCAGACCTCCTCACTGGCGACAGCCGCGGCAAGAGGCATAATGTTTTTGGGTTGTCTGTCCTTCCTTGAGTAAATTCTTTCAAATTTGACACAAAAGTCTGCTTAGACTCAAAGATGACCTAATTAGAATTTGGTGGTCAAAGGTCAAAAGTCGGTGTGACCTCACAAAACACATCATATGATAATTCTGACACACTTTCACAAAAATCACTGATAGGGCTGTAGAATATACTATTCAATGTGTGACGTCCAACTTAAATTTAATAGCCTAGTTAACCTGGTAATCCTGAGGGAATCAGTTTCCTGACTTTTTTTTTAAAGTAATGTCAACTTCTAACAAGTTACCTTTCTCAATAGGTAACGCTGTAACATAACACATTACTTTAAATCAGTGTCGGTCAGTTGTACTGAATTGTCCATCTTCTCATCTAACTCTGCGCCAAAGACTAAATTAGCACATTAGTTTCCCAAAATGTCAAACTCTTCCTTTTAGGTGAGAACCAGCCGATCCGCGGAGCCTTCAGAGGAGCAAAGTATTCTATAGTCTTTAACTATGCAACAATAAAATAAACAATATTCTTACTTTTTTGGACACTAATAGTCATACATAGAAAACAATGAGAATTCTTTATAGTAGCATTGACAAAATAAATAAACCTCATAATGTACAGTTAATATTACACTCATCAATACCATTTTCTATCAAAAACCATTCATATCTCTGCTCGGTCATATTTGGTCAGGAGGAGAAAAAACAAAAACGAAACAGGTAGAAATGTAAAAGCTGAGCAGAAAAACAATAATTCCAGTATCATACAACGCAGCGACCTGTTTAAACATTTCATCTTTAGCAGTAAAATGAATTCACACGCCGATATTAAGCACACTGAAATGTTGGCTTTGTGTCGGTAGGTTGTGTGGTTACACCAAGGTTTGTCCAGACTTCTCGTTTTCGAAGGCACACAAGAAAAACTTCACTGTGACTCAAACGTTACGCAACAGAACTGCTGATTTTTTTTTCCCTCCGCGGCGGGGAGATGACTTGAGCCGAAGTTAACACCTTGAACAAAATAAAAAAAACAAATCAGCACTTACTACTTTAACAAATTACCAAGTAAGTTTTCATCAAGGCCGAAAAACCTGAAAATAGCTTGTTTTTCTCGACAATTCAAAGCAGTACATAATGAATGAGATTAGCAAAGTGAACGTGTCCTTGCAGTTTGCTTTTACCGGAGGAGAGCAGCACTCAGAAACTGATATGCGAATGAACAATCTCACAATAACAAGCTACATCCACACGTGTGAGACATAGATGTCATCACTGAGAGCAAATAACCATGTTTTTATTAAGTGTACAGATTAAAGAGAGAAACCTGAATTAAGCCTCCTGATGGTGGATGAGGAGGTCGATCGTCATCCTTTGTGTGCTGCTGCAGTGTTTTTAAAAATGCTTCACTGTCCAATGATGTTTATTTGAATGACTTTCGTCCAATTACAGCATGCAGCCGGCTCACTGAGCGGCACCCGGAGCATCGGGGGGACGGCTGCCAGAGAAGCAGGACATGCAAACCACGCAAGTCCCCACATTTTACAGGCTTTCATACAAACTCCTGATGTATCTGAGGTGCCTGAGTGAGGAAACACTTTCTTTCTGCTGGAACGATGTGCAGACACCCCCTTCCTCCCCCGTCTCCATCCCAAACATACAACATCCTCTCTCTTCCCTCCTCCCCTCGCTCCCTCGCCGCTGATTTACATCCTCGTTCACCGCAAGCTTGACCTTCTATGGCGACGACATTTACACTTGTTTTTTTTTTCCCTCCGCGCATTCTCGCCCTGCCTGAAGTGCACAGAAGCACAGCAGGTAGAGAGATATCCCACAAAACACTTCATTTATTATGCAACCGACTTCCTTTAAGGATTTCTTTACCCTTTAGGTTTAGGCTTATTGCAGGAGGAACAATTTTCTCTATGCATTCAAAAAATGGCTTAAATGAGAAGTGCTGCAAAGTTGTTTTTTTCCCACCACAGAAACTTCTTCTTCTTTTAACTTTTCCCTCACTGGACTCTGAAAAACATTCGGGAAATCCTCTTGATTTTCTCAGATCTAGCAGAGAATTGATTCTCTAAACACACTTTTCGACCCAGCGCTCTCTGACAAACAGTGGAGGAGCAGCTAGTGAAACCACAGATTTGTTTTCCCCCTGTTTCTTCCGCAGCACTGGACAATTTTACCTCTTCTAAACACGAGCGAGCAGCAGTGCCATCACCACCAGAACAGGAAGAGGGACAGATTCCCCCGCAGATTACTCTTCCTCCTCAACAGACACACAAATCACAGTCAGTGGACGATAGTAGGTCAAGCTGCGATGCAGATAACACTAGTACATGTTTTGTTCCCATTGATCAAACTGTATTTTCTGATGGTCTTTTTTTCGGTGGTAGGAGCCAACGTGAGCTTTCCAACGATGTGCATTAGACATGACATAGAAAAAATGTTTTAATGATGGAGTCCTGCTGTAGAGTACCTGAGCCAGATTGCACACACACAAACAAGCGGGGCTTTCACTTGCGCTGTGTCCATCTTTACAAAGTCTTTTATGGCTTTGACAACCTCTCGAGCTGAGCCGAGCTTACGTGCTCCGGTAGGTCTTGATGATATCTTTGATTGTCCTCCTGCAGATGGGGCAGCACGCGTTGGCCATCTTCTTGAGCTTGAGGCCGCAGGTGTAGCAGAGACACATGTGTCCGCAGGCGTAGAGGACCGTGTCCACCACGTTCTCGTAGCAGATGGTGCACTCGTCGCTCCACGAGCCCGAGCAGGACGGGAAGGTGGGGGACTCTGGGTGGCTGGAGAAGGGAGAGCTCGGGGTTGTACCTGAGGGGAAAAGAGAAAAAGATGAGATGTGTGAAAGAGAAAACAAAACAAGTCGAGGAAACCTTCCAAGTAGTTCAGGCGGAGAACTGCAGCGGCATTGCTACGCTCACACGTCACCGAAACATATATCCACGGCACCTTGTACTTGAGCCTTTCAATACCCTGCCAGCTGTTTTTCTCCGCTAACGAGGCTTCAGGACAACTTCATGGAGGAATAATTGTCTTCCAGTCCTCGCTCCTTCGGTCGCAATTATCTGTAAAGATTTTTTCCTGTCAACCTGTCTGCAGCCTGGGATGTCGAGCAGAGGTGGCAAAAGTCCACACGTCCCACATGAAATACAGATATGTGTGTTTAAAAAAAGACTTTAAGTACTGATTCAACCATTTTTCTCAAGTAAAAGTAGAAGAAAAAACAGGCTATGAAATGTACTCAAAGTGTTAAAGTTTCCCTTAAAGGACATTTCTACTGACCATTTCTGGTCAAAGCTAACTGAACCTCACATCATATTAATATAATTCAAAGACTATCAGTAATTGTAGAATCAGAAAGCTAGTTGATTGATTCTCAGGATGTCAGGACTGGTAAAATGTCCTGATTAGCAAATAATTGAGAAAATAAGAACATTCAGGCAGAGGGCTGCAGGGTCCCTGCAGATACAAGACACTAACACGTGTTTCCTCCCAGTTCAAGTCTTCTTCTCAGTCTTTGTCTGTCCAGCTACATCTGCCATGCACGATGTGTTTTTTTAGGTGGTGGGAAGGCAAAAAGTAATTGATAATTCCTCTCAAATGCATTAAAACTAGTACCAAGTATAAAGCTTGTTCTGAACTATAAGGAGTAGAAAGTTCAGATATTTGTCTGAAAAATCTACTTAAGTACAGTAACACAGTATTTGTACTGAGGAGGATCCGTGTGCTGCTGGCTGCATTTTAATCAATTTCCTAAACAAAACAATTTCGCAAACAGAGAATAAAATAATCACTAGACGATCGATGGACAGAGAAGATAATAAATTATAACACTCAAACAAACCTGTGGAGGAAGAAAAGATCGCGTGATAATTGGAGTTCAGGCTGGAATTGAGGTTGATGTTCAACGTTGTGTTGAGGTTGGGCTCGGAGTTGCCGCTGCAAAGCACCGTGTGGGTGTTGGGTGTACAGGACGGGGAGCTGGGGATCGACGGGCCTCGGAGGTCTGCGTGCAGAGATGAGCCTGAACAGAGAGACGAGACACAGAAGATTTCACAAACTCCTTCCTATCACTCACACTGTGCATCACTGAGACGTTAGTCAGAGCTGATAATTAGCAAACGGACGGGAGTGGACATCTTGTTGCATCTCCCTCACTGTCTCAGTCTGCTGTCGCTCTCTCACACAAACATTAAATCTTTTCTATCACCAAGCAGATGACTTGTGAGTCCACAGTGTCTGTGTGTGGGTGTGTGAGAGTGAGTCAAGAGCCTTTGAGTTGGTGTAGTCTCATCAGAGACGCCAAGCACCGTCCACCCCTCCCTCCCATCCCTCTCCTTCCTCCTTCATGAGCCCATGATCCCTCTGGGAAGGGTACAAAATGCTTCCACAGTCTATCTGTTGTCTGTCCCGTATGATCCGTCCCCATCCGAGCCCCATAACCACCGGCTCTGGCATCAGCTCTCATATTGGCAGCTCATCTCTCCGGACAGACGAGAATACCAACCCCCGATTCCACGGACAAATCCTGATCTGCCTGGCAGGCATGCAGCATTGTTGTTTACACACTGTCCTTCAACTGACCATGGCAGAAATGTTGCTACGCTGTCGGGCCGGCCACCTACTTGGCACCGGCATCCTTTCATGTGTCAAACAATCTAATATTGGTAGTTTACATCAGTGTCCCACATTTTGCACATCCAAATTTTCCAACAATGACCCAGTGGAGTGGAGAAAGAGCTAAAAAAAGAACCACAGATGGCGAGAATTTGCAGGAAAAAAAATGAAACACCGGTGGCCTAAAAAAGAAAAGAACACATTTATGTGGTCTGTTGTTAGCACAGAAATGTATACAAGTTTGTTGCATAACTCGAGCTACGTGCTCCGGATCATCGCCCTGAACTCTGATGCCTTTTCCTCGGACCGCTCCAACCGCCGCAGTCTCAGTTTCAGCTTACGTAAACAAACCGTAGTAGCTTTCCGGTCGTGCAACAACCAGTTTGCTGCTAAAAAAATCAACAGAAGACAGAACTTGTGGTCACTCCTACAAAAGCTTTTCCACAGGAGTCATCTATTTATTTAATCTAGATATTATCATATTTTATAGTATACACAGAGGCGTGTTTGCATACACTAGCATTTATACACCCTTCCATTACCTACTTAACGTGACCTATGAGGCAGGCCGGCTGTTAGCAAATGTCTTGGTCAACTCTAATAAGGAAGAATGGATAACCTTCATGTCTATTCATGTACCCTTTCATCAAGGGGACCTTTCATCTGCTCTTGTATTATAAATTTACTGCTGGCTCTGCCACCGGGACTGAGTATGTGAATGTCCTATGCAGCAGCACTGGAGGCTTATTTAAGGTTGAGCATTTGTACGGCGGCTTTCAACACTTGCATATCAAATATAGAGGACTCTGCCACACCCTGTTATTTGGTTAATGTCTGAAAGAAATCAGGCTTTAAACATCTAATGTTATCTTTCACTGCAAAGAGTGAAAATAGTTTTGATGTCTCATTAAAGACATCTATGTTGTGTGTAAGTGATATCGACTGAAGGTTGCATGCTAACCAGCTAGCAACGGGCCTCTCCAAGTGGTCCAAAGCTCATGTGCTTGGTAAACTCCAACACTAACCTGGTAGTCTGGTTGGCTGCATGGCTAATTGAGCTGATGAGCTAACAGTAGCTACAGTCATGGATGTATAAAAATAATACTTTAATAAATATCATTTGCATATTCAATCTCCTTCTAGCTCGTCTCCAACATCTCTTGAGGGAAATATCTGGCTCTTGGGTTTTTTGTTTGTGCCTTTTTTTTCCAGGGAGACAGTTGCCTCATTCGTCTGGAAAAAAATGCAAAGAGAGTGATGTGTGTGCACCAAAATACTAGGTTACAAATCAAGAACAATGGATGGTAAGAGCTCAGTCGCTCCTTACAGCTGAAGGGAGCCGCAGGGTCACGTGGTGAAACTTGAGAGTCTATCTCAGTCAACTCGAGTCAAAACTACGGTGACACAACTTGTACTCTGTTTCTATACCTGCTGCAACACACCTGATTCAAATGATCAGCTCGTCATCGAGCTCTGCTGAAGTCTGATAACGAGCCATCCATTTGGATCAGGTGTGTTGGAGCAGGCAAGCGCTGCTTTCTCTACATATATATGTATATAAGGTTGCGTACAGGTAATGTATTTGGCACTATTCTCTCTATATACTGTACGTGTTTTCAGCCCAGTTGCTAGAATCAAATGTCTTCAGGTAATGTCTCTGGATTTCTTTGGACACTTGGCTCAAATTAACTTCGACTCGACCTGATTCCCTATGTGTCGATCAATAAGAGCGACCCCTTTGACATACACACAGTCATTGGATCAAATGTCAATATGAAAATATCGATTGCAGCCGAGCACATGAAGAAACAAACATATGTAAACCTGCAGCAGCAACAACCGCCACAAGGACACAGATGACGACTGTGGGGCCGTTATCGATCTCATATATGTCACAGGAAATTAGAAAATCTTGTTTTATAAGATCAAACAGACAAAATGAACATGTGAGAGCAACAGACTCCCATCTGTTCCACTTCACAGGCTTGACAACACCCAGCCATGACAAACTGTCACTTGCCTCAGTGGCTAGATGTTTCCATGGCAACTTGTGGCGTGCGGCTGCAGCGAGTGGGTGAGCGGAGACGTCACAAATGCACTCCCCACAGCTGGAGTGGGTAATGACTCGAAGAATGCTCATACCCCAAAGAATCAGTAGAGATGGGGGAGCGGGGCGGCAGAGGAGGGGAGACGTTTGGAAGAAAACGCGAGAGGAAAAGAGGAAGTAGAGAGATGACTGGAGGACCAGTGTTCAGGGAACGAGCTGTGGGTGGAAAACCCTGCATCTCAAACCTCCATGCAATTACATTTTAATAATGCATATAGAGGGCATCGTAAGGAGCTATCACAGCCCCCCCTCTCGATACATAATGCTGGCTGCTGGGAGCCCACGCAAGACAGAAATAACCTCCTCAGCCCCGGTCGGTCTGACTGACTACATGAAAGAGAGAGGAGAGGAGGAACTGAAATCCAGAAATGAACGAAGAGAAATGAATGAGACGAATCGACAAATTCTGACAAACAAACGCATTTGGGACCCCTGAAAACTTTGCCTCTAATCACACATTATCTGTGAAAAGAAGGAAAACTCGTTGGGACAGAATTGTTATCAATGCAGCCAGACGACAATGCTGTAGCGGAGAGGGAGATGGTTCCCAAAGAATTAAGATAGTATGAAGTAAACAAATGAAAAGCACTCTCGGTGTGTGTGTTTGCCTTTTCACAGTCGCATCATAATACACTAAGTCGGAGCAATGCTACAGCTCCATCTTATGAAAAATAGAGAGTTTAAAATCCTTTAAGTGCAGAACTCTTAAAAACAAGCGAGTCGTACTAAATATTTCAAACTTCAATTGGATCGCGCAAATGTGTTGAAGTTTATAGAGCTCTTGTGCGCCGAGTGCCGAATGTCTGAGAAAATAAACTCAGAGCAACACAAGATACTTTGTATTTGATCGGTCAGAGGTCGGCAACCTTGACGATCAAAAGAAACATTTTTTGCCGCTCCCTTGCCACAAAAAATCTGTCTGGAGCCACAATAAGTCTGTCTGGAGCTGCAAAACATATTTGAGCAGTCTCATGACAGTCTAGTCACAATTATTTATAGGCCTGAATGAGCATTCAGTACTATTTTCACCTGTGGCTCCTCTGCAGAGGGCAACTTCTGCTTATTAAAGCAACATTATGTAACATTCTACCTTAAAATATCAGCTTCAAAACCATGTTGATGGTTCAGTGTCTTATAACAGAGTGAATGGTGTCTCTGTCACTTGTTTCTGCACTGTGTAACTTCGGTGAGAGGGGAGGATCACTGCGTTACATACATGTTTAAGTTTTCAACACGTAACATTGTGATGTAATGAGTTCTGTTTGTAGTTAGCACCTACATGACATCTGAGAAGCTGTTACACACTTGGGATTTTGATTTACGACAGTGGTGTCTCGCTTAGAAACTGTAGGGGGCGCCAAATCGCACAAAATGCCCATTTCTACATAATGTTGCATTAATTTGTTCCCAACAATAGCTGCTCCTGGTAACTAAAGCATGATTTACAGATGCCTGGTCATGTTTAGGCAACCAGAAGCAGGCATAGGGTGCTAACCTTAGTCTAAGCTGTCAAAGCTCCAGAATCTAGCATGATTTATAGGTTGGGGCCATGATCAGATTCGAACAAGTTAGCTGAAGGTATCAGTGGTTCATGCTGACAGTGATGCCCTGCCATAGATACAATCCATATTAAGTAAAATATATAAGATGTATCTGGTATCTTAGTTTAATATACGTCCTCGTGGTGTAAATCAAGTCCATATTTGACCATAAATATCAACAAAACTCTGAATATCCATCAGAAATGGTCCGTATTCTTCTGAGAATCTCTGAGAAATCCAATCATCATATTTCTGGATTCAATAAATATGTTTTAATTATAAAATCCTACGAAGCTTTTCACTGTAAGAAAGTCAAACCACAAAACAAGCACCTGTAAGTCATTATATCGTCTTATTCTGCTCATTTCCAATCAGACAGAACTAAACTGTGCTTGCGGGCCCTGCATGCAGGGGAGCTGCAGAACCGCAGCACCTGGCATGATTAACTTCAGGGAACCTTCAGGTATCGCTGCGTTATCACTGTGTGAAATCTGCAGGAATCAAACGGAGCAGACCGAAATTCTGCTCAGCCGAAGACACAAAGTTAACATTCATATGCGAGCTGTGGGGGCAGAATGTAAATTCTCAGGAGATATACGAGTTGATAAAAAGTCAGAGAGCAGCCCAGACGGCAAAGGAGGGGGGAAACTATTTCGTGACTCAGCTGAGTGGGAACTCAGATTCCAAAGGTCGTTCAAGGATCACAGACTGCATCAACCTCAACGAATGGAAAGACAACCTGTAAAGATCTGTCCGAATTCCTCGAACCGCGATGTGATTAAATAATCAACCTCTGCTAAAACTAATATAATGGGGAGCAATTGATCTGAGTATGAACATTTCTTTTTGCTCTGAGGAAATCTGGTATCACCGCCACTGATCCAGATCAAACATTATGACTGAAATCTAATGAAACACATTCTCAGTTTAAGTTGTCGAATAGCTTGGCTCCGAGTTCCCATCAGCAGTCCAAGAACATGTGGAACATCACACCTGAAGCTGAAGAGCAATGAGAGGGCGCTCCAATCGAATTAAAGGGAACAATTACGTTTGAGGACTCGTTGTTTTCTAAGGGAACGATAACAATGATGGAGTCCGCTGAAAAGCTTCCTTTTATCCAGATTGCTGTCTGTCGCATTGCATTCACACTGATTCAGGATCAGGCGTAGAGCAAAAATTGATTCTTGAAAGCTCTTTTATAGCTAGTCCAGTCAAACACAGTCTGGTAATCAAAAGTTTTAAATGTGTAATTAAATCCACAATTTTCTGAGCTGTGTTTTTCAATCCTGCCTGCATGTTTTAAATGTACTCCTGTTCCAACACACCTGAATCACATGATCATCAAGCTCTGCTGAAGCCTGATAACGAGCCATTCATTTGAATCAGGTGTGTGTTGGAGCAGAGAAACATCTGAAACACGCAGACCAAAGGAGGAAACGCATCGCTGGAGGCCACAGACACAACTTATTGTGGCACTTAATAGAATGAAGCCACTTTTAATCAGTCATACCTGCTTTGACAAGTCAAAATCTCTGCTGTGAAAATGTGTCTATTGACAGAAACTAGTTTGGAGAACAGTTTCTGAGTTTTTTGGAGACGACATGACAGATGTGTTACACAGACGCCATCTTGGCTCCCTTCCTCCAGATGTGTGAGGATTGCTGAGAGTGAGTTAAGATAATGTAAGTGAATTAATCTGTATATTTTAAACGTGGATCATCATTTCCCGGCCCCTGCAGTCTAATGTCTTAAGTGTCCTTGAACCTGAATCAGAATCGAATCAAATCCTGAGTTTCCAAGAGATTCCCACCCTTATTTCAAATCAGTCAGCTGTTTTATGTGGTTATGAAAACACTCACACAAAAGATGAAGTGACAAACCTAAAATCCTGAGTTGTGTGATGGTGCCGTGCAGACCGTAGAACATCCACAGCGGCCTGGAGTTATCGACACACAGCTGCATCCCTGCACTGACACCATTATGGCTCATCATGACCTCCCCTTCTGCGTTGACCACAAAGCCCAAGATGTCTCCACCGTGGAGCGGCACGCCCACCCGACACACGGCCCAGAACTCCTTGCGGTCAACCAGAGACTCTGGGTTGGACGGGAGGTCACTGGGCCTCAGGGTGGCCGGGTCACATGACGTCACGCCGTAAGAAAGACAGCCAGGTCGCGTGTTACCGGCCTTCACCTTCACAAACACCGTCTCTGAGCAGCGCATCGGCCGGCTGGTGAACACCAGGGTCCTCTCGTCGCCACGGTGATCCAGGCGCGCCACCGTGTGCTTATCCAGCAGGGTGACATGAATGCCGTGCACCAGGTGGAAGTGCAGATCAGTGTCCAAGTGGCTGGGCAGCATCGAGCACTGCTGGGAGTTCTGAGAGTTCTGGGGCACGTGGCAGGAGGCGGAGCTTAAGGGCTGTAGCTGCTCCTCTTCCTCGTCGTCTTCCTCCAGATTTGCCTCCTGCTGCTGCTGGCTCAGGTCACACAGGCTGATGGAGAGGCGAGGGTCATCGCCGTTTCTCTGAATGGAGGCCCGCTGGCTGGCAGCGAAAGAGCGAGGACGCAGGCAGTCCAGGGGGAGCATCTCGCTGTCTGTGGAGAAAACACACAGGGACGTTACATAATCGGCTGTTTGTGCCGTTTTGAAGTGACACGATGTATTATTTTTTTTTCCCTCTCTTGTAATGATTTCTATTTGAATAACATCATTACATCAAACTGTGACTAATCGAGTCACATTTACAGCCTCTGCAAGTGGAGAAAAAGTGTCCAGACAAAATGCAATTTATGTGCCCACTTAGTATTCCGCATATTTCCAACACTGGTTTGTTTCACATCCACTGTCTGCGTGCTGTTCATTCATCATCCCCGTCACTGTAAACACATGGTGGCTTCCGGCCTCTCTGCTTTAGAACATATGAATTCTGATGCACTCCCTGTGCCGAGGCTCGTCGTTCAACAGTATGAACAAATACGCGAGTGTTTACATGTTTGGGAAACACATCAGGACTTCAAGTGGGGTCGCGCTGTAGCTGCGGGGCCAGTGGCTTCATCACAGCGAAAGAGACGTAACAGCTTTATGTAACGTTGAAGAGATAAGAGATGCACATGAAAGACAGAAGACTCAGCCTCCCACTCTGTCTTTAGCCAGGAGTCCTGTGATAACAAGATGCCTTTTCTTGGTAATCTTGTTCTTGTTTTCCACTTTTAAGTCTCCTTTAAGAGCCCGAGGTGTGAAAGCACAGATATTATCATCATCAAATATTGTATTCTTAAAAGCAGCGCTGTTTAATCACAAATAAAGGCAGTTTACCATCAGTATTTGTCACAGACTAACAGTGTATGTAGTGTAAACCGGGTTTCAAACAGCTGTAACGTGCTGCCTCGAGTCCCCAGGTGTTTACATAACAAACTGTCTCGGCAGCAGTGACTTAACGTACTGTATTCTACCTCTGTGCACTGTTAACATTTCCACTTATGTGTCTGGATGCTAAAAGCAGCTTATTTTCCAATCACTGAGAGGGCAAGGCATCCCGAAAAAACTGTATCACATGTCCCTCCGTGCTCTCCCAAATAGCCCTTCCTATGCTAATTCTGCTCACTGCAAAATAGAAACCACATGGGAACGACACAGCAAAAGATGAAAACAGGAGAGAGCGTCGCGTGTCTTTCCGTGCACACGGTCGGTACGAGCGGATCTGCAGCGTGGCACGCTTAGGGACACGCCGCCAAATTTAACGCGGCTAAAATTAGCCTGATTGGACATTTGAGGAGAGCGGGGAGGGACAGGCCGAGGGATGAGTGACATGATGGCTGAGCTGCGTGGCTCTTAGCCTCGGTCTGCTTTGGGCTTCCCCTGTGAGAAGTGGATGGAGTGCGAGAGTGTGACAGAGGAGGAGAGGATGAAAAATAGGGTGGGGTGGACACTTGAGAGAGGGCATACCTCACCAGCTCCTCTTTATCACACAAAGACAGCACATCTCCGGCCAGCCGCTGATAAACTGCTTGAGCTTAATTACTTCCTCAGTCAAGAGTGTCCACAACCAAGCAGCGGGCTCTTATTATTAGCAGCCTTATCATCTTCAAGGCAAAGTTAGCCGACTTTGGGATACGCAAGATAATTTTCTATCCTCACTATTAGGGCTTCCTGCAGTTCAGTTTGTGCTTTTGAGAGTGGCACAGCGGTCAAAACAAGCCGTGAACAGAATAGCAACATTACCAGAGAGTTTCTACCTTTCGCGAAAAACAAGATGTGCGAAAGATAAAAGAAGATGAAACAATGAAAGATAAAGACGTGCATCAAATAAATATGCGTAACCTCTCCCCTGGTTTGGTCTCAAAGGAGTCTGGGAGAGGATTTCTTGCTTAAAAAAAAACAACTGACAAATATGAAAAGCATGCAGTCAAGATGTTAGATAACAGAGCTTGGAACCAACAATAAGCTATGTTTATCTTCTGTGTCCTACCATGAACATGAATGGCTGCATGCACAGAAACACATGACTGGGAAAGTCCTGTTCAACATGCTAACAGATGAAAGAAACTACATGGGTGGAAACATGGCTAAAAGGGACAAAATAGATAATGAAATAAATATTCAAATGCTATAAATCTAAAAGCTTAAAGCAATAGATAAATGTTTGAAATAGGATAGTTAGCTTAGCATTTGAAATGCTTCCAAAAGCAACTGATAGCCCTGCAATTGTTAAATGGTTAGCCAAGAAGATAATGGCTTAAAGAGTTAGCTAAAAGTAGAGGCTAAATGGTGACATAGCTGAAAGTAGGATCATGTTTAAGTAGTTGAAACAGCTTAAAGTAATGGATGACTAGTTGAAACAGCTAAGAGTATTAAATTGCTAAAGTAATGGATACATTGA
The DNA here is from genome assembly GCA_903131615.1 of Diplodus sargus. NCBI lineage: Eukaryota > Metazoa > Chordata > Actinopteri > Spariformes > Sparidae > Diplodus > Diplodus sargus. The sequence goes on along the minus strand of CAEMYA010002116.1, from coordinate 8,358,899 downwards.
AATAGTTAGCTAAAAGCAATGAATAAATTGTTATAAGAGCTAAATTAACCGATAAAATAGTTAGGGGTTGAAAAAGTTAACTTCATGTAACATATGTTAATGGATAAACAACTGAACTATCCAGCGAGGCCGCGTCCCTCAAAGTATTATGCAGCACTGATCAAAAACAGACACACAGACAGTTCAACTGTATGAAAAACATTCTGTAACAACATCCACTTTTATACAACATGAATAATTCAATCATAAGCAGTTTATATTCAAATGAACACATGTGATGAAGGGGGAACTTTCAGTTCATCTGATAGGGCTGTTGGTGTCCGTCCAACAGCACACACACACACACACACACACACACACACACACACACACACACACACACACACACACACACACACACACACACACACACACACAACACGCAACATTTTGTTGTAAACACTGTTTGTACTAACGTTGACATCCTTTCAGACTGCTCACTTATTAAAATGTCACTCACACACAGACAGGTGCGGTCTTGTCTTTGTCCTCTGATTTGCAAGCATTGAAATTTAAATGCAGATTAGCCAAACACACTCAGAGTTTTAACATTTGGCGACGCTGCAACGTTTTTTTGTTTTTTTTCACAACGGCATCTTGAACGTAATGTTGCTTATAATCTACTTTGAAACTTTCAGAGTTCAAGTCCTTGATGCTCTCGAACAGCGACACAAAGTCTGAGGCACTTTTTTACTGGCAGGAAAACAATACAGATGTGATTAAGTGTTCGGCTCAGATTGTCCTAGTGAAATGAAGTGTTCTTTGCACAGCTCCAGGTCCTCAATCACTGGAGGAAAGCTCTATTTAACTAGATCAACTGACACAGTCCTCGAGGGTCAATGGCTGACCTCCCATCATTTTGCTTTTTTATTCAAAATCAGAAATCAGACTTGCTCAACTCTTGCTGTACATTATGGAGGAATTTCTAGTCTTGGCGAAAGTCTAAACGCACCAACACCAAAACATACAACTGCCAAAAATCCCTTTGAGCCGTTGTGTGTTTACACATCAAACTAGTTCAACCTTACTAAACTCTTAAAGCCGGAAAAACCGGTTCCTTGAAAGTGAACCAGACATTAAAAAACGAGGATGTCCAGGATATAACTGAAAACCTGGCATCCTGTTTTAACTGAACGCATACCAGAATGACAACTTAAGCACTGCGGTTAAAAAGCCGTTTAAAACACAACGCTGCCAAAACAAGCAGCCCGGCTCCACCTCATCTTGAAATGCTTAGCAGAGAGGCCTGCATGTATTAGAGTACGCTACTAAGTTTTGATCTAAATCACTCCATTGAATTTATGTATCCGATTCCTTTTTTAGTCTCGAACGGCTCTCAGTCAGACAATGGCATGGTACTGAGCAGACGAGGGAGGGTTCAGTTTATTCCTTGGCCCGGTGGAACAGGATTAGGAGGCTTTTGGGGGGTTTTAGCGGCGCTGCAACCTCTATACAAGGTCAGCTGCGCCAATTGTGTACGTGTGTGTATGTGTGTGTTTGGGGATTTGCCCTAAGTATGCATGCCTTTGGGGCCTATCCAGGGCTCTGTCCACAATGAGTGAGTGAAGTCATCTGTCATGAGAAAGGAGATTGGAGGGGAGAGGTTTGTGTGTCAGTCCAGAAAAGGAGAGGGAAGGGCTTATCGAAGAAGGGGGGAAAAAAAACGTGTGTTGATGAGCTTTTAAGGAGTGGTATCCTGGTCCAGATAATGGCACGAGTATACGAGAGTGAAGCAGGAGGGGCGGCTACGAGGATAAAGACAGCTACGTTATTGATACACGGGAGAAGCTCGGCGGAGTATCTGAGATGCCATGTGCAACAGGAGACACATGTGTGGCGTTTCTGAGGGATCAAGTCCAGTCTCTGGTGCAGTGCCAGATGTTTCTGGGGTTTGGATCGTCATCGCGGAAAGCATATGGGGACACGAGGAGCTGACACATGGCAGCGGGGGCTTCGGGAATGTTTTCAAGACCAGTTAAAAGCCTCTTCTGAACTCACTTAAGTGTCTCTGCATTAATAAATCAAAATGCCATTTCACCAACTCAGTGTCAACTGCTGCAATCAGATATGTTGAAACGAAACAGTTCTTTGTGCTGCACCTTTGTTTCTTTTAGGATGAATTTTCAGTTGTATGTCGTGACAATGCAAAGCTTTTGATCTGGGTAGGTTCAGGCACATCACCCACTTGGTTCAGGTTAGTATGAGGTCACAGTTTGGCTTTAAACACGGCTGAAGGTATCAAGAGGTTTTATTAAAAGTACAAATCAAATACGAGTGGATGAAGATATAATTACTTTGTCGTCGCTAACACACGCGGAAATTGTCTTGAGGTCCAGTATGTTAAACTCGGTCTTGAGAAGTAGTCACTGGCTTCACTCCACCACCATCTCCTCCACCTTCCGGCATGACAGTCAAGTTATAAAAATGTAATGTGAACGCGATATGACAGCCGTGCTTGAAGACAATTATTTTGGGTTAGTATCCACTGGTTGATGAGGTGTTTCAAACATATTTCTCCAATTAGATTAATCTCATTGTTTTGGTCACAATGATGATGATATTACAAAAAAAAGCTGAAATCCTCACAGATAGATACACATTTGCACACAGAACACATTCACGTCTTCGCTGGGACGAGACTCTGGTCATCTGAAAGTGATTAGCCTCCTCTCTGAAGGCTTCCCCCTCCGCAGCCCAGCTCCCAGGATCCAAACCTGACAGGATCCATTACGATTTCTATTTTGATTTCCCCGCAAATCTGTTCGATTCCATCTGGGCCGATTAAATCCCAGCTGAGGCACAGCAGCCTGTCCAGCGGCATTTATTTTGCTTCGACAAATCAAATAAATTCCAAGCGCTGAGATCACTTGAAACAGAGCTCTTATAAATACATAGGCCCTAATCCCAATGTGTACATGATGGCAGATGTTAGGTCAGGGGACAGTCCTCATTTAAGTTTATAGCACGCCTCTCACTTCATTGTAACTGTTTGACAGACTGACTTTACTTCAGTTATAATAAAGGGAAAATCTCGATTCCCTCACCATACAGCCGTTAGGTTTTTGCATGACTCAACTGTAACATTGGCAGATGCTTCTGTACTTGCCAGGCTTATCTAATTTGAATAAATGGAAATCATGATTTACACACACATACAGAGTCGAGTCACAATGATACGTGCTCTTTGAATGCTGGCTTTAACAAAGACAATTCACCCTCTGATATCTCACTGAATGTGTGAATCTCTTACTTATTTCTTCATTTTCTTTAAGTAATTTCTTGGCGTCACGCTCTGCTCCTGACTCACACCAGTCTCACCATTGCCATGGTTTCCTTCCTCCAACCTTTTCTTTTCTTGATTACGGCCAAAGTACTGCAGATTTTTTGAAGAAGGCTTATTATCTAGGGCAGGTTGACCTTCTATCAGCAGTAATTGTGTAATTTTTTGAGGACAATTTCTTCTTCTTCTACTCCCACTCGTATTTTTTACTATACTACATGTCCAAAAGCCTTGGCAGTGACCAACCCGCAATGATGGTGATCAGTCATCGAATACTGAGCCCTGTACCATTGTAACATTGTGATTTTCAAAGGTGCCCCACCAGAGAGAAAAAAAACTAGTTAGTCCTCGTTAGTTAGCTTAGCTTCTTCAGTATCTCTAGCCTTCTATCTGTTTCTGTCCACTGCTACAGAGATGTTTGACACATGGTGCAGAGACAAAGACCCTTTTAAAACCGGCACATTAATGTACGTCGGACTATATCCAGGCAGGGATGTGAGGGTTTATCTGACTCTCTTAAGCTGGTGATGGGAGTCAGGCAGTTGCAGGTTGCCATCAGCGTGACAGCGGGACAGTTTATCCATGTTTCACTTTGGGCAGTCGTCACATACCAATTTAGTAGACAGCAGCCGACCCTAAAAGTCGTTACAGATCAACTATCCTCATGTGCCTTTGCACTGGAATTTAGGTTATCGAGGTTATTTGCATCCCATTTTGACACTGTATATAAATACTACACTCTAATCCTTATAGTATTTCAGAGTATTGTTTCATAGCCAACAGACTCGTGCACTATAATTACAAATCTGTATTATCAGGATATAGCGTCAAGTGTGCAGCTGCGGCGGACAATCAGGGTGAAACCACCAACAGATATTCCAAATTCAATACCACAAACATCACATTTAACGATAAAAATACTGCAAAGTGGACAAAGACTTTCCTTAAGCACCACGTCAGCAATAAAACTGTATTGCATTGTGTTTTAAAGACTCTCTGTGGAACTTTTGTGTTGTGTTGGAAGCCGCTGTAAACTACTGTTGCTCTCTGTTAGCGGAGCGGAGAGAGAAGACGTGAAATCCGACCTGAGTCGTTCACAAAGAAATCCACAGTCCAGCTGCATTAAACTACTTAAACAAATCATCCAGAAACAGAGAAGGGTCTTACATTTCATGTCACCTTACAATTTGCTCACATATTGCCAATAAAAAAGCGATTATTACATGTAAATTGCTACAAGTTTTTTTTCCATACATCCCCTTTAATTTTGCCCTTTGTCCTTAATGAATGTGAGTTGAGTTAAAACAATTTAACAAAATGCTGCCCTTGAGAAGGGATTTAAGGACTGGCTGATTGCCAAAGAGTACAGTTACAGCTTCAGCATCATAGAGAGAAAGCAAAGATGGACAATGTACAGCCTTAAAAATGGACAAGGTTACCGTGGCCTTGGATCACAGTCATCTCTAGCTGTATCATTTTTACCCAAAAAAGGTATCAACATGGCCCCAACGGGTCCTTTTGACCCGAACAGTTTCAGGCTTCATTGATTTCCAAAAGAGGAGAACTTGGGGAGCACAGCCTTGCAAAAATCTTAATGTGACTATAATCAGGTTTAAGTGTCCAGTCTCCTGACAAAGGACCACTTTTCACTTGATTTATTATTCTGATCAGCATACAGAATCAGGAACTCTTTCCTTTGGGGTTCGGGTGAGCAAGAGTGGGGGGGAAAAAAGTGCGACAGGCTGTAGTATGATTCATGATTTCAGTCTAATTGTTCCAAAGGAATTCAGCTCAAGGAAATTACTAAATGTTTATAATAAAGAGACATCCAGCATATCTCGACGCTGTTCTCCCTAACTGTCTGCTGTTTGCCTTTGGCTGGAAACTGAGATGTGACTGATGACTTTGCATATTGTTAATTCCATCCTGAATCCACAATTTATTGTTTTTGGAGGATTTGGCTCGAAGCAGCAGACCAGAAATCGAATGTAATCGTACAACATCCATTTGCAGTATTTCAGGGTAATCAGACGTTTCAGGCGTTCCCTATCAATCATAATTAAGAAAAGAGTTTAGTTCTGCTCTTTTATGAAGCCCTGTGGAAACAGGTAGAGACCAGGCCTCGACTGTAATAACATAACAGAGAATAAACACTGAGCATACGTGGAGTTTCACTTCTACTGGATGTCTTACAGCCTACATTCTGAGCTTCCTCCTGTCACAGCGAGCCATTTTTACCTGCATTGTTACCAGGCTGACCCGACCTGGGCTGTATATCTATCCAGTTGTGACAAGTTGCACCTATGTGACCTCTCTATATTTAAAACCATCTTATCCACAAATCAAAACACCGTTAAACTCCACATAATCAGCGCTGACAAGTGAAACAATAAGTGAGATCTGTAGCAAGTGAGCGTGAGTGTTAGGCGCGCTGAGCGAACACAGACCAAAATAGACACAAAGAAAGGAAAGTACAGCACAATCAGGTTGAGACAACCCGACATGTTTGTGCAGCACAGAGCCTTTCAGTGTTTCCACGCAATCTCTCTATCTGCTGACAGAACAGGTATGAGTTGAAGGTACAGCAGTCTTTATCTGCTTACAGGCTGTTTTATCTTGAAAAACACGAGCTTCACATGGTGGGAATAGTTTCAAATGACTTCTGAGACAACAATGACAAATGTTTGCAGTCGTGCACCAACTGGTTGAAAAGAGAATTTGCTTTGAGCTAAATGCTAACGTCAGCATGCTAACATGACGAATGAATCCACTGAGAAAATAATCACCATGTCCTGATTTTAGTGTTTCGGGATGCTAGCATTTGCTAATTAGCACTCAACACTAAGTACAGCTGAGGATAATGAGAATATTATTAGTACTACTAATCAAAAGTGATTATTTTGAGACATTTAATATGAATCCACATGAAAAAAAAAGCAAAAATCAATGTACAACACTGTTAATATGTTAAAACTTGACAGGAGCCAACCCTAAAAGACAGAAAGACATTTTGTTATGTTGCAACTTTATCTACTTTTTAGGTAAGTAAACGTTGATTGATAATGTAATAGATAAAGAATAATGAAACCGTTCAGGTTGGTTCCCTGGTGATCCAGTCAGGGTGGCAGCCTGGCACCATTTTTTGTTTAAATTCACATTTCTATTATAGGCTTTTTGTCCAGTTTTGTTTTTATTTGCATCTCTGAAACAATCCAGTTGTTTCTGCAACAGCAGCATCTGTTGTCACTTTAATGTTATGGCAACATTGTTCTTATGCTCCTGTTAGTTTTAGGCACAAAACCTCATTGGTTAGGGTTTGGAAAAGATCATGTTTTGGCTTCAAATACCCGTTTTAAAGCCAAAACACAAAACATTATTGCCTTCCAACATCTCCCCCAACATAAAAATCATATCATAAACTTGTAATGTAAAGATACTTTTTAAAATATCAATAAGGTAAACAGCCTACGACACGTACACATGTGAATGTATCATATAATGTACAGGAAAATAAGAATTCATCCTCTGGAGTCTATGAACATCCAGACAAAATTTAATAGAAATCCACCTGACATTTGTTAAGATTGACCATCAGAATGAACAACTTCCTACCAGCCCAGATGCTTCTGTCAAACTGTTCTCTCTGTCCGCTCCTGCAGATGTAAATGACGTCTCTGAATGCTCGTGTGCATGAAAAGCACACAGCAGCAGGTTTTACCCCACTACGAGGCTCTACAGGCCAAATGCATCTCAATGCCGTGTACGGCGATGATGGATGTCAACACCCTCCTCTTAATCACCTGAGAGGTATTCAGCCTCTTGACAGTCTGGCAGCCATTTTGGATTCTTCTCTAATGACTAGGGAGACAGGTTGCAGATGATGTTAGCTGACGCCGGTCTCATGGATCACTACCATTCTGTCAGTGATTAAGTGACTCATCTACCGCTAGTAAACAAACCCCCAGTAGAGCATCTTGCATCCATCAGAAGATGCCTTTGACTCGCTCCGCTTATCTAACTTGGAAGGAATCCATCATACCTGTACAAAACGGAGGACGCTGTGTGGCCTCTCGGGAGTCGTCCCATAAACAAACACACTCTGTTCAGACTGCCGCCGTACATGTGTAAAGTGAGCTTTGTTGCTTTTCTGACTGCAGAAAAGGTATAGCATTCCCACATGTGCTCCGCTTCAGGGAAATGAAACGGAAAAACACTTGCAAGTTATCTGTGACCTGATTTCCTGAGCTTATACAAAAACAACTAGACGGAACTCAACTGCTACAAAAAAGTGAAATAAGAAAACTTACTTTCAAACTTTTAAAAAATGAGAAAATAGTTTTTGTTCCTTAAAGTTAATAGTGCTAGATGAAGAGGGGGCATTAGGTTTTCTTATACAACCGCTTTGGAAAAACATAGTAAACAAAGACATTTGTGAAAATGCAGCTGACAAAATGTGCTTTGAGAACAGTTATGTGGCTTCAGATATATTATACACTTGAGGAAACCCTTTGTGAGTCCCCTCTACGGGCTAATGTGTCTCAGCGTTGTGCCGCAAGACGCTCACAGCACAGGCCGTTCTGTACAAAAACCCAAGAAAGGCACTTTAGTCTGTATTGATAGCTGCGCGAGTAGGACAAGTTGTGGTGATGTAACGGAGCTTTCTTAAATTGCATGGGCAGCATTGTTGGTCTGGACAACCCCTGCGGCTCAGTTTGATTTCAGCAGATTAATTTAGCTTCCTCTCTTATGCAACACCATCTCAGCTTTCAAGCTGTCTCACTGATCTCAGGATCACCTTTGACTCCGTGCATGGGTGGCTAGCTGCCGCGCTGCACTCCCCTGACAGCAGCTTAGAGAGGAAACAACATCGCTCTTGAAAGGATCCTTAAACATCAGAATAAGACCCGAGAGCAGGAAATCTTTTTTGTCGGCAGAGACAGCACAGGTGAAAAAGGCAGTGATGGATGGCTGCTTTGAAGAGTTTGTTAATACAGCATGTAAGGTTGTAAAAGATCAAACGGGCACAACAGTATGTGAATCCTGCCGAGCATGTGTTTGATGTGGTTTACCCACAGGCTAAAAAAAATAAATAAAAAAACATCCCGCTGCTCGAATGGATCACTTTCACAGTAGGTCACTGCTGCTGAATGACAGGAAATCATGTTATTTACAAAAACATGATGCAACTTTATCGTGGAGTGAGAATTTTCTTTTCCGCGGAAGGATCACAGAAACATTTAATCAAACCACCTCGAGATTTCGTCAGAGCAGTCGTGATGCATTGCGCCGACGTTTATACTCAGGTGGTGCTTTGCCTAAAAGAATCGTGACAGCTGCGCTAACGTGTCCCGACATGTGAGCGGGGACGCTTTCATAATTAATCCATAAAGCATTAAAGTCGCGGAAGCCATTCACACAAAGGATGTGATCAGATGGAGTTATGCTCACTACAAGGGCCTTAAAATAAAAAGGGAGTGAAGGCTGATTGGTCTGAGCTGACGGCTTCGTCAGCTGGAAAATGAGGTCACAACATAAGAATGGTTCGGCTTAGAGAAACAAAGGTTTAATGTTTCAGGAAAGTCAATTTTGGTTCTCATAGTTATTTTCTCGACATGAATTCAAAGGGGGTTTTCCAGCTTTTAAGCACTACTGTGTAGGTGGTTGACTCAAAAAACAGATTAAGGAAAGGAAAAGCTGGAATCGAGCAGCAGATCTCATGACATCTTTGACTTTGTGTCAGTTTGGTTTACAGACTGCAAGTTAGAAAATGGAAATGACTCTGGAGATGTGGAGGAATAAACAAGTGAGCTGACGGAAAACTCGTCTCAGCTCGGGCAAAAATCATAATCATGATTATTTTGGTCGGTATTTAAATCACAACTACTTAACATGATTACATCATACGTTTACTGAGGATTAACGGATTAACTTTAAACATTATTCAATTGAAAAACTAGTAATAATAATAAATGTAGAACATATAGCAGCATCACAGGCTTCAACTGTGCTTCTATCTGATTCTTTTTAGAACCCGTACTTAATGTCGATACTGATATCAGGGCGTAAAAAATTCCAATAATGATAAATCGCCTGATATCATACGTTCCATTTACACTTTGGACGCTGGTGCCATGTTTTTGAAATGGACATTTTTGTCCCCATCACTTCATAACAACATCATCTGTTAACATTTTTTCTAAAAACAAGAATTTTTACCAAAACCTTTAAACAAACAAACGCTCCATTAGCAAAGTCGCTGCAGCTGATTCTGGTGCAGAATAATGACAACATTTGAACATTTTAACCCTCAACTACAAACTAAGGCTCAGCAACACCCTTCAGAACAACACCCTTCAACATGTGCAGAATAACTTCATTAGACAATAGATGTGATCTACATATACAATCAAATCAGAATGCAATACTTCAAGTGGACTATTAGGCGACCTAGCTAGAAAAGCATTTGTACACAACATCCTTGGCTGACATGCACACATTTTTTGACAATAATCCATCAAATGTAGTTATCAAACGCTTGGCGACGATATATAACGGAGGCAGGACATTTTACGTTTCACAATTAAGGATTGGTCTGAATTACATCAGTGCACTGAAGCAGAAGACTTCACCAGGAATTTAATAATCTTAAAGTAATCCAAGCATCTTTTTCGATGCATATCGGACAACACAAACGCTGTAGCGAGCTCTGCTTCTACATGTTACATGTCTGAGTTTTCTCTAACTCATTCGGTAACAGCAGCTTGGTGGACATGTTACATCACAGTACGCTTCGGCTCTCTTCTAACTTGTTAGCATGAGGTTTTGGGACCGCCACAGTGCATACTGACCGCCGATGCACACTCTCCCAATATAAGTGTATACTTGCGCTTACTGATATCGTTCTGTCTCTGTCTGTCATCTTAGCTCGAGCTGAACCAAACATGCCGCAGCCCGGCTGAAAGTCTGAGCTCTAAGAGGGAGGAGCAAAAGGGCACCACTGCAAATGAAATGGGTGCGCTTGATTTATAACACAAGACAAAACAAGAGCATCATTGTGAAATGGAATGCAGCATGATCAGTGTGTTTTGGTGTTATTTTTGGTTTCAGAATGGTTGAAAGCCAAGATCACAAGTGAAAATAACATTTGTTTAATCTTTTTTAATCGGATGCCACAGCGGCTTCTGCTCGCTTAACATCTGAATCTACACACAAGTTGTAGGAGGTTGTGTTGCATTGTGGGTAATGTAGCATCAGCTTTTGACAAGAAGAACGATGTGTGGAATAAAAACTGCATCTAGTGCATCTATTTTAATTCATTTTTGTGATTTCCCCAATGTCACAGTCGAGTGCAGTGCTTAACAGGTAGAGTGCTGTTTTAAAAAGCCCCCTTCAGTGCCAAAGAAGATATTATTAAAAAGTTTTGCAGACTGAACAGTACTCTAAGTGTCAAGTAGATCTTCATATGTAGAATTGGTGGAGTGCCCCTTTACTACACATGAACTCTTGAAGCACATTATCTTGCTGGCAAAGTCATCGGGTTTCTCACAACTCATTTTCTTTCATATTCTCGCTGTCTTGAACATTTATCTCAAAAGCCAAATCAAGGTCACCTAACCAAGCCAATTTCTACACTCCATGGAGCTTATTCACAGCTCCACGCTCCATTTGTTTCCTGTGAAAAGAAAAAAAAAAGAAAAGAAAAGAAAACACAACTGCAGCAGATCTGTAATTCCCACCTGGACAGATTGTGTGATAACAAGCCCACAACAGGTGAAATTTGGCTTGATTTATCAGCTGGTGCAGCATTAATTTCAGACCCCAGTGTAAGCATCATTAGGAGTCAAAATGCACCCTTCTGTTAAAGGAAAATGCGCACATGTGCCAGTTCACAGCAGCAGACTTTGATGTGCCCGCCCATATTTCAGAGACTAAGTGTTTACTGAACTGCAGCCAACTACTGAGACAATACCAGGCCTTTGAGATATACCATGCTCTCGAGCAGTGACGCTCTCAGGCTATAGACGAAAGCTGATAGCCGAGTGATCCTTCAGCTGACTGAGGGCTGAGGGCTTTTTGGTTTAAGCCATCAATGTGGGGATAACGGTGATCGATGTGGGAAAACCAGAGAAGAAACAGTGGGATTTAGAGCTGCGGGCCTCATTCATATGCAAGAATTTCATGAAGTGTGTCCAAACATTGTGGGAACCTTGAATTTCATTGCAAAATGGACAAATTCTCTGGTAATACCATGAGGTTTAGTGAACATGGTTCCCATTTAGACATATAAATCTATGTCAGGGGCGATCACTTGTCACATGAAGTCGGATTCAGACTTGGATCCAAAGAGTGAGACATTCCACTGGTCTGATTGTCCTGGAAAAACACCCCAGACATGTCATTACCTGACATCATCCCTCCTCTTGTCTGTCCTCTCGGGATGACCAACACACTCCTCTTGTTCTTCGACAAGAGCTGTGTGCCGGTCAGCACCGCGAGGCCAGTGAACCCCAGATAGTTGCACTCTGGCGCTGGATACCAAACAGCCCACCACGAGATAGCACGCTTCTCACTGTCAACCACACCGCCAGAAATGAGGTTAAATGGCACTATCTACACAATATGGGAGCCTCTTCTATTTTTATTAACGGCGCTGACAGCCTCTATTCTTTGGGAGAGAGAGGCTGTGCAATTCCTGGAAAAGGTTATAAATAAGTACTGAGGCGTCCAAAAGGATTCCTATTTATCTATTTTGCATAGTTTTGTATTGTTGTCAAAAATTGGAGGCAGCTGTTCTCTCGACGCATGATGTGTGTCATAAATACGTCTCAATTTAAAATCCAAACATTCTTCAGATGGTTCAGTGCGGTGAAGAAAAAAAAAAAAACGCTGTTAGGCTAATGATTGTAGGGGACCTGTTTGTGTTTTTATTTCTTTGATGTAATGACTCTTTAAAGAGCACGGTGAACTGTTGAAATACCCCTTTAGGGACATTTCTTTGTTACTAACAACCGTGGAAACTATACAATCTACCTAATCTCCCACCATCTTTTTCCACTGAGCTATTTGGTGGGTGTGGGGAAAAAAAATAGAGCAGCTGTGTGTAACATCACCTTTCAACAAGTTCACGCTGAAAAAACATCAGATCCAGAACGGTTCCTCGTCGAGCATTACAGTTACGAGACGGAGAGTCTACAGTCGTGCTAGCAGCAGAGATGCTCCTCGGTCGATGTTTCACAGTGTAATGTTTCCCATCTCAGTTTAGCATGTTTAGTATGCTAACAATGTAGCACTAAACAAGAAGTACAGCTGAGGCTGATGGGAATTAGTTTTATAGGGGCATAAACAAAAGTAATGGACAAATAAAAATTCAGAGGAGCAATGTCATTAGGCAGGGATCGTGACTAATGGTTGCCGCGTTGTCCTGGAAAACGGCAAACCTCCCCGGGACGTCTCCTGGATGAAAGGGATTTTTCTGTGTATGAGTATGAACAATAGGTGATTTGTTGATTCTTAACAGCACCCTCCCTCAAAGGAAAGAAAAAAAAATTATAGATCCAGGATGAAACTGACGGAAGAGCGAGATTCAGAGGAGAAAATGGAAACTCAAAGAGGTTCAGTTATATAAGAACTATCCTCAATCAGACTTTTAGTCTTTTTCAGTGCCATATAAAATATTTTATTTCCTTTGCCCTTAGTTTGGATTTGTGTGGCTTCGTTAGCTCTGTGCCGAGTCACACTGCTACTTTTAATAAGCGCCATGTGTGAGCGATTCTGGTAAGAGCAACACCAAAACATTAAACACTGAACTGCAGTTTAACGTGACAACACAGCAGGTTCCGTTTACTCACCTAGCATTTGGACCCCCCTCGTGAGGCCATAGATATCTATGAGAGCCCATAGAGGCTCCGATACGTGCACGCCACTGAAGAACAGCATCGGGCTGCAGTCGTTGATGCGGTAAAACACTCGCCCCTTCTTGTCCACCCAGAAGGAGATGATGTTTCCCTCGTTGGAGAGCTCCTCCGGCAGGGCCTTTGCCCAGAAGCCGCTCTGGGAGACCAGGTCTGGGCAGGCGTACTTTGGCAAGGTGTCCGGGTTGATCCTCGACGGGTCCTTGGATGTAAAACCAAGACGTAGAGCACCACTCCAGCAGCACTGCTTTTTGGTGATCTGGAGGGTACAAATTCATGAATTAAGAAAATCAGCTGAAAATGAATCCTTATATTTTAATTTTGCTTTGTTATGAGAACTATAAGCTAAAAGGTTAACCTACAACCATGCTAGCAGCTAAACTAAGTTGCAGGGGTGGTTTGAGCCAAATGCTCAAGTCAACATGCTAGCAAACTAACACTATTCACCATGCTCTCATGCTATTCTACCATGTTAGCATTTGCTAATTAGCACTAAATACAAACTACAGCTGATGGGAATAATTTTGGTTTCGCAGGTATTTTCTCGTAAACCAAAGTATATGACAAATTAACCTCAATGTCCGTAACAGATTTCATGACAATCTATCTAACAGTTGCTGAGAATTTTCAGTTTGGACCGACACACGGACCGCAACTGCGATCCGTAGTGCCAAACCACCGACTTGGCTAAAAATCTCTAAGATAAGACGGGGGTCTATTTTCCTTGGTATGTTTATCACCTGCAAACGATTTTTGTCTTATTATCGAACCTCTATTTACTTTGCATTCACCGTGCCAGATAACAGTATCCCTCACATGGCAATGCTTGCCCTGCTCTCTCACTTTCGAGACATAGATGGCCTGATAGGTGAAGTGGAAACTTGTTCTAAGCTGCTGCTGCTTCGGCCCACACAAGAGCAGGGAGAGAAAAGAGAGAAAATCAAAACAGGAGAGCAAAGACGGGGGATGAAGAAAGAGAGAGAGAGATGGAGGGAGAGGAAAAATAAAAACATACAGAGCGAGACCATCGGTTTATTGCAGCGGTGCTATATTAACCCAAACTGGGTCAGATTTTAACCCAGTGATTTTTTTTAGTGGGCAGCATTTTTCCACTGTTTACACATCGCATTCTGAAAACTCAGTCAAAATGAGAATATGTTATACAACCAGAGCTCAGCTCGTGTTATTTTTACCTTCAGCCGGACCTGCTCATACACGGCGATGGGCCTGTTGCTGAAGGTGATGGCGTTACAGAAGCTGGCCTGTCTCTTGACGGTCCTCTGGGACAGGTCCATGACGATCTGCGAGCCCTTGGTGCTCGGGTGGAAGAGCAGCGGGAAGGACGACAGACTCCCGCATGGCTGGATGGGCAGGCAGCGCTTGGGCTTGTGGTGGCACCGGTGTGACGTGGCAGGAAACGGGCCGTTCAGAGAATCTATGCGGAGACAGAAAGGCGGGTCACTCAGTTTGATCCACAGGTGGGAAGCAGAAACTACATTACAGAATAAATCCATCTCAGGGCAACATTTTATGGTAAAATACCCACATTTTTATTAGATTAGAATATTGGATCAGATAGTGGTGTAACATCGTGAGCTGGACTCATGGTGTCAGGTGTCACATGTCATTTCCTCTCACATATCTTTTCCAGCTCCTGTAACATCCAGTTAAGTAAAAAAATACATTAACATAATCTAATACTTGTGGTTCTGCTTTCAGCTTCTCAAGGCAGCAACGTACGTCCACACGCCAATATTGGATATGAAAGAACAATGTGCGAGTTAAATTACATGCAGAAACCTTGGATGGAAAATAAAAACACAAGTACAAGGACAGAATTGCTCCCTTAGTTCCTGAATTAAGAATATTACAGCTGTGAAGAATTTATATAAAAATGCTTTAATTACAGCAAATGGTCGTTTCACTTTTTTGCTATCATGCATCTTTTAAACAGGTTCGTGTTTTCACAGCTTGTGCAGAGACGCACTGGAACAACGATAAGTGGAAAGAAAATGGAGCAACAACCACAGAGATGATTAAGCTCTAATATCATACAGCGTCTCTCCAACGGCTAAATTATTACAGCAGAAAGCAAGTCCTTGATGTGAATACATTAATGGTGGAGGGTTCACCCGTTTCATCACTGTCACAGAGTCAAGTTTTGCCACGGCATGGATTTCGCAATGATACCAATACCGTCAGAAGTGTTTTAGCACTTTGAAAAATAATGTGCTTTACTGTGGCTGTGATGAAACGCAACTAGAGGGCCACAATGTTTCCGTTGATGTTTGCAAGAACCGTCTACTAGTACAATCGTCTACTCCCACCATCCCAGGAAGAGAAAGCTTAATATTCACAGTTGATTAATTAATACATAATAAATCATTTCATGTAATAAATAAGTATTTTACAACAACACTTACACTGGTGGAGTAACTATATTTTTGGAAGTGTCCCAACTGGAACACCCTTTTGTGTTTTAATTCAGACTGCTGTCTCAAGAAGGGCCATCAATGTGAATTGCAGGATTCGCTGAAGAAGGATGGATTCGCTGAGTTTAAACTTTGAAAACTACACGTTTTGACTTTGCTGTCTATTTTACAGTTTTGCCTGTTGAACTTTACATTAGCATGTTCTGCAGCTAACTAAGCTATCGTCTACTAGCACACTTGAGCAGTGTTGGGAGTGTTTGGTATTAGGGGACAGTCAAGAGACATCGTGTGAGCATTAAGCCTAGCCAATTTAATTACCACAGTAGATGTAAGATCACGTTTTCCCGTTGCTCTTTGTAGAAATTGAGTGCAAGCTGAGCTAGCGCCGTGGCTAACGTAACGGGAAAGCTCCTTCTGCTCCCTGATCCTCACCTGTGTGTCCGCTGGGCGGCTGCACTGACAATTGTATTGTATTGATAATTATTCTTTGGGTTTTCTACAAATGGATGGATCCCTTTTATCCCCTTTGGTAAACATTTTAGTTATGTAACACCGTGCCATAATACTGGCAAACAACAACAAAAAGTAAATAAAACCCTGACGTTCAGTATGTACAGCTTGCTCTAATAATAGCAAGGCACGGGTGGTACGTGTTATTTCCAGTCGTCTGCATATCAATCACGATATTTATGCCTGAGAGTCACACTACCTGCTTCATCACCATGGAAAAAAATAAAAATGAACACGAACTAACTGCTGCTGCTGCTAAATGAGATTTGGTGACATTTATTGTGCTTTGCCGGTCAGAGGAAGTGTCAAAATGAGAACAGACCCAAAGGAGAACATCTGACTCACAATGTTCAGCAGGAGTTTTTATAAAATGTTCCCATGTGAACATGAGTGAATCATGACTGCTCCCACTCAAACTCATAATAGAGCAAAACAACCTTTTTCACATCACTCTTTTTTGGGTTTTAAGGTGATAAAGCTCAAAGACGTCATGAGCCTGGTATCACACTCACTCCCTTTCATAAGATCCAACACGCTCGCATTTCTCACACAGTTCTCTTCAAAGTAAAACCTCAAGGTCACTGTGCGGTTGTGAAGGAGAATTTTCCCACAGACACTGGGTTCTCATTAAATGTAAGGCGGTATTATTTGGAAATAGTTGGCCACATGAACAAATTCTCCACTTGCACAATTTAGCGTGATGTGCATCTGCTTAATGAACTGCACTGTCCTCTTGTTTCAGTACCAACTCTACAGCTAAAGTTATCTTGGTGCTTTTTAATCCATAACTGTGTTAAAATACTTCACTTTACACGTGGCTTTGTATATATTGTTAATGGTTTGTTTTTGTATATTGTGTTTTTAAAATTTTTGAGCATAAGGTCGCTGAAAAATGGGGAATCTTTCACACTTGGTGGTTGGAAGAACCATCAAAAATTCAAGTTAGTGACGTAAACTTACAAAAGCAAGCATTAAAGTTTTAACCTCATTACAGGGTGAATGTTTCAAATCGTATGTGTCCAGCTGCATCTTCAATAACGAAGGCCTTTTTTTTTAATTTTAGCAGCCAGCTAGGCTAGCAGACAGGCTAACCTCACAGACTTTGTTGATAAGTTCTCTGTTAATGGATAGATTTGTTGGTTTGATGCCGTACAGTGTCCGGTTTTAACATCGAAAACATGGGAAAAAGAAAACTACACTTTTTAAGGGTAGAATTCAGGCCATTTTTTAATCACAAGCAGACTGTTAGCCTGACAATTAACTACATGATGAATTGACTAATCAACTAGCAGCTCCTGTAATGAATCATTTTGGGCGATGTTTTCCTAATGAGGTGTCACCACAAGCCCAAACAGAAGCACATATTTTGGTGAATAAGAACACAAGAGCTACACATCTCTCTTATGTGAATACTCATTTAAAACTATTAAAACACTCACTGACCCTGTACATCAGCCACTGTTGGCAGCGCTTACATGTTAGCTTGTGGCCAGCTAACGTCGCTAATGGTGATCTAAAGTATGTATGTATCTAAAGGATCAAAAATGTAAAACACTATTTACAAAAAACAAACATTGAACTATCAGCAAAATAGACAAAGCAAACTGTGAAAAGTAAAGTATTTTAAGTTACAGATGAAAAAGCACTGACTGAGATAATAACAGATGATACATTTACTGTAGAGTTGGCACCTAAAGCAAAAGGACGTGAAGTTCGTAAGGCTGATATACTCTGATACAATCCTTATGTCTTCTCTGAATTGTATCTGAAGGTCTTCAAGTACCAAAAAAATCAGCAGGACTGGAAGCCAAATAAAGAATCGCAGCCTAATTAACACTTACTGCTTGTTATTTTCACACCTCGATCTAGAAGACTGTGTAGGAGATGCTTTCATTCGTCTGTTAGAGAAATTACAAGCCGCCGCTGCAAGACAGATATCTTTTCTTTCCTTCGACTGACCCTGGAGGGTCAAGACGTTTACAATGTACCCTGGAGACAAATCAATTAACGCTGTCAGG
>CAEMYA010002116.1:8279349-8340078 GCA_903131615.1 Diplodus sargus | reverse complement strand
GTTTCGTCCCCCAGGCTCGGTCTCACTAAGAGGCCTGAGAGGAGGCTCTAATGTGCTGTGACGTTAGTACGAAAAAAGGCGCCGTGGCCCCCTCTCACAAGACAAGGCAGCATCCTCAAGAGCCGAAGGGCACAGATATGTTTTTAGCTTTTGCAAGAATGTCATAACTTGTGTGGTTTCAATAAGAGGTAAACAAGAGTGATTCGCACAGTAGTATCAGCCCTGGTACTTTTACAGCGCTGTTTATATGCAACAAACAATTATTTCAATCATCGATTCATTTGTTGAGGAGCTGCTCTATGAACAGAATCATTGTTTAGTCTGAAAGAAAATTGTAAAAAAAAAAAGCAACGTCACATTTCCCAGAGACGTTGGGATAAACACAAAGATGATGAAGACCAAGGAAACCATACAACGTTCATTTTTTAAGAGTTGGAACCAAAATAAATTGGACATTTCTTCTTCAAAAACAGACTCAAAGGGATTCAATCATATCAAAAGAGATGCTGATGAATTTCCTGCCAATCAGCTGAATGATGAATGAACTAATCAACTTGCAGCTCTCGTAATGACTCATCAGCACCGCTCAGTTTTTTTTTTTTGGGAGCTATTTTCTAAATTAGGGGTCACAACTGCCCGGAACTGAAGCACAGCTTTTGTTGAATAAGAAAACAGGAGTTAGACGTCTCTCTTATACTTGAAATCATTTAAACTTTTTAAAACGCACGACACATTTAATAATAAAAAAAACAACACAGTCATCAAGATACAATCACGCAGCGTTGCCAAACAGGAGGGGGGAGGCTGAATGATTCATGAGCTCGTGGGCTGGACACAGGCCCTGAAACATGACATGGATTACATTTTCAGGGCCCAGACTGAGAACTTGTCAGAGGGCCAAGAATACCTAGCAGCGCCCCGGCCTGCACCTATACTGTTACTTCACACCAGTGGCCTCTAACAGTTTATAGGTTGGCCGTGTCCTTCTGTCCGTCTGGGAGATGAGGCGTTTACTCCTGCGTGGTCGTGTACTGTGCATCACTTAACATCATCAGAACAACTCTGATCATCGCAGAGTACGCGCGTCTGCTTTGTAGCCAAACTCTTCAATGTTACGACATCATCGGTGAACTCTGCATCCTCGCCGATGTCAAGTCCCAACGGCTGGACTTTATCAAACGATGCAATCAGGACTGAAACTACAGAAAAAAATAAAAATCTAATTCTCATTACAGATTAATCTGATTACAACTTCCTTTAATTAATCATTTAATTGTTTGGTATTTAAAGTTTCTTGTCCTGATCAACCAAACGGACCAAAACACAAAGATAATCACTAAAAGCTCAGGAAAACAGCCAATCATCACATTTGAGAAGCTGCAACCAGAGAAAATGTTGCATTTTCGCTTTTTTAGTGGTAGAAAGATTACTACAATAGTTGCTGATTAACCTTCAACATAATTAATAACTTCTCTCCAAGTGGACGAACATCTGATACACTCATTTCTATCACTTTTCAGAATACAAACTATAAAAATATACACAGCACTGACGACACAAACGCCCTTTTAACTCCTGCTTTGCTTTGACACATTTAAATTTCATTATCATAAATGAGTGTAATGATGCAGAAAGCAAATGAAAATTAAGACATTTAATTGACAAGTCAGGCTGAATTCAGGGAATCAAACACTGAATTGTATCTTAAATATTAAACATGTATAAATAAAACCACCCAGTGCACCTGTTGTCCTCACCTGAGACACCTACACCTGATGAACTGATGGTCACATGTGAGGAAACATAAAGTTGTGACACTCTTTGCCAACATGCTGACATGTATTAAGATCTGGGACTGTATCACTTTCAGTTACTGGCTTTGATGACAAAGCTAATAAGAAGCCAGGTGACAGAAAGTTATGCAGCCTACCGAGTCTGATCACACTTGAATGACACACGAGCATGTTGGAGATGATTTATATCACTGTGCCGTGTTGCAGATGACAATTGCAACACGACTTCCCTTTTTTCCCCCATACTCTAATTCAAAGGCAGTCGTGACTAACTGTGAAACAAATAAATAAAAAAAACTTGGCTACTTTCACTTCTCATTTATTTCAGGCTACCAGGACGCCTACAGTGTTCATGCACAGCGGGCTGCCGGCTGCACGCTCACAGTACGATTATATCATCTTTCATTATCGGGTTCATTAATCAATACAGCATCGATTACAGTAGACCTACCGTAGAAGGTATTCCTGGTGATCTGACCTCCCATGGCTGGATGCAAGGTGCGTTCACCTCCTCTGTGTCTGTAAAACTGATCCAACAACAAATATTCACGCGCTCAGCCGCGCGTCCTTCAGCGGCGACATGATCCGGACACGACGCCGATCAGAGAGCAGGAAAAAAAAAAAGTCCCGGCAGTGATTCAGCGGCAGGTTGTGTGTGTGTGTCTGGAACCAGAAGCCTCATGCATCGACATGGAGCAGCCGACAGATCCAGCTCTCAGAGGCTCCCTCCAGTCCGCGCACGGATCACGCTGAAATTAACATAAAAGGTGGTGGTGGAGGTGGAGCTTCCCGGGACTATTAACGCTGTAGCTTCCACAGAGATGACCTGCAAGCGTTAAATTACATCCTCCAGACGCTCATCTACCTGTAGTATATGTGTCCTACCTGTGTAGGGACATCCTGTTTTATATGTCTGCACTATATTTGAGTTTTGTGTAGGTGCTCAGCCTTTGTGAAAACAGGTTGAGGTGGGTTTTTCCCACCTGACCAACCTGTTTGCTGCACTTTCACCCTCTCTGATCTCATCTTTCACTTTCAGACTGAAGGCCTGCTGTTTGTGGAGAAGAAGCTCAGATATTCCTCGAAGCGCTTGATTCACTAGATGGGATGTAATGAATGAAATGAAAGTGCAGGAAAGTTATTCTGGCTGAAAACAGCTTCAAGGACCCGTCTGGACGGAGTGAATGTTTTTTACTTCCAGCCACTGAAGGTTTAAGTGTTTTTACAGTTTCTGGTCAACTGAGTACAGTTTGTTTCCTCCACATCGCAGTTTAAAGATTTACTTGGCAGCTTGTAGGAGGATGAATGCTGATACATCGTGACTTCTTGTCTTGGTGGTGGAGTCGACATGATGACCGCTTTCGACAACATGTCGTCAAACACAACATTTTACAAAAAAACATGACAATTCATGAAACACAGTGTTACAGAAAACAAAACAACATTCAAGAAAACACAACAACATTACAGAACACACAACAACATTCAAGAAAACACAACATTCAAGAAAACACAACAACACTACAGGACACACAACAACATTCAAGAAAACATAACAACATAACAGGACACACAACAACATTCAAGAAAACATAACAGCATTACAGGAAACACAACATTTCACCCAACACAACATTTCCGAAAAACATGACAATTCATAAAACAAGACAACATTCATAAAACACAACACTGAACAAACACAACATTACATAATGCACAAAGACATCTCATAAAACCCAAAAGACACTGCTGACTTCAGGCTAACCGCGAACAGTGAAGCCCAGTTAGTAAATTAACTCTGGTTTTTATTTCATGACTAAATTTCCTCAAAATTGAGTTTCATGTCCTTCCTCCTTTCCTCTGAACTAAAGACATAACTTGTCAGGGCTCCTCTGATGCGTCTGGCTTCATAGGTTCGATTTGATGGCCCCGGTCCCTACAGGGCCACCTCTCAACGTCTGCCTTGTCGCCTCAGCGTTTACATAACGTGTGTTGGCAGTGAGGCCTGTGAGACGCTGTATTGGCTCGGTAGCATGAGGTATACTCTCATGCTGTTTATACAAACTGATTGCGGTCGACTCGACTGTCTGTAAGCAATTTGCAACGAGGGTAACACCACACCGCTGGAGGGGTTTTCAATGCAGCGTCATTTTCTATGAAAAAGTGGTCGAACTGATTTTATTTGTCACAGGAAACCAAGATGGACTAAAAATATCCAAGCACAAAGTGTGAACAGAACACTTAAGAATTTATGGCATGGACCCCGTAGCGATCACAGTCACGCTTAATGGAGTTTGACATGCCACCTGATCACGGGATTGTCAAAATCTGATTGGGTGTTCTGTAATACAAGGAGAAGTGTTGTTCCCTGTGAGATGATATAACATGATGCCTCGTGTCCTACAGTGACATCAAAGCAGCATGTCACCAATCAGGTACGGAGGGAGGTTGCCAAATATTTAGCCCTTTTTTCAAAAGATCACGGAAAGATGAATATTTCGGCCTAAATTTGGCTTAAACGCACCCTCACAAAGATCTTTAAATTTTTCCCCAGGGCTTACCCCAGGCTTAAATATCCCACCGCCAGGCTAAGCATCGTTTATTTTTTTTATTCAAAATAGGTTTGTATACGTCAGAAACAGAGATGAAAGTGCAATGGCGACATCCTATGGTAAACACGTGAACACATGGCGGGTCTGAGGTCCGGTGTCTTTTTTCACCGAACACCCCACAAACCACCGCAACTGTCACCACACGCTAACTAGGCTACTTGTGATTGAACATAACGGGATGTCACAAAGAAACTGACAAAAAAAAAAAAAAAACTTGACTTTTCTTCCGAAACCGGACGAACAAAGGCGAAGATGTTGATGTTGATACAAGAAATCAAAGCATGTTGCACTGTCACAGGTTCCTGACATGAACACAAGCCAAAGAGCTTTTATTGAAGCTCCTTCACTACTTATAGGCAAGATGTACTAAACGCTCATGTTGGGTCCACCATCGCACCAGCATCAATATGGCAGTAAGCAGAAGCAAATGCAAACAATGCCACATTGTTTCAAATGTAAATATCTGTCACTGATTATAATGAAATTTCTATTATCAAATATCCAACAGTAAGCTTGCGCTGTTTTCAGTATGGAGCATGAAGCCATAATTGGTGGTTTTAAATGCCTTTACTGGCTCCTAAAGCATGTAATTGCCCACCAATTAACTTTTAACACTGATTTAATTCAAGGCAGTATGGAACCACTCTAAACTCTACGTCATGAATCAGTTACCTGTAGGGCACTGCCATCAGTCAGCTGCTGGCCTGTCTCAGGCCTCTGTCACAAAAAACAAAAAAATGCTTCGTCGCTGGTGGGCCGCCCTTCCAACCTACCACCAGGCTTTGCAAGTTTTCTGGGGGAAACCCTGATTCCCAACACATAATCTTTTACAATGTTTTTACCTGTGAGTAATCTCCTCACTCCTGCGTAGGCACAAGACACCCAGAATAATGCACTGTTTAATCAAGTGTTTCTTTGTGGTCATTTTGTGTCCTCTTAGAAGTGGTTTTGCATCTTTGCGGTTAACTTGTGTCTCCTCGTGGTTGTTTTGCCAGTCTTTCCCTTTGTGATAATTGTATGTCACTTTGTAGTCATATTGCATCTCTGTCATAGTTTTACATCTCTTAGTTGGTGTTTTACATTTCTAAGTGGTCATTGTGCATCACTGTGTAGTAATTTTGCATCTCTTTGTAGTGTTTTTTTCATCTCTTAATCCAGATTTTGCATCTTGTTCAAGAAGCTCTGCATCTCTTTGTGGTAGTTTTGTGTCTCTCTGTGGTTGTTTACTGTCTCTTTGTGGCTGTTTTACATCTTTTTGTGGTTGTTTTGTGTCTCTTTCTGGTTGTTTTGTGTCTCTTTCTGGTTGTTTTGCACCTCTTAATGGTTGTTTTGCATCTCTTTGTGGTTGTTTTGTGTCCCTTTATGGTTTTTTGCACCTCTTTGTGGTTGTTTTGCATCCTTTTGTACTGGTTTTGCATCTCTTTGTGGCTTGTTTTGCATCTTTTTGTCCTCACGTTGCATTACTTAGTTGTTTTGTCTGTCTTGTGTCTTTCTTCTGTCATGTGGTTATTTTGCTTCTGTTTTTAGTCACTTGATCAACTTTTTCAACAAGCAATCCTAACAGTCACTTCTTACAAAGGCTCTTTGACCCCAGGAAGTCTGGGGGCCTGTGGGTCTGCGCCCAGCAGGTATCAGTAATCCATCCACACATGGACGTCACAGAATAGTTGTTTGAAAAGTGGCTCAACTTGTTTATTTTCCAACGCTGCTATATTCTCAACACTTTTTGAATTATTATTATTTTCTAGAGTTTGGTGTAATGGCTTTGAACCTTTCTGGATGAACACTGTATACCCTGACAGGACAGACTGACACCTCCTCCCACAGTAGATTATTTGTAGATGGGCGCCTGGCAGGCAGCAGCTGCCTGGTGGGGTGTGCTGGCGTTGGGCCTCCGCGGACATCTTGACAACCTTGTTTGAGGCAGCCATGTGCATGCCGGCTCTCTTCGGGGATGATCCATGTTGAACAAAAACACCATTCTACTCAGAGTTTGGACCCTCGCCCCGGAGCCATATGCAAAACATTACAAAGCAACACAAGAGCATCATATGATCCTCAACTGGGGGGGTATCCTCGGGAAACGAACCCAGGCACGTATCAGAGGTGAAGTTCTCACATAGCATTTAGAAGTGACAGTGACATAAGAGATACAGGAGGGGACAGTTATTGACCATGACATTGTTATTAGGCATGATGTGGCCAGAAGAGTCTCTAAATATTCACCTAAAATGACCAGAACGCAGTTTATTTATTGGCAAAGGATATTCGCTGAAAGAATTTTGACTGCAGCTCCCAGTTTATCTACATGCAATGCCAACAAAACTAAACATTTAGCTGTCAAACGAAGCAAATAACTATATGAAAAGTTCCTTGTTCACTACAGCTCATTACCTGCATTTCTTCACTTTCTGTGATAGATTGTTGTCCAGAGGTCTCATTTGTTGTTCAGCTAAGGGGTCGTAGATCTAGCAGGAACATAACAGCATTATGAGCTCGGTTTAGATTTTATTTAGCCTGGCGCTCAGTGGTGTGCAGTGATCCAGAGACTGAGGAACTGAAGGATCATCGCTGAGATTATGGTGCGCTTAAAGACCTGAGGGACTATGAATTGACTCACTGGGAAGCGAACATCTCACTGCGTCTCTTTAATCATTCATTAACCAAGCTAAATGATAGCAGCTCTGAGTATTGTAAAAACACTTCTACTTACTACTTTTACAGTGTAGCCTGCGGATCTCGGCCGTCCCTTCCTCTAAGTGTAATAGCTGTTGATGGATAAAACGTGCCCAACAGCACAACTTGACTTCGACTCCTGGGTCAGGAGAAATGTTTTCCAGGAAGGGTAACAGAGAGGCACTAACACTGGATAGATCTAGAGGTGTCTAAATATTTAGAGGGAATATATTTGATTGTTAACACTGTTTTAATGATGCTGTCGGTTAGTCTCTGCAAAGTCTAACAACATCGCTCCATGGCTTACTTTATACGACTGGCCAGATGAAAATATTACATATATAATTTCACATCAGTCTTTGCACATGTAGGTTAAAGCTTTACAGTCGCTTTACTGTGTTTGTGTCGGAGAGTAACACAGATCCTAACAGGCGAACGTGGTGTCGGAGGAAGAACAGCAGAGTCTCCGTTTACGTTTCGAAATGCTTTCATCTGAGACACTGATGAAAAACTCAAAAAATGAAGACCGGAGACGTGACTTGGACTCGACCACTAGGAGCCCTAACTTACTTAAGACTTGGCTTCACTTGACGCCCAAAAAGCTCAACCAACATTTGAGTCTTCAATTTTGGCCATGTACTAATGTGGATTTTGTCCTCTTTCCAGGTCTTTGCGGAATAAGAGTTCCTAATGTTCGCACTTTATTTTAATATTGTTTCTCCATTGTGTAATTTCACTGTAGCTGTCTCTGTCTGCTCAGTGTATTGTACAAAAAAACAACTGTTAAAATGGTTTTCTTTGGGTGTTTTCCCTCATAGGAATGGTTCTGAGGATAGAGGTTAACAGAGGTGAATTACTAACACTAGTGAACACAAAAAAAAGAAAGGAAGACAGTGACAGGACGGCCTTATAACCACACATCTTACAAATTTAGTCCAATAGGACAGTGAGTGACTTTGACGGTTTAGTTTCCCCCAGGTGATCAAGTTTTGGGTCCTGTAACAAGCCAATAGTCAGGGGTGACTGTTTTTAGAGGACCTATTTGTAAGAAAAGTCGATTCTTAAGTCTCATTCCTGGCTCGTCAAATACTGGGTTGGAACTGTAAGTCGGATCGGCCGCCGTCCCAAAGCTTCACTATTAACGAGTCGGGAATGAGACTCAAAAATCAACTTTTCCTAAACCTACCCAAGTAGTTTCCAGTTACACAATGGACTGGTGGGTTTGTTGCAGAGTTTGCTTTAAAAAAAATAAGGTGTTGCTAGGAATGTGTCTCCAGCAAAACCATTGTTTTCTAGGCAACCTCTCATGTGCCGAGGACACATTTTTCTTGCAGTGTTAAGACATTTTTTTTTTCAGTACAAGCAAAGAGTTGTACCAAAGTTGTATGGCTGGATGCACATGCAGCGATGCAGCACTGGCACGCCACGCTGTCCAAATAAGCTTTTCTAAGACATTTGAATAACGGCCGCACCTGTACCAATGAGTCAGTGTGTGTTAAATAAAAAGCTACAGCAGCGGATTAGCTTAGCTTGGCACAAACTGGTGTGTAATGTAATGGCAGGTTATGTGCCAAACCAGTGAAGACTCCAGGAAGTTACTGGACTCAGTCAAGAAATAGTCTGGCGCTTAACTCTGCTGTAAAACCTCAGATTGGTATCTTCACTTTGTTTTGTACAGATTAAACAAATGGGATATAACTTGCTAATTAGTGAACTTTAGGGATAGTGGTAGGCAGATGTTGTCTGCGTTGTACAGAGCCAAGCTTGCTGTTTGCCTCATGTTTCCAGTTTTTGTGCTGTGGCCTCAACACTCGGATATCAGAGTGGTTTTGTCTCCTCGAGCGCCGCAACACAATGTGAATATGTGTATTTACTCACATAAAGAGCTGTTCTTGCAAGGCTTGGACTGGACTGCACCAATTCCTTAGTAGAATGATGTAATGTAAAAGTTGTATTCTCTATCCTTTATATTCATTGTTCCTGATTTGCATCATTGTCTAAGAGCTTCATCATTATCTACTCACCCACATGTTAATCAAAACTCCACTGACATTTGAGTGACTGTCACACACACACACTGACTGAGCCCCCGCATTTCCATCTCAGCCTTCTTCCCAGACTGTGGAAGTTAAAGGAGCCATCTCTCAACAGCATAAAATGTCCATCACATTTCCCAGACTAGCTCATGGTGTATTATCAGGTGGTTGTAGACCAACAATTACACACTGGGTCCATTCATTATACCCTCTTTTTCCTTCAGTGAACATGCTTTGTTTGAGAAGGCAACAACAGTCTCAGCAGACCACGTCACCAGAGCGCTGTTAGTGAGGAAAATAATGAGGTATTCAGGGAAATTTGATGGACATTTGCTTTTCTTTTTTCCCCCCATTTCTCTGTCTGAAAAGATTGTCCCATTAACATCAGCAGTTTGGGAGATGACAGGGACTGAACGGGCTGGTATTAGTCTAAAACCTCACTGCAGTTCTGACTGGGGTGAGTAGAAAATTAGATTTCATCCCAAAAAGTAATTTTCCCGTAGTTGACTTTGAACACGACAGTTTTTAAATATGACAGAAGGAAATACTGGCAAAGTACTGGATGTCCTCGGCTGTGAGCTCCGCGCTATGAAGAAAGGCAGCGTGTAACTAACAGAAGCAGTGAAGTCGACATGAAAAGGGTTTAAAGCTGAACTGTGTGGGCTTATTTAATGTATTAGGATGATTGTTGGTGATTGTTACAGACCCTAAAAGCTACACAAAACCCTGAAAGCATTTAGATATACACTATGTTTCGGGATTCAGGTGCAAACGTGGTAAGCTAGACTTTCTAGGCTCCAAACCACAATGTAGTCTGTTGTTACTTCCTCAGCTTTCTCACCCAAATGAACTAATAACTTAAAGGTCATGTAACTACTGACAGTCGGAGGCTACAGAGGCAGTTAGCATACTTGGCCAGCTAGGCTACTACTGCTATGCTAGGCAAATTGGCCTTTAGCAGGAGTAGTTTAGCCTATTTGATGTTAGGTCTATTGTTTTCTCCTTTAGATTTATGAATTGCCTTGCTTATGTGGTATAATAACAATCTGAACTGATCTGAAAACTAACATTTCAATCCCTGGAAAGGAAACAGGATATACATGAGCCTAGCTTTCGTTAAGGCTATCTCACTAGCTAGTTAGAGTTCAGTCACCACAGTTGATTTTTGATCTCTTCTTTAAAAAGCTGGACATCTTTTTCTGGGGTTCTAAAAGTGAAAGTTTGGTTTCAACTCGGTTTAGACCGAATATTTAATGACTGCATTGAGGCTCTGAGCAGCAGTACATTGCGCTCGAGGGGACAGATTGTGTGTATCGTTCAACAAAATGCTAATTCTGTGGTGTTTATAGTTTGGCTCTTACAAACTGAGATGCTCCTCTGGAGTCACAGTCCTCCCTGATTGATGTTTATTTACATTCTGCGTGGACTGTAAATACAAGCTTGTTAGGTTACATGTTCGTTTTCATGTATATCTTCACATGGGTTCTGTTTGTTAAAGTGGTGCATTGTGTAATTTTTGTTCTTAGCAACAATCATTTTTAATGATTTATATATGACCATTGTGTTTGTTCATATTGGTTGCTAATTGGCTAAAAAATGATAAATCATTAGGATCACTAATTCAACCATGTTTTTGCTTCAAATACTTTTAAATGCTGGGGAAAAACACACACACAAAGATGCCTTGATGAAGACAAAAGCTAAATACTTTATTACACCAACTGAAAAAAAAAGATTGAGCGCACAATGTCATTAAAGCAAAATGGGGAAATATCAGACATTATGTAGTTCATGAAATATTTTATAATAGATGTATTTTGACTGGAGGTTTCAGACTTTATTAAAATTATTATATATTAATTTTATTTTTCAAGAAGTGTAGACAAAGAAATGTTGTATACGTTAACCAACACATACTTTACATTACTTAAACGTGGAATTAGTCAAAGGTCTAACTTCCCATTAGACTGTTATCAAGGTTCACTACCAAGAAGTCGACTTATTTGCGGTTATACAAAAAAATCATGACCCTGTTTCACACCCAAACAGAACTCATCCATAATTGCCTAGCAAATTTCTGAAAGACACGTTCAATGCCAAGCTTACAAGCAATTATCTTAAAATGAGGAAAAGTCTTGAACTATCAAGGTAATGAAACAATTTAAAATGTGTGTCTTAAGCTATTAAAAAGCACTCTTTGTGATTCCACACACAAACAAAAATATATTCAAAGGGCAAATTAAAAATGTAAATGTTTTTCTAAAATGATTGAATCATATCTTCCATTTAAATTTGATACTACAGTCACAGGACCTCAAAGAGTTGTTTTGTATCTAAGGTTTTATAGAAAAAACACCTTTACAGATTCTGGCCGTTATTGCACAAGGCACATTTGTTCCCACTGATAAGTGTTGTGTGATGCCCTTTCCAATAACTGGATATGATAGTTATGGAACATTTATTGGAGCTTGTGAAAACAGCATCTGAGAGCAGGCATCCATCAGTTTCATTACTATGGAGAGTTGAGATGATTACAATTGATCTTCCTCCAGAGAGGATAAAATCTGAGCCAGAGGGGAGAAAAAAATATATAAAAAAATCCTCATTATTATAGAACCAGGATCACTGCAGACAGCGTGATTTTCATCACAAATCCATAGTGCAGTTCAGTTCAGTTTCTCATACAAACTTGAAAGAATATTTCTGAAACATAATGTATGCTGACCTAGAAATCCACGCGCATTAAAAACGGTGAAATGATACAGCAGTAAGAGATAATGGAAGGGCTCGGCAGGCAGCGCTGAAGAACAGAGAGCCGGCTAATTAGTCTTCGCTTTTTATAAGGATGTTTTGTGGTAAGCTATAGCGCGTTCACATCCTGGGATCACTGCAGTAGCTGTGCTTGAAATCAAGCACCATCCAGTCTACAGATGTTCCCATCTGCTCAGCTTCGTGCTTCATTTGATGCAACACAGCAAATCCAATAAATTCAGGGCAGCATTTTTTTTTCTTTTTTCGCACCTCCACCTATTCATGTGGGAAGGAACTGCTAATAGAGCCAGTCCAGGTCTCCAAGCTCTTTAAATTCAGCTACTTACTATTGTGGTTTGGTTATGTAATGATGCTGACGTCTCATGTGATCATCATGAGGAGGAAGACACACTTGAATACTTAACTTTAATATTGGATTTTAAAGTGCGTGTTTTCTACTTAGCACTAAGACCCTGGAACATCTAAGCCCTGCTGTTCTGTGGAGGAAAGCCGTGGAGCTGTACAGCTGTTTACAGTCTCTCCACCATTGTTAGCACTGTATTATAAACTGTTTAAACCTCCACTAATATAGAGCCTGTAAAGCACCGCTGGAGCAGCGTCTGACTGCAAACACACTGGAATGTTAACTGAAGCAAAGAGTAAACCAACAGTGAATAATGCAAGTTTATAATGAAATATGACATTTATAATCAATAAATATTTAAGGTGGTCCCCCCAGCTTTGGCCTGATGCATAATTAAAGCACTTTACATGAATTCATAATGATGTAATGACAATAGAGGACATAACACAAACACTGACCGTCTATTTGCTTATGAGGTGTAATTTATTGATTTTATACTGCCGCTCAGGGCGGGTTTTATTAGAAAAACAAACATATGGAGCGTTGGACTGCTCACAACCACACGTCAGGGTGGAACTCTCTGATGAATAATTACAGTACAGCTGAAATGCTGTTTGAACTTTCTCACTACCCTTAACAATATGAAATGAGGGCGTTTTGGAGGAAGACATGGTGTCACCAAACTGAACACGGTTCATCCTCTGGAGAGCAAAAAGGCTCTCAGTAAAAATCCTGGAAATTGTTACATTGGATTTAATATTTCCTTGTGTATGAGTGTGAAATAGTCACAGCCTAATGATGGCGCTCTAAGAAAATAAATATGAGTTTGAGTTTAATATTAGGATAAACCTCAGGGGATCTCGACTCACCAGATATAAACAGAGACGTTCTATTATTGTAGAGACAGACCACTCTGATCATTTTGAATGGGGAAATCTGCGACGCCAAAGATGGCGCAGATCCCGCCCCTTTCACCAACAGCCAATCACCTGCGTTGTCACAGCCGAACCGGGAAACTTATAGCCCAATCATGTTGTTTCACCAGCGCATGCGCACAAGTAGTTTTTTACGACAGAGACCATCAGAGACGTTCGACTATTGTAAAACATTTACTGCGTTCAGATCTTTATCTAATTTATAGAGTGAATGATAAGAAATGATGTATTAGACATTATCTGGTCCATACATCAGTGGTCAGGCAGAGTAGAGCCAGAGCACAGCAGCCGGCACAGATTCAGCCGTACGATGGACAGCGGTGTCGTAAATCCGCGCGCATGCACACTGGAGTTCTCCCGGTAGGAAAAGAGAGTTTTAAACATCATTTCTAAGGTAAAGTCGTTATTTTTTGGTTTTTATTTGTATCTTATTTCACTGGCGAGCATGTCTGTATGTTTTTTCCGTCCTGCTATCACATTAAAGGGTGGATTTGACCGTGCCTCCATTCATTTAGATAGGGGTCTGGTCTCTTTGAGCTTTTCGAGGTGTCGCCAAGATGGCCGCCGAGTGGCCTGACTTGCCTAGAAGGACTTAAAGCCTGTTATCCAGTCCTGCACTCTCTCCTCTCCTCTCCACTATCTACATGTTTTAAAAAACTCAGAACATGAAACAGTAACAATAACCCTCAAGTCAGCAACCTTATCGCTGAAAATGTCAGGTTATTCTAACACTAAACTTGTTGCTAATGGTACAAATGTAAACAAGCTAGCAGCTGTTACCTCTTTGGCCTTTTTTTCTTGCCTCCCAAAGTGCAAAATTAGTTTTTCCTGACTCTATTTGCTGCATCTTGGGTTTAACGAGTGTGATTGGTGCAAACAAGCCAGAGGGTTTTTTTTTCTCCATCCATACCAGAATGAGAATTGATGAAGCCGGACCAATATCCAGCGCTCACAGCACTCCGAAGACAAGTTTGACTATGTGAGACTCATAGCACAATTTTGTACTTTTTGAAAGGAAGTTGATGTCATACGTTGCAGTGGTTGTATAATTTGAAGGAAAATAGTGCTTTTTTTTATTCCTTTTAAAAAAATGATAATGATAATCAGATTGGACTGGTGATTCCTTACATGCAATGTTTATGTCTTGGTGATCTTCAGAAGTGAAGCTATGACTCTCTCCCCGTTCATTCAGAGGGGTTTGGTCTTGTTAGTCCAAACTAACGGCCGGGGGTGTCGCCAAGATGGCTGCCAAGGGGCGAGACTTAAGGTTAAGGACTTTGGACAAGAGCTAGGATTTAAGGCTTTTTTGTACTCCATGAAGAGTAAAATGATCTTGATGTGTAAATATCATTAAGTCTTTAAAATGACCAACAAACAATTTGATTCTACTGACAATATATTACTTAAAAACAAGTTGAGTCAATCCAACATGAACTGAACATTGGGTGGTACTAAAGTACATTTTCCAAATTGCATTTTTGCAATATATACATTTTATTCCATTGAACATTTTTCAAATATCTGGACTGTACTGGTTTACGAAACTGTGGACAGAATGTATTATAACGATACTGAATTTGAATCTGTATTTGAAGTTGCTAAACTTGCATAATAACAGGCTGATGTAAGAAACTGCTGACAGTCGCTTGTCAACACTGCAGTGTTGGTGAATCTGGAAATACCAAGAGAGTTTCTAGTTGAGAGCTGTTTATCTGGCTTAGTATACGCTGATGTTTATTGTTTTATTTGTTTCAGTATGACACATGCCCCAAAGGCACGTAGTGACACGACTGGATTTTCTTTAAACAAATTGGACAAAATAGAACTTTAAATCAAGGTTTTGTGTGACAAATACCCAGATGTTTTTAAAGAAGAGCAGATTGTTTGAACAGATTTTGCAGTATGTTGCTATGCACCTGAAGAGTAAGAGTTTTTTTTTTTTTTTAAGTATTTCCAACATAAAACAGCTGCTTGGTTCACACTTATATTACAACAAAAATAGCGCTGACCAATTCTTAACTGGGAAACTTTGAAATTTCTAAAAGAAACCCAACAGAGCTTGTAGGCTTGCCGCGCTGCACACTGATGCAGAGCTTCACTGATGGCTCCATTAATTTCTCTTGAGGTACTGATTTATTGCCATCTGGTGAGAATCACAGATCTCTGGCAACAAGATGTAACTTGGAAAGTCACTTTGAATTACGACCTTCTCTTTTCAGCTATATATATTGGTTTGTAAAAATGACAAAACCAGTATTATTTTAAGAGAACCGGGCTGCTGTTTGCCAGACATGTTCCACAAAGTGCTGATGCAGGATGGAGGGCAGGACAGGACGCCATTTGCTGCCACGTTTCTACTTATTCTTTGAGCATTTTGCTTTAAAAACAAAGATATTAAGGGCTGTGTTGCGGCCTCCAACACACACTTTGATCAATATGAAAATAGGTTGAAATCAAGGCCTCAAAAACAAATTCCTGCACACAATTTTTTGCATTATGGCTTAATGAAGCGTGTAACATGAGTACCAAGAATAAAACAGTACTCCTGACTTTATAAGAATAAGTCCAGTGATGCTACGTCTATTCCATAACTAAACATCCTGTAAACACAGATCTCTGCCTTTGTGAAGAGCAGGCATTATCGTCTTGTGTCACTGCCGGCTTAAATGCTCAGGCCACTCGGGTGACATATGCAGAGGACACAAATTGCGACACTGCAATCTTTCCGCTCCGACATAAATCACTGCAGGAGCGAGCGGGGAGGCAGCGCCGCGACAGAGCGCCTAATGGAGCAAGGAGCATCTAATATACAAACTTTAGATTTCTTTTACACTCTCTGGAAAGCGCCCGAGAACCAACGGGAAACTACTTTATGTGCTCAGAACGTGTATTGTTGTGAGGGAGGATAAACACTGAAAAAAATATGCCAGCATGTGTAGGTGTAGGTGTTTCAGAGCATCTCTCTACCACCTGTGTTTTGAAGAAATCATTGTACTTTTTTCTATACAACTCTGATTTTACATTATAAATATCTGATTGAACCATTGCTCAATAACAGACTAATTCAAAGCAAACCAATGTGTCATTGCCTTGTCACATTATGAACGAGTCGTCGTTCCATCAGAAGTGATTCCCCTTTTGACCTAAACACTGTAAACTGCCAAAGAGCAGCTTATTTAAATAAGTTGAGGCTCAAATGAGTAAAAGTATACAATATTTTTCAACAAAAGCAAAGATTAGAGAAATAGCCAAGAATCTATAGAGACATGTGTTGCAGAACTTTATTTCAAATAATAATAAACTCAAAACCTGGTGTCCCGACCCTGATAGGTCCTACTGGACCAAACTAAACTGTCTGACTTCATATAAAGTAGTTGAAACTTGCTCCCGTCCACCAGCTACAACAGTATAATACTGATAATCTCATAATTTCATGTATTCCTGCACTTTTGATACATCATGCGGATAACACCTCTGCACTCTTACTAAACCTTTGAATTTGGACTTGATAATCTGATAATCAGTGGTCGAATAAGTACTTATGTCTTTTATTTTAAGTAAACATACCACAATGAAAGACAATGAAAATTGCCCAACACTTAACATCACAATGTACTTAAAGTTCAAAGTTTCTAATGCTTTGCTTTGCTTAATAGCCACGTTCACATCATTGCATATTACAGCGTAATTTCATTGTAAGCAGCATTTAGCAGCATGTTGGGTAGTTTCATCTCCAACAATGCATATTCTTATAAATGTATATGATGATGTAAACACTCTGAAAAGTAGCTCATACCTATTGCTGTCAGAAAACGCAATGGAGTAAAAAGCACAATATCTCTCTCAGTATAAGTAATTATAAATAAATACTCCAGTAAAGTACAAGTACCTCAAATGTTTTAATAGTTTCGTTCCATCAGTTTCTATTGTAGTATTGGTACATTTGTTTGATTAAAGGATCCACTGAAAGTCTTACATTCACTTGTATCACGTTGTCTTCACATGCATATTTGTTTGAATTTGGTTTTGAACAGATTGCACTTTATGAAAATAAACAGGAGTAATGCACTGCATCGTATATATAAATACACATATCAAGAACCAGATCTTGCCTTTTGTTGAATCTGGTGTTTTCAGTGATCATTTTCACAGATAACACATTCAAAATGGCAACAAAAAGAAGACTTCACCGTCGGCACAGTACACATTCATTCTTTGTGTCGTTACCCTTTTCCCTACGGTCAGGATGAACCGGTGCTTTTATTTTCAAAGTCAGCCCGTAACAAGATAAACAACGCTTCACTCCAGAGTATTGATTCCTGCGTGTCACAAACAGATGCTCCCTCATTGGCTGTGACTCACAATCATATTAAGCTGACAACAAGGTGAAGGCCGTGTTATAAGTGAATGACAGCCTTGGCTACTCCGGATACAAATGAGTTCTCATTTCTTCACCTTCCTCTTCCTCCCCTTCAAACGTACACACACTCTACACATCGGTAACAGCTGTTTCAGGTCATCCCAGCATTAGTTAATAATATAAGATGTATTAAGAAAACATATTCTTATCGCTTGATGTGTCGTCTGTGTGCGTAAACCTGATTTTTCCATTGTTGTGTCTATTATGGGTTATAACTCGAAGCTGCATGACAGTGTGCAGACGGCCTGGTCCAGATTTCCACTCTTGTTCCGCCTGTTGTTTCTGCGCTCTCCAAACAGATGCTCCATCAAATCTCTTTATACTTGGCTGAGCAATGGGAGTTACGTGCTGTCACTGCATGGCCTCCATTCAGAGACACCCAATGTATAAGCTGTCAGTCAGCATGATAACTCTCATGAGTGTGTGTGTGTGTGTGCCGGCATGCTCATGAACATATGGCGCTCTGTGTTTGTGTGTCTCTGCTTAGAGAAATTCATTATGAATTCAGCCTTCCAGTAAAATATCTAATATGTGTATGTTTACTCACATCTGGTCTTTATCCAGAAATGACAGTGCTGCAGAGTATTAACCTCATACGACATCTCCGGTGACCTCGAATAGGCTTCCCCAATTTTCCTCTTATTGAGTTATCTCCACCAGTCGTTTGGATTTTGCTATCAGGGTGGGCTTTGCAGATCAATGCCTGTCTCCGTACGAGACGAGGCCAGAAGCAGGATGAAATATGAACACCGGCGTGGGTTGTTTGGCTTTCACCAATAAGGCTCTTCTATACTGCCGAGCATCTGAGCGCCATCTGGCAGCCCGTAACAACGTGCGCTCCGCTCAGAAGAATCATAAAAAAATATGAAAAGAATCAGCTGCTCTGCAAGAAGGTCACCACCTCTGCTCAAGCTCCCACATCCAACCTGAAATACATGTTGACCTACTGTAAGGCAGAGTTTTCTAAAAAGTCTGACTCTGTGACCTTTACTCAGACACTCAGACACACACACGCGCACACACACACACACACACACACACACACACACACACACACCATGCTCCTTATAAACAGGATGTATATTGTTGCCATGGAGTCCGCAGAGTGTTGCCAGATCCTGTCTGCATTCACGGAACCTATAAAAAAGGATGGATGATTATGTCATTATATTTGGTGCCAGCTCTATTTTAAAAAATGTGGATAAACAGGCTAAAACCAAACATATCTTTGTCGTCTATCATATTTGATGCAAATCCACATGGGTGTATTAGTTAATTTGCTGTTGGTCTCCAAACATTATTAAAGGCGTACTTCACAGGGCTCAACACGAGTCGGATTAAAATGCTCTCCGTGGTTTACGATCTTACAAAAACTGTATTTTTACCTCTCTCTCTTTATATCATTTCGCTTGGAGGATGCTTTATGATGACTGACGGGGTTAATACTGTTGTGGGAATATATCACATATTCAAATGAAATATTTGCAAACCTCCTCCGCTTATTGATTGAGCTATAAATTAACCGTTAGCTGTAAATAAACAAGGTAAGGTAAGTAAGTAAGTACGAGTTTATTTGCATTGCACCTTTCAAAAGGTTACAAGTGCTCAATAACTACAACACAAACATTACAGTCAAATACAATTAACGCAATAAAAAACAATTAGAAAAACAATTAGAAGCGTGGCGAAGAATGGCTCACAACACTCAAGCACAAAAACAATACAGGAGATATTGTCTTCAACAGTGACTGACTGTAGATAGAAACTACAAACAAACTTGATCATTGGGGGAAAACAAAGAGTGGTAAATAAGATTGAAGAACATGTGGCTGATACCGAGCTCCCTGTCACCATATCAAAAACTGTACATCATGCTAGTAAACTAAGGGGCTCAAAGTGAGATTAGTTTGGGTTTTATCCCAGTTTATCTTACTGTTACTAAACTCAGTCAGAAGCTCCAGTCTGTCACAAATCCAGCCTGAGTACCACAGCTTGCATGCAAAAAAATAATTCAGTTAGGTCAATCAAACAAAATGTACCTTAAAAACACAGACAGGTGTCGCCATCATCTAGCCTGATAACCTGTGAAACTGAGAATGGACAGACGAAATGGTCCGTCAACACACTGCTATGATAAATGTGTGAAGGTAACTTAGGATACTTAGATATTTTATATTTCATACATAACAGCAAATATACTGATGGGCACATTTTGAAAAAATGGTTATTAGCCTGTTCTCTGAAGCGTCCTCCTTTATTTATTGTAGGCTTTTCTTCATCAAATTTTATATGACCTCCCATAGACTTCAATAGCACTGGCACCAAAATCTGTTATCAGTGCAGATTTCTATGATGTATTGTCCTTTGACTGTAAACATCACAAGTCATCAGCAGAATACCAACAAAACTGAGGAAATTATCTTTGATATCAGAACAAGAAGCGGGACATACCAACAAATCTATAATGGGTCGACACTGTACGTGAATATTAATATGTAGGAACAGTTATTGATGAAACACTGTCACAGGACAGGTGTCAACTATAGGAAGGGATTACAATGATTATATTTCATGCAGGAGCTTTGACAGTTTGGAGGTGGATAGACAAACAGAGGTTACTGGTGTTTTTCATCTGTTAATATGAGCGACAACACAGTAAGTTACCGCTTCATGAGACCTGAGTGGCTGTTATTCAAATCCTACTCGTGTGAAGTATGTACCACTTGCATTTTGGTACATTTATATTCGTTGTTGTTGGTGATGATGTGAAGTAGACAGCTGTTAAATGTCTGTCTTTGCAGCTGTAATTGTAACTGTTGTTATTTTATTTTTGACAGGACAGAAAAAGTTTTTCACAGAAAAAGAAAAAAAAATCTGAATGGAAAATAAACTAAACAAACTAATTATAGCTTTCACTGGATTATTTTGACAGAGAAGAAAAACTTGAAAACTTTCTTCCCTATGATTTAAAAAAAGAAAAAAAAAAGAAAGAAAAAAAAGCTTTTGTAGGAGGAAGAATGTGATTATGTCTCGCTTTAAATCCCCAAACTGCAGATCATCTTCTTTTCTGGAAGTGAATTTAAAAAGGCAACAACACGGTTTTATGGTAATTCCACACCGCCGCTAATGACATGAAACGGCTAAAAACCTTTCGCATTACGGATCTACATGATCATTTAGAGCCGGTATGTAATAAATGCGGGCTGAGCAGTTCTTTTGTGCAGCACAGCACAGTCTTTCTCCCGCCTGTGTCTGTACTCATGACACACTCTGTCTTCAGCACATCTGTCTTTACTCACACTGTAGAGCTGACATCATCCCCACACATGCAAACCCACGCACACCCACCCTCCCCCCCCAGCACAGGCCCTGTAGACACTTCTAGAGCAGGAGGATGGAGGAGGGGTAAATAAATCAAAATCAACAACAGGCATCTGTTTGAAGCTACAGATCCGGGATGCAGCCTCAAAACAGGCGCAATGAAGGTCAGCGAAAGAAAAAAAAAAGGAAACACTATCTTGTCTCTGTATTTCAGGCTCCGAGCGAATGGGGGCACTTTTTTTTCAGCCATGTTGTTATGTTGTTCTACATAAATCGCACTAATAAGGGTTTCGACTTGATCGCCAAGGACACAGACGAGAAAATGGCAGTGATGTTGCACTCTGTTCAAGGAGGCACAGTTGGCCCGGCAGCCTTGAGAGCTCACGGCACAGAATGAAACCATCAGGTACATGCAGCACATGGAAAAACCTTGAGGTGCAAATTTGTCATTCACTGCTTTATTTTGCTCGTCTTAACTGCCATTATGCTTTGAATTTCCACTTATTTTGATTTTTGTAAAACACTGTCAAATGGTCCTCAAGGCTACACAGCTCAGAACAGGTTGGAGTTTTATTCTTTGCTTTTAGTGGAAGACAAATGCGTAATTTTGATATATTTCATGGAAACCAGCACGTTGAGCGTACAGTACATTTGACACCGACAACGATGCAGCTTCATGAGAGAGTTTAGTGACAGTGGACATATTGTGCTAGAGCCACAACAATTAACAGATTAGTTAACAAATGAATCGCCAATTTTTATGATAGATTTCATCATTTTGAGTATTTTTTAAGAACAAAAGTCAAAATTCTTTCATTCCAGCTTCTTAATTGCCAACAGTTTTTTTGACTCCTCTCTTCAGTAAACAGAATATCTATCTGCATGAGCTGTGAGGAACCATTCTATGTATTTATTTGGTTGTTTTAAAACAAAAAGTAATAGTATGTGAGCACATCAATCCCAAAAAAGGGACAGGTGCTACATCAAAAGTGTTTTAGTGCAGGAAATTAACATATAAATGGCTGGCACATCTGAGGGCTCCAATATTTGTATTTGTTTGTATGTTTTAAAGTAAAACACACTTTAAAACTTACACACTGGGCCTTTCACAGTTGTGTTACCTGTTACAAGAATCAAAAGATGCATTAACACCTGCATTACATCGCCAACAAGCAGGTTAATACTTAAATCTTTCTTTAATCTCGGATCCCCATCAGAAATCAGACATTTTGATAGACAGTTACATAATCAGACGACAACTTACAAAGATCCATCATTAGATTATTAAACAGCAAGACAGTTAAGTCATCTACTGTTTGTTCTTCAAGTTAATTGTATTAAATACTCTTTTATTTTTTGAATTTTGTGTTTTGGTTGTAAATAATATCCAAAACAGGCCTGTCTGGTCAGACTGTTATGTTTGTTTGTGACATATTGAACAGTTTAGTGACTCCTGAGCGTTCAATTAGAAAAAGACAAACCTCAGGGACAAAATGATCTCCAACATTCATGAAAGAAAGTGTTTAAAATCTGTGAGAAATATCCTTTATGCGACCGAAAACTGTTCTGGCTGTGATATTTCTCACATTAAACAGTCACATTAGGGAGAAGATATTGCCGGGACTGTGGGTATAGAATAATTCATGAGTGTGAGAGTGTGTGTGAGAGTGTGTGTGTGTGTGTGTGTGTGTAGTTCACAGGCACAGAGGACTCACATGTGTGAGTGAAAACTGCGACACATAATGATGCGCGCTGAGTAAACACATCACAATAAGCATGATTACAGTTTTTCTCATGGCGGAATTGAATCGTCGCTTTGAATCTTCTGCATTCAAAAATCTTAAAGTGACGTCTCTCTCTTTTTCTGAGGCGGATTTTCATTAACTCAAAAATTTCGC
This sequence comes from Diplodus sargus, assembly GCA_903131615.1. Classification (NCBI taxonomy): domain Eukaryota; kingdom Metazoa; phylum Chordata; class Actinopteri; order Spariformes; family Sparidae; genus Diplodus; species Diplodus sargus. Next base: position 8,317,272 of record CAEMYA010002116.1, on the reverse strand, counting down.
TCTGTCAATTAATGAGATTTTTTTTTTTTTTTGCTCCCTCTGGAAGGCAATTAAACAATGGACCCTGTGTTCCCCTCCCTGCCAATACTCTGACAGTCCCCCTCTATCAACACACAACTATCTAATACCAATTAGTTTCTGTCTTTTCAAATACATGCAAATTGAAGTTGCGGCAAATGAACTGGCTTTTCCCAGCTTATCCCGGTCACTGAAGTGTGGACCCGCTGCCTTATATCTTTTATTTTGTCATTATTTCATCCTCCAGTCAAAGTCAGTTTATTTCTCAAGGGTAGTGCGATGTGAAGGGGATTAACCTGACCCGAGAGGTAATATCTGATTTAGCCGACACTGATGGAGCTGTTTATCTGTCACGTGTGAACAAGAAAAACTACAAATCGGTCCCTGTGTGGGCTGGAAGGAGAAGGAAGAGCCTGATTATAGATGTTAAACGTGGCTGAAATAGCCACCAGAGCTCTGCAGTCCTAATCAGCTTGTATTTAATGTAAGTTCCTCTCAATGATCTAGCCCCCTCTAGTGTGTGAAGAAATGATCACGTAGGAGACTCCTTCCTGAGAGGTCCACTTCAGACATACATCATTCATACACACACACACACACACACACACATGCAGTTTCCAGGGTTTGTAATCAAGAATCACGGCATTTGTACCACGTTCTGAAACCTAGTGAGACTTACTCTTTAAAGGAATAGTCTCATTTTAATGCCTAGGCAGTTTTTCTCCTCATAATCACCTCGACACTCTTTCTCTCGCCCTCAGCGTGTTAGTCTCTGCTGGTCTTTCTCTGCTGCTGCCCACAATTTGGTCCCCGGTCGACCAATTCCCTCCTGCATCACAGAATCAGGCTCCGTTGAACCACTAGGGGGCACTATGAAACAACCCAGCTATTAGCAAATTAGCAGGGGGCTCATAAGTGCTGGTTATTTCTCTAGCTGTAGCTGTTTGTTGCCATGAAATGAAATTCAAAACAAACAGGTCTGTTTGGTACGTTCTTCCCTTCAGTCTCCCCCCGCTATTCACCCTCACACCACTTTTTTCTCCCTCCTTTCTTTTTTCTTTCTCTCTCTCTTTATGTTTTTTTTTTATTTCCCAAACCAACCGGTGGTTATGTAGTCTGGAATATGCTAATCTGCTATGCACCAGCAACTCCCTGGGTGAAGATCACTTATTAAAAGCATAGTTGGGAGGGTTTATGCAAATTGAGTCAAATCAAAGCAAGCTTTCCCTTGGTTGGTTACCCCCTTTGCATTCATTGTGGATTTGAGACCAATATTTTATTCCTGATATTCTTTTTCATGGAGTCTGTGCCACTTTCGCATCACCTCTGAGCTCTGCTCATTGTGTATTTAATGTTGAATTCATGTTGCTCTGCTTTCTCATTCTGTTTTTTTTCTTTTTTTTTTCTTTTCCTGCCAGTGTGTTGCTGCAGACAAACAGTGTGCTTGTCTGCAGAAAGGAGAAGTTTCATTTCCCGTTGAGTGGATTGACAGATTTGTTAGAAGGAAAAGATGGATAATATCCGCTGTGGCCAAAGGCTGCCATGAAGTAGTCTGACACAGACACTGATTAAGCCTCTTGAGATCTGAAGGGATTGTGGGTCTTAGTTGAGAGAGAAAAAGAGAAACAAAAGGAGAAGGAGTGAGCAGGCGAACGGACAAAACTGCAAATTGGATTGGATGAGATGCAAGTGTCCTGTGGGTGTGCTGGCGTTGGTGTAACATGTTGTTCAGGTTGGACCAACAATCAGTCGTGCTTGCTTAACTCCGGACTATTAGGTGCAGGAGAGAGGGGATAAGCAGAGCTCAGATGAACAAGGGGAGGCGGCATCGGGGATAATGTGCAGCATTGTTTGTGTGCAGAGCTGACTTCTGATTCCTGGTCATTATTTAGGAAAGAGTCACACTTTCTTGCATGCAGTCACATATTGTAATGAAGGATTTAATTGGACCTCTTGGCTTTATGTTCATAATGCAAACAGACCTGACTTCTAAAATCACCCCTGCCCTTTAGTGCACCTCATGCTGTGCTAATTCCGAGTGTAAAGGTGAGTCCGCTATGTTCCATATTTATATTTTGGCAGTAAATTAAGTAAAAAGTGCAGAGGTCAGTGCCTCCCCTCCAGGCAAATAAGCAGACTCTGCAGTCTTGTGCTGCGTACTAAATATCACCAGGTGTTCCTATTAACTGGTCTGGATTGTCGTCAGACTGGGAATTTTCCACTAAAAAACCCGACAAACGAAAGGTTATTAACGATATTAATGGATCCTCAAGCGTTCGCTCCAGCCAAGCAGGGAGATTGATTAAATATATTGAATGTTTGCTCAAGCTCTCAGAGGCAGCATGCACATTTAGCGGCACCCCACAAATGGATTGGTGCACAGACAAGGAAGTGTTAACCGGAGAAACGTTTTAACCACCTTTGTCCTGTCATCATGAACGTAATCTCTGATGAAGACAACTCATTAAAAGGACAAATGGCTCCGGAGCAAATGCGTAAAAGCTGCAATCCGCTTCACCTTGTCTTCTTTTAATGTATTTATGAGCAGATGTGATAATTTTAATGAGGTACCCTGAACTATATCATGCCATATCACATTAGTGGGAGATGCACGCTCCCTGGAGTGTTACTCACACAGCGGCGACATGAAATATGAATGGAAAGTGTACGTTTGTGCAACATCTACGATGTGATCTGTAAATAACCATTGAAGAGCACAAACACAACGCAGACAGCTTCACTGCGCGTGTGTCATGTCTTCACAAGTAGCTTTTGTCTAGACGTATTCATTTAGACAGTTGCATTCCTCCGTGCCTTTGTGGGTCAATTCAGCAAGGTTCGGACTATAAAGGGATCACTTGAGCACATTTCAGCATTTAACCCGAGCATAAACCCCATCAGCGCAGTCGAGGCAGCTGTGGATGATTCCTTAATCCAAGCAGACACTGGGAGAGGGAATCATGAAGGCAGAAAGGCTTCCGACAGCATCCTCCCCACTGCACACCAGCAGGGATGAAACTCCCTAATGTGAATGCAGGAGGGTTTGCCGATTGCAAAGTTTAATTGCAATATTAATCAATTACGGAGAATAAAAAGCTCATTTTTATGCTGCCATGGGTGGCTGGCGAGCTGACTTCCTGTAGTCTTTATTCACCGGATGATACGAGGTCTGCGCTCCACTGTAAGAAAATGAAATTATCCCACTTCACTTTGATATTTGCATATTCGCTCAAAAACAATGAGGCTCTTGTGCAGCAGTGTAGCGGCTACATCATGTGAATGTAACATTGTATGTCTGCTGGACTCCTGTTGATATAGTTACACAGAATCAGCTCTGCATTAATGGTGAACGCAGTTCAATAATGTCTCAGTCTGGATGAAAGCAGCCCCCCATAAAAACCATCAGAGGGCAATCGATGCGCTTTCATCCCCAGGACGGAAATTGCACTCATATGGCTCAGACTCTATGAAGGTCCCCCATCCAAAGCCAAATCATTAACATCAAACTTGCAGGAAAGAAATCAAAATGTCAGTCTGCCCTGCAATCTCTGGGCAGATGAGTATTGCTTCTATTTCTTATACAATTTCATTCTCCTCGTATCCACTGCGAGCGTGTCCTACTGTAGGCCTATTTCCCCCTGCATGATTAAAGATGTGTTGTGCATGTTGGAGAATTCGAACATGTACTCCAAGAAATGAACTAATATTCCTCCTGACTCACATTACGAATAATGGCAAATCATATTTTTCTGCTCACCTCTCGTGGTCTGGAAACCAAATGTTTTTTTGTTTCATTTTACTGTTTAAGACTTAAATTGACACGTTTGCCTCCACTTCAGTTCAGGTGAATCCATTTTTTTTAGTAAGGCTGCTGTAGAACAGATTGTAAAACCCTTTGAGACAAATCTGTGATGTGTTGTTTTGGGCTATATAAATAAAATTGACTTAACTTGGCTTCATGGTGCATGCAGCATTAAAAATCACACTTATAGAGGGACCAAGCCATCAGGAGCACCAACTCTGCTCCTGCCAGAACCCCGAAGTCACCTCAGCTACACATTTAATGCACACATTATTCCTGTTCAGTGTTTATTTTCTTGCCTCACACATTCTTGAAGAAACACATTCTTTTCACATTTCACCACTTGTGAAAATCACAATATTACATGTGAGTCGAATATTTTTGTCTATTTTCGCATGTCAGCTATAATTTTAATGGGTGAAAGTAACACAAACATATTTCCGTGTATAAAGAGAATTAAAAAATATCACGTGTGCACTAGATATTGTCATAAAAATCGACTAATACCAACTTCAAAGGATAAATTCACACAAACTGAAACAAAAATGCTTGATATTTCGGTTTTCAGTTTTCTTGCGGTAACCATCCCCTCTGTTCACACGGATCGTAGGAGATCCTGTTCAACACGCCTTCAGTAAAAGTGACTGGGGACAAAATCCGTTTTTATTCTGTTCAGAAATATGTTCCAAAGTTTTTCTGCTTTGATACGAGGCTTTAACATTCTGAGTTCATTAAAGTATCTTCAAGTTATAAGCAGCAGTCTTTTTGCACTACAAACTCTCATTGTGTGGGACTTTGGTATCAAAAAGACTAACTGTGGAAGATAATAACTTCTTTTTTTACAGAGGGTAGAAGAACAAGAGTTTCCACTGCTGATAAATTTCTCTATAATAATGGAAACGTGTATTTTTCCAACAGTTTTGGTTGAGTAGATGCAGCTGGTCCAAATCTAAGTAAAATATCACCTAGTTTTGTGTCACCAACATGAACACCAACTCAGTACAGAAAAGTTATGAAACATTATCACAGTCACAATGAAACTGTCCGTACTGACAACTGCAGTTATGTGAGAAGGCAGTTTGTGAGTTCTGCGAGCTGCTAACACATAGGAGCAGCTCTACAATATTTAACTTCAATGAGATGAAGTCACTGATGCGACTGTTGGCTGTGCAGTCTTAATATTTCATCAGTTTTATGACAAACATTATCTGAACGTATCTGTCACGTCATCAGTGAGGGTGAACTTCAACGGCACGTGTTTGCATGTGTTGTCATGCAAATTGAGGATTTGCTTCTTGTATGTGGGTTGTTCATTAAATTTGCAATGGATTTCCTGAGGCGCACAGTCACGTGGAATGTTTCTGTATATGACATACTAAAACTTTCAGGGAAATACTTAAGCAGAGTTCTTAAGTTTGGGTTGGTCCCCAGAGGATTGCGAACAGGGCCGTGTTATTCGGTTTTTGGTTTTGGGAACATCTGCTCCAGATAATCCAGATTAAACGTAATCTCTACGAATCATCCAAAGTAAGAAACTTGCACAAACGATTTACTTTTATGTCAACAAGTCCTCCACATTATTGGCCCTCTAATACTTCACATGTACCATATTTGATCTTGCGCTGCTTCAGTTCAGGTTTTTGCTTAAGAAGATTTTCTTTCTCACCTAAATCTGTGAGATTTCTTTTGAAAAAAAAAAAAAATCAGAAATCATGTCACAATATACTTGTCAAGTCATAGTCTGCTGATTCAAAGCACAGGCCGACCAGAGAGGATGTTAATTTATTGAAAATGCTGCAAATGTTCAAACGGTGTATTAGAGCACAGTAGCGTTCGCTTTAGCATTCATCCTTTTGATCATCTGGCATTCGTGTTATGTTCGATGTATGCCAAGGCCTCCTGTGATGAACCCCGCTAACATAAAAATACATACAAACACAAACTATCTCGCTCTCTCTTCTCCTCTCTGCCTCTCCAGCTCTAATACGCTTTTCTTCTCTCTGTGACATCACAGTGGTTTCAAACCTCTGAAGCTCGTTTCACTCGGTCCTTATGGTGGAAACTGGTGTGTTGTGAAAGACAATTAGTTGAATTTATCACCACTTGTCTGCTTGAAAGTATGAAGTAATCGCTGGATCACTGTATTGCTTCAAGAGCAATTAGGAGCCTAAAAACAGCACGACCATAGTGCAAAATGAAAAAATGCAAGGCATATGACATTTAATTACTATGATTACACTAATGACATCTTCCTGTAATCATAGTACAACAACTTATTTTCATCAGCAGTCATCATAGTCCGCGTCTAATCTGAGCGGTACTGAAGGATTCTGTCAAATTAGTTCTTCCCTTGCTCCTTTTTTTTCTCTTATTTGAACAGATAAAGTCGTCATTCTCGTCGCAAATTGCTTGAGATTTCCCTGCTTTGATATTTAACTTTCTTCGCCTGAACATTTAAACAGTGTCGTTCGTATTGATCCAGACACGTTACGCTGAAATCTCTCATCATCTCTTCTCAAACATGCCTTTGCCAAATTTCCAGCCTGCTGTCAACACTTGGTTGGCTCGCTGTTACAGTACATCAAGATGTCCCTCAATTTGGAAAAGCATCATTCTGAGAAATTCAATTTCCTTCATTTCTAAATTTAGTCTGCTCACTCCGAGGAAATGTATTTGGGGGGAGTTCAGAAAAAAGGGTGGGGAGCCTGCCAACAGGACCGTAATATTAACATACTGAGGTTTAAAGTGCATATAATTCATATTTTTACATTATCACAGTGTATCAAATGACAACGTGAAAGCAATGTGACTTTAATGTGCCAGGTGTTTCTATGATTGACACAAACACCTCTCCGTATGACTGTTTCACAATACGACTCTCAAATGAGGAGATCTGGGAATCTGAGAACTCTTGTTTCATTGTCAGTGGAAGACACAATATTTTTCTACATTTAAATGCATTTTGATGATATTGCTAGTGAGAAATATAGTTTTATGTTCATAATCTTCATTTGGTGAAAGTGTGTGATTCCATTCCAAAGATTATTCTTGTTGACATCGTCTTACTCCTCAGTAAAATGACTTTTTATATTTTTTATAGCACTTTTCCAGTCTTCTTTACACTTGTCACATTCACCCATTCATACACTGATGCGAAGTGCCAGCTGCTCATCAGGAGCAATTCGGGGTTCGCTATCTTGTGCAAAGATGCAGCTGAGGGAGCCGTAGATCTGAACCAGCGACCTGCTCCACCTTCTGAGCTACAGCAGGCTGAATTTCATTTTTGGGTGAAATTGTTCTTTTGTATACAGCATCAGATGAACTCTGCACTGCAGCTTCATGTGTAGAAAATCTGTTAATCTGCTGTCAAATATACAGGTTTTTTTTTTAATAACATTGTGCCAGATTTTTGATGTGTGATATTGTGTGTTGTGTACAAAAGTCTCTCTCTTCTTGGCTTGAACATTTCGAGTGGGTTTTAGTTCCAGTGACACAGCGTAATGTTTGGCTTTTGTAGTATTAGATCAGTGGTAAAATATCAACACAAGGGACAATTTAAGCAAGAGCCAACACACACACACAGACAGAAACACACAGCCGTTGTCTCAGGAACACACAGCCTCATCAGGGACGAGGATACAATCGTTTTTTGACATGAATCAATGTTGACATGTTCTTATTTCCAGAGCTGAAGCTTTTTTTTCTCCTCCTCCCAAACTCCGAGATGAACTGAATGGAAATTCTGCGGCGTCGGCTGGTGCGGGCGCCACAGCTGCCTCGGTCAATAGGCCAGAGCTGCTCATGGACTCGGCGGCGGAGCACAGAAGCAGACGGCAGTGCCAGCGGAGCCGGATCAAACAGCTTGATCTGTAAAGGCCCTGACTCGAGGCACAAATTGACTGGGGGGTGCAGGAGAGAGCACCTCTACCCCAGTCAGATAGACTTTCACAGTTCATAGACACAGACAGGGACAGATTTTTGGAAGCGTGCCACAGTCATTAAATCCGGGCTATTTCTGTATTCCGCGCACACGTCTGCTGAAGATCTGTCACCGTGGCTCCGATATCACGGGAGGCAAGAATCACCTTTGCCCCCGACTCCCTCCCATGTTGGTGATGGAGGGACTTATGCTATTAGACACCACAGGAAAGGATTTCACTCTTGTTACACTCCTGACTGCTGATTGAACACCCCGGCGCTATCTGTTACCAGGAGAGCGGACTGCTGCCAGAGGCGCTTCTTGTAGTAGTAGATTACTTGCTTCCACTCAGATGGATGTACTTTACATGACATTAAACAGAAGCAATATGGGCTCTGCCTGGTTCAAACCCGCCCCGCCTCCTCCCCCTCCTCCTCCTCCTCCCCGCTTTTGAAGAGCGTGGGAGAGTTTAACACTGGTGAATCTAACATCTTACGCCATATGATGGGGATACTATGTGGAATTAATGTCCACATGGACTTAAAAAATATATATATTATTGTTTACACGTGTATACTCAAATTGGCAATCACATCATTTGAAAAGAAAATTGGGCCCACTTCCAGCGCAGACTTTTAAAAAACATGCATCATAGATCTGGCAGGCACTCAGTCTGGACCGAGTGTTTGTAATGCCTTGAGTGTGAGTAAATAAAAAGCCTAATGTGTTCCACACATCTAAATAAGACTTGTCAACATAATCTTCTCTACCCATGATGCCCTCTGTATTGTGGCGTTTGTTTTGTGTCCGAGGGAGTGCGTTGAAAGGCAAATGATAGGGAAATTTTCTTGTCAAATGTAATGACTTTCCATTTGGAAATCTTGGAGGAAAAGGAGCCACATTTCGCATCCAGATAAGCTTCAGGCCGGGACAGGCTGTATTCACCGGAGACATGTATTACAGTGTCCATGGTTACAAAATAATGTGAAAGATAGATCGACTTCAAGACCAGAGATGAAAGAAAAATGATTAAATGAAGCCACAAACATATTTTCAAGATATTTAGCTGAGTCAGTGTGTATAATTTTCAGTAGTGGACGTTTGATAATTAAAGGCACGAGGCACCCAACAATCAAAAATACATACTTTCACTCTCACCTGGAGTGCTATTGATCCATCGAGATTGTTTTGGTGCTAGTTACCGAGCTTTGGAAATATCGGCCTCAGAGATGTCTGCCTTCTCTCGAATATAAAAGAATTAAATTGCATTCGGGTCATGGTCCCCTTGGCAGCAAAAACACAATTAAAAAAGTTAACAGCGATGTCTGTTTCCAGAAACCACGGCTCAAGATAATCTATGCTGTTGTGATCAGTTTCATGTAGGAACTAAAGGCAGCATGCAAATACTTACGGACGAGATCAAGGCTTATGCGCAGGATGTAAACATTAATGGTATCCCCGGGATGGGTGTCGAAAAATGTCTTGTCATTAGATGTCAAATTTCAGTACCTTCAGTACCGTCAGTGAGCCAGTGAGAGTGCAGCATGCTCGTCGTGCCTATCGTGCCGGTGACTGTGTGTCTCAAGGCGTGCAGGTAATACACAAGGCGATGCCCAGAGACGAGACTCACCACATGAACCTGTAATGTAATCTCTTGTTTACTCCTCGGCTGAGCTGTAACATTAAAACAGATATGGTTTTTAGAAATGTACGGTTCAGTTGTAGCCTCTCCATTAATTAGACAATCATTAAGAGATCTAAAAGACCTGACGAAGCTTCATTTTGAGAATGAGAGTTCGATGAGAAATTGTGTAATTTGTGTCAACCGAGTGAGAACTCCACTTTCTTTAGACGTGCTGCCCTGTTTCTTGGTTTGGCCGTGTTCTCCAGTCCATCTGCGAGGCTGTGGAAAATAAGCTTTTTTTCAATTTGTCTTTGTTTACTTTTCTTTCATCTTGTTTTAATCACACTAGCTCGGCCAGACAGTGTTCTCCCACCTCCACTCTATTTGGGTTCACAACACCACCTCGTCTGTGCACACGTTACTCTACCTGAGTGTGTGTAACACTCCAAGATCTACCGTTTACTCCTGGGCAAGGGAGCGTGACATGGTCAGTGGTGGAAAGATTACTGAACATCTGTACTCGAGCGTGATTACAGTTTATACAGATTACAGTTATTAGTGACTTTTTAGCCATTGATGTTTAGTGCTTTATCAAAATTCAATCGAAGGGAGTTTCTGTTTCTGCAGATCTTCAGTCCAAACCAGCAGAGCTCGCTGCAGAGTTTTGTTTTGAGTCTGTATGTCGGGGTTTATATCGGCCTGTTTGTGATCAGATAGACATATTGGTGAACAAAAATGTATGTATGTATTGAGTCAAATCATACTTAGTACTCAAGCATGATCTTTAAAGTAACTAAGGAGTTGCTGTAATGTAACTCAAGTACAAGTAAAATTATAGACTTACACACAAACAATGACTTAATTACAGTAATTTGAGGTGATATAATTAAACTTCCACCCATGAAAATGTTACACATGCAAGTATGGTTAATAAAAGTAAAGTGCTGTTAAGTGTGTAATAGTAAAATCAGTATAGGAACTAAGATTTGTAGCGGTCCTGTCGTTTCTGTCCTCACATACGTGTTTTGTGGTGTCATTTGCAGCCTCCAGTTGTTCTGTTTCCTCCTGCAGCAGTCTGCTTCTCTCCACACCTGCACTGCATCACCTTCGTTAGCGCAGCCTTGTTCCCGGCGCTCGTTCTGCTCCCTCCCTGCTCTCCTGGTTCCTCCACTCGTTCCCTTCACCTGCACCTCATCCATCGTTAGTCCACTCTTTGTTTTCATCCGTTGCGTTCACCCGTTCCTGCCGCCGATCCCGAATTAAACTTCTTTGATCTCAGTTTGACGAGATCACAGATATAAGTCTTTGTTTTTTTGCTTTTCATGTTTCATAGTTCTGAACCAAACAGCTTGCTTAGTTGAAGTTGTGTTCATGTGGATCAGGTTGCACACAGTTTCACCTTTCATGTCTGGCATGTTGAGTCTTTCCCTTACATAAAAACTTGGTAAATCATATCATCAAAGGGTTTTTCTTACTGTACATTAATTAAAACTGGCTCTTACAACAATAGATGATTCTCAATCCTACCACTTTGTGGCAGCGTGACAAGTTAAAAATGCAACATTTAGTTATTATAAGTTGATATCATACCAAAAAGTTGCCTGTTTACACATCCGGCACACTCAGAGCAATATCAACACTCATTTGAAGTTGAGTCTCAGGCGACCTGATGGCTGTAAGTCCAAAAGTCACTCTGTTTTTAGCTCTGTTTTGCTCTCTAGCAGCTCCTGAGGGAGATGTCTGGCTCTTTAGCTGCTAAATACTCCACAATGTTCACCATCTAGTCGCAAACTTTGTCTGTCAGCAGCTCAGTGCTGGGCAGGTAGCTTACAGACAGTTAACAGTCTTTTTTCTGAAAACAGCAGCCTGCAGCCATTGTAAACAGGGCTGATGAAAGCAGAGGGAGTGAAACAGAGCAGTGAAGTAACGGGCTGTAAAACCAAAACAAGGCGACGATGAACTCTCAGTGCAGAAGGGAGGAGCTGCAGAGTTGTCTGTGGGTTCGTCACTCGAAGCTCACATGTTATACATAATCATCAGATAAACTGAGCGACAGAGCAAGAAAAGCATCCATTCAAAAAAAAGCTCCGTCAGTGGAATCATTTAGTGGAAAATATTGTTTATATTCAATCTCGTGTTCTTGTACAGAAGACTGTTCTTGTTCTGGACTTCTTGAAGGTCTCGTCTCAGAACTGACCACTCGGTTTAAGGACTGTGGACTTGATCTTAAGACCAGTCGAGACAACAATACCACAACATTGCCTGAGCTTTGCCATTTATCTTTATTCTAATTTATTGTAATTTTTTGTGACTGTTATCAGCTGTCGCCCTCCGTGCCCAAGACTCACTCCAAGACAGTAAATGCCGGAGACAGCAGAAGAAGCTTTGGCTGTCTGGGTGGACACGTCAGGCTGATTTTCTCTAATCTAATATGGCTACTTAAACTGCAGTACCACTCCCTTACTCGGGCGACAGAGCTAGAGATGTGCCAGCAGAGACTGGAAACAGAGTCATGTGCCAACACGTCCGACCCGCACTGGTCTGGTCCTGGTCTCGACCCCAATTATTGGCAGTTTCATATGTTTACCACTAGATGCAGTGTGTAAGCGCAGCCAGAATTGCGTTTATATTTACACACATTTCTAAGTAATTCCAAGTATATGAGATGTACATACACATCTGTTCATACACATTGCTGATTAATGACCGCTTCGGTTTTGTCTCGTCCTCGATGCACTTTGGTTTTGGTCATGAATTGGTCGCTCGATTTAGGTGGTCCACTGCGCCCGACATGTTGTATGTAGAGAGATTATTGTGCACATCTAACAATAACTAAATTTCTCTAAGAGCAAATGTTTTTTTATCAAGTTTAAGTGAACAGAAAAGGGAACAATAGAAACACCTTTTATTGATTAGCTGCAGCTTTAACTGCACAGACTTGTTTTCTTGAAGAACTTGCTGTGCATTGTTGTGCAGGTAGATGAATATCATCGTCTCCCGAAGTGTAAACAAAACCTATAGTTGAATCACAAAGGCTTGGTGTTCGTTGCATGGTGTCATATGGGTCCAGAGTATCTGCAGAGTCAGAATAAGGATGTACTTCACTATTTTTTTGGACAATAGAGCTGTAGAGGCTTTGTTGTGGCTGTGAAGTTCCCTCTTTCATGAGCAGCTGACATCACTGACACTTCATCGAGTTAGACAGTCTCCATGTTATCATTTTCGGGATAACAGGCCACTGTACAGCGCGAGTAAATCACCACACAACAGCATGGTTTTCCTCATCTATCTGCAGCAATGCCACAGACACGCGCCTCAGCGGCAAACGAAAAAAAATGAAGAAGTTCTTATTTTTTGAGGCTGGTCAGTGTTCATTTCTTTCATTTCTTTTCAGAGAGGGGTTTGTTTTAGGAGTTTGTGTTTGAACCAAGAAAAACTTTATTGTCATGGGTCTACAGGTGAATTGCGGTTGTTCAAACAAGTTTCTTCGGTTTGACTAAAGATTATACTGCCGAGGTGCTGGCTCACAGGGCAGACGTTAAAAAGAAGAAAATGAAAAAGCTGCACACTAACAACTCTGACGCATTTATTTAAATTCATAAAGATCAACATTCTCGCCAGCAGCCTCGTTCAGGATCGGAGCAACAGCCAACTCTCTGGCATTTAAAGTAACAAGAACAGGTGTTTCAAATCAAGGCAATCAGGTTGAAGCCGATCGAAGGTCTATCACCAAAAACATATTCACATTAACAAGAAAACGAGTACAAACCAGACAGACACAGAGCAGAAGTCTAAATAGAAAACAGTTTGCATTCAAATGAGAGAAGAAATCCAATAGATCTTTTAAATGTTTGGCGATTGGCGCCAATTGATTGCCTTGATTTGGAACACCTGTGGTATAAAAGCCAGTCGGCACAAAAATCCACAGCAATTTTACTTAACCCACCAAACAATCACTGGATTTGGTCCCAGGGGTGTTGTAAATCTGTGCAATTTGTATGAGTTGAACCTCTGGACCTGCAGAACCTTGATAAGATTTGCACCGTTGACCGATAGCAAGCCATCTTGACAGTGCTGGCCTCCGAGGTAGCAAGGTTACCAAAATGGAGGAAGTTATCGAAGCTATCAGCCGTGCATCATTTAGCTTTATTCAACCATCCTCCCCCACAAAAGAGCAGTGGTTATCAGACAGTTGTTGATGGTACAAACACATCTTTTGAATTAACTGTGAGACACTGAAGGTACCACTCTAGTGTAATTTCTCGAAGCTTCCCTCTAGTGTAGCAGTATGAAGACGGTAGGGTCGGATGTATGCAGGACTTTCCCTCAGAATGCCGGCGTTTGCATCCCATGTGTACGTTGGTGATGTGATTGAACGTTATCCAAACACAAACCTAGATGTTTTCCTGAATCTAACCAGTGTGCCCCATCCAAACCAAACCACAATCATTTGACGTTAATGATTAATGTCCAAAAGTCATAATATGTCAAAATATTTGTCATATGTTTAACTGGATATTGCAAGTAGTTTTTGTGCCTAACTTGAAGGCAGAACCCTTCAGTCATAGTTAAAAGCACAAGGCCACTGTAGTGCTTCAGTATTTGTGGGAACATGTTTCTCATGACAGCAAGTATAATTTTCCTTCTAAAATAAAATTGAATACAATGTTGGGGGAGAACAGTAGAGAGCGAACATAGAGAATCTCTTGGAGCTATTGTGACCGATGGATGCCATCCTGTCTGGCTCGGCTTCTACATCCTCGAGTGTGGTCACTACATCACCAAACTTCTGGATGCAGATTGATTTTGCAATATTACTTTCTGGTATGACTAGATTAAAAACGCAACTGAATGCATCAGATTTATAGCTGCAGCTTTCCAATTTCTTTTTTTTTTTTGTGAAGATTTTGTTCTCCTAAAAGGTCAGAAAGTTCTGCTATAAATCAGGATGTCAGGAAGCGTTCTAGTATGGTTTTTAAAAAATGTTTCTCATGGCTAGAACTGTGACAGAAACCGGGGAATCTTGCCAAATAAAATCAAAGAAAGTGCAGGACAGCATGCGTTGATTAATGACAAAAAGAACACATCTTGAATCTTATTTACAATGTTTTTTTTAATGTTTTTCTTTACTTCCCCATTGGATTTTCAAAGTTGCAAATAAAGATTGGTAGCAATTCTCAAAGCTACATCTGTCACTGAGTTTGTGCTATAAATAATTGTAAACACCTCTTTACAGGTTAGCGTTGAAAAGCCATGACAGTCTCTGTAGCACATAATTAAAAGGCAGTGACAGCGGCCAGCAGCTCATAAAAAAAGGATCCGATATTTTCATCTAGTTATTATAATTAACATTTGCACTGGTCTAGTTTGTCCCCGGCTGGGCAAACGAATGAGATGACCAGGTTTGGTCGCAGCTACTTTGGATGAAAGTGGAGAATTCATTAATTTAACTGGTAAAGCAATTACGAAGTATGTATGTGGAACACATTGCATCAGTGTGATGAAAGTCTGTCATTGTCCTGACTGCTGGTTTAAGCATTGACATTTTAATTGGTGATTTTCAGCTCTCATTCTGCACCAAAAATACACTGTCGGCAGAGGAAAAGTTTCTAGGACATTTCAGAAAAGAACGTTAGCTTCTAAGCTGGTCACATACACAGTCATGCACACTGACACAAACACACACACACACACACACACACGTGCACACACACACACACACACACACACACACGTACACACACGCAGTGCAGTCATTGAAATTGAGTAGTCTGACTGAGCCTTGTGTGGGCTCAGTGACAGCGTTGATTAAACATTAAGGAAGAGATATAATGCCATTTTACCATTGTGAGTTATCCAACCCCTTTGTACTATCATTTCATCTTTGCCCTTGAACTCAAACACATTGCCGACTGACAGGATAGAAAGAATAATGATAATGAATTATGCATAAATCAGAACTTGAATTCATCTTTATCCAACTTTGGAAAGTTGGTGCGTTTGAGGACCCCTGAGTGTTATTTGTCATGCGGCTGACAGGAAACACTGCGGTTGGTGCTTGTAAAAATGGGCTCAGTGTCTGTGCCAAACAGAGCAGTTTTGCGCAGCGCTGTGGGCCGTGATCCTGATCCTCGTCGTCTCTGATGGCCATAGGAGGATGAGAAATGGGGAAAATATAGCTATTTGTCTATCTCTACTCCTTTTGATCGCTTTCTTGAGTTGACGTGAGATGGGGTGTGGAAGAAAGCGCCGCTGCTGTAAAATGAAAGAGTTAAAGAGGACCTGTGCTCTTTTTTTTTTTTTCCTTTTGCTTCAGTGTCTTATATTGGTTCCTCTGCAGGTAATAGATCATGAAAGTTAAAAAGGTCAAAGTCCGCACAGACAGAAGCTCCTCTCTCCAACGGAAAACACTGCTCCTGAAACGCCTCGTCAGTAGTCTCGCCTGTTAAAGGTTTAAGGAATTGCCCATGTTGAATTCATAATCAGAACAAATAGGGAGCAGCATATTATCACAGTTACTTCTTAAAGAGACAGGAGCTTAAACAGAGTGTTTCGGACGGAGGGGGAATACAGCACTGTGTTTTTTGAGCACTAACGCATGTTAGCCCAAAATAAAAGGATGAACCTGAACATTAGCATGATATGTCTCTTTTAAATCATTTTTTCTGCAAACAGTAAAGGGAACAAAACAGCCTCTGCGATACAGATGAAGTGTCTACTGAGAAACAGAAGAGCAGCAAACATTCACGGGGAGAACGGGATTGCAGCAGCGGTGACGTCTCGCTGATTGCTCTTTTGTCTTAAGCTTGTCTGATCCATCATACTGCAGCCACGTTTTTGTAAGGTCGTAAGGTTTGTATCTTTCTATCCATATCAATAACGTCGAAAACACAAGTTTTGAATACTCTTGAACAATCAGAAAAAAATGCACCCTAACACACTGATATATTCATAGCTTTATTTTCACCGAGGCTACACAGTTATCACATTCATTTTGGCCGAGATATTGCTTCTGGGATACGTGTAATTTTCTCTGCAGGCCTTTGAATTTCCTGGATATCTTATCATCAGCCAGTGCCCTTTGATATTATGAACTTTTGAGCATGATATGAAGGGTGGTTATGTGTCCTCCCATAGAGGTGCACTGTATAATTCAGGGAGTTTTTAGCAGCTTTAGCTCGGGATGTGTCGCTACAAATTGTTTCTGGGAAATAGTCCCACAACCTTTTCTGTCGCGGGGTGGAACTTACAGAACGCAGGACACAGACGAACTGCAGTGACTCAGAGATTTTGAATTCTCATTATATATTCACTGCTCGCCACATTGTAATAGATTACCTCAGACAGTGGTAGGCTGACCTGGATGGTGGAAGAAGTGTTCAGATTCTATACACCAGCACCACACAAGATGTGCTAATATTCCAAAACAAACAAAGATGCTACTAAAGGTATCATGCATCAAAAAATAAAGTACGCCTGCAGAAAAATGGCCTGTGTGTCAAACATCATTAGTTTGTTGATACTGTATCGATACACAAGCAACATTTCTGTTGGTTTAAAGTTTAACCATATTGTTATGCCTGGCTAAGGGACGCAACAAACAAGGGAGGTCCACATAGCGGCCGCTTAAATAAACCAAATAATTGAGCAAAGATAACTAAACGGAGGCAAACTATGAGGTGTCAAGTGGTGAAATGTGGGTGTTGGGTGCAATGAAACTGTGGGTGCTAAACAATTTACCATGAGCCAAGGCTAACTAAACATATTCACATCCCAAACAATACCAAAACAGAGTACCAAAAAAGGCACCATCCTTCCAGGAGGCAGAGAGAGAGCCATCTCTTAACAGCTGAAACCAATCCCTCAACACGGTGGGTGGGGCCAGACCAGCAGGAGGAACCTGGAAAGAGGAGCACAGGCAGGATAGGGACAGCACGAGTACCGGCTTAAGGTTTAGGGCCGTCACAATATACACAAAGATCATTTTAATGGTTTCCATATAAGACGTCAGGCCCCTCAGAAGGGTCATGAGATAAATTTGTGAGATGACTGAAAGTCAAAGGTTCGTTATTTGTCATTTAACAACAGACTGAGTGTGGTGGATGTTTTGAAGCGTCTCACTCTGTAGTCTGGTGGTACGGCAGCAGATCTTTGGCCGGATGGCAGCAGGGTGGAGGGACAGTGGCTCGGTACGGGTGCTGTCTTCTAGTGTCCTCACAGTAATATCGGGCACGATAATGAATCACTGACATCCACAATATTCCTGATGTATTCTTATTTTCACACCTGACTTAATGTTTAACATTTCAAGGAGGGGAGTCTGACCTACATGACCATTAGGCAAAACATTCAGTGGATTATTTTTAAATATCTAAAGGACAACCCCAGCCATAAAGTTAGGGACCATTTAATAGAAAAGTACCCCTTTATAACCTTGGGAGTTATAAATCTCATAAGTGTAATGCTGCGGTGCGTGACAACGTTGCATATGCAGCTATTTTAATTTACTGGTGCGCAGGGAGGTCTTCTGGAGCCAGACTGCGCTTGATGAAGGTGCTATCAACCTCAATGAGAGGAATAATTATCAAAACAACACATACATAAGTCCTCTATTAGATTAAGGCCCACTTTAATAGACTCTCAGCAAGAGTGGGAGTGGTGGCTTAATGTAATTGGTTACAAGACGACATGCGGAGGGGAGGCGTCACGAAAAATGGAGCAGATTTATAAGACCAGCTCCATCCGAGTTTTTTCCTGTCTGCTGCCGAAGCTTTATTTGACCACTCTAATCGCTCCTGTCCTGTGATCTCACAAGTGTGTCATATAAATGGCTGGCGCATTCTGTTTATTTTTTCCCATCCATAATACATAGGGTATCTAAATCCTGCTGGCGTGTGCAGGAAACAGAGGGAGCGAGCGAGAAAGAAAGGGGGAGAGAGAGGTGGCTTGCTAATGGTGTGAGGCATAAAAGGCTCAGAACAAAGTGGCAGAAATACATACACATAAGCCAAGGAGAGCCGGAGAGGCCACGCACTGTGGTCCGCTGGTTGAGAAGTGGTGATTTGAGAGTTTGGAGCTTAGAAAGGCTTTAGGCTGGGTTTGATCTGCCCCTGCTCCAGCAGTATTTAGAATCAGCTGCCTAAGTATTGCCTCACGCTCACCTGACTGCAAGGTCACAGAGAGCCACATTTTAATTCGGCTCTGCGGAAAGCAGGAATTGCTCTCAAGTGTAACCTTTATCTTTCTCTATCCAGCAGCACAGGAGTGCTTTCTGTCCGGCAGAACTCGGTGGAAAGCGCACGACAACAATTCCGGACTCACCGGGTAATTTCCACTGCAGATCCTCAAGCTGGAGTCATTTACAGAGATGATACTACTTGGCTTAGCACATAAATATTGGCTCCTCTTCTAATACATCCAGACCTACAAATGATTGAATGAACGAGTTGAACACATGATTCTGTAGTTGTTGACACAATGGTAGGCTATCATCGTTTTAATTTGCTAACTTTAGATATCTGTAGATTAGACGACTAGCGACAGGTTTTGTTAGCATTCAGTTAGCATAACAAGAGTTGATATCATTAAAGTGAAACTCTCGCCAAAAAGCAACCGAGGCTTTATTTATGAGTCAAACCTTGAGTAAATGCATAATTACAGGGGCACTTTAGTGCTAGCATCAAAATCGCTATTTTCAAAACACTAAGAAGGCTCGACGCAACATGAAACTTTGCTCGTAGTATCACCAGGGTCTCTACACATGAACACGAGCATTGAGAACATTATTTGTGTACGCAGAGTTTACTCAAAAGGTTTTTAAACTACTCACCGTAGAAGCTGGATCTCCAGCTCGTCGCCGTCATGGCAGACAAAAGTGTCAATCCCTGAGTGCGACTTAACAGGTAGGAGGCCCACCATTACTCTCCTGCCTTTCGTCGTAATTATGCATTTACACGAAGGTTTGACTCATATTCAATCACAAATAAAGCCTCGGTTGCTTTTTGACGAGAGTTTCACTTTAACTGTCACTCCGTTGCCTCTGTTGAAATTCATTTGCGCTTTCTTGTGTACTTGGATAATTGGATAATTTGTTGTCTAATGATGAACCGTACCAGTACCGTAGCTACATACGCTGTCTTCAGAATCCTCAGTGACTTCCAGGCTCTTTGTTTCTGTTTCTCTTTTTTCGGTGTGTACTGTTGGTTGCCAGATGAACTGTTGGGAGTCAAGTTTCTTTCGTTGATTGAGAACAAATCCTTTCCTCTTTCAACACAGCTGCGAGCCAGACTAACTGTTCTCGTGTTCAACTGTTTAGCTCCTCACTTCTTCACTCATCTATATGCATATATGCAACATCTAATGAATATTTCAGCCTTGAACCCACAGCCAGACAATATCAGTGGAACATGAATGTCATCTGTTTCAGGGAGATTATTAAAAGAAATAAAAAATTTGCCCGCTGGATGACTCACAGCAAACATGGACAAAATCCTATTCTATTGTTTTTTTTCTGGGAGGGGGATTTTAATTTGAACTTTTTACGTTTTGTGTCTTGCAGCAGAGCTTTCTGCATAAGCTGCTGCTTGGAAAACATGTCTCCTCCAGGTATCCTGCTGGTATTGCACAAGCAAAGCCAGGATAAACAGGTGCCCGTTTTGAGATTATTCAGTGTAAGTGAACTATTTGGAACTGAGCTGAAAGCTCCTCTACCTTGTTTCGCCGAGTTCATGGAAAGTACAAAATATGCGTTTATACTCATGCGTATCACATTAAATACTGTACAATGGCATGAACTAAATAGAAGACGTGAGGGTTTTGTTTTTCCTTTTTCTTGTGTTCATCTGATTCCAGATTTGTCCAAAGGCATTACCTCTGATTTGTTAAAGCTGTCAAAAGTCACATGAAAAAGACGGTTACAGACGATGCCAGATCAAAGGGCGTCTTTGTCATATCTGTCTGTACGTAGCACGAGCGTTCAGCAGCTCCGTTTCCTGATATCCTATGAAGGTTTCACAGAACTGAGTAATTACACCTGCCAAGTGTTATTCAAAAAAGTAATGTTTTCCACCTCTTTCTTTTTCAAACCCAGCAAAAAAAAAACCCAATCTAGGCTGCTTGAATGACAGCGTTGCAAGAAACTGTGGAAAAAGGAAAAATGAGAGTGACTGAACTGGAATAGAAGTGTCGCGGCGAAAAGATGGATTCCTGTGCTCTCAGTGGAAAGCTGTCATAACAGTCCTCAGCAGCTGTTCTGGGAGCAGCTAGGAGTCGCTGGAAATATGTCACACACACCTCCACTCCTCTGTGCAGGCCCAGGCAGGAATCCCACCTTACTGTGTCACATTTCCATCTCATTGTGGTGAAAGACACCCAGCAGAGAGAGAGAGGAGCACAGAGGAGCCCGGGCACAGGGGGAAGATCCTTTAATTTAGTCTCAGAGGAAAGCTCTAAGCCTCTGCACTACCGGCGGAGGGAAGGAACAGCGTGAAGCGCCGCAGCTGTATGTTGGCCTCTCACATCGCTCAATTCCATCACAGCACCTCTATCAGAACTCCAGCGATGACGACTGATTGCGTAATGGGTGTGAACATGTGCCCTTTTTGCCGGTATCAATGTTCAGCAACCATGGTGCAGTTAAACTGGTGCAGCTTCCTCTCAAGTCAGAGAAGAAAAATGTGAGCATGAGAGCTAACAACAGCGAGCAGGCGGGGGATCCGCAGAGTAAAAGTCGTGTCATCCCCGATAAGACTCAGCTCCTGGCCCTACAGGAGGCAGTTTAAACTTCGGAAATTATGAATGCCCACCAGACTCTTATACCGTGTTTGTAGCCTCTGCCTGAACAGCTTCTGCACTACCAATTCCTTTTTGCTTCAGTAGCTCGCAATGACAATGTTGCCACTTTGGTAAAACACTAAATTAAATGTGATCCTTTATTTATTCATGATATTTTTTTGTCAACTTGCTGTCTTTGAATTTCCACATGTTAAAGATGTGCATCCAGCCCAGTTGTAGTCATCTTAAATGTTTCAGGCAAATGAAGTGCGTTAGAGATGATGGTCTTAGATAGTATGAGGATGTATGATGTTAATTATTTAAAGGGGATATATTATGCTTTTTGTATTTGTCCTTCCTTCAGTGTACAACAGCTTCTTCTGCATTTGAATGTCTTAGAAAAGTCAAAAAGGCCAAAATCTGCACCAACAGACGCTGCTCTCTCCCACAGAAAACACTTCTCCTAAAATGCCCCGTCAGTAGTCCTGATGTCCTTTAGTTCCGTGACTTTGTGACATCACATGTCAGACATTTGCATGATTTAGTTTGGCATGTAGGTATTCATGTCACACAGCTGCTCTGGTGTTATTGTTTCGTGGTGTTGGCTCAGACATGTGTGAAGTGACCAATCAGAGAAGCCTGGATATTGAGGAGGCGGGCCTTAAAGAGGCAGGAGCTAAAACAGAGCTTTTCTGATATAGGGAGCATACAGTGCTGCAGCTGTGAGCATTAAAGCATGTTAACCTATTCTACTTGTAACCCAAAGTAAAATTATGAACCTGAAAATGAGCATAATCGGATTCAAGTCCCAGATTGACTAACTTTTTATCTCGTTATTGTTTTCTGGCACTGGGAAAGGTCAGTAACACCTGGAAACATTTGGATTTGTTGTTGATTACTTTGAGTTATTTGTGCTCTGAAGCCTTTAAACCTGCACTAATTTATACATTTGGCCAACCATGGGCAGCATTACAAGCTGTTAATGCAACAATTAACATAGAACACGTGTTAGCAAACTTTTTCCACATCCAGCAGATACGGAGCGACCTTAGTATTCGTTTGGAATCGTGTTTGTGGCCATCTGCAAATTTAAGTTCAATACTCTCTCTTCTTTCAGCCATGTTTTGCTCTCCACCAGCTCCTGAGGGAAATATCTGGCTTTTGAGCTGCTAAATGCTCCACTATGTTCACAAGTTAGTGGCTAACATTGTCCTTATACTGTTTGGTGCCGAGCAGAGGGCTTTTAGAGCCCTCGCTTTTAAAGACTGAAAACAGCTGCCTGCTTTTTAATGCAATAAAAGCTGTGAGAATCAAACAAATGAACCATAACTCTGTTCTGCTAAACGTTTAAGATTGATATGTAATGAAAATATTGGTTGAAATTGGTTCAAGTCGATTTAAGAAAGCACATTTCTGATACAGGAAGAAATCATAATTGGGCTTTGATAACAATACAAATAAACTGATTTTTAAAAAAGTTTGTATTGGCATATTTTGTTCAATAGATGCACAGTAGGGGATATGATCTATAATTGTTCAATAAGTGTTTCATGTAGAATGTGTTAAATGTCAAAAATGTGTGTTTATAAATGAAATGCACTTTGATTTAGTCTCTTGTTAGTTATAAGACCATTTAAAATAAAGGAGAAATGTCTATATTATTTGGCTTCATCTTTGTGCTCCTTAGTTTTGCATTAATTTGAGTTAATATCGTTCGTCTATATCTACAAATCCTGTATAAAGCACTGACGTCAATGTCAGTGTCAGTTCACAGACTCTGAACAACACACATAGCTTTACTGTTGTCTTGCACCTCAACTGTCCAAACATACATTCATAGTGTGATAGTGTATTGTGTATTGCAAACATCATTTTGCCACGTGGTAACTAATTAACATCTCAACCACGGCACAATAAAAAGCATGTTTAAACACCTGCAAATGTCACTTGGGTCCAGTTAAAAGCTGGCTTGGTCCTTATTTTTTATAACCGATAACAACATGCTGTGTGCTGCTGACATGTAAGCCACAGAACAAGATTGTTCACTTTGTTCTCTACAATATGCTGCAACACCGACGCTCCGGCAGGGTGCCAGCTGCTGTCAATCAAACACAGAAAGCTGCATCACCTCCGTGTGATTGAGACAAAGCTGATATTTCCCCAAATACCTTTTTTCCTCTATTTTCATAATAACAAAATATTAACAATAGACTAAAAGAAACACACTGACATATCTTTTTTTAATGTCAAAAAAGGATTAATAAATGTGATTTTCACCAGCCTTTTATTTTTTCCATAGATTTGGAGTTATTATACTGGATTTTTGATACAAAAAACCTTTTTTCACCTCAAACAAAGACTAATCTACCATAAAACCCCCAAAACTGCCCTTGCCATTCAGCACATTGGTCTAATTTGTCATCCTATGACACAGTATGTAACACAGCCACTAATTTCCTAATTAAAACAGTATTACCTCACTACAGGGATGAACGGAGGCAGACGTGTCCTTGGCTTTCTTCATGTTAGATAAAGAGGTAAAGCTCTGTTGAGTTTGTGCTGGTTTGTTACCTCCAATGGACACGTTGTGTTTCCATCTGTGTCTGAAACAAAAATGAGTGAGTCAGTGCAATTTGATGCAGATCCAAAGAACAATCCAGATCTTGTGGGTTTTTTATTTTGATATTGGACTTGGCTTGCCTAAATTAAAGGTGACTGTCTGGCCTTGGCGTTGGTATGCACTCTACTGAGTGGCATTCCAGTTATCATTATTATTGTCATAGTTTGTAGGGATCCTTGTGAGGCATTCCAGCTGTGCATGGCGTCAGTTTCTGTTTCCTCCTGATTGTATTGATGGTGAGAACTCAGATGTCTCTCTGCTCTCAAAGAAGGACATCATTTCTTTTACAAGCGGCAAACAGCAAACTCCAGAAGTGGCCCACACTTGCTGTGAGTTCAACTTTGAGATTCTGATTTGTCTGTGACTCGACTCTCTCTCTTTCCAGAGCAGCTCGATAGGAAGGGCACAGCTGAGTGATGGTTGTGAGTGAGATCCACATGAAGAGGGTTTTTTAAGTGAATTTGAAAATCTCCTTTTGGGAGACGAATTAAATCAAGTAGTAGATTGATAAGAAATAGATTCAGAGCAGTTAGTTTGTTTCTCGAATGCTATATGTCATTCAAGTTTATCTCATTGGAAGTTTATCTCTCTTCCTTGAAGCTGTAAGTTCAGAGCGATCCTGTGGCAGGTGATGTCTGAAGGGCCAAATGTTTGATCCAGTATGGGGCATCCGACTCTGACTGGTGTTTCTCCTCGCTGTCTAGGAAAGTGAATCTCACCGAGGAGGTTCAGAGGAAGCACTTTTCCGCAGGACAACAATCTCACCGTTGAAGGCGTCACTAAATCATTGGCCCCCATGTCATAGTCTCCAATGAATGAATGAATGAATGAATGAATGAATGTAGTGCTCCGGAGACAATAAAACCACATTCACAACCCTCTGCATTATTTAGAATGTATCATTTCTGAGTTCTGATGTTCGATGCAGTGAAAACTGACAAAGTCTGGCATTTCTTCTGTCATTTCACTCGGCAAAAAGTCTCTTGTTTCTGCCTTGCATGCTTGGGGTGCTATCCAATCGCACAATTGCAAAAAATGACCAAGTACATTTTTTTGTATTTTCACCAAAAAAGAAAAGAAATATGTTCAGAAGTTCAGAAGAGGAGTGGAAGTAAGCACGACATACAGTATCTTCTCCGAAGGAGTTTTTAAGAAGATTTTGCCCAAACACAAAGCTGAGCGACCTGTGGTATCACCTGCTGCAATGTTCAAACACATCCCTGCGTTCTGATCAGTTTAATACATATATATATATATATATATATATAAATGAATTGCTGCAAGTCACAAATTAAAGGTTAGTGATCCACACAACGAGGAGCCTAACATTGATTTGGTCTCTTGGGCTTTCCGTGGGGTTCATGTCAGTAGTTAAGAAATATTTTCTGCACTGTTATATTAACTTCAGCTGCACAGCTGCAGGACAGAGACTCTCGCTGCTTCCCGATTCAGAGGCTTGCATCTTCTGAAGGACACGGCCCACAAAGCTGTGTCCTTCGAAAAGACCTAAAGGCTAGACTGAACCGCCGGCAACTCAAAAATGAGACGGACTCGCCTCTCAGAGACAAAACTAATGGTGCATTCAGGTGGTCCTCATCAAGCTTTTAAGTGAAATTTTATTACTAGGTTGTCCTTGAACGGTAAATACCAGTAGTTACCTAGGAAGAGTCGCAATGGCTGAATTTCCAGCATGACTTTTGAACATGAACGCATTGAAAAACAAACAAACATCTATCTATCTATCTATCTATCTATCTATCTATCTATCTATCTATCTATCTATCTATCTATCTATGTAATTGTTGAACATTTCATCCTAAAATCCATTGCCATCAATATGCTGTTCTTACCTCCACGACTCCTCTGGGAAGGCTTTCAACAAGATTTTGAAACCTGGCTGCAGGAATTTGCTCCCATTCATCAACGAAAGCATGACTGAGGTTGGGCGCTGATGTTGGGTGATGAGAGTCGGCTCCCAGGTGACAATGCAATTCATCCCGAAGGTGCTGAATGGGGCTGAAGTCAGGACTCTGTCTAGGCCAGTCAAGGTCTTGTCAAATCAGACACTACAGATAACGTCGTTGCAGCAGAGGGAGCAGTTCACCACCTCACATGATCCCTCTGACGTGATCTCATGGGGAAGCAGACTTAAACAAAATGGATATTAGCTTGGTGCAACAACCTGCTGAAGTAATGTGTTGCAGTGCCAACAAATTAAGGTTACATGGGGGGTTCAACACAGGTTTTTTATTCTTCAGTAATAACTGGAGGTGAAATATTAGGTTTCGTTCAAAGTAGTATGCTAGCTTACGTTAGCCTAAAGGGCTAGAATGGTTGTTGTGATCTGGCTCGGAGAGTATCAGTCTAATCACTCAGATTTTAAGGGTGCTTAAAGAGGCTCTGTGAGGCTTCTGTTTTGAGGTGGAAGCTATTTATAAAGACTCCATTTCTAAACTAAAGTTAGCTGCTGTTGCCCTCTGTTAGTCCTTCACAGTCCAACAGCATTGAGCAACTTAAATAAATCAGCAACAAACAAACCAATAACTAATAAAGACAGGGAAAGTCTCGGTTTTCGCATCATGTTACAGACCATTCACAGATGGCCGATAAAAACATAATTACTACATGTAAATTGCTGTAAACTGTTACAGAGAGCTCCTTTAAGACTGGATCTGTAAACCCCTCCCGTTACTAGATCATCTATGCCAAACAGCATGTTTTAAAAAGAGCATCACACTCTCTATCTAAAATGCAGGAAGCCTGATTCAAATTATGTAAAAATCCCATCACAGAATGATGCTAAAAAATACTGATTGAGCCTTTAAATAACATCCTGACATCATATTATGTTGTACAGTCACACAGATAAAGCAATATACTATTCCACATGTTTGTTTGAACCTGTTTCATGCAATTTAATAAAATTAAAGTGTTCTTAGTGATGATTCAGTTTGTTATTGTTTATACAGTTGCATATCCTCCTGTAGCCGGACTCGATCTCTCTACCTAACATCATCCTCCAGACTCTCTCATGCTTCTTCTATTTTTATTTGTCTCCGTATTTTTCTCCTCAGTTGACCCTGGCTTTTTATAATTAGTTGTCTTGCTCGGCTCTGGTCTTCTCGGTACAGTGTGCATATGCTCTGAGAGAAACGCTGTGAGAAGTGAGAAAGTTTAATACAACCTTCTCCCTTTCTTTATCTGCACGGCTTTATTATGAGATTTACAGTGGAGCCTGTAAATGTGACAGCTTGGTATTCCAATTGGAAAGTGTAAAAAAAATATAAAAATGTTACTGTGACTATTAAGCAGGTCTAATGGCATGTAATTCATCTGGATCAGTCTGCTGCTCTGCATGATTATGAAAGGTAGTGGGACGATGCCAGATTGGATAATGATGCAGATGCAACATGTACAGGTAGTGGCGAGTTGCCGAATGTTGACACCTTGAATTATTCACGTTTATTCTGATGACAGTCCAATATAATGCAGAAACACGAGACATATCTTATTTCTTTTTAAAGATTTTTTTGAGTTCCTAAGCAGGACAGTTTGGACCTCCTTTCTGCTGCTTTCTTTGACATTGTTTTCACCAAAATAATTGCTGATTTCAGGAAACATGGCAGCATCATCACAGGCTAGTCAGGTGTATTCAGATTACCTAAAAAATACCACTTAATTTAGATCAAAAGTTGCACCAGATATGTCTCTTCGTCAGATCTTTGACCAAGCAAATATAGAGTGCTATAACAATTTAATTATAAAGCGCTTACTTTTCTTAGAAATGGCGGTTGCTAATAAGTAGCTTGTTAAACGGAGTCTCATCTACACGTTTGTCAGTCTTTACAGGCCGATTTTAGTTTAGCTTTACAACTTGTAGCTTAATCAATTTACAGAAAACTTGTGTAACCATTGTGCAGTAAGATGCTTTGTGACGGCGACATTTAAATCATGAGACTGCAATGTGGTCTGTTTAAAGCCTAACACTAGCTTTTCACTTCTAGCAATTTAAGCTAGCTTCGAAAATCACACAAATCATCTGTGAAGATTATTTTGCAGAACAAAACATGTAAGTCTCATAAACTTAGGTTTGCCACAGTCAGTGCTTATTTTCTGTAAAAATCCGAACTCCAGTTCCAATCCAATTGTTTTTTTGTTGACGGAACCAGAACTTCTGGGTTAGCCAACAAAAATCATGGTAAGATTATTTGTTGGTACTGTAATATAACAGCTGTTGGTTGTTGATTTAGAATGTGCTAATTTAGTTTTCCTTCTATCAGTTCACTTCTGCAAGCTAGCCCTTATGCTATCTGTCCGAGGTTAAATGTGGCTAATTGTAGGTAACTGTTACAGTAAATAACTCTTTTTACTTCTACTCTTGTGGACTTTATGTTATGTTTGTTTGTAAAATGAATTATTGTATTTGACTGAGAAAAAGGTGGCTCGGCCAATCATGGCCCACAACCCGCTCAGTTGTCAGAGCAGTAGTTTTTCATTTTCATTTAAGAAAGGGTTTAAGAAATGTCTAAGTCTGTGACAGAGAGAGACAATGTAGAAGAAAAATCTGTTATCTGTTTTATCATTATAATTAGACAAATCCATGTTCACAATAATGAAACATTTATAGTATCAGTCGTAAAATGAAATAAAAGTCTTTTAGATAATGTTAGCCTACATTTAACATTCTAGGTTTTCACTCATGTGAACAGATGTAAGGTTTTACAAGTTGTACAAGTTCTACCTCCTGCATAGAGACTTGACCGGGTGAAAATAATGAAATAATTGTGAATAATAAAACAGCAGCACAATTAGAAAAAGGTCATTAAGTGTGCCAGACGAATGTTATGTCAGATTCACGATCTATCTCTTCAGCGATCTATCTGAAATATGCGTTTATAACAATATCCATCCATAAGCTACTGCAAGGGTGTCGTCAGTGCTCGAGAATTCAACTATTCATTTGCGAAAGGAAGAGTGATTTATTTCTTCCTGAAAAATTTACGTAGTCTCGCTTTAATCTAGGTTGTCCTCTGATGACACTTCCTGGCTCGACAGACCCTCATCTAATTGGACAGCGTGAATTTTTGTGAGCCAGTTTCCTCGTTACACAAACTTTCGCACTCTTGTTACAAACCCAATGCATTGTTCATGATATCTCATGTTTGTCTGATTTTTTATTTGACTGCTTTCGTTTCCTGACACTAGTGTAAGTGCTCACAGTTTGAATTATGCCTTTGTTTTAACCATTTAAACGCAGGGATCACAAGTAAAATTCACTTCCACTTATTCTTACTGAGGGTTTATTGGATTGGTTAGTTGATATTAGTTTGGATTATGTGCTCAGGTGTCAGTGTGACTTCTAGTAATTTAAAAGTTAACTTCTGTTTTCACCTTGTGAGTCTGTTTATGTGTGTGTCATCACGGCTATGTGGGTCCTGGATGCAGCTTTTGTAGTGCAAACTCACACAGAGGCAGTTTTGAGTACTTAGCCAGGTGTGTCTGAACAGATTTTTGTCAGCACAATAGCATCGCAACCTTGAAACACGCAGTCATGACACTTTACAGGTGTTATGCCAAGATAAAAATGAAAGTCATGTTTGAAGACGAGCGTGGTCTTTGCAGTGGGGCTGGATGTCAGGAGTAGCCCCCTCCACTTTAGCGACCTGGCCCACATTTGTGGTCCCGGCAGAACCTACTGTAGCGGGAACCACCACAGAAGCAGTGCTGGTATTTTGTCCTGCGTTTGTATGTCACAAAATATCAGTCTGATAGCTTCACTAACGTCAGGAAACCTGTGCTGAGAACATGAAGGCTGAGTTCGGGGATGGGGATGGTCAGAGATGTACTCATTAGTTCTCATAATATAGTAATGAGTTCTGAGTTTATCTAAGTGCTGTGTGGTGGGAAACGTTTCATCCGAGAGACTCCTTCAGAAGAACTGAAGAAGCCTCTTGGATGAGAGATAAAACATCCTCAAGATCTCAAGCAAGTCCAGTCGCCTCCACATATACTTTTTACAATTTTTTCCACTAGGTGCATGTTAAACACCCATTTTTACAAGCGTGGAATACAAATTAAATTACATGTGGATGAAGAGGATTGATATAATACATTTTGTGTTGGTGCTGAGTTATCAGAATCACAAATACTTTATTGATCCCAAAGAGGGAAATTGTGTTTTATATTACAGATGCCACAGTATAAAGCGATAAAAAGGAAATATAAAGAAGGAAAAGATAATAAGAAATAGAAAAATGTGTTTCTACTTTCATGCAATTTCTTTTTTTAATAACCTCATTAATTTTTTCTGAGTAACTGATCTCATTTCTGAAGCGACCCGCCCTACTCTTGAAATGATTATTTGACAAAACTGCAAAAACATCACCAAACTAGTCTTAAAACTTAAACAATCCTCAACGTCCAATACAGAAAATGTACTTTTTACAAGTTCATGGAAGCTTGATCTGTAAATATTTCTTACTCTTGAGATCAAAACCATTGATTTGCAGCTCAATTCCAAGCTGCTCTGCACATAGTTTTTTCAGATAAATAGTAAATACGGCAACTTCTTATCAACCCATATCAATTTCGGGCTCAAATTAGCAACTTCTGACCAGTCCCATCCATTTTAAGAGATAGATAGATGGTGTATCAATCATCCCTTTTTTTAAACAATAACGTTGCAGGCAAAAACACATGCTGCTACCAGAATTGTTTTATTTTTCTAACACAAAATCATGCCATCAGGATTATTCAAAATATGTTAAATGGCATAAAAAAATTCTCCGCACGTTCGATAACATTGCCACAGAACAGAATCCAGGGTTTGCAGAATGGTTTTATATCTGGGTGATGAGTTGCACTGAGCCAGAGACGATGCAGCAGCTTGAGCGTGGATACTCACTGGTGTTTTTCTGTTTTTCAGTTTCATTTGCCCTCTCCTGCATATCTTTTCACGGGTGTGTGTTTTATACAGTCCTAGCGTGTTTTCAATTATTGCGAGTGTGTGCAAATGTACAGAACAATACATCTTCATATCGGGTCCGTGCACGAAACACATAGTGGCCCTGACAGGTCGAAACACCAAAATCATTTCTCACATCACACCACGCTGGGCAGTGTAGATTTTTGATTAACAGCTGTAATCGAACTTGAGCCTCTCTTTCTGAGCCATTTCCCCTCGGCTGTCCAAAAAAGAACCACGTTGGATTTCGAGCTGTCTCAGACTTCAAAAGGGGGTGAAGATGGGAAAGAAGTGAGGAAGTGCAAGTGGAGACACATAGATGGGAGGGAGGATGGGGTGGGGTGGTGGGAATGTACTTGAAAGGAAGACAGAGAAACCAAGAAAGCGAGGGAAACAAAAAGGAGAAGTGTGTGTGTGTGTGTGTGTGTGTGTGTGTGGTGGAAGGAAAAAGGGCTGTTGGTGGTAAGCCAGTGCTGCCAATAGAGGCAAAAAAATAAATAAATAAAAAAAAATGGTTAGGGAGCAGAAAACAAATCACCTTTGGCCAAGTTCTAATGTGCTCATTTAAAAAAATCTCTGAAAAGTTGCAGAGGGTTTAAAGCTCTATCGACTTTCCCGTCAGCCTGCGAAGGAAAGCCTAAAGGAAACCCACTGAAAGTCCAAGTTAGCCGATGTGTAAATGCGGGACAAAATCCATAATGGGGAAAGACGCTTCTCTCCTCTGGCTTCGCTCTTGTCAGCATAAAATATAACACGACAGTAAACTGATACAACCATTACTTGTTTATGATGTTGGAGCAAGGGGAGATGGAAAGGATGGCCTCTTTTTTTTTCTTTCTTATATCAGTTGTCAGTCCAAACACGTACTGGTTCCTTTTAATTTGCCATGTTATACTCCTATAAATCTGCCCCAGCATCATACTAATGCTAACAAGGAGAGAAGGGATTTAGATGAACTACGCGTCGTGCTGCTTTTTATCACTTTTCTAATCTAATCTGTTCCTGTTGTTGTTGTTGTTGTTTGCCATCCGCTCCTACTGGAACTAACGTAAATAAGAATACAGTTTCTGGTTTTTTTTTTTTTTCTTTACGTGCATAAATTACTCCTACAGTATGTTCTGACATCCTCAGCAGGATTTGAGAACAGAAAGATGTCCTAAAGCTAGAGAGCAGAGAGTCAAGACGGTGTCAGTGTGATGATCTCGCTGTTCCGGTGAAAACAGAGGTCACTTTGGAGATTCAGGGAATGTTTGCCTCGACTTTTACATTAACGAAAGGAGAAATGTATGAATTGTAAATGAGCTGCAACAGTATTGTTGTGTATCAGTTCTTAGACAGAAAAAAAAAAATCTCCTTGTGCTGTAGGAACTGGCATCTGATGAGCAGATGTAGCTTGTTTATCCTCACAGGTTCAAACTCATTCTCATTCCCTAGTTGTCAAATATGACAGCGTGGTAAGTGGACCTAAGATTCAACTATAACACTTTACCTGTCCCTCTAGCATCAGAGCCAACAGCTCCACAGTCAAGATGCCAGTAATAGAGAATATGCATCATCCAGATCGACTTAAAAAAAATAAATCTTGCTTACAAAGAGGTCACATGTCAGGACTGTTTTTAATGATGTGTAACAGTTGAGGTTTGCTGAGGTTTAGGCACAAAAAATACTTGGTTAGGTTTAGGAAAGGATCTTTAAATCGATATATAACTACGTTCAGTCTTGTAAACGTACGTAAGTGACGCTATATCTCGTAATGTAGTTAACAGTATGGCATGTCATTTTATTTACGTACATCATATCTCAAAAACAGAAAAACCCATCTTGATTCTTTATCACAAACAAGATGCCAACCCTGGAAACATGAGTTACCATGAACAGCTGATAACAGACTTGCTCGTCAAACTTTGTTATCGGGGATATTTATAAAGGAATTACGGGATTTACTGTTCTTTTAAGTTACCACCACAGAGTTTGGTTTTTCACTCTGGTGGTTCCAGTTTGTGTTTGTGTTGCTTTAGCTCCAAAAAAAGCATTTAAAGTAATGTAAAATGCTGTTGTTCACTGTTTAATATAAGGTGGCAAAATATGCAGTGCGAGACTGCAGTCCGTCGTCATGGTAACCTAGCCGCTGGCTGACCGCATGTCTTTGATGACAACTGGTTATTTTATTCCTTTTGTTTCGAATAACCAAATTACTACTCATTTAGTTTGTGTTGTGTTTTTAAAAATGTGATCCTACGTAGCGCGACATGTCACTTGAACTTTCTGCATTACAAAATACAATATTCATTGTTCCGTAGAGCTCTTGTGTGTCCGTCTTACATAAAGACTAGTCGTCTGGCATTATGGAAAACTTTGCAACTAGTAAAAATTAGTAGTTGTGAAACCTCTACCGACCAACCCCCAACTTCTAGACTTCTCTCACTATTTATGCTACGACACTAGAGGGGCATTTTAAGAAGCAACGCTAAAGAGGTAACTGTGGTGTCAGATTTAGAAGCTTTCTTCCTTCTTAAACACTCAGTATAATTTCTTTCAGCAAGGATCTGTCGATCAAAAACAATGCGAACAAAAGGTGACCTCTCAACAGCCTCCGTTGGTGATGATGATGATGGCTCAGGCAGAGAGTGATGATGTAAAGGAGCTTTATTCACGTTGCATTGGGTCACATTGGCTGACTTCTTTTCTCTGACTCTCTCATGAAAGTTATAGCGACGGGCAATCAAATGAAACGTACTGTTACCCTGCATCAAATCTGAGATCTCTTTAGAGCATTGTTGGAAACATTTGGGATAATACATGTACACAACTGAACAAAATATAGAACAAAAGTCTCATTGATTTCAGACATTTTAACATGGAGATGTTACATATTCAACTCTGTGTGTCCCGACTCCCTTTTCTATGGAGGAGCTCACTTTGTCTGTCTGACTTTAAAAATAGTTTGAACACGAGTGTCTTTAGCTTGGATTTCGCCCCAAGGAGGGGAAATAAAAATAAACACGGATATTGTCATATTCTAACAACTGGGCGAAGGTTTGAGTTTAAATATTTATGCATGCAAGTCAAAATGTCCTTCTGCATAAAATTAGTGGTATTTCCCTTTAAGAGACAGATCTTCTCAAAGTGGGTCAAAGAATTTTCTGTTTGAAACAGATGGTGTTTTCTCTCTGGTGGCAATAAAAACAAACATGTTCATTAGAAAAAGAACAGACAGGCTTTTTAATTGTGAACAGTAATATATCTGTCGGTCGTAATTGCTGGCCGGAGTGTGGGGTGACATATTAAACGTGTACAAAAACATTATCTGGAGCCACATATGTTGTCACATATTTTCAGTCAGATTTGGTTTAATTGAAGAAAGTATTGACTCATTTTCTTCCCCTATACGTCTCAGCCATACCTGGGATTTGTTGCCCTTTTCAGCATATGTTGAGCACAAGATGGGAAAAGCAGCCGGTGAGCGTTGTCAGTCCAGCACATTTTTGACGGACACAGATAATCACACACATTCCTGCTGGTGTAGATCAATTTCAGGGATGAATTTCACCCAACTTACATGTGAGAGTAACGCTGAGAGGATACGCAAACTCACAACAGCTCAGACACCAGCACTGTTAAATGATCCTGATTTATTGGTTTGTTTTGGTTTTTAGAAACGCGGTTTGTAGTTTCTGCCCTGCATCCTAATGCTGATAACTCGGTACGTGTGCAATCGGTTGACGAGTCGATTACTACATGCAATAATTTTGACCAGTTCAGTGGCCGTTCAAAATGTGCTCTTCAAAGATATGACATAGGACGCATTATTATTCATTTAACTATTCAGCACCACTTTAAAATCAAAGCTCCACCTTGAAGAGACATTTGCCCGGGGCTCACATTTCAATAATCCGCCCCTGAACAACAAGCTCAAGAAAGTTGAAAGGCAGCCGTCTGATCAAACATTCTTTTTCTTTCTTTTTTTTTAACAGCTGAACAGTACACGAAAATATGATTCTAATCATCTGAAGTGAGAAATGCAGTACAGTACAGTGCAGCCACGCAGGAACAAACTCCTGATTCATGTTTGAGGCA
Source organism: Diplodus sargus (assembly GCA_903131615.1). NCBI lineage: Eukaryota > Metazoa > Chordata > Actinopteri > Spariformes > Sparidae > Diplodus > Diplodus sargus. The sequence continues at coordinate 8,282,476 of CAEMYA010002116.1, read as the reverse complement.
TCTGCCTGATGTTACGGTGTGTTCAAATGCTGCTTTCTTCCAGTAATGGCAGTGTATGTTGTATTTAACCTGTTAAAGTGAACTGCATACAGTTAGAATAGTTATTTAATTTGAAAATGGACATATTAGTCGTTATCATTGTTATGAATGTGATAAGGTGGTGTGGCAAACGTATGTAATTTAGTTCCAATAGTACCGCTCCTGTCGGCTTTCCAATTGGACCAGCACAGATTATCACTATGTTAAAAAACTGATATATAGCAGTGACGTTATCTCCTTTACACAAATTTCAATGTTGACCAAACTTCTTTGGAAGAGAAAATAAAGTGGAAGGCAAAATGTATAACAAGGAACAATTTGTTTTGCTGAGTTTGCTTTGACAGGAAACGTAATGATTTAGTTCGTCTTCTGATGAGGAATGTGCTGTCATTAAGACTGATGAGTTTTAGATAAATTTAGATTTTCATCTGATTAAAACTGAAGTCGTTTAGTCTAGTTTCTGTCAGCGTTTGTGTTTTGTGCTGTTACCTTAGTTACAGTTGTTATTTTCTTCTTCTTCTTTTGTGTGGTTAATGGAAAAGGTACTTTCTCTCTCTCTCTCTCTCTCTCACACACACACACACACACACATATTGTACACTGTTAATGAAAGAAAATAATTTACTGAATGCAAGATGCTTCTCATTAATAGTAGCACGCAGGAGGTCACGCAGCTAAGTCAAGGGGGGCGAAAATGAACTGATGTACTTAAGAGCTACAGAACGCGACTCCAGAGACGTACAAGGTCTTGATCGCTTGTGTTTTTGATCCCATCTGACCTTGTTGTATGTGTCCATGTTCCCATACCAAGAGACAAAGACACGTCCCTTCCGGTGGACCACCATGGGACCTTAGTTCAGAAAAAACCTGTACGGTAGTGAATGAAGAGGGACACGTCTTTTTTTTGGATCCTGGTTGAACAGGATGTTTATAAAATTTGAAAGATTTATTTGTTTTTAACTCAAGAAAGTCGCAGTTTGTCATTAAACTGTGGAAGTAAAGGGCTGTGAGAGCATGTCATTAAAAAGGCTCCTCTACAAAGCTGATTAACTCTCCTTTCACATAACTGCAGTCATCAATATGAGCAGACTTGTTGTGATTTTCACCTTCTTTTTTAGTACTTCCTTTGCAGAGGTGACAGCCATGTCGATGTTGGTGACAATGTTCTCTGCGCAGAGCAGCTTTACACAAAAACTAATATTTCACTCCCTTTATGACAATCTGCCTTTCTTGACTTGCAAAGTTTTTCCGTGAAACAAATTCCCACTGGTCACATCAGAAGGTCTGCGAGTCGGTGAGCACAATATATCACAAAAGAGATGCGCAAACTTCGAATAAACTGAAAATGTGCTTTTAGATAATACGAATCGTGTTGAAGGAGACGGATGAAAGAAGAGGATGCAGAATTGACCCCAGCACATCTGAGAAAACGCAGACTGATACGTCACATCTGTGTGTGTGAAACATGAGCTACAGCTGTGGGACATCAAGCAAATTGTATTGATATCTTGACAGACTCGTCCCCGCGCTCATCGCGTGCAGGAGGAGGCCCAGGAACAAAGACATCAAAGACATAATAGCAGCACAGCGATTCGCCAATGAGGGAAGCTGTATTTTCAGCGACAGGGCCAGTTTATTGCGGTGGTAAACTGTCCTAAACTGCTCCTCCCACTGTGATTTTAAAACGCCTTTATTTCATGCAGACGATGAAGGAGGTACAAAATAAGTGTTTTGCCACCTGCAATAAAAAGAAAGTTTCTCTTTTTTAATGGCGTGGGTATAGCTGAGCGGGGAGTGCACCTCGCTGTTCATCTCCTGCGTGCGAGTGTGAGCTGTCTGGCTGATGGCCATTATGGTTCCTGCTGCTGCCTATGCGTCCGCTCCGCCGGGATCACTGAAGTGTTGGAACTAACAAGCTTGGGATGCAGACAGCGGATGCACAAATGGGATTTTGTCCTGAAAGCTTTAGAGTTTTGCTCGGTGTCTTCGGCAGAGACAGGAGAGGCGATGGTGCCGTTTGCTGGGGGGACGTGTGAGTTATGCGCCACCAGAATGAGATGATTACATCTGATAATCTTGCTAATGATCTACACTGGGGAGGAGAGCGCATAAAATTGAATTGAGCTACACCGATGTACACACTTTTTCTCATCTGTTCCCTCTCATCTCCTCTTCTTCTCTTATTCTCTTTCACTGGGGCTCAGATTTATGCAGAATCCAAGATGTTCTCCAGCCAGGAAGATATGCAATATTCCCTGTCATAGTTTAAGCGCGTACAGGATGTGAGGCGCAGGCACATTGAAACTCTCCCCTCAGATATTTCTTTACATATAAACACACGTCTCTTTCTCTTTTAATTTCTGTCTCACAAACACAAACACAGCAGAAAAATCCCCACAATGCTCTCTGGGGCCCCAAGGTTAGCACAGATTAAAAGATGTGTCATTGATGGAAGAGGCTCCTCCTCCCTCCCCGGCCTGTCACAGTGTGTTTGGGAACAACCCACTTCATTTTAGCAGCATAATGGGTAAACAGAGTGTGATCAGTCCAATTACCCCCTCATTGCAGAGGCGTTCTGGCGGGAATGGCCTGTAGAGAGACTGAGCTGTCTGGCGTGCGGCGGAGTAGCAACACTAGCACCTGCTGCCTGGAGCCCTCACTTGTACGAATCTGAATTTGTTTGTACAACTGTGCAAGAAAAAAAACAAAACAGGGGACTGAGAAGTGAGCCCTCTGAGGAGGACGGCAGCACCAGCTGACCTTCTGATTGCTGTTCTTTTTTCTTATATAACTGCACTTTCTGAGGACGCTCTGCAAGATCAGAGGTTGCTTTTTCTCAGGAATGAACTCGCGTCAATGTGTCTCCTTCCACTGGATGTTCGCACTGTACGAGTTGAAATCTTGCTGTGCAGCTTTCAAGGACGATGAGTTTTCTTATCCCCCCCCCCGCTCGACAATGTTTTACAGCTCAGCTGATGTGTCATTTTGAAGCGAATAGTTCATCCAGGGTGCAGTGACAAAGCTGAAGTCCTGGAGATGAATTCTGAAATTGTATCTGTTTTCAGATGTTTACTATCAAATGAAGAGA